>CM075806.1:117427194-118076438 GCA_037975025.1 Excoecaria agallocha | reverse complement strand
ATGCGATCCTTGTCACATGTTCATAACAAGAGAAAATCCGTAAAATAGCATCGCCAATTGTATGTCACTGTTTGACAAGGCCAGTGCAGCCACATGTTTTAGAGGAAGACACGAGGGGCTTGTATAAACAGTAGTTTGCTCTGGGCTATTGTGCCCCATCTACACCATTGCATTAAAAGGAAAAAAAAAACTGTCTAATGTAACGCATATGAATTATAACTACCACAAGGAAAAACATCAGTTTGTTTGTTGAATTCAAAATTGAAATATAAGGTTTATTTACCAAAAATTAATGATTGTTTTTCTAAATTTGAAAATGTGCATTCTTTTGAAATTGCTAATTTTGACAAGCAATACAGGTACAATAAATAATTGTGGTGGGTGACATATGAAAAAATCAACTTCCACAACAGTCACTCTTTAGTTATATGAAAAAATCAACTTCCACAACAGTCACTCTAAAATAATTAGCTAGATTTGTGGGCCACAAAATCTATCCAAAGTTGCATTTAGTTCTTCTCTTTGTGAATTGCTTTCATATGTGATTAATTGGTGGCAGATCTGCCTTTGTTAAAAAGAATGAGAGAAAATAAACATTAGATCTCTAAATACTGCCACATTCCATCAAAAAAATAGGAATGCTCGAATATCACAGATTAATGATTGTATTTTCACATGAAAATAAACATGAGGGCTGAACCCTTTGAAATTCAGCATAGCTTTATCACCAAGGACAAATGGAATTTTGGATAAGAAAAAATATATCAGCTAGTGAAGTGACAGGTTTTACAAACTAGATTAGTAACATAAACTAGACACACCAAAATAAAGCTCGAATTGGAAGGGAGCTGCATAAATCTAAGGGATTGCATATAGCATATAATTCTTACTCGAGAATCATAAAGCAAGATTAATATAGCTTGGAAGAAAGATATGAAAATAACATCCTACTATTATGGTGACTCTTTCACAGTTTTACCTTATTATGAGATCTGTCGACTGCAACAATCTCTCCTTCATTCTTCATAAGGATTGCAATTGCAGTTGTCTTCCCTCCTGGTGCAGCACACATGTCTAATATCCGTTCACCTTTTTGAGGATCTAAGACATGAAACAATAAAAGTATCAAGCAATGATAGGGCCAACCATAAATTCCAAACTAACATGCACATGCTAAATCTTTCAGACAGGAACATAATTTTACAATTTTTTATCTTTCGGTTGGATGCTAGGGAGGGGAAAAGGAAGAAAATAAGAATTGAATGAAGATGGTTATTTATGTGACAGAGCAAGATGAAACCAATTACTATTGTGAAGTACATAATGAGTAATAAGCAGCAGCTTATTATGAGGTCAACTTTTGTCACTATAATTTTCTTTAGTACTTTACTATGAATTTCAAAGAATTAGTTTCTTACTGAGAAATCTGTTCCTTCTTATTAATCTCATCAGAATGCTCAATAAGGTTATGAAAACTGCTACATATAAAACCACCAAGGATCACAAGTAAATTACTTTGAGGGGAAGAAAAAAAAAAGTAATAAGTACCTAGAGCATGAGCAGTGACAATACTTGGCAGGTTCTGGAGAAATATTTGCCCCTCGAGCACATCTGATATCATGACAATGGGAATATTAAAATAGATAGCAAAACAAAGGAGTGGCGCAAACAAAACAAGTTCCTCATCATGAATATTAAACATTATAGATAAGATCATCAGAAGCAACCATCCAGATAATCAAGAAGTAATCCATAATTAAGATTCTTAAATTTAGAAACCAATTTCAGCTTATACAAATACTAAATGCAGCTATAGAATGCCATATCTATTATTATTATTATTATTATTATTATTATTATTATTATTATTAAATACATAAACCATAACTTGCATTCAATTATTGATAGAATATGACATATTAGATGTTAAAGATTACAAAGAAAGTTATCAGTTGTTGATAGGATACACATGCAACAATTATAGACGACAAGTACAATAAGAAAAGGAAACAGAAAAACAAATCACTTTCCACAAAAGCAAGTGATGACAATTGAATATGGCAAACAATAAATTCACATTGCCAATGTTTTATTAAATGGATAGTGAATAAACAGTACCATGAAATGAAGGTAGTCTAAACACTCGATTGGTCATATCTACAGCAATTCCCTCTGAAACGCGAAATATGCCAGCCCTTGACATTGTTGTCATGCCTTGACCAATATAGAGACCCTTTCTTTCAGAATAATGAGGATCTGCAATGATATAACAAATATCAACCTCTACTAATATCTGAGAAATTTTTCCATATATTCACGTCAATGAGGAGATTTGACTTTATTTATATGAAGCCCATAACACGAGAGACACAGTTTCTCTTACTCTGAAATAATATAAAGAGTATACCAAAATTACGTTGCATCCAGCTATCAAATAAACAGCATTGTTTCAGAATTCAAAAATCTGAACCCAACAACATGAAGCATATCTCCATTTTTAGTTGTTTAATTACAACTTAAATTGCATTCCAAGTAAATGTGGAAGATATAATAATAGGAGCACATGAGGTTACTCCAGAGCAAGGTACATTTTCTGGCTTCTTCATGGCTGTCAGCTTCAAGAGCTTCAAAGAAATTCAGTGATTGGAAGGGGAAAAGAAAATATGCTTCATCAAACTTCTCTTGACAAAAATTGCTTCGCTTAGTTGCACAAGAAATAATATGATATAATATTTAAGGGTTTTGCAAAGACTCAGTCTTTGTTATCATAAGAAAAAAAAATGATTAGAGAGACTTTATAGTTCTTAAATATATTAAAAAAAAAAAAACACTATCGTTACATGCAAATACATCAGAAGTAGAATTACTTCCCAACAATGCAGGATACTAGAGGGGAAACATGGTGACAATGCTATGCATTATACAGCTTTAAGTGAGATCAGCAGCTTATATATCATTCTTACCGGTTGGAAGTCCTTGTAGAACAGTCCCACGTGTGATTCCGGTAGCCCATCCACCATCAGGACCAGATTGCTCTATAGCAACTGAGACTGCAACTGCATCTCCTTTTTCAACGTGTGCACTACAAGCCATTACACCAGGCACAAATACCTACAAGTAAATTACCACACAGGAAACAAGAGAGAGCAGATCTAGTAATCAATGAATCACTGTTCTACTTAAGATGGAAAAAAGAAAATTTAGAAAATTAAAAAAGATTAAACTGTATGTTGTTTCCGATTGATCAACTAATTTTGAGGGCTAAACTTCAAATTTTTGTAATTAGTATGATCGATGAGTTCTACAAAATCTAACAACACAGTATTAAAATATAGAAACTCTTAGCAAAAGATGCAATATGAGAAGAGAAAACAAGATCATATATAGTTAGCTAAGCTCAAAATGCAATATAAAGGAGACAGTGACCAAAAGAATCATTCATAGCATATAAAATGCAATTATGCAGTTGCGAGCGATTGTATGAGTACAAATATAAACAAATTGCACACCTGAGCGCCCCGTAGAACTGATTCAGCACATTTTCTACTCACAATAACCTCCTTAGGAGGTCCTCCAGATGAAAAACCATATTCAATTCGGTGCGGTCCAGAACCTTTGACAAACAAGACATAATCCAACTCAGGAATCTGGCACGAAGAGATTGGGCTAGAATCTCCCAACTCAAACCCCGTTTCCTTCACAACTTGCATTAGCTTCTCGGCAACAGCATCAGGAGTTCTCTGAAGTGTATTGACACGAATACAAGAATAGCTCGGTGGACGTCTAGTAAGAACAATGTAAGCGAAGAAAATTGACAAGAATCACCATATTATATGGAAAGAATCAAAACTGTAAACAAGAAGAGAAATTAGGGAGAGTGAGTACGTGAGAGCATTAGAAATGCGAGAGAAATTATGAGGTCCGTAAGCCTTGATGAAGTAATCTTCAACTTGAGGGTTCCATCGCAATATAGGATTGAAACAATAACGTTCTGATGGATCCATCTGACACAGTAAAAGCAAATAAAACAAGAGTGAAACTGAATGGAGAGAATAATTACAAAGACTACCTGAGGCTGGGAACAAAATGCTGATGCAGAAGCTGCTGGCTTGGCTAACGACACCAAATTATTGCGGTTGCAAGCAGGTTTGAGCAAATCCCTCGCTTTCTTCATTCCAAGACTAGCCCAAGTCCAATCAGCAAACCTAAAGTGATTTGAGCAATTTTTTCCCCGGACCGAATGTCGAACCAGCATGCAAACCGGTTAAAATTTCGACCATTTTTTTTTAAATAATACAATTATTTATTAAAAAATAAAAAATATAATATGAAGAACAGTATATTAAAAAAAAGTGAAAATACATTCACAAATTTATTAATCATCAAATATCAATTTTACGTAGACCTGATTGTCATATCAAATTGGATGAATTCAGAAATTTTTTTTCAATTTCGAATTTTTTGAATTAGGTTTTGAATCATATTTAAAACTAAAAATTCGGATCGAAATCAAAAATCGAACTCTAAAGAATTCAGTATATTTGACAATGTTATTAAAATCGGATCTATCAGTTGAACCGGTTAAATTACGAACCAGCAGGCTAATCGATTGGTTCAACTATAAAAAACCAGATTGGTAAAAAATTGAATTGAATTGAAAAACCGGACAGAACCGGATTTTTTACTAAAATGAGTAAAAAATTATAATTTTTTGTATATTTTCACACACACATATATATTTGTAAATTTTCATTATTTATTTATTTGAAAAATTAGTATTTTAAATTCTAAAAATGTCACAATAATTTAATTTATTTATTATCTATTTAGGTTCATTGTAATTAAATATAATTATATTCATATATGTAAGGTCAATATTCTCTATGTTTACTTCATTAGTACTCTATATAAACAAAAATATTTTTAATGATATGATTATATTTTTATATTTCTAACATATAATATTTAAAAATTCATAATTAAGCATTTGTAGTAATAAAATTAAAATTATATTTTTTAACTTATTATTAAAATATTTGTGATATATATTTAATATTTGATATATATATTGTAAATTTTCATTATTTATTTATTTGAAAAATTAGTATTTTAAATTATAAAGATGTTACATAATAATTTAATATACTTATTATCTATTTGGATTCATTGTAATTAAATATAATTATACTCATATATGCAAGGTCAATATTTTTTGTATTTGTTTTATTAGTACGCTATCTAAACAAAAAAAAATTCATGATGTGATTATATTTTTATATTTTTAACGTATGATATTTAAAAATTCATAATTAAGCACACTTAGTAATAAAATTGAAATTATGTTTTGGAACTTATTATTGAGATATTTGTGACATGTATTCAATGTTTGATGAATATATTTTTTTAATTTTTATATAGTAGTATTTATAAAATTATATTAAATAATAATATTTAAAAATAGAAAAAATATGGTTGAACCGATCGAACCACGAACCTTCAGCCTTTCCAATTCTTTATTCGTTTCGATTTTAATAACATTGATATTTGATTTGATTTAATTGATTCAATTTTGAAATATAAATTCGGAATTTCCATTATCCAAAAACTGCTCAAGCTGAAATATTAATTACATTGTTTTATGCCATTTTATATATTAATTTATATAAAAACTCTTAATTATATTATTTTCTTTCACTTTTATTTTATTTGTATGCTGCCTATCTCATATCACTCAATGGGTAAAAGAAAAAAAAAATGAATTAAATTAAAATTTGTAATGGTAATTAGAATATAAAAGCTAGATTTAAAACTCAATGATTTGATAAAAAAAAAATCGAAAAAACATGAATTAGAGTGGCGGTAACGTAAGATACTGTCAACAACACAATAGCATATTTTTATGCAGGCCTTGGCAAAAAAGGATTAGCTTATTTCAGTAAATACATTCAACCAAATTCAATTCAAATTAGGAACATTTTTTTAATAATGTATTTTAAAAAAAAAATACAAAAATAGGATATATCAAAAATAATTTACGGAATTGAAATATTTTCAAAACCGTTATATCAGGTAGCAATTTCAAACTGCGGGATCCATGTGAGGAAAAATTGATTTATCGCTAAAACCATTGCCAGTCATAGTGATTTCAGTATCAGTGTGTCGGACGCTAAAACCGCTATGACAGACAGCAGTTTCAGAAAAATAGGTGGATCTGGATTTTAAAAAATATTATATTTATTAATTTGAATTTATTTTTCAAATAGGGTGTTGTAGTTTAATGTGCAAAAATGTGCACATTATGTTCTATGAGATCATAAGTTCAAATCTTGATAATAGCATTATTTTTTGTTTTTAATATTAAATATATATTGAAGATTTGAATCACCAAAATTGATTTAATGGTAAACATCTACTCTATTACTTAATTTACAATTAATTTTTTACATTAATCTTTATACTTTAATTAATTAAAATTTTATAATTAATTTTGTCAAATAAATAAAGATAAATTTTTTCAAAAACAAAAAAGATGTAATTTAGGGTTTGTGACAAAAGATATATGTCTTGTAAATGTTAAATGTACATTAAATAAAGTTGTAAAAACTTTGTTATATAATTATGTGTTATAAAAACTTATTAATAATGTAACACCTTTATAACATTGTATTATATATAAGGTGATTGATTAATTCACATGTCACATCAGACCTAAAGTCACTCGATTGCACTATACCAATCAATCCGGTAATTTTTTTTTTTCAAACATCATTAACAATCAAGTACTATAACCATAAAACAATTTATACGTGATACTATTACAGTTTATACTTATACATATACATAACCATAATTTTAACATTTACGTTTCTATACCTTATAATAATATACATGTCATGCCTAAATCTTGTCCTTGGCTTCCATCATCCCCCATGTATGTCTGCAAAACTCGCTGAATCTTTTTGTTTACGAAATCTACCTGCAGTCACAATATTACGCGCTAAGCATTAAAAATGCCTAGTAGTGGATATATATCTCAAACTTTCATATTTTAAACACATGCATGTATATACAAGTTCATTTGTTTCTCATATTCTACTATCATTAACCCTTTTAATATCGTTATCTCGATTATCTATCAATTACTAAAACCGGCTATTACTATGTTTACACTTTTATTCGTGAATATATATATTTTTTTTGTTAATATTCAAGTGCTAGGATCTCATTTAGTAATACTATTACTTTACTTTTTTGCTCAAACTTTCTGTCATTTTTTTCATTACTACTATTTACTACTATAATTTATCTATACTTTGCTAATCTATTTGATTAATTATTTAACATTATAATAACATTACTAATTAATTTGCTGCTACTATTCTTATCATTAATACTATCTATAACATTTTTATCCTCAATGGCCCTAATATATTCAGACTTATTTCACTTACTGATCATATTCTAATTCAGCTTGTAGGCTAATCTTCCATTAACATTATCATGACTAATACCCAACTAAAACCTTTTTTAAATTCCATTAATTTACAAGTTACCTTTCATTAGCCAAATATTACTGTTTCTGGCATTTTTTAAAGAATATTCATTATACTTTTAATTACACTTATGGATCATATTATTTCTAAATTTTTATTTTAGTCCTCTCCTAACTATTCTTAATGGTAAATTACAATATGATTCCTAAAGTTGTACATTTGCCAAATTACCTTATATTTTTTACTATTTACCTTTATAGCTCATTTTTCCTATCTTTTACTTTTAATACATGTTATGATATGTAAAATTACGATTTAGTCCCTAATGTTTACTTAAGTACAAAAATTACACTTTTGATCCCTATTTTACCATATAATAGAGTTTATTTACAATTTCATCATTCAATTAACATTTCATTTGCTAAATTACAATTTGATCTTTGCACTTTCACTAAATTATGATGGTGCTCTCTTTTATCACTTATTTATACTAATATCACTACTTAACTTTACTTTCACACTTAATTTCTCATTTGACATGCAATCTATCATTTAATCTCAAATATATTATTTTATGGCAAATTACATATTGATCCCTATTGAACCATTAACTTACATATTAAACCACTCATTTTTCTATTATCATTTTTATCCTTTATACTCATCATTTAGTTTAGTTACCATTTTTACACTTAAATTTCATTGAATTACAATATTGTCCTTCAATTATAATTAATTACTTTAATATTACTAATTGAACTCATTTATGCATTTCATTTATTATTCATTACACAAATTGCAATTTTGATCCTTAACATGTTATTTTTTTGCCACTTTACACTTATTACCAGTTCTTTTAATTCTTTACAAATAAGTTCACTTTCATTTCATTTTCACTTGGGAATTAATCTTCATACTTTTATTCGTTTCACAATCATCTAGTCATTCAGATATGTATTCATTCATTCAGTCACTTAGACATTTATTTAAGAATTTTCATTCATTAGTCATTCATTTCAAGTCAATTTCTTCATTTTGCTCCTAATATTAATTCGACAGAAATCTTCGATCTGGATATACGAGACGAAGACCTCATAGGTCCACTGTACTATAGAATGATCCCAAAGGATCATTCCAAATACTTTCACTAAACATATAACGCATAATCTAGTCATTCAGATATGTATTCATTCATTCAGTCACTTAGACATTTATTTAAGAATTTTCATTCATTAGTCATTCATTTCAAGTCAATTTCTTCATTTTGCGCCTAATATTAATTCGACAGAAATCTTCGATCTGGATATACGAGACGAAGACCTCATAGGTCCACTGTACTATAGAATGATCCCAAAGGATCATTCCAAATACTTTCACTAAACATATAACGCATAATCTATAACATATCATTGTACTATGGGAGACCATCACGAATTTGCCATAGTAAAGCAAGTCACTATAACTTGCACCGCGATATAGGTATTTCTATAACTTTCCAATTATATCCTAAGTTATATTTAAATTGTAATTGATTTTAAATTTTCTATTTATTAAATGTTATATTTTAAATTTAATTATTTGTGAAATATTATATTTTAAAATTAAAAAATTATTTTTTCGCGGGGCAAGGGGATGGAGGGAATTTCCTCTCTATTATTGAATTGGGGGTGGGGATGGAGAATCCCCGCCACTGATGAGGCAGTGAGTGAGGATGCAATCCTTGGTCCCGCTCCGTGAGTGTCCCTAATACTTAAATCCTTAACTCTCTCTCTTTTGCAAATTATGCAACTTGAATTTAGATGTTTAGATGAAGGGAAATGGTGGAATTTTAGGTGAAATTTCAGCATATTGGACTCTAGGTTGGCCGGCCATCATGTTCTCCTTTTTCCTTGACTTTTCATGCAAGTTCTAGAATAAACAAGGTGGCATCTTCCTATTGGTCTACTTGTTGGAGCTAGAAAAAATTCCATCTTGCTCCCTCCTCCTTTTTAGTTCTCCAATTCTATCCTCGATTCTTTCATCATTTTCAATTTATCCCCTACATCCATGCCCTTTTAAATATGCAGGTGCATGCCTTTTAATCAAATTACCATAATGTTTCTATCTTTAAAATTAACTCCTTTTATGTCCTTCCCTACATTTCAAGCAAGCTCTTTATGTTAATCTCTAACACAATCTTAACATATCCAATTGCTAGTAGGGGTATGTTGGGACCTTACATAACAGGTCTGAATTTGGCTTCTAAAATAGAACAGTGATGCTGTCAAGATTCCCGAAGTGTTAAGTTTCACTGGAACAGCTTGTACTAAATCGCCTATAGCTTCTTCAGAATTGTGTGTTTCAACTTCCTGTGGAAAGATGAAACATAGATCTATAATTGTTATGAAGATAATTTGGTTGAATTCTAGTTCTAGGAAGGCTAAATTTGGGCATAAAGTTCTGGACAGAAACTGTTCAGAAATATCTAGGTAGTAATTTTGATTATATTGTTTGTGAGAGTGAACTAATAGATTTATTTGATGAAATTTGATCCTTTACAGAAAATAACTTTAATTTATAATGTTTGTGTGAATGTGGATTACGTATAATGAAATCTTAATGTCATAACTTGAGAGTTTTGCACTAATGATTGAAGTTGGGTATGGGGATACAAGAATGATTGTCTTGGCTAAATATGTGCACAAGGTTGTAAAGCAATGAGATTAACACTAAAAGTCTTTGAGTTGTGAGTTATTCTTTAAGCATGGTAACCTTGAATGAGTAATTGATTTTGAAAATTGAGGCATGAGTTGTTGATATGGGCATTTAGTCATTTACTATCTTATTGTCTGATTTTGGAATAGAAATTATAAGTTTAAAATTATTTATCATGGTTTAGCTACTCTTACATGTATGAGATGATTGGGGAATATTAAGATCATAATTGATTAAATTGAAATGATATAAAATTTTCAAGGGGTCAATTTCACCCATGGTCACTGAACTTAGGCCATATTACCCAAAAGTAACTGACTTATTTTTTCTAACATAAATGTCACTGAACTTAGTACCTTTTTTCATAAAAGTCATGTTCACCGGTTTCCGGCGACGATCTTGGCCGGAATGCTGACGTGGCATGCCACGTCAGCAGTCCTTTGCCGGAATGATGACGTGGCACGCCACGTCATCCGCCACGTCACGTGAAGATGCCACGTCAGCCGCCATGTCACCTGTTGAAATAAACAAATGAGAAAATGACACATGTCAACCCATTTGCCTTAACCAAATCCAAATTGGGTCATCCATCCAAATTGGATCTTGCTAAGGTAATGGGCCTCCAACCTTATAAACCCATGCCACTCCCTTTCTCTTTCCAATGTGGGATATGGGAAGTTTGAGAACATGATATTTTCATGGTTTTTCTAGCTTTTTTAACCATTGAATCCATCACATTTTCATAATTTTTTTTGCTTTAACCATTTCTAATTCTTTCATGGGATGTGTATGTGATGGTTAAAGCCAAAAAAACCATGAAAATGTGATGGATTCAATGGTTAAAAAAGTAAGAAAAACCATGAAAAAAGAATAATCTTCTCAAACTTTATTTTTTCATGGTTTTTCTTGCTTTCTTAACCATTGAATCCATCACATTTTTATAATTTTTTTGGCTTTAACCATCACATACACATCCCATGAAAGAATTAGAAATGGTTAAAGCAAAAAAAATTATGAAAATGTGATGGATTCAATGGTTAAAAAAGCTAGAAAAACCATGAAAATATCATGTTCTCAAACTTCCCATATCCCACATTGGAAAGAGAAAGGGAGTGGCATGGGTTTATAAGGTTGGAGGCCCATTACCTTAGCAAGACCCAATTTGGATGGATGACCCAATTTGGATTTGGTTAAGACAAATGGGTTGACATGTGTCATTTTCTCATTTGTTTATTTCAACAGGTGACATGGCGGCTGACGTGGCATCTTCACGTGACGTGGCGGATGACGTGGCGTGCCACGTCATCATTTCGGCAAGGGTTGCTGACGTGGCGGATGACGTGGCGTGCCACGTCATCATTCCGGCAAAGGACTGCTGACGTGGCATGCCACGTCAGCATTCCGGCCAAGATCGTCGCCGGAAACCGTGTGAACATGACTTTTATGAAAAAAGGTACTAAGTTCAGTGACATTTATGTTAGAAAAAATAAGTCAGTTACTTTTGGGTAATATGGCCTAAGTTCAGTGACCATGGGTGAAATTGACCCAATTTTCAAGTAATTGATGTAACGTGGCAGTAATGCATATAGCTGAGTTTATGGTTTCAATTGTATGGTTTTTCTTGAATTTGATGTTTGAGTTTGCTTTGAAACAATATTGAGTGAGTAGGAATGGTAAAATTATGTAATATTGGAATATGAAAGTGATGTATTGAAATTGCTTGAAGAATTTTGCTTTGTTTATTAAATAGTAGTTACTGCTTATAATCATTTGTTATATTAGCATATTGTTTCAGATTGCTTAGCACTCACTACAAGAAGGTTGAGAATAGTTAAATTTAAACTATATCCAATCTTTAAATGGATAGATTATGTAGAACTATATAGTTCTGATTTACTATTGTGGATACATAAGAAGCTTGAGATTTGATATCTCAAGTCCGAACCAAATTCGGTTAATTATAGTATTGAAAGAACATCGAGATTTATGAATCCACTGGTATGTATGTGTAGTTTGGTGAGGCCGGTTTATTGCTTCCTGTGAAAATTATAGAAGTGCTTTTAAATAGTTTTGGCTATGTGAAAATAGAGAGATGTTTGTTTTACTGAGGAGGTTTAGCAAATTTTTTGCAGAATTTCTGTAAAGGGTGCAACACCTAATACGTGTACTATTACTCTAAACTATTTTCCGTGCTCGTAGTTCTTCTCAACCCAATAAGTGATACCTCGGTAGAAGGCAACTGTATTTGTTACCTTAAGCTGTAAGTTAATATTTGAGATTATTCTAGTTCGTTATATGTATTTGTGTATGCATTTATTTATATCATAAGTATATTTATATTCGTGTTTATTATACATGCATTAGCATTTCTATTGTTTGTGTTGTGTGCATTTCTATGCGTGAAGTTAATTGACATGTTAGAACCTGCCTTCTAGTTGACAGCAGCAGTACCATGTATATAGGGGATTATAAGATTAATGTGATTGAGGCTCGGTTGAACGATGCTCTCGGGCAATGGTTATGGTTATGGACGTAAGAGAGGCTGGCGGTTGTGTTTGATTGAGCTATGCTCTCAGTCCCCCGGCTGAGTGGGGGTGTGTTCAATTGAGCAATGCTCTCGGTCCCTGTATCATTGGATTTAAGAGAGCCGCATGGCTATTAGGCATTTGAGGTTTAGAAAAAGTATTTGAGGCTTAGGATTTGAACATGTGTTTGTGTGTTTGCTTATGTGATGCATTGCATATGAAATTGTGTATATGTAAATGTATAAATGTGTATATATATGTTATGTTGTATTAAAATGTTTCAAATATTAACTCATAGAGTGGAATCCGTTTCCTCAGCGATTTTCGTGCATCAGTCGGATTCAATTCCACTTCTTTAGGTATCATATTTTGGGCTTGCTACGGATTCTGGAGGCCTTAAGCTATTCCGAATTCTAGCGTTGGTTACGACCTTAGGCGTGTCATGACAAAATTGTAGGTAAGGTGTTCGATCATTTGCCTCAATGAATTTAGTGACGTTGTCTGTCTATTTTTACCCTAAATTTCCTTAATGTACTGGTTCATTCCTGTGCTTT
Source organism: Excoecaria agallocha (assembly GCA_037975025.1). Classification (NCBI taxonomy): domain Eukaryota; kingdom Viridiplantae; phylum Streptophyta; class Magnoliopsida; order Malpighiales; family Euphorbiaceae; genus Excoecaria; species Excoecaria agallocha. Next base: position 118,063,172 of record CM075806.1, on the reverse strand, counting down.
ATTTGGTAAAAATGACTTGCAATGCATGTGCTTTATAATTGAAGCTTTTTCAAATGGTTGAAAATGTTGATTTGTATGCAATTAATTATGCAGGTTAGCTATTTTGGACTTGATTGTTGAGTTTGTAGTTTCTAAATGTGAACATGAGGTTAAAGATTTTAAATATTCTTTTTATTGAGATTCCAAATGAACTTGAATTATTATGCTGTATGATGTATAGCATCAGCATTAATCGTTGTTACCCTAATTACTGTTCCAATTAGTGCTTTCAAGTTTCAACTTAGCTATTAGGGAAATTCTATATAAGAGTTACGTCATAATGTTCCGTGGAGACTGTATGCTAGTTCTTTGCTCAATCTGTTCATGTGACCAAGGTTTTAGTGACTGTCGTATGCTTTTGTCGCTTGGTTTATTTGTTGATGTTATTTTGATACATTGAAACCATTATTTTCTTCCATGGCATATAGTATAATGATTGGTTTTATGAAAAAACTCAGCAAAATTTAATGCACCAGTGCTTACTTTCTTTTCATCTTGAAGCTCGATGTCTCTTCGCAAACCACCACTTCCTCGGATCCTCCTTGACAATGTCTCATGCATGAGGAATGCACAACAAATTTTGCGACATGTAAATGTCTCAGTTCATGATGGAGGAGCACTTGTTCTGACAGGGAGCAATGGCTCTGGCAAGACCACCTTCTTACGAATGCTAGCAGGATTCTCTCAGCCTTCTGCTGGCCAGATCCTTTGGAATGGTCATGATGTAACAAAATCTGGAGTCTTTCACCAGTATAAGCTTCAGCTAAATTGGCTTTCCCTGAAAGATGCCATCAAAGAGAAGTTTACTGTCCTTGACAATGTTCAGTGGTTTGAGATTCTTGAAGGAAAGCAGGGAAATTCTATGCCTGCTCTTGAGTTGATGGGGCTAGGAAGACTAGCAAAAGAGAAGGCAAGGTTGCTGTCAATGGGCCAGCGGAAGAGGCTGCAGCTTGCAAGATTGTTGGCAATGGACAGGCCAATTTAGCTGCTGGACGAGCCTTCTGTTGCATTAGATGACAACGGAGTGAAGTTGCTGGAGCACATTATTGCAGAGAAAAGAAAAAAGGGAGGAATCGTGATTGTTGCGACACATCTACCAATTGAGATTGAGGATGCTACGTATTTGAGGTTGCCACCCAGGTTTCCTAGAAGAATGACTTTGGTAGATATGCTAGATCGTGCTGACATCTCTTGAGAAGGAGTGAAGTCTTGCTTTTGAACATTGATTCCATTACTGCATGCTGTAATTGCTAGTTCGGTCAAGGATTTACTTATCTCTAGTTGAATGATAATGTATCTATTTTTGCTCACATACTCGTACGGACACAAATATTTGTTTTGAGATTTCTTTCTTGCCTTAACTTATTAAATTGGAATATTGGATCCATGAGAAGAAATAAAGGAGAAGAAATCGTACTTTTCAATGCCTAAACCAAACCATAATATGTCTGATAACAGAAATCGTATGAAGTATTGGAGTATGTTAAGCGAGGTGCTCAAACCCTAGACCATTATAGATTAAAGATCTCTTCAGCAAAACAAAACAGTGAAGCAAGGACAGTAACAAATGATGGAACAGGGGAAAAACACACTGAATCTTCAAGTGTCATAAGCAGAGTTAAACGTTAATCAACTAAAGCACCGAACGCATAACATCCTGATAAAGAATTTAGCGACTAATTACTCTACACTATATAAAGAAAGAGTCCAGACACTTGAAGACAAGCTGATTAATGCGCAACAGAATCACTTAAGTAGCTAGAAGCAAAAGCAATCAGTGATGGTTGGAAAACAAAGGTATGGATTTCAGCGAAGTTCCATGTTGCAGCACTGTTTTCCTAATTCCTACAGGCAAGAGGAAGGGTCCCTGCCAACAATGAAATGGAATCCTGCACACCTATTATTCTTTTTCTATTTGTAGTTACAAGCTAAAGACAATTTTGGGCTCCGAATTCTAACCCATATTTGTATACAATTCGATTGGGAAAATAAAGAAAGACCAACACTTTTTTCAAGTCTCCACGCGTTTATTGAATGACGTTATTTAAGTTCAACGAGGCATTATTAAATCTAAAAGTCGGGAAAATATGGTGTGAACAGGAAAATTTCAAATCATCTCCACACCCATTAACCATTCTCACTCAGTAATGGTTTCCGGTTACAGTTTCTTAAACTTCTCTTCCGTTTCTTTCTGATTTTGCCATTAATCATTCAAAATGTCAGTTTATCATTCAATTTTGAAGCAGTGGATTATAGATCCCATCCAAAACTCCATTGTTGTCCCCATTTTCAACCATTCCATCCAAACGTTACTTCTCTTCCTCCTTATTCTTCCCATTATCAACCACTTTACTGCAAATCCCATCAAAACCTTACTTCTCCCCATTATTCTTTCCATTTTCAATCAGTGGATTATAGATCCTCTCCGAAACTACATAACTGTCCCCGTTTTGAATCAGTTGACTACAGATCGCATCCAAATTCTCCCCATTTTCGACCTGTTGACTACAGATCCCATCAGAAAATTCTTTCATCTCCCCATTGTTGATTTTATTGGGAAGCAGATTAAAGATCAGCTCCCCAAATTGGTTTTTAATTACCTCCTCAAATACGTTTTTGATCACCTCCACAAATTCGTGTTTGTCCCCATCAAAACACACATTTGCTATCCTTTTAAGTGCGATAGCTATGTCGACAAACTCAAGAAGCAGACTGAGAAGCTGAAGGAGAAAAGAGACATCTTGGAGCAATCCGCTGTTGAGGTTGATGAGGTTACCGAATGGCTGAGCTGTGCGAACAATGAAATTGATGAAGCCGAGGCACTCATTCAGCGCAAAGAAGAAGTCAAGATGAAGAAGTGCTTATTTGGGTTGTGTCCTAATTTGAACAGTCGCTATCAGCTCAGCAATGAAGCAGACAAGAAAGCTTCAGCCATCGATAAGCTTCGGAATCATGAAGGATTAGTTCCATTTTCATCTAGCCCGCATCTGCAGCAGACAGTTCAGCCGTCTGTGTATAGTCGCGAAGCCTTGCCATCAAGGTTGTTAATCTTAAACCAAGTTATGGATGCGCTCAACGATCCTAAACTTTACATGATTGGGGTATACGGCTTAGGAGGCGTGGGAAAGACCACACTAGCGATGGAGGTCCAAAGGAAAGCTCTGGAAGGGAAAATGTTTAAACGTGTGATTATGGTTACTGTTACTCAAAAGCCAGATCTGAGAAAGATTCAAGGAGAAATTGCTGATTTTATAGGCATGATATTCGACGCGCAGGAAGTTCTTGGAAGGGCAAGTCAACTTAATAACTGTTTGAAGAGGTCTAAGGTACTCATCATTCTCGATGATATTTGGACAGAATTTGAACTAAATGCTGTAGGGATTCCTCTCGAGGATGAATGCAATGGAAGCAAATTGTTGCTCACCTCAAGAAGCCATGATGTATTATCTTGTGAGATGGGCACACATAAAGAATTCTCACTTGAAGTTCTAGGGGAAGAAGAAACATGGAAATTGTTCCAAAAGACTCTGAAGGATGCTAACAATCCAGAACTGCAGGGTATAGCAATTAAAGTTTCCAAGAAATGCTCAGGCTTGCCCCTCTTAGTCAAGATAGTTGCAGCAGATTTGAAGAAGACTAAGGATTTGAGCGCATGGAGCGATGCCCTGGTGAAGCTATCCGATCATGACAATGCAGAAATACATGGAAAGGTGCACGAGGTTCTTAAGTCAAGCTACGAGAATCTTAGTAGTGACGCGAAGTCGTTGTTCTTACTCTGTTGTTTGTTTGGGCAATCTAATATTCGGATCGATCACTTGCTCACATATGCGATGGGACTTGGTTTGTTTAAAAACATTGTTAGTGTCAAACAAGCAAGAGATAGATTGAGTCAAACTATTAAAAAGTTGGAAACAGAGAGCTGGTTGCTAGATGGGTGCATGAATGGGTATGTGAAAATGCATGATGTTGTCCTAGATTTTGCTCGCTCAATTGCAATCAAGGACCAACATGCATTTTTTGGTACTACTGGCAATGGTTTGAGGCAATTATGGCCAGTGGATGAGAATTGTACTAGAATTGTTCTACACCATTGCGATGTCTCTGAGCTTTCTGAAGTTCTAGAATATCCAAATGCAGAGTTATTGTCTCTTTTCACCGAAGATTTTACTTTGGTAATTCCTAATTTGTTTTTTAGAGGCATGAAAAAGCTCAAGGTATTGAATTTGACAGGGATGTGTTTAACGCCCCTGCCTTCATCGCTTCAACTCCTAACAAACCTTCATTCGTTGTATATGCATCAATGCCGTTTGAAAGATGTAGCCATCATTGGGGATCTGAAACAACTGAAGTTTCTTAGTTTTGAGGATTCCCACATTGTCAAGTTGCCGAGACAATTAGAGGAATTAACTCAGCTCAAGTCACTAAATTTAAACTATTGCAGGGAGTTCAAGGTTTTTCCTCCAAATGTTTTACCTAAACTGTCCCTTTTAGAAGAATTGTACATTAATAGCTTTGATGAGTGGGATGAGAATGGCAATGCAAGCCTTATGGAGTTGGAAGTATTGAGGCGATTGACAACTTTGGAAGTAGGAGTATCTGCTCCCAAGAAATTACCAAATCAGCTCTTCTCAAAGGGATTGGAAAGGTATAGAATATTAATAGGCAAAAAATATTGGAATTGGCTTGTGAACTATGATTCCTCAAGGACACTAAAGCTTAAGCTCGAGACTAGTATCCATTTGGATGTTGGGCTTAAAGAGTTGTTAAGAGGGAGTGGAGATCTCTTTTTAAGGGAGGTTACAGGAATGGAGAATGGGTTGTATGATCTGAATGAGGAAGGGTTTCCAGAATTGAAGCATCTCTACATTGCAGACAATAAAGCCATTCGACATATCATCGACTCCACAATGTGGGTCTCATGCGATGCCTTCCCAATATTAGAGACATTGGCTCTGAAATCATTACATAGCTTGAAGGAGATTTGTTGTGGTCGACTTGGAACGGAATCTTTTAAAAAGCTCCGAACTTTAAATATCACTAATTGTGGTAAATTGAAGAAAATCTTCTCATTTTTCACTGCTAAAAATTTGTCGCAACTTCAGGAAATGGAAGTGCGTGATTGTGATAACCTGGAAGCTCTTATTGCGGAAGGAAGTGAAGATGGGATTTGCAACCCAAATCAAACTGTAATGGTATGTAAATCAAATGCTTTCAACTTAATTACTTCCGATTATATTTCCTTTGTTTGAATTTGTTTATTATGAAATTTTTATATATAACTTTACAAGGTAAAGATAATGGAGTTTATGTACAATATAGTAATTCATAGGAAAAATCTATATTTTGATTACTGCATTTTAACTATTTTATAAATTCAATTCTTATACTTAAATCTATACATTGAGTATAACACATTAAATCCAAAATGAACAGTATAAATAACAGTGTAATACAAATGTGATTAAAGTAGCGTATATTTTAATAGAATACTGTTGTTTTTGATGTTCGTCTATATTTAATGTGTTCTAATATATAAATTCAAGGATTCAATGTGTAGTTTTGAAAATATAAGAATCTAACATGTAAATACATAAAAGTTAAAGAACATAATGTGTAGTTTTGAAAATATTAGGTACTCAATATGAAAACGTTAAAATTTAGGAAAAATTATGGATTTTGCCTAATCCTTATTAAATATCATAATACAAACAGGTATATATACCTTAATGTTTCAACTCATACCAAATTTGTCTTTTTTTTTGTTTGCCAATAAACTATTAATATGTTTGTCATTTGTTGATTAATGTGGTCTAATTAATGATGCGATTTAGTATTCGAATTTACTGATTATAAGTTTTAGTAATAACATGTACAGATGGTTTATATATTGTAAATAACAATTTTAAAATATGATAAACTTTCTAAAAATTTTATCTATATTAATTTCATTTTAGCACGCATTTTATTAATTTTATATGAACATTTATATGTGCTATTATTTGTATTTATAATAATTACAAAAGTGCTAGACTCTAGTAAGCTCATATATGATACAAGATTTTATTCCACTGACACATCAAAAATACAAGATTTTATTTTAAAGTAGTGACATACTCTGCTTTGGTTAATTCCAATTATTTATAAAAATGAAATGAGCAATTAATTTTTTATAGTTTTAAATGACTAATATAATTTTTTGTCATCAGTTACAATACGTAGAGATTTTGGAATATATATAAAAACTAGCAAAATTCACATGCTTTGCATGAGTTTTTAATACAATATTTAATTTATTTAACTTTAATCTTATTTATTTGTTACTAAATATTTGTATGCAATTTTTTTAATATATAATATTTTTTTTTATTTTTGGTCTGCATATCATAAGATGGTTGAACTACATAAAATATATATATATAATTAATTAATTTTTATACTAATATACTTTGTAAGTAGGGGCAGACTTAGGATTTTAAATTAAGGGGCAATTTCGGTTAAAATTAATATTGAAGAGATACATTTAGATGAAATCAATATTAAGGGTGACAAATAATAAAAATTAAAAGGATGAATTTGAAATTGATTAAAAAATTTTTGAAGGAAAAAGTGAAATGAATGAAATGAAAACGCAAATCATATTGAAAATATTAAGTATAAAATAAACCCCCAAATTTGAATAATGAATGAATAAAAAAAAAAAAGAAACTGGCAAAAGTAGTTTGAAATAAAAATAAAATTTAAAGATAATTATTTTTATCCGGAAAGAATGGTTTAGATTTATATTTTTTTGAAATGCTTAAATTTTAATTGTTTCTATTTACTTCATGATACTCACATTTCATCATTTTTTTTTAATTTTCTTTTTGACATTAGCAAACTAAACTGATGAATCGAAATTTTGCGTTAGAAAACTTTTTTCGTGAAGAAAGCTTCATTTTATTGAAAAATAGCATCTTAATTGAGTATAACTAGCAAATATAACATGTATATGCTTCCTTCCCCACCCAAACTCTAATTAATTTGTATTAGTTTAAATAACACACACACACACATATATATTGATATGGGGCAGGGAGAATGGAGGCTCGAACTTGAGACTTCCCAATATATTGGAATTAGCATTTACTGTCGGAATACCTTCTCTGAAATAGTTTAAATTAATAACATATATTGGTATTTAACTAATTGTTAAGTTCAATATCAAAATTTAAAATTTTTATATTAGGAGATTAAAATTAGTATTTATTTCATAATTTGAATATATAAGTTATTTATTGAGATACACAATATTTGGAGAAATTTATTTAGTTTGTCAAACTAATTACAAATTAACCAATAATTTTTCCAATTCAATAAAAATTTATTCTCAAAATTCATTAAATTCTTAATAAAGTGGATTTGTCAATATACTCTATTTTATAAGAATTAAAATATCAATATTATTTTGATAATTAAGTTTGATGAGTACTACATCAAAATATGTAACTTTAATCAACTAAAATTTTATTCAAATCAAATTAATTTTTTTTTAAAAAATTCCATATATTTAGCCAAATTTTTAGTTTAATCAAGTAAATTTTATTAAATGATAAGGATGTAACGTACATGATTTTTTTTTTTTTTTGGTGAAAAAAAGGTTGAGCACAGCTCATAGAAAACAAAACTAGCGAAAATAGGAAACTCCTATAAGATCGTGGCGGAGCCACACATCAATACCATGAGGGGGAGAATGTAAAGTCTGATATCCTGGAGAGAAACCATAAGCAAGATGCGAAAGAAAATCAACTGCAAAATTAGCCTCCCGATGGACATGATGAAAAGAGATAGGAAGGAAATCTTTTGAGAGTCGACGGATGTGGTTAATTAGAGGCAGGCAACTAGAATTAGCAAAGCATTTTCCGTTGATCATATCCACCGTAACTCGATTATCACATTCCACTATAACTTGGTTGACACCCATCTCCCTCGCTCTCTGAACATCATAGACAACACCCCATATTTTCGCAAGAAGAATCTGACAAATTCCAATATTAGCTACATAACCAGCAAGCCACCTGCCATTACTATCCCTCAATAAGCCGCCACAAGTCGCTCTATCCCCCAAAGACAAGAGAGAGGCATCAGAGTTCAGCTTCACAAAATTTAAAGGGGGGCAGCGCCACCTTACCTTAATGTGGCAAGCCTCATGATTGCTTAAGCTAGTAACACAATGAAGAGCTTGTTGACAAGACCAGGCAAAGGAAACAACCTCGCCCATCAGAATGTAAGGCTGTTGGCATTTATCCTGGAAAATCCAACGGTTTTTATTTTTCCATACAAACCAGCAGCAAATGACAAAAAGATTTGGCCAGCACACACCTTGAACAGAAAGAGAGCGGAGGCCAATGTTAAACTGCATCCAAGCTTTGAAATCACCAATAACCATAAACTGATCAAAACAGTGAGCGGGGAGAATTAAGGCCCAGAACTGAGTAGCAAAGATACAATCTCTCAGCACATGGAGTAAGTCCTCTACTGTGCTATGGCAATAGTGACAGTCAGCCCGAGTGCTTAGATGACGTCTCTGTTGTTCCAAGTTAGTCATGAGCCCGTTATTGAGGGAAAGCCACACAAACATTTTAACCCTTTGTGTAACTTGTAACTGCCAGATTTTTTTCCAGAAAGCCTCATCATCATCAAAAGGGATTCCACTAAGAGAATCATAAGCTGAATTCACAGTAAAATCACCTGTAGAGGAGAGATCCCAAAAGACAGAGTCTTCACTCGCTTGACTATGAGGAGGGTAAATAATAGCAATTCTAGCAATAATGTCTGAAGAGAAGAAGTCAGCAAATAAGCTCCACTTTCACCCAGTAGAATCCTCAGCAAAAAAACCGACAGGTTTATCAATTAAGTTCTCAGGAATAATGTTGGAAGCAAAATGAAACAAGGAACAATCAAGACCAGGTACCCAATGATCGAACCAAAATCTGACCCTCAAACCGTTTCCAATAGCCTAGTGAGTATGCTTGGAAATGTTAATCCACTTAGCGCAGATACCCCTCCAAAGAGAAGAGGAGTTGCGTTGAACTGTAGGAGGCCCACCTGTAAATTGATCAAATTTATATTTGGCACAAAGAATTTTGACCCAAAGTTGATTTGGATTGGTGAAAATACCCCAAGCCATCTTCATAAGAAAAACGGCATTTAGGAGCGAGGGATCTCGAAGAGAAAGCCCGCCACTAACTTTCGGCCTAGTAACAACACTCCAAGGAACCATGGCCATTTTTCGAGAAGAACCAGACCCCCCCAAACAAAATGGCGAGTAATTTTCTCAAAATCTTGACACAAGGTGGTAGGAATAACTGAAGCTTGCATGACATATGTAGGCATAGCTGAAAGAACCGAAGCAACTAGAGTAACTCTCCCTGCAATGGAAATGTGAGATGAGTTCCAGGAGCTGATTCTATTCCTCATACGGTCCAGAATGTAGTTATAATGATTACGGGTCATTCTCTTATGAAGAAGAGGCATTCCAAGATATTTTTCCAAGTCATTAGTTTCTTTAAATCCTAACTTACGGCACAGCTCACGACGGTTGTGCAGAGAGATATTCTTTGAAAAGTAAACATTGGTTTTCTGAACATTAATTTTCTGTCCATAACTAGCACAGAAATAGTCAAGAACAGAAGTAATCACTTGAACCTGCAAGCTGTCAGCTCTAGCAAAAAGAATTAAGTCATCAGCAAAAAAGAGGTGACTCAAGAGAGGACCATTTTTAAAGAGACGAACTGGATGCCATAGTCCTTTGTTGACCGAATCAGAAATACCATGCGCCAACCTCTCCATGCAAAGAACAAAAAGATACGGAGAGAGGGGACAACCTTGTCTTAACCCTCTACTAGGAATAAAATCTTCTGAAATATCCCCATTCCAAAGAAGATGCATAGAACTAGAGGTAACATAGCCCATAATTACCCCGACCAGAGAGTTCGGAATGCCCACATCCGTTAGAGTATCCTGCAAGAAATCCCAACTAATCCGATCATAAGCTTTCTCAAGATCAATTTTAATAGCCATAAACCTAACTTTGCCTTTCTTGGCCCTCATAGTATGAATAACTTCTTGCGCTATAACCACATTTTCAGTGATGTGCCTACCAGGGACAAAGCTAGTTTGAGTAGGACCAATCAACAAAGACATAAGCTTCTTCAACCTGTTAGCTATAACCTTGGTGACAATCTTATAAATAACCGTACATAGAGCTATGGGACGGTATTGACTCATGTTCTTGGGGACATCCACCTTTGGAATAAGGCAAAGAAGGGTTTTGTTCATAGATTTTTCCATCTGTCCACCATGCAAAATACAACGCACCTCATTACAAACATCCGATCCAACAATATGCCAATTGGACTGGTAAAATCCTGCTTGAAGACCATTGAAGGCAGGAGACTTCCACGGTTTCATGCCAAATAAAGCCATACGCACATCATAATTAGTGTAATCATCTGTGAGATTGAAGAACCAATCCTCTTCGTAAGGAAAATGGCCCCTAAGAGGATAAATTGGCCGTGAGGGACAATCCTCAGCATATAAAGAAGAGAAGAATTTAACAACCATTGTCCAGAGAATAACTGGATCATTCTGCCACTCACCTCCCTCATCTTACGGAAACTCAATTCTATTTCTTTTCCTCCGATGAATGGTCCGCTGATGAAAGAAAGAGGTATTCTTATCACCTAACAAAATCCAGTCACTGCGAGATTTTTGAAACCAATAAAGTTCTTCACGTAAGAGAATTTGATCTAACTCCTTCTTTAGGCAAGTCTCTAGATTTTCCAAATGCAAAGAAGGCCTATAAGAGAGGAAGCGTTGGATGCCAGCAATGCGGGCCATAAGCTTCTTTTTCTGCCAAAAAATATTCCCAAAAGTGTTGTGATTCCAGTTTTCAAGGTGCTTTACAAAAGAGCCCACCGAGTCCATGAAGCTGTTATTGACCTTCCAAGTAAGCTTCACAAAGGAAAAAAAATCTGAGTGGGAAAGCCAAGCTTGAAGGAATCTAAAAGGACGTGAGCCTTTAGGAGGATTATAACTACAAAACTTCAGAAGGAGAGGACGATGATCCGAAGAAATTCTAGCAAGATGATAAATGGATCCTTCAGGAAAAGAAAGACGCCAAGAATAGTTACAGATACCTCTGTCAAGTCTTTCCTAAAGGGTCCCTCTTTTCCAAGTAAAGTCGGGACCTTTATAACCCATATCAATGAGAGTCGATTCATTAAACCAATCAACAAAACTCTTACAGATACCTGTTCTGTTAGGGGAGCCTCCACGCTTCTCATTGGTTGACAAAAGAGAGTTGAAGTCGCCCATTAGGAGCCAAGGATCCCTGGTGCAAGAGTTAATACTTTGGAGAATAGGCCAAAGGCTTTCTCGAACAGAGAGAGCTGGATGAGCATAAATAGCGGTAAAGTAAGTGAGAAGCTTGTTTCTATCCCGAATGTGCATATGGACAAACTGAAGATTATTGACCAAAATATCAATTTCCCAAGCCTCCAGCCAAAGGATCCAAATTCCTCCGCTAAAACCTGTCGCCTCCACTCTATGAGAGCGAGTGTAACCTACTTTTGAAATGCATCTATCTGCCACTATTCCACTTATGCGAAGTTCAAGAAGAACAACCATAAGAGGTTTATATTGCTGCAAAAAACAATTAAGAGAACGAAGAAAAGAGGGGCTTCGAGCACCCTGGCAATTCCATACAAAAATAGAAATTAAAGAATGAGCAAAGTGAAAGAAGGCCACTAACAATTCAATCATCTCTCAAGTAGAGATCAAGAGATCCCTCTTCCTCAGTAAGATTTTCATCATCCCCATTATAGGTTTTTTCAACTCTGTTGTTGGTATTTTTATCAACCATTACAAGATCTTTGCCTACTTCCTTGTCTTGAATGTCAGGAGGAAGAGTTGAATATTGTCCTAAATTATGATTTAATGCGGGGACCATTTCCATATTGACAGCAGGAGATAAGTTATTAAAAAGGGATTTACCTGATTGAACTTTGCCTACCACAGAATGGAGGTTAGGATCTAAAGTGGTTGGGAAAGGGACAATGTTGTTATCAGGTTGAGTTTTGTTCTTGAATTCAAAGAAATCCCCCAAGGAGACTTTAAGTTTACTAGCAACTGAAGCTTTTGCTTTTGATTTTGATATTGGTCCACGAGTGGTTCCATATTTTTTAGCATTTCCTCTACCACGTGAGGAATAGGAGCTGCTACCACGCACTGAAAAAAATCCAAGAGAGGCTGCATGTTTGTCATTATCTGGATTATTTAATTGAACAGGTATATTTTCTTTATCAGCAGCCCAATCATTTGGGGCCCATCCATTATCCTCTTTAAGGATAGAAAATCTAAATCCTGACTCCTTACTAGCAGTAGTCTTGCTCGCATTGCTAACTTGATTTTTGACAACCTTTTTTCATTTTTCAACAACCATCCAGGAGCCAAACAGCCTAGCTTGTTCACTTGAATTAATTCCCGTTGGTTCATTATCTGGAGTGGCTTCAGCATTAGCATTAGTTTGATGAGGGCAATAGTTCTCAAAATGGCCAAAGCGACCATAATGAAAACAGATCTCCGGAAGGTTTTCATATTTCACCCTCTGAATTTCACCATCAATCTGGATCATGGAGACAAGAGGCTGCTTCAAGTTTACAGAGACAGCAACGCGAGCAAAGCGACCTTTGTGGAACTCACTAGTATTATAATCAATCTTGGCAACAGATCCAATGGCTTCGGCAATGGCAGTTAACACCTTCTCCGAATAGTACTGCAAAGGTAACTCAGGCAAACGAATCCATACAGTTGTGCTATCAACTGTCTCATTAGACACTCTAATAAAGAACAGAAATCAAACAATAGCAATAACCAATAGAACAGAGAAATCAAGCAAAGAAATGGATGAAAAGAAGGGTGGATTTGATTAATAAAATGACTGTAATTACAAATTACAATCCCCAGGAAGATGTTCTTCCCTCTCCAAATAATGGAGCCCTGCTAAAACAGCAGCTAAGTACAAAATACTCAACATGAAAAAACCCTCCCCTGCTCCTATCTATATAATAACATATAAAAGATGAAACCGTTGCTTTTCCTAGAGTACAGCCTGGAGCTTCTCTCTTTCCTGCCCCTAACAGAATTATTTCAACCCATTTAGTAGTGTCCAACTAAATTCCTTCCATGACCCTGCAGTGCTACTGATTTCCCCAACCTCACGTTAGTCTGCTGTTTCTTCTTGTGGGCTTGCGGTTTGCTTAGGCCAAGCAAATCTGGATCCCTGAACCATGCTTGAATAGCAGCTTCTCTATCAATGCCACCCCCTTGAATTAAAGTCTTGTCCTCAAGACTTAGCTAAGAGTACTCATCCCTTGTTACAAATTCGTTTTTCCAAGTTGCATCATTGATGATCTGTGAGTGCCATGGCACCAGCCGTGGTGACACATTTTCTCCTTCTCTTTGGAGTTCTCGATTGACAGGCACCTTCTCCAGGACATGATCTTCCACTTCCTCCAACTCTGACTTAGTTGGCAGCTTGTTAGAGCTAGCTTGGATCTGTTTGGCCTTGGTTTCGAACTGATTTGGCCCAAGGTAGAGGAGTTGGTCGACAGTGAAGCAATGAAGATAGGATTCGAGATGAGATGCATGGTGCCCCTCGTATGTCTGATTAAATCCAGGTTTCAAGGTCGACGTCGAAGATAACTCAACCGCATTCAATTCATTGAAGGGCTTATCGACTATAGGTTTAAGATATTCAATACCCCTAAGTTGGATTTTTTTTCCCTCAATTTCAAACTGTATCCAACTCTGATCCCAGTTATGAACGACATTGCCCAAAGTTCTTAACCATTCAATCCCTAGCACAAAATCTAGTGGCCCTAAGTCCAATAACAAGGCATCCAAGAGCAGCTTGATGGTGCCCATTTGCAGCTCAACGTTTCTACATTTCTTTTGGATAGGGACACGGATCCCATTTCCCAATTTGATATTCATGGTCTGGATAGAATCAATGGGAAGGTTGAGAGTGCGTACCAGTTTTTGCGATATATAATTGTGTGTTGCTCCCGAGTCAACCAGCAACACGATCGGTAACTTTTGAATAAGTCCCTGTAGCCTTAATGTTCTGGGCGCCTGAGCTACTTCCCCTGGTCCACAAATTATTTCAAGGATGTTGCACTCACCATCCCCTGTATCGTAACCTCCATGCCCAACTTCATCCACAGTTTCCTCCTTCTGCCCATCAGTGTCTAAATACAGATCGTTCTCCAAAATCGAAACCCGGAGCTCCCCTACACTGCAGCGATGTTGCGGGCTGTATGGCTGGGCGCATTTGAAGCATAAGCCTAGCCGTCGTCGCTCTTCGATCTCCGTCAAAGAGAGATGGCGTGGTTCTCTATTCCGTTGTTGGTGCTGTGTTCTGTGGGGAAGGTGGCACGATTGTTGTGAAGGAGCTTCAGCTTGTGTTAATGGGCCAGAGCCCATACTTTTAATTCTTGGATCAGTTTGGCTCAGCTCTTTAGGGGTAAGGGAACGCAACACAGGGGAGACGGCATGGGTCACCTCAGATCGTCCCCAAGCTCCTCCGCCTCTCTCCCTTGCCGCTGTACGGCTTCCCGGCGGACTGAAAGCAAGTTCAGCGTCCTTAGCGAGCTCCATGGCCTCCTCACATGTTTTTGGCTTGAGATATCGGACCCACCTACCGACTTCTTCTTTTAACCCACCCATGAAGTAACCAATTGAGACTTTGATGATTTGGGAATATAGCCAATAACCGACTCAAAAGCCTCAATATACTCATCAACATTGCCCGTTTGGAAAAGGTTGCGGAGCTCCTCATAAGGATTGTGAGTTCGTCGATTCCCAAAGCGAGCGTTCAATCTGATTTTGAACTGCTCCCACGACAAGAATGGGTTATCTCGCAATGCTTGAGAAAACCAGGTAATAGCTGCCCCCGTCATGCACATCTGTGCTATGTTGATCTTCATCATTTCCGGGGTTTGCTGCACACTGAAATACAATTCTGCTTTAGCGATCCAGCAGCGGGGGTCTGGTCCGCTGAACTCCGGCAGTTTCACCTTTGGTAAGGAAATCGCTGCTATGCCAAAATGATTGTTCCTGACGTATGAATCTAGTTGGGGAACTCTAGGTTGGCCAAAACGAGTTTGGGATTGCACAAATTCTCTGGTAGGTGTTTCGGTGCTCTCATCAAACTCCTCAGTATAAGGGTCTTCATTTTCTGGTTTAAAGGGCTGTTTATCGGATTTTGTTTGGGATTGAGTATGCTTGTGTGCACACTGCTCTTCGAACAGCCTTTGGAGCACAGCCATGGATCGCTGCAGTTCACCCATTGATTGCTTCAACTCACCAATGGATTGATGCATTCCCTCCAGAGTTGCCTCATGACCATCAACACGTTCCTGTAAATCTTGTTTGGATTGTAAAAGGGTTTTAGGTGGGTCTCCCATTGCTCTTCGTTTCCCACAGACGGTGCCAATGATAAAGAACAGAAATCAAACAATAGCAATAACCAATAGAACAGAGAAATCAAGCAAAGAAATGGATGAAAAGAAGGGTGGATTTGATTAATAAAATGACTGTAATTACAAATTACAATCCCCAGGAAGATGTTCTTCCCTCTCCAAATAATGGAGCCCTGCTAAAACAGCAGCTAAGTACAAAATACTCAACATGAAAAAACCCTCCCCTGCTCCTATCTATATAATAACATATAAAAGATGAAACCGTTGCTTTTCCTAGAGTACAGCCTGGAGCTTCTCTCTTTCCTGCCCCTAACAGAATTATTTCAACCTATTTAGTAGTGTCCAACTAAATTCCTTCCATGACCCTGCAGTGCTACTGATTTCCCCAACCTCATGTTAGTCTGTTGTTTCTTCTTGTGGGCTTGCGGTTTGCTTAGGCCAAGCAAATCTGGATCCCTGAACCATGCTTGAATAGCAGCTTCTCTATCACACTCTGAAAGTGGGAGTCCATTTTTGAACGAGGAGATAAGCTCCATTAACAACCCAAGGTCCTTCATACAAGGCTTGTTTATAATGGTGGTCATTAGAAAACTGAACTAGAAAAAAACCCCTTCCTATGTCCAGAATTTTTGCATCTGAGAGGTTTCAAATGGATTTGATACGTGAGCTCAGAGCCTTATAGCCAATTGTCCTCCCCAACAGGCTAACAACTACAGCCTTCCCAAGAGTTTTTGCAAGTTTATGCCTCAACTCATCTGAAAATCTAATCATCGGGATGGTTCCAGATCTGTCTATATCGATGTCCCCTGCTTCCAGATTCACATCCATAGATTCAAACACCTCATCCATTGAGGAGTCCATGATGGCACCGTTAATAAGCTTGTCTTTGTAGGTAGATGATCCCGTCAAATTTGACCGCAGTTTTACTTTCTTCGTAGCTCTGTCTTCGTGGGCTGGCGGCGGTGGAAGTCTATTCTCGCTAGAGAGCATCGTTAAGTCTCCGGGTTTTCTCTTGCGATTATCTCTTTAATTGAATCTTCCTTTTTCCAAATTTACTTCACTATAACATACATGATTTTAAAATCACATGACTTTGTTTAGAAAAGTTAAAGAGGAAGGATTTACGAAATGAACTTTTATATTTTATTTTTAGGGTTTGTTGCTCTTATTTTTTGTAATACGAATTATGTAGTAATAATAATAATAATAATAATAATAATAATATTAATAATAATAAAAGAAGGGAAGTTGATCACTTTTATATTTTTCTTTCTCTTAACATTATTTTTTGCATAACAATTCAATAACTGATAGCTCCTCTCAAATAAAATAAAATAAAAAATTAATGGTTACATTGCAAATATTTATGATATTTTATTATCTTTTAACTATAAGATATGGAAAATTTTAATATTTTTTAGTCCACTGCATTTATATTGGCTATACATTAGAAATATTTTCTCCACATTGTTCATTGTTAGACAAATCAAATTATGTGATATATATGCATATCCAGTAAATACAAAAAAATATATATTTTTTTCTAGTGCAAAAATAATATAAAAGTATATTTTATTTTCCAGTGCAAAAAAATATATTATGAAGCATATGCAAACAGATTTTTTTTCCAAATATAACAAATTGATAGTGAATTGCCAGTGATATTCAATCATTCTTCAATGAAATGGTGATAAGCTTACTTCCCTTTCTCTTTCACACGCGAGCGCATATATATATATATATATATATATATGATTACTTTTTAATTTGCTCTAAATAATCATTGCCTTATTTTTATCAATTCTGATTTATGTGTAGCCAGTAATTTACTTTTTGTGTGTGTAAAGTTACTTATGTTTATGCTAAACTATTGGAAGGACACATTACTGAGAATAATAATAATTAATGGTAATGGCATGCTATATTTCCTAATTTAAAGACAATGGATGTGTCTTACATGGATAATTTGGAATGTATGGCAGGATCAATTCGCAGATGATGATTCCTTCTGCAAACTTAAATCATTGAAAATTGAGAGGTGCTCGAAATTAAAAGCTGTTTTTGCAACATCGAATGTGTTGAGAAGATTCCAAAGATTAGAGTACTTGAAGCTATATGGATTGACTAAAGTAGAAGGGATATATGAATTGGAGGGGTTGGATGGTATTGATGGAGTAGCATTTGAGCTGAGATATTTGAAGATACAGCGTATGTCTTCATTGAAGCGGATATGGAGTGAGGATTCGAATGGGGTTTTTCCTTTTCCAAATCTAGAATCAATTAAAGTTTCTCGGTGTCATGTACTAGAATTTGTATTTCCAGCATCCTCAATTTCTTTCAAAAATCTGACAACTCTGCATGTATCAAGGTGTGACATGTTGAAAAACTTGGTAACACCGTCAACAGCTAAAACTATGAAGCATCTCACGGAATTGAAAGTTGAATATTGTCAGCTGATGACACAAATTGTGGCTGACGGTGGAGATGATGCAGAGCATGAGATTACTTTCGAACAACTGAAATCTTTGGAGCTTATTCAGTTATCTAATCTCAACAGCTTTTGCTCAAGGAATAATTGCACTTTCCATTTTCCATCCTTGGAAAAATTATTAATTGATGAATGCACTGGATTAATGACGATCTTCTCTCGCGGAGAATTAACCACACCAAAACTACGGGGAGTAAAATTCATGGGGGAACAACATTGGGAAGGAAATCTCAATGCGACCATAACATCTATATTCACAAAACAGGTGCTTATTCATTGGTTATATTTGTATTTTCTTCTTTCCCATAATATTGTTTGTCAATATGAGTTTTTTTTTTTTAATTAAAAGGAATCGTTAAACATCAGAAGTTCATCTTCCACAAAGGCTATATCATCCACTCAAGTGCAGTTAATGAACAATATGAAAAACATAGACGTACAAGACTCCGACAAAGTTCAATTAGTATTTGACTTGGAAGCTGTATCTCTTGTTGTTCTGCTACCACAATTACAGAAATTGTCCTTAATTGATCTACCAATGCTGACCCAAATATGGAACAAAGATCCTGTGGGAATTATAGATTTCAGCCAACTTGAGGTTCTTATATTGTACAATTGTAGCAGCTTGAAATATGCATTTACTCCATCCGTGGCATCTTGCCTCATTCAACTCAGACATGTAGAAGTATGATGCTGCGAGATGATGGAAACAATAATAAAAGCAGAGGAAGCGAAGGAAAGAGTAGCATTAGCTAATAAGATGATTCTTCCTTCACTAGAACGCGTAGACCTCTATTGTTTGCCAAAATTATCAAGTTTGTACTCAGGAATTGACATTTTGGAATGTCCTTCCCTGAAAAAAATTTGGATAATCTTCTGTCCAAACTTAAAGGATTTCATTTCCTCACTATCAAGAACACAAAATCCTACAGATGATGATGGAAGCAAACAAATACAAGAGATCCACCAGGTTTGTTCATTACTTCCTTACTAAATTCAGATTTTTAACCGTGCATGTGTTTATATGTTCTTGAGGATTTTACTTTGAAAAAAAAAAAAAAAGTGAAAGAAAGGGCAGCAAAACAAAAGAAAAGTGTAGCTGAATTCTTCCACTTCATTGCTTTAAAAAGCTTTCTATGCAGAGGTACAAAAAAAAAAAAAAAGCCAAAACCAATACTAGAAAGGTATGGAAGTTTGACTCCTTAAGATTAAAGAAATTTCATTCTCCACACATTTACATATACCTTTTATATTCTAGAATTTTACAGCCAAATAATGCCAAAAAAATACCGAAAACAACAAGTGCTAAGTTGACAGCACTTGGCATCACAGCCTTCATCATGTTTTCCTACTTCAAACTTTAATTCATGATCAATCTATTTTAAAATTACTGATTTATATGTTTTTTTTTCCAGATTTCAATGACAAGTTTAGAACACTTGGGGATAGACTGGAACTTAATCAAGTGCATATTTAATGGAAACCATCAACCTGATTTCTTATCCAAATTAAAGTCTTTTCGGCTGAGTGAATTTGATGATGAATGTGGTGTTTTTCCACTTAAGAGTTTTCCAAACATCAAGGCGCTTCTGTTGCATGATTCTTTAGTGGAAGAAATAATAATTTCTGAACCGAATGTTAGTAAGAACAAATATCTGGTGGATGCTAATGACCCCCAAACAGCCTCTATTATTCAGAATTTTGAAGGTTTTGGAGTATATGAATATCACAGATTGAAAATTCTGGTGCCTTCCTCGGTGTGTTTCAAAAATTTGACTTTTTTGGAAGTAGCAGAGTGTAATGAGATGATAAATCTGATAACTGTCTCCACAGCTAAGAGCCTCATGCTACTAACAACCATGATTATTAGCGATTGCAAAGTAATGCAAGAAATAGTAGGAGTTGAATTGGATGGAAGCGAAGATGTGATTGGTTTCAATCAATTAGAACTTCTCGTGCTTTTTAATCTACCAAGCCTCACAAGTTTCTGTTCAGGTAATTGTGCTTTCAATTTCCCACATTTGGATGATGTGAGGATTATAAGATGCTCCAACATGAAGACATTTTCTCAACAAGCGGTCACGCCAAAGCTTAGAGAAGTAGCAACATCAGATTATCGAGATTGGAAGCAAGATGATCTGGATTGGAAGCAATATCTGGATTACAATTGGGAAGGCAGCCTTAATAACACCATTCAAAAGTTATTTATGAATAGGATGAAAAGGGTACGTATGGATCATTCACCAAACCATTTGTGCTTTGATATTAGACATGTTTTTTATGCCTTGTGATTTTCATCTCCTGCTCCTAAAATTTCATTAACCGAAATTAGCAAATGAAAAGGGTTTCACCTAATGTTTCTTGGTCAGATATTTTTTAGGAAATTTTCTTCATATAATATCCTCAACTTTTTTTCAATAAATAGGACATATATTTTAGAAAAAGATTTTCTTTTTTCCACCAACTCAATTACGTAGGCTGTTAGATGATAAGTTGTAACAATATTAGTTATAATTCTTAAATTTTCTAAGTAATTCATTTTATTTCTCATAACGCTAAATCAACAGATGAAGAAATAGAAACAGCTCCAGAAGAAACAAATGATGATGAAGCAGATCCAGAAGAAACATAAGCAGAAGACAAAGATGAAGCAGCCAATCCAGAAGAAAAAGATGAAGCAAATGTAAAACAAAGAGATGGAACAAAAGCAGAAGAAATAGACGAAGAAAATGACGGAGAAGGGAGAAGAAAGAAAACGAAGAAAAATAAGCTGGAGAAATAACCGAGATTCAATGAGGTCAAAAGCAAAAGGGTGAAATTTCATGTGATTAATAACAGAGATTCCATTTTCCAAATAAAGTTTGATGGCAACAGGACCTTCCCTTGATTCTGTTATGGAAAATGTTTTCATCTGCAAATGTTAGCAAACTATTAGGCACCCAGAAGGCTATTCAAATTTTCATTTGGTTGGAATATGAACTATCGATAAACTCAATAACTTCAAATCTGATTCATATTTAACATTAGTGACATCCATCACATTCTCTTGATATTTAACAATATTTTTAAAACATTTTAAAGACCTTTGCTTTGTAGGTAGAGTTTGGAAACTGTTATTCGAAACACAGTTTTGAAAGACTTCACCGGCTGGAATCTAGAAGTCATAGAAGGACGACTCAAATTCCTTGGTGATTCTGAATCACCTTCAAGACAGGTGCTATTATCTCCTGAAACACATCTGACAATATCCTTATCATTGCCTTTAATGCTGCAAAGGAATTTGAGGTAGTCAGCTTATGCGCATCATGCACAGGGCCTGGATCTACAGCTTTTAAAGAATTTATGTGTCCTAATCCATATGCAAATTCAGCTTCCGTATTCCTACTAGCATTCATAGGAGAAGCTACATAGACATAAAATAGTTTGACAATTTAGAAACACAAACTCAATATGAAGCAAAGGACTATTTTGTATCAATTCAGTTTGTAATTATTACCAGTAGTCATAATAGAAGATTTGATTGCTGCAGGAGACCAATCAGGGTGAAATGTTTTAACATAAACAGCTACACCAGTGGCACGGGGGCAAGCCAAAGAGGTTTAAGATAATATGTTGAATTTCATCGGCCACGTTTCATGAAGCGTAGTTGTGGGTGGAATATTAGAAGGAAATGCTGCCAATATATCTATACCTGGTGCACTTATATTTATATGCATTATATGTAAGCAGCATATGAGAAATTGTAATCAAATGGTACTTATGAAATAGTCAACCATATAAATGCACCTTCAAAATATCTGAAGCAATCATATTAGGCTCCCCGAGATGAGAAAGAAGCAACTATTGGTGTGGTAATATCCTCGATTGATTCACTTTTTAATATGTTCCCTGAAGGATTTCTGCCAAAAAAGAAAATGCAAGTTTAGTTTTGATTATTTCAAAACAAATGCAAAGAACCAAATCCATTAGTGGCAACTTGTATCAAACCATACTGAGGAATTCGTATAGGACTCCACAAAAGCATAACTGTCAGGATTTAAAAATATAGCTGGTAATGGCATTCAAAACATAAATATCACATGAAAGCAATTGCATATGCCCTGTAAAATGGTCAAATGACGGCAAAAACTTGCCCCCTGCACCAATGAATACTTCACACTAATGGTTGTGTGCAAGGAAAATACAAGTTCCAATGCACTTGATTTGAATCACAACTTATAAAAACACACATGCAATTGAATTGAGGATTAATATATAACACAAATGAATAACCAAAAAATAAGATGGACAAAGGAGAGAAGGAAAAAAAAAAACAGAACTTTGCATACTGAAGAGACCAATATAAATATTGGCAAATCTTAGTAGAGGTCATCTCCGGAATTGTGACTTCTCCATGCTGCGTCTCAGCAAAACTCCGTCAAATAATTTAAAAAAGGAAAGAAACCAATTAAGAAGACAAATCACAAAACTTCGCCCAATTATAGATGAATAAGCCAACAATTCAGTAGTTCACAACCCATAAACTGAAACCAGAACAATAATTGTCAAACTACACCAACTTTTAACAGTTAATTAGAAAATGTTTGAGTTGCTTGGTGAAGCGAAAAGCCAATTATATATCCTAAAAACTAAAACTCGCCCACATCATTTCAGAGAATTATATCAAGAAAATTCTTCACCTAACACAAATATATTATAGGAATATTGTATTACCAGTAGAAAACTGATCAACTCTATACACTTAGCTAAAGCATACACCTAAGTAAGTGAAACCCAATAGAATAAAGCAAAATAGAAGCACTGATCAAAATGTAGAAATTGAGAGCATATTGCGGATGGTCTGGGAAACCATAGAGGCTTCCTTGTAGACGACGAACTCGAAACCCTCGACGCTGATCAACTTCACTGTATCTTCCTTTCCCATCTTCTTTCTTCAGAGGATTTTTCTCATATGTAGCGATGAGAAATTCGGAGTGCTACAAAGTTTCGGACCTTTAGCGTTTGCGTCCGTGTTGATCACGCGCTCTTTGTACTTTTGTTTTTGAGGATTAACTTAATTTAATAAGGAAATTACTCAAAATGGCAGATTTTTAATTTATTTTTCAAAACTACACACCTCCTTGTAATCTTTCATAAATCTTACTTTTTAAAATTTTTATTTTAAAAAATACAATTTTATTTTATCTGAAACAAAAACTTTTCTTGATTTTACCTATTCAACGTTCTCGTCCTCCTCTTTATTCTCCGATGATCTCTTTCTCCTTCCACCTCACCAGCGATTTCTTTCTCCTTCCACCTCATCAGCATATTTCTCTTTCTCGGATGATCTAGAATTTTCTTTCCATTTTTGGTTTGATCTATTGATTGATGCAGGATAGCGATATGTTAATCAAATTGCTGTCTAGAGCAGGAATTAAGGAGATCTAAATATCCAATTACAGGTTCTAATTAGCTTGGTTTTTTTTTTTAAATTTACACACATTGATTTCAATCTGCTATTTTTCATGACTAAATTTTCAATCTAATTAATACTTTACTAATCAATATTGAAGTAGTAATACAAGTAGAAGTATTAAGAGAAGATGATACAGGATAATAAGTGATAACTATGGAAAAAATATATCCAAGGCCCAATCAAGCCGGCCCAATAACGTTTGGTCAGGTCCAGAGCCCATCAACTAAAAAGTAAAGCGTGAGCTGGAAGATAGCACAGCAAGACGTGATGTCCGATCGGACTGATGGGACAGCACGTCCTGTCAATCTACTGACACAAGCTAACGCCCATACTCTTCACCTGCTCCCTGTCACATAGATGCTTACCTACTCCAACTGTCGGTTATCATCCCCAAGGTACTCGAGTACCCCTCCAAATAACTCCTATAAATAGCCTAAAACGCAATGGCTTCAGGTATTGAACACCTGAGACTCTCTCTCTTCAAGCACTCTTTCTCTAAAAGCTACTAATTTAAGCTTCAGAGTGCTAAAGTCGGGTCCGATCGGGCACTCCCTTTTGCAGGTCTTACCATCCGATCGGATCCGCAATCGTCAGCTCTCTTTCTTACAGATAAAGCCAAAATCTGCTTTATTATTTGGTGCTTTCGTTGAGAGCCATGACAGATTCAAGATCTTACAAACGTACAACTCATGGAGAGCATAATCGCAACAACCAAGGCAGATCTGAACCCTCAAGACTGAGAGAGAGATCTTTCATATCACCATCGAATGCGACCCCCTCCTAAACCTTGATGATGTGGTTGCACGATAGCAGGAGAACTCCCCTATTACTGTGGGAGACATTCGTGTTGTTCTTGGTCACCTCACTGAAAGTGTGGTCCAAACCTTGGAAATGGGAAGAACACCCAGAACCTCTGAAAGCGGCCAGGAGATGCTTTTAATGGTCGAAGATTTCGAAAGAGGGAGAAACAGAGGGATTTCCTTCAGAGAGCCAAGCGCTCATGATGGAAAAAGTGCAGGCACTAGAATCACGAACATATACGATAAGGGGAAGGAAACAATGTTCCAGAGCAGAGATGCTCCTCATATCCCCAGTAGATTATGCGTCTTGCCCTTTGGTGATGATTTGACCTATGTATGTGCGCCAAATCGCAATTGCTTCCAAAGGACAAAAGAAGAGTTCACTTCTGTGACGATGAGCAGGAAGGATGAATGGTTTAAGCAAAAACTTGAAAGGTTTAGTTTGGCCGAGCCAATGAAAGGGATATCCGAGGGGAACGCTTGCAACAGCACCTCCCCTTTTTACAGGAAAATCACAGAGTCTGAGCTGTCTCCCAAATGGAGAGATGTGGCGATGGACAAATATACAGGTAAAACTGATCCTGCCATTCACCTTGCAAAATTTTTGACTAAAGTGCAGGTTTACACCTTCGACGAAAGGATTGCCTGTAAAGTTTTTCCAACCACCTTAGGAGGGGACGCTTTGAAATAGTTCCTCAGACTCTCTCATGCATCAATCGCCTCTTTCAGGCAACTCAAAGAATTGTTTATGATGCGATTCCATGTGCAAACAAGTGCATCAAAGTCGGTCAATAGCCTGTGCAACCTTTACCAAAGAACCGATGAAAGTCTTAGAGACTACATCGTTCGTTTTCAAGCTGCAATGTTGGAAACAGGGGATTTAAGCGTGGAATTGGCATCAACTGCCTTAGCAAAAGGCGTCATGGATTTTTCATTTGCCTAATCACTGACAGTAAGGCCACCAAGTAGTTTTCCCGACCTGATGGACAGGGTCAGGCGGCGTGTCCAGTTAGATGATGCCCTCAGACCCAATAGAATTGGAAAAACCAATGTAATGGACAGATTGCGATATCCAGATGGTCGGCTGTTCAGTAGAACCTCTGCATCAGATCGAGCAGAAGGGAAGCTTAAGAGGTCGATTTTCTCAAGGATTATGGAGAGGAAAAATGAGGACGAATGGAATAAAACTAACCACCGCAATAATCGGTTGGTGGGGACCTCCACTTCCCTTAATGCCGGTTCCTTCCACACGCCAATGTGCACCAAGAGAAAACATGATAAAACTAACAAACCTAAAAGGGGCAAGTAGGAGGAGAAACAATGAAAGCCGTGACAAAAGTCGTGAACTATATCACGATGTCAGATGCTCGAACTAATGAACGAGAAAGCTCCTGTAAGTTGTCCAACGATGGAAAGGAGGTGACTGGTTCAGCATGAAAAGCAAGACGGACAAATCGAAGAGATCAACAAATAACGACAAAATCAGGTACAATTGTTATAATTTGAGTTCTTAAAAAAGCATTTGTACTGAATTTAAATGTTCTCTCATTCCCCTGTAATAAGCGTTGGAATACCATTTCGTCTTAATATTACTTGTTTTGCTATCTAAAGATCTATTTTCTAGTTCTTAATAAGGCAGCAATAA
The DNA here is from genome assembly GCA_037975025.1 of Excoecaria agallocha. Taxonomy (NCBI): domain Eukaryota; kingdom Viridiplantae; phylum Streptophyta; class Magnoliopsida; order Malpighiales; family Euphorbiaceae; genus Excoecaria; species Excoecaria agallocha. The sequence continues at coordinate 118,037,224 of CM075806.1, read as the reverse complement.
AAAAAGGGGGCTACAACATGCGAAAACCTGTTGAAAATTCAAAAAGCTGTTGAAAATTTCAACATCATGACTCGCGCAAAATAAATATCTCTACACAGTAAAAATAACTTAAAAAATAGGTACGTGTCCAAAACTCACGAATTTAATACCTATTATTTAAGCAGACTTATTAAATCTGCAACAAACCGATTTTTGGATCGGATCATTTTGTCTTTGGGAGTTCGAGATGAAGGCCACAAGGGTTGTGGACCTCACCCCGATCGGTTGTTATCTTTCAATGGTGCAACTCTATCACTAGACTCGATGTCCATCTCGAGCATGAAATTTGAAAGCTCCCCTTTATTGTAAGTTCGTCCGCTAAGTTCAATGTTATTCTTGAACCCAAAATACAAGACGCCTCCATTCGATCTCCATTAACTTGTTCGTCGAGTTCGACGTCTATGCTGAACCCAAAATGCGGAATATACAATTATGATCGGTATCACCATCTTAATCCCGGTCGGATGATAAAAGTATCCCAATCAAAATAGATAACTCCCTGCAAGTGGATAACTCCCTTGAACTTTTAGGATCAAAATTCCCTGCTTGGTACAACTTATCTGCTAGGCTTGATATAGCTAAAAATGCGAAAGTTAGAGTCCATTTATCAGCAAGATAAATATCTCTGTTAGGCTTGATACTTATCTCGAGCTCTGGATGCGAAGTGCATCCGTGCCCGTTTAATCTCCATCAATTGATTCGCTAGACTCAACGCCTATCCTGAATCCAAAATACGAAGGTTGACAGCTGAGTTAATTAACTCTCTCGAACAAATGTCTGATCAGAACAATGTTAAAGACTGGAACGTCATCTACTGCACCTGATGTAATAAATCTAATTCACAATTCTTAACTAAACAGTTTATTTTGTACATTCAATTGTACTAAGTAATTGTTGATAGAATTGTGTACTATAATACTTGAAATGCATGGTGAAGTTCAGGGAGTACTTTCCTTAGCCGGTTTCATATATTCTCCATGGGTGATTTACCCAATTCTTCCCAGTCAATTTAATATCTTCTTCTTAACTGATCTTATGATGAATATTGTTGAAATAAGAATTGCAGTTTACAGATGCCACTGAAAGGAAGATCCAATATTATATATGAATAATTCTTATAAAGTGGGGACAAAATCATTACAATAAAAAATTACACCTCTATGTCTACTACCTCTACACTAGAAGAAGGCCCCGTAGAAACATCGATAGGAGGCTTAGGAGATTCTGCTATTTCCCCAGCCGCATTCTCTGTTAGCAAGAAAGTTGTAGCCTCAGATCTGATCTTCGCACTGGCATCTGAATGAGACAATGTAGGGTCTCGAGGGACTTCGCGATCATCGTTGCTAGTAGAAGGATCGGGCAAGATACCCGAATCATCCATCTAGTTGAGATTAGCTTCAGGGAAACGCTTGCCGGCTTCATAAATTAGCCGAGTCAACAATTTTCCTTGGGCTTCTCCTAGTTGATCCAAGATTTCCTCCTTTTGGGAAGAAAGTTCTCCCTCAAGCTTCTTTCTCTGCGTCTTTTCTTTTTCCAAGGTAGCTTGCAATGACTCTCGCTCCCTACGTAAAAAATCACGCTCGGATTCAGTCTTAGAGCATTCAGCAGATAGACGAGTGCATTCGCCCCTCAGTATGGTCGCCTCTTCTTCGAACTTTTGCGCTAAGGCACTCTCGACTGTTAGATGGGCTACATCTCCTTTGAGGCGGTCGACCTCTTTCTGCCGAGATTTCAGATCTTGAGAAAGAAGAGAGGACTCCCTTTTTAGCTTTTCAACATCCGATCGGGTAAGCAGAAACTCCTTTCTAGTTAAATCGTATTTGACTTCCGCTTCCTTCCTAATGCGGTCGGAGTCTTCCCATTTTCTTCGGCAAATATTAGCCACGCCATGCAAACGTAAATCCCTTTTTATCAACTAAAATTCAGATAAGAAGAGGAAGGGCTGAGTAATCAAGAAGATAAAGGATAATAGGAAGAAAGGACGTCTAGAATAAGAATCTTGAAAACATACCTCCACACTTTACTGTTGAAAAAGGTTGCATTCTCGGGACAGTGTGTTGGAATCTTCCATTGCCTTAAAATCACCTTCCTGGAGCATGCCTCGGCACAAAAAGCTCGACACCGCCTTATTTTCAATAGACCAGCCATCGACAAATTGATTTTTTAGAACTTTTTCCAACGATGTAGCATGCCTTTCGGAAATTCTGGTAGCAACACTGAGCGAATTCATCCCGAAGGGGCTCCTTGCCCTTTGCGATAACCCTAGCATCCGCAGCAGCCACCAGCTCAGCAGCTTTCCTCCTGGCCGCCTCTTCAGCTCTCCGTTGTGCAGTTTCACCTACTGGGAACGCGTTGATTTTAGCTGATCTCTTTTGAGGAAGAAATGGACGCTCTCCTTCTGAATCGATTTCGTCCCTCAATAAAAAATGCTATAGGGGGCTGACCCTCTGATAAAGGCTGTACAACAGTAGACACCGAAAGAAGCTAAAGGGGAAGGGAGGTCGGAGCACTGGCAGAGGGCGTGGAAGCTTACACTTTTGAAGAAGACACAAGCTTTCTCTTTTTCAACTTCCTCTCTTCCTTGGATGCACGTTCTGCCTCCATCTTTGCCTTAGCTCGGTCAGCTAATTGCTTAGCAACATCGTTTTCCTTTGTCATCACACCTGCAGCTATGAAAACAAAAGATAATTACTCTCCAATCAATGCAGATTTCATCAACATGCAATCCATGATGTTCAAATGTGCACTTAATCATAATGCTCATGATCTGCGCCAATATCAACATCAGATTGCCAAGGAGATAATCAAAATTTGTATGATTTCCCGTGTATTCGACATCTCTTCCTACAAGGATCGATCGGATATTTTGTCCTTCAAAGGCAGTAGTTATATCCGATCGGATTATATATGTGGCGAGTGTTCCAGTCCCCACCAAAAAAGAATCTTTCTTTAAAGCCGTACGTGGAAGACGATACAACGAACAACTTCCTTTATGGCCGGGTCATAAGATAGAGCATTGATCTCTATCCATTCGAAAGACCAAGGGCAATTCTATAGCACTTAAGAATTATAATTTCGGAGGCGTTGAGGGGAAGCCTTGACCCTGCACCCAAGCTCCTTGAATGGCAAATATCTCCTCAAGCAGCTCATTTTCTTCATGACCGAGAAGTCCCTAGGTCGTCATTTTAGACTTAGGGCAGGTCATCACAGGGATCTCTATTGAGAAATCATATCCAGAAAAAATCTCAGTCATCCCCTACTTGAATTTTGAAGGACGAGCTGCGGTCCCATAACCTTTCTAAGCTCCAAGAAACCCCTTGCTTATAGATTGATTGCTTCTTGAAACCATCTTTCACGGGAGGGGAGGGATAATGGTGATATTACAAGAAATGAAGAAAATTAAAAGGGCAAAAATTATCTACTTACTTGGAAAATATAATATCCTTGTAAGAAATACTGAAATCTCCGAATCTTTGGAGTATGAAGCCCAAAAACTTTTTGCGCAGAAACATTACAAACAAACTTCACAAAGAGAATTTGGCAGAGTACTGTTAAGAATCGATAAAAGGAGGAAGAGGTCACCCAAAAATCACCAATTTATAGACTCAAAAACTTCTAGAACTTTCCAAACACCTCAACAATTGAATAACCACCACGTGTCCCCAAATCATTATGGCAGTTCCGAAAAATGAGGCGGCACGCTCGGCACGAGCATCGGCAATAAATGCATAACGGCTGAAATGAACAGGCGCGACTTATCAGATTCAAGCCAAATTTGAAAGATCCCGCTAAAATGATAAACCACTAAACCGCCCTTTTTTGCTGAAATATTGGACTTAAGTTCACTTTCGTCACCCATCTGCAGAGAAATGGGATGACTGAGATCTCTGATCGGACACGCCTGAGAGGCTTGAAAAAAGGGCTCGACAAGGCCAAAGACAGTTGGACTGAAGAACTGCAAAGCGTCTTATAATCTTATAGGACCTCTCCAAGAGCTGGTACCCATCAAACGCCATTTTCTCTCGTCCAACTGTATAGCATTCTATTCCGACCCTATGAATGTCTTGGATAGATGCCAAGATTTGGACCTATTAGAAGAAAGAAAAGAAGACGCCTACTCCATGATTGCAGTATACAATTAAAGAATCGTTAAAAACTGCAACTCAAAATATAGGCACGGGAAATGATGGAAACGAAAAGCTCACTCCAGATCTCGAAGGCACCCTATGAAATCTCCAAAGTCCTCAGCTCCGATACTTATAGATCCGGGATCCTTGAAAGGTATATTTTCATTTATTTGTTATTAGGTTTGTTTTTTCATCTGCAGGTTGATTGTCTTTTTCCAGTTGATGAAAATCTAGATTGATGAATACTCCAAATCCGATCGGTATAATCTGATCGTGGTATAGCTCCATCGCCAGGCTTGATGTTCGTCCCAAGCCCAAAATACGAAAAGCTTTTCTTCATTTCGAATTCATCTGCTAGGTTTGATATTACTCCAAACTAAAAATTCAAGACATTTTCATTTGATCTCCACCAATTTATTCGTTAGGTTTGATATCCATCCCGAACCAAAAATATGAAGGTCTGCAAGTATATGCAAAATCGCCACGAATTGGCCAAAATATCCCTTAGCGAATAATCTCCATAAAGCCACTAATTAGCCAAAATATCTCCTGGTGGATAATCTCCGCAAAGTCATTGATTTTTGCATAGTCCAAACAGATCCCCCATCGATGAGTACACGAAACGAGAGCCTCAGTGCCCAAATACCTCCTACCCAATCGGTGAGTGAGCGATCCGTCATAAAATTGAAGACTTAATTTTGATCGATGGTACATCCCGATCGATGAATCAATATGGTGCAACTTATCTGATATGCTTAACGCAGTCACATATATGGTAAAGTTGAAGTTCATTCATTTAGAATAAGTGCTTCCATTAGGCTCGATGTCCATGCCGAGCCCAAGACAATGAGAGACAGAAAAATCATTCGTCGCACATGATTCTCTGACTAACATCCGATCGGATAATTCTTCAATTAAGTTAAAGGCTGAAACATTGCCTGTTGTGTTTAAGGCGATAAGTCCGAATCACCGCACTCGCAATGCCAATCAGGCATATTAAATCAGATCGGATTAAATGATTGTCGATCTAAAATAGTCATACATTATAATACTCAAAAAAGCACTTTAAAATTCAAGAAGTATTCTCCTTAGTCAATTGTACGAATTCCCCATGACTGATTTCATATGCTCTCCATGGTTTATAATGCTTAACTATTATCATGACAAAATTTTATCCAAAATAAAAATTGCAGAGCGAAGACACAATTGAAAGGCGAATCGGCTTTCATATATGAAGAGTTTTTACAAGTTACAAAGCGAATGAGAAAACCATTGCAAAAGATAAATTATTACAAACACCTATGTTTCTATATCTGCAATAGCTTTCGTTTCTTCTGTGTGTCGATCGGCATCCACAATTTCGCTCGATAGAAAGCAGTTACGCCATGCAGGCGCAGAATCAACCCAGATCATCATGAGGACAGAATGCCATCGCAGCGGTTAATGTTCATTTGGGGCAGCACCTTAGGAACAAAGCGGACAATATTTATGAAAGCCCAACCGGACTCCTCACTATCGGGTACATGAAATGAGGATCCCAGCGCCTAAACACCTCATGCCCGACTGATTAGAGGCAAAAATTTGGCAACAATACAAACTCTGAGGCTAATACTAAGCAAAATCGAACGTGTCGACAGCCTTATTGGTGATGGTTTCCCTTATGTTAATGCCGGTTCATACAACAATTGGAAAGTGCACAGAATCTGGCCAAGATCATAGTATAAAATTAAAACACACTGAAAGAGGCATGATCCAAAAAGTTGTTATGACTTCCAATAACATGGAAAAACGTATGTTACATTATTTCTGAGGTTGTGTCCACAGATGGCGAATCAGCGTCTTACAGCTCCCACACCTATGCACCCCCTCTTTCATCACCATGAAATGTGGGCGAACCATTGCATGAACCTCATAAGGCATATTGTATTGTGCAAGACTTTCAGCCACCTCCGCTTTCATGAGTTTTAAAGGATGAGTCGCAGTCTCACAGCCTTCATAAGCCTTAAGAAAACTCCCCCTTGTAGATTTAACGCTACTTGGAGTCATCTCTGATGAAGGGGAGAAGTAAAAAACGATATTGTGAATAAGAAATTACTCGGGTAATCTTACAAAAAACTCCAAAATAACTGAAAATTGCAAAGTTTGTGGGAAAATGCATGACAGAGTTCTGTTAGGGATCACTGAAAAATAAGAAAAATTACCCCAAAGTCATCTATTTATAGGTTCCGAGCTTCTAGAGTTCTCTAACCGCCTCTCTATTGGACAATCCCCACGTGTCCTCAATCAGTTAAATACGTAGCGGAGAGCGAAGCGTCGCTCTAAACCTGCTTTATCTATAAGAGACAGTTAGATTATGTATAACCTCTCATTCATTGTATGGTTGTGGTTCTATTTTGTTTTTTTTTATGTCTCCATTTTCAATTTCTCTAATTTTCCAATTTTCCTATATATATATATATATATATATATATATATATATATATATATATATATATATATATATATATATATATCGATCGGTATATGCCATCCTGTTTAATTGCCCTATTTATGGGTCCATAGAGTTGAGTTGCTTCTTCTGTAATGCTTTGGATGCTTCAAATATTCATGGTTTAATATAATTTCGTTGGGGCCAATTTATACATATTTAATCCATGATGAAGTAGGCAATTCTGTTACTGAGTTTTTCATAGTAAAATTGCAGTTTTGACTTCATTATTTGTTTGTAGCAATTTATACATGTTTGTCCGAACACCTCATCGATATAAATGTCTTACACTGATGGGGAACTTATGATAATAGGATCCCCTAAAATAGTCTAGATAAGCCAAACTAGCCGTATAGCTAATCTTATACAAACGGATCGACTAAGCTAACATAGCTTGCATTCGAAGCATAAGAGTTCAGATCCAAAGGATAACGTCTTTGGGAATTTTTGCAATGCCCACAGTGGTGCATTCCTTCATTGACTCTAACTCCGATCAAATAGGAAGCGATGTCATTATCTAATTATCCTGTCTTAATGCAGATTGACATAGAACTCTACCAATACTCGAAAGTCTTAGCATCCATCTCTATAAATAGTTGAATAATTCAAATATGCATGTGCTCTCGCTCGGAACACTCTGTCGAGATCTCCCTGGTCGGAATTCCCATCAGATTCTTCTTTGCTTTTAGGTCACCATACGTCACCAAACATCTTAATTATGGACGTTCACTCTTCAAACAACAGCTCGAAAATACTATTACCAATATTTATCTATTGGAATCAGCTTTATCCATTTCTTTTCTAGGAATTTTCGCGACAGAAGCCATATCGGTATAGGGGCTACTGCTCCTATCAAGAAGAACCAGCTCATCACTGAGTACACTCCTAAGCCTTTAAACATTCTTAGAGGTCCTATGACTCCCTTTATATGATGCATATAGTTTAAATTCAAGTTATCAAAATTATATGCATATAGTCTACAACAAAATTTAAACCCCATGATATTGCTAAAATTTCCTTAGCAAACATGTTTCACCAATGCACATAATGCATCCAAAAAGAAGAAAAGAAAACATTTAAGTCATAGAATGATCACACAGCAAATAACATACAAAATTCTCTATATTCCCTATCAAAAGCAACTTACAACACAACAGAAATTTAAAGATACAAATAATATAGGTAAAGGATACTTATTCATCAATCCATTGGGATCTGACTTGTAAACCTTATGTAATTTCTTTTCTTAAAAATAAAAAGGATCAAAGCCCTCTTACATATTCTCTTTTTAACATCAAAGTAAGCACAAAAGCAATCACCTGAAATGAAGCCCTCTATTGAATTATTAACTGATAATCAAATCACACATTCTCAAACACATACCTGGTTGATGGAACAAAATCGAGTGACGGAGAGTGAGATCGACATATAAAGACAGTGAGATTGAGAAAGGGAGAGCGATATTAGGACAGAGACAGAGTGAGATCGAGATAGAGGGAGCGAGATTGAGACAGAGAGAGTGAGATCGAGTAAGGAGAAGATGATGATTGTGTTGGTTATTAGTGAAGGAGGATGAGATGAAGAGGATTGGGGAAGAAAGAGAGAGACGATGAGAGGATTTGGGGGAGAAGGAGGTTTTTGGGAATTTCTGTATTTTTTTACGGATGGGGGAGAAGAAGATTGAATAGATGGAGGTTAATGCTATGCTCATTGCACGCCTTGTTCATGCGTTTTGCTATTTTGTATTTGTTTTTTTAATGTAATATGTAAGCTTAAGTGTTTATTTATTCCGTACGAAATACTCCTTTCATTCTTTTTTATCAGTCACTTTTGTTATTTTCACTTGAATTAAAAAATAATAAATAGATTTAAATTTAGTATTAAATTACATGATTAACACTAAATTATCAAATCTGATTGGTTCTGACTTTATTAGAAAAGAAAAATAAATTAAATTACATTGAAAGTTTAAAAATGACAGATAAATAAAATTTAAATTTTAATAAAAAATAACAGATAAAAAAGAACGAATAAAGTATTTTGGTATATCAGTAGGTTTGCCAAATGGCACCGTTCAAATCATTACATAGTGTTTTGATATATCTAAGATATATCCCCCGGTGTATCAAAACTCAAAATGTATTACTGAAATTTTTACATTGCCATTTGGTACGGCAATGTTGAATTTTTACATAGCATTTTGGTAGATCAAAGGTATATCTATTAATATATTTCTTGCATTCCATTTTAAAAGATAATTTTTTATATTTTACGAAAATAAAAAAAATAGAATATATCAATTTCATAAAAAAAACTATAGTCATTGATAAAAATACACTTTTATATTTTTAAAAATTTTATTTAATTTTAATTGAAATTAGAGAGTAATAAAAAAATATTTAATAAAATATATAATAAATAGAAGTATCTATGTAAACTTATTCTTCAGATTTCGAAAAAGACATTTAAAATTGAACAAATCAAAATAAAAAAAAATAATATTTTAAAATAGAACGGAGGAAATACCAAATAGCAATATTGAAATATATTTACTGCAATTTTGTAAACCAAATCATACTTATTTATATATAAGCTTGGGCTAGAATCCATTTTAAGAGTTAATGAAAGTACTTAAATTTGAAAACTTCATAGTGTAGAAAAGTAGCAACATTTATGTATGCTAAAAATAAAAGATAAGGAATCTTAAATTGCTAAGGATTGATTGATGAGAACAGTTTCATTGTACTGATAAAAAAAATTATTATTTTTTCCATTTTTTTGTTATCAGTCAATTTTGTTGTTTTCACTAGAATTAAGAAATAATAAATATACTTAAATTTAATATTAAATTACGTGATTAAAATTAAATTATCAAATCTGATTGGTTCTAATTTTATTGGAAAAAAATAAATTGAAAAAGTAAATTAAATTACATTAAAATTCTAAAAGTAACAGATAAATAAAATTTGAATTTTATTTAAAAGTGATAGATAAAAAAGAACGGAGTAAGTAATTTTTACTTTTTATAACTTATCCTAAATTAAATAAAAAATCAGATCCAAAAGGATTGTAAAATTTTGGCATATTGGAACTCTTGGAAGGCAAAACACATTTCTAAAACTTTCAACTTGTAAAATTTTTGCTATTAAATACCTATACATTTATTTGGTAATATTATGTCGCTGAATTATATATATATATATATATATATATATATATTAATTTTTCTATGAATGGTAAACGATAAACTTAAATTGTACATCCCATTTATTACATCTTTAGTATTTATATTAAAACTTCAATTTGATGTTATTTTGCATTTTTTTTTGTAAATTTTAAGTTAAAAGAAATTTTCAATTGTTATTTTAATCTGAAATTGATACTACTTCGTTCAACCCTACATAAGAGGTTTGGTTGACAGCATCAATATGGTATTTACTTAGCAGCAAAAAGCTATGCGTGTTTCAAGAATTTACTGGCTAACTTTTTTGCCTTGGAATCAGAGAGCTAGCTTAGCAGCAAATCCATTGAAACTCCTTTTGTAATTTCTCATCAAGAAATCTTCAGCAGAGCTGGAGACACAGAAAGAGTGGTTGAAATTCACAAAGAAAATTAAAGAAAGATTGAAATTGAAGCTGTAGAAATGGTACCTGCTCTCAATAACTCCTTGAAGCAAACTCAAGGGATGAGATGATGGTGAGTATTTCTCTTCAAGAAGTGACCCCATGTACACAATGTAGAGCTGCACAACAACATTATTTAATGATTCATTTATACAATCAAAACTAAATTGAAGAGAATCATATAGAGATTGTACATCAAATTAAAAGGCTGATTTATTAGTTGCTTGCCTTCCTATCTCCATCTGCAGAGACACAAGGTATAAGTTTACAGTGCATATCACAAAAATGCTAAAACAATGAAGCAGTAATGTTAAAGAATTGCCCATTTTTCATTCCTTGAGATTGAGAGGCAAAAATTTGTAATTTTATAGTGTAATTTACTTGAATGGATCTCAAAAAATGAATTGTGTTTTCCATCCATTTAAAGAAAATATTTATACATATATTTTCCCTTCTAAATGTGCTTAGCTATTATAAGTTCTAATTCATTCCTCAAAAATGAAGATCATGAATTTAAGCTTAATTAATGCTTTGATTCAACATAATAACACTCATGTTAAAAAAAAATGTTTTCTATTGTTTTCCTTCGTTTGACCAATTTACAATAAAAAATGAAAACTATCCAAATTCTTAATATTTTTATACTTTCCATTTTTCTTTTATTTTCTTTTTCATATTATTCTGCATCTTCCGCATGTAATTTAAAATTTAAGAATCATTCAAATGCTTACCCATGCTCCAGATTCTTAAATTGCCTAAAAGGAAAAAAAAAACTCAATAGTAATAATTGATTCATATTTCCCTAGTGAGCTTGGATCATTTCAGTTACAATAGTAAGTGTAAGAGGGCCATATAAATATTTTTTAGAAGAATTAAACTTCAGCAGTTAATAAAAGAAAAGTGGCTAGCATCCATCAGAATATAAGAACACACGAATTAAGGATAACATGTTAATATTAACACTTGGACAGGTAATGACACCATACATTACATCATTCAACAATGATGTTCAATATGCTATCAAGTCTAATAACTGTTCAAAGTTGAATTAATGACATTACAACTTGACACATAAATAAGCTTGCAATGGCACCACAATTCCAATCCCTGGCTTCAGAATAGAAATTCTAAGATCTATGAGTCTTCTTGGGCAACACCCAATGTCATCATTCATCACTCCTGCCAGCACCCAAACCAAAGCAAAATGCTCATTTTGTGACAATATTAACATGAGAATTTCACATTTAAAAAGAGCAAAAATCAGAATAACTAGAAGAAGACGGTGATTATTAGCTGCAAGCTTACAGACTTGATACTTGTCTGGGGTTTACGTAAAGTAATTGAATCAAGTATGGAGATAATTAGCAGCCATCATCAGCTCTAGAGTGAGTTCGGGTTCAATCGGAAATTCAGTCTCCTTTCCCCTAACAAGCACACAGTAATTCCTTGTCAATATACACGAAACATGCAAAAAAAAAAAAAATTTTGCCAAGCCTAAAAGACTGTTAACTACAACCTTGTTAATTCAATCAAAGCTTCATTGAGCTGTAGCAATCAGTTGCCAATTGATAAAGAAAAGTAAAGGTTTTGTATAAATCATCTAGCAACTTAACAACTGACATGACACAGAATCAAATATGGAAAGAAGAATGGAATAAAACTTGAGGATCGAAGAAGCACAATAAACTCCTGAAATACAGAGGAAGCACAAGAACAGGTTTATGAATGCAGACAAGTTTACAACTAAAGAATGACTTCCAAGGAAGCATTGGACTCACTCAAAAGCATCTCCAAGAAGAAATCTCAGCAAAGAGACATCAAAAATCCTCCGAATTTCTCATTTTTGGGACATTGCAACATAGAAGCACACACACACACACACACACACACACAATTCCACAAACATGTTATATGCATATGATCCTTCTAAACCATATATAAACATAGACCTTTTTGCTACTATGCCTCTTTATTAATTAACAAAGTGCAATATGCATATCACGTGTTTCAAAGCTAACATTCAAGGAGATTACAACATTCAAAACATAAATATCACATGAAGGCAATTGCATAAGCCCTGTAAATTGGCCAAATGACAGCAAAAGCTTGCCCCCTGCACCAATGAATACTTCACACTAATGGAGCTATGCAAGGAAAATACAAATTCCAATGAACTTGATTTCAATCACAACTTAAAAAAACGCACATGCAATTGAATTGAAGATTAATATATAATACAGATGAACAACCAGGAAATAAAATGGACAAATGAGAGAAGGAAAAGAACAGAACTTTGCATACTGAAGAGACCAATAGAAATATTGACAACCAGAAAATAAAATGGACAAATGAGAGAAGGAAAAGAACAGAACTTTGCATACTGAAGAGACCAATAGAAATATTGGCAAATCTTCTCCAAAATAGTGGTGCTTATCTCCGGAAATGTGACTTCTCCATGCTGCGTCTCAGCAAAACTCCCTGTCAAATATTTGAAAAAGGAAAAAACCAATTAAGAAGACAAATCACAAAACTTCTCCCAATAATAGACGCATAATCCAACAATTCAGTACATCACAACCCATAAACTGAAACCAGAACGATAATTGTCAAATTACACCAACTCTTAACCGTTAATTAGAAAATGTTTGAGTTGCATTGTGAAGCCAAAAGCCAAGTACGTATCCTAAAAACTAAGACTCGCCCACATCATTTCAGGGAATTATATCGAGAAAATTCTTCACCAAAATTTCCAGCAGAAAACAGATCAACGACATCCAATGAACCAAAGAATACAAATAATTAAGTGAAACCGAATAGAATGAAGCAAAATAGGAGCATCGATCAAAATCTAGAAATTGAGGGTAAAATTGAGCAAAGACCTGGAGATGTGAGCATATTGCGGATGGTCTGGGAAACCATGGCGGCTTCCTTGTCGACGACAAACTCGAAACCCTCAGCGCTGATCAGCTTCACTGTATCTTCCTTTCTCATCTTCTTTCTTCAGAAGATATTTCCTATCTGTAGCCGATGAGAAACTCGTAGTGCAACAAAGTTTCGGACCTTCGATTCTCCGTTTAGGAGTTGGGGCTTGCGTCCGTGGCGATCACGCGCTCTTTGGACTTTTGTTTGCAGGAGAGAAACTGAATTTAATTTGTTATAGCTTTACAGGTATTTGGCATTTAGAAGAGAAACTGAATTTAATAATATATATATTATTTTTTATTATAAATAGCAATTAATTCGCTAAAAAAAAACCTTCGTTGTTTGTTTTAATAATTTTTTCACATTAAATTCAGAATTCTGAAAGAAAAACATCAATTATCAACAAAATAAAAATAAAATGAGTGATTATGAATTAGAAAAATAAAATCAATTGCGTTGATATTTCACAAAACGATTAATTTATTTTTCATGTTTTATTTTTTGAATAGATTTTTTCCGTTATGGTTTTATTATTTGTGTTTTTATTAAATGAACACTCGGTTGTCGTTGAGTTAATTCATTTTTGACCTCCTGTCAAACAATCATAAGATGTTATCAATCAAATAAACATTAACCATTCACAAGTATCAGCTATTGCAAGAATAGCAACTGAGAAACTTTTTCAAGACGATACAGATTTCATAGTCTGTTTTATCCAACTCAATGTGAAAATTAGGATTCTTGCTGGCAAAAGGTAATTTAATCCCAAATGATTTGGCACTGCAAATGCTCTGTTCACTCTCTGTTGTTGTCTATAATACCATTACAGTTCTTGTGAGAATCCTGAAAACAAGTTTTGACTGAGCACTCATTTGCACTAGTAAGAATCTCGGAGATAAACTTGATCAAAGAACATAGTCCACCCAAGAAGTTATGATCGATAACACCATTTCCTTCAACAACGTGTGCAAAGTCGATCACTTTAACTTTACCACCTGAAACTCCTTCTACAAGCGAGTCCTTTTCATATACTATGAGAATTGAACAAGAGTTGAAATGGTAGATGGTTTGATCCTCAAACCAAGCCTTTAAATCCAATAACTGGGCCAAAATCCCCCTAGAACCACCATATACGGTCGATGCAAAAGGACTATCTGGTTCCAAATTTTGATCAGCAGATGAATTGGTTGAAACAAACTTCCTCAGAACCTTTCTAACCTCATCTGCAGTAAGATTCTGTACAGTCTTCCTTCCAGGCTTCCAGAATCCTGATTCTTTGCCATTATATATCTGTAAGCCAGAAATCCTAAAACCCAATGACAAGCTGCTGCTTTCCCTATCTTTCTTAAGGCACCGTTGGATATAGTCCTCAGCTGCTTGTGGATACCATGTTCTGGAACCAATCTTAATGTCCATGATGGATGGATATGCATAATTTAAGACAACATTCTCCAAAACCAGGTGAGGGCGCAATCCAGAACCATTGGATGCCTCTAACAGTTGAGTGCCATAAAAGATAGGAAAGAACTTGCGGATGTGATTTGGGACCCTTGTATTGGAAGACAAGGATGTGTAAAAGGCCACCTCTCTGGAGCCACGTTCATCATCCTGAAGCGGCTTGTAGAAGCGCCCTGAGTCATCTACAAGAGGGCCAAGCAACCCATCACAGGCACTGTGACCTGCCACCTGATGCTCTGGAATCTTAAGCATGTTGTGCGAGTTAAATGAAGTCTAGAGCAAAGAATATTTCTCAGACTCGAATCTTTTGCCTCAATGGCCACTTAATCTGCAAAATGAGCCAGAAGTCCAGAGAATGATCGATAAACATGCTATCAGAAACCATGAGATCAGAAGATTATAAAATTTACAATGTCAATAAAAGATACAGTACACTTATGTTTTTAACATAAACATATATGCCACCAATCAGAAACTATAAGACAACAAAATAAAGAAGAATCGATTGCCAAACAGTTTTAGATATTCAGAAAAGCTTTAATGTTGAGTCTTCACAAGGCCCAACTTAGTCCTTTTCTAGAGCTGCCCATAATCATAAAATCCTTCCCTAGTTTTGGCTAACTCGCATGGCAGTCTCAAAAACTTCCTGAAACCAAACGAGGATATATTTAACTCAGACAACTGGAGCACTCAAGCAAGGAACCAAGCACAATTGGTAAACAAAAGTACATGTGCCTGCTCTTCTTGCTCATCAAAGAGGAAAAAAAATTACTTTAATCCTATTTTTAATATCCATGGGCAAACCGTAATCAATTTTCATCCGTCCAAGCTTATTGTACACTGACTTAAAATGCTGATGCACAAAAATCATTTGCCACTACCAGTACTAACAAGCAACAAAACATAAAATTGCAGAGTATCCAGGTGCATTCATGGCATAAAGTTATAGAGGTCAAAACAATGTCAACATCTTCTATTGCGTAGTTTTGCTTGTTTTGGAAATCAAATTAAGACGCCCCACAAGAGAAATAACCTCCAAATAATAATAATAACAATACAAAGCAACTAGAAATCCCACTGAAAGATGAAGCTGTGAAAGGGTAAATTAATTTGATTAATTAATAAGCATCAATAAACTGATCAATTCCAACAACAAACAAGGGTAAGTTGGCACACCTATATGCAATAAATTTGAGGGAGAGAGAAAAGGGGGAAAATGCCAGAATCTCATCGGCCTAACACAATGCAGCTGTAAATAAACTATTAAAACTAAATTGAAAACAATTCAAACGCTTTATTTGTCTGATTTGCTGCCTTTATACTACCTTTTCTACCGATTGGAAACGAATGAAAAGGATAAACAGAAACATTAAGTAATGGAACAGATTAAAAATATAGTTTATTGCCCTTCAACACTACAAATGAATATTAAAAAAAAAAAAAGACACAAAAGAAAGAAAGATTACGAGATTTATGCACTGACGCTCAAATCTAGACAGCTAATAAAATAAACATGATTCTTTCCAGAATCATTCAAATAAAACATGAAAACGCATCCATTATCACACAGAAACTGGAAAAAAAACACTAAATTTACACAATGCTAAGCAACACAACATACCAAATCAAGGATTCTAACTTACGCCTGGAGATGAGTCTCTGAAGATTCAGAATAGACCGATCTTCAGCCAGTGAACATACAGAGAGAGAATAGAACGATCTGAGAGGGAGTTTCATGCCAATCTCCTGTCTGGATCCCAAATCCCAATAAGAATAAAGAATGCGAAAACATGTGGGTGCATGCAAAGATTCTGTCTTTTTTGGCTGCCAAAAACTAACACTCCGTTCTAACCTGGTTAATTCTTTCCATTCTGTAAAATGCAATGAAATGGCATCTAAAAACAGAAGGACACGGTGATGGATCCCACGGAATCGTTGTTACAAAGCAATTCACTCCACTCCAGCACCTCATCCAACAATTCCTATCATATTGTAGGAATAATAAAAACCAGCTTTGAGAATTTTGGCCGGCTTGGGTGTGTTTGTCTGCGGAAAACAGTTTTATATTTTATATTTTTTATAAAAATTAAAGTATTTATTTTTTATAAAAAATTTAAAAAATGTATTTATCTGTCAAAAAATAAAAAATTATTTTCTTGAAAATAAAAAATAAAAAAACGTGTTATAATAAATGAAAAATATTTTCTAAATTAAAAAATTATATATATATATATATATATATATATATGCTTTAATTTTTAAAATGTAAATAATACGTATATATGATTAAATTATATATTTATTAAAATAATTCAATTAAATTTAATATTTATAAATTAATGAATATTAAATTTAAAAAAAATGATAGTAACATAAAAAAATTTAATTAATTTCTAATTTCTATTATTATTATAATCGTTTCACAATTAATTAGTAATTGCTTTTCTAACTATTCTCGTTTACATTTGTTGGGATAAATCAATATTAATACCTTCTTGTTGCACTCCAACGGTGACTTTTTCAAGCATTGTTAAAATGTTCTCTATCATATTATGTAAATAGTTGATCGGCTCTCTTTCATTTTGATGAAATTGTGTAATGTGCAGTATGCAATAAGAATAAACTTTTGTCCACACAAAGGATAGTTTGGTATTGATTTTAAAATTGAAATTTTAGCTTTTAACACTCCAAATGCCCTTTCTATCACATTACGTAAGGATGAATGCCTCTTGTTAAATAACTCATATTTTCTTGTAATTCTTCCTCGTCCACAAAATTCATTTAAATGATATCTTTCACTGCAATATGGAGCCAAAAATTTCGGTATATTGGGATAACCATCATCTATGACATAATAATAATCTACAAATTAATATCTATGTTAATCAAATGATAATAACATCAATTAATATTAAAAGAGAAATGATAACAAAAACTCTTACCACCACTTGGAAGAGGAATATTATTTTCATGTCTTGTCAATGCATCAAGAAATACTTTAAAATCATTTGTTGTCTCTTCCCATTCAGTGTACACAATGTAAATATCATATTGTGAGAACATACGGTCATAATATTTTGAGTTACAAATGTTGCCTTTCTACCACGAAAGGTCTTTTGTTTAGAAGTCGGTGACCAAGCTGCCACATGAGTACCATCTATTGCACCTATGCATTTCTTAACCAGACAAAAGTAGAATATTTAACTTACAATTAATATTATATATATATGTAGCGTTATTATATGCTATAAAATAATAATATTTTAATAATATATTATCTTACCTCAAAATATGGATACCACCTGGAATTGTTTTGAATTTTTGGTTGCACAGGAAATCTATTCACATATTTGATCAAGGAGTATGTAAAGTAGCCAATGATCTAATTACCATCTTTCACCATTTATGAATAGTAGCAAGTGAATGTTGATACCGTTCTGCTATAACCCTTTGATGAAGATTATGATATAAAACTAACAAAGCCATTGATACTCCTTCTTCCACACTAGCATCCCTTTTATCTCTTAATAAACCCATCGTTTTTAATTTTTTACATAAATTTATAAACACACGTGGTGCCATACGAAACCCTTCATAACACCTAGTTGGATTTCCTATAAGAACTTCAAGAATGTAATTTTTTCCCCTAAGTATTGAAGTTCTGCAAGGAACTCTTCTTGTAAAATTCTGAGACATAAAAAATCTAACTAAAAATAAATCTAAAATATCTTCATCCTCATCACTACTAGAACTATCATTACTCGTTGAATACTTTAATATTTGATTTTGAAGCAAATTATGATCCATAAATCCTGCATCAATTAAAAAAAGCTTATCAAATTTAAAGAAAAAATAAAATAAACAAATAAAAACAAACAACTTATATATATATATATATATATATATATATATATATATATATATATATATATATATATATATATATATATATTTATTTAAAAAATTCAGATAACAAAATTTAGCTTAATAAGCCAAACCATAAGACATAATATAATTAAAAAATATTGAATATTTATTTACATAAACTTTCAATTCAATCTCTTCTTCTATTGTCGCACATTAAGACAAACATTTTTCTCCATTCTAGATTGACAAAATTTTCCAGTGCTTTGTTATAAGCAGCACTGAAAATATCTTCTATTTCTTCCAAAATATTCAAATATGCCTCTATAGTATATGGATCAGTTTCAGCACTTGTAACTTGATTACTTTCTAATTTATATCTTTTGGCTTTTTCAAATTCCTTTTCAGCTCTAGCACTTAAACAAGTGGCCCACATTTCCAAATATGAATCCAATTTTTCAAATTTGGTTTCTTTCTTAGCTCTATTAGAGCCAAAAATATAATCTTTTAAACTAGAAGCACCATTTTTCCCCGTTTGATCCATGATGAACACCCTTTTAAAGAAATTCTTCTTCAATTTAACGTTCGTTATCTGAATCATGAGGTACTCGTGTAGAAGCATGGAGCAGATGCCCAGTAGCAGTAGATTTAATAAAAATTTGACCCAGTAGGTCATAATGCTTGCATCCATTTTTCTTAAATGATTTGAAATTTTTGTACTTCTGTAATTTAATTGAAGAAAAATATTTTAAATATTGATATTTGTAATTGTACCTTAATGTAAAAAATTAATAATAAAAAATTAAACTAATAATATCCTTACCTTGTAAAATATTTGCCAAATGTCTTCAATAGCAAATACGGTGTTTGAATATCAATCATAAGTTACCCCGACATGCTATAATAATTCAGTAAATTGTTGATAATTCATCCCTCAATGAGGGGCGGCCATCCCTCATCACTAAACCCTATATTTTCCAAAATATCCCCAAATGGACCACCCATAAGAGAGGAACCCATGGACAGACAACCCTTACTTGAGGTCGAAATTGAGATTTTTATGCATATTTTGTTAATACACATGGAAATATTTGGAAATACTTAAAAATCATGAAAAATCTTTGAGAAAAGTGTGGGAAATTCATGATCAAAACTTTGAGATCCGAATTTATTGTTAGTAATATGTTATTTTTTCATTATTAGGTAATTCTGATCTAGGCTGGCTCGGGTTACGATGTTTATAATATTTTTATAGGTCTAGGTAAAGACTTTTTCATATTTTTTAATATTCTCTCAAATTTTTCTCTCCTTAGGAGTTTTGTCTGATGCCAATAATTTTTTTTTTTGGATTTTCTTTGGTTATAAGATTAAATGAACTTGTGTTTGTTGAGGTAATGTCAAATACGAATGGTTCATGATCATGATTATGCATATTGAAATTAGAAGACACATTGCACAAGTAAGCAAAATTTTTCATCTTATTAATGTAATCAAAAGAGCAATCAATGTTATCATCAAAAAGTTCAGGAATATAAACAATATCAATAAAAGTATCTTCTTTAGTCTTGATAGCCTCAGATGTCTCTCCAGCCTTGGCTTTTGGTGGATCCTCGACCTTCCCTTTGCCTTTCAATTAAATTGCAAGTAGCTTCTTTGTCAAAATCTCTTTAGGTACTTCCTTATACCAAGCTGAATGGTGCAGGAGAATATTTTCATCCCAAAAACCCTCTACTGGCTTGATAATCCCTTGCTTCCAATCAAAGACATCATTGAACAGCTAAAATCTTAGCACTAGCTTATCCCCTATTAGCTGAGGTTTGTTCTCCCCACAGTAAATGAAAATACTTGAAGTTGGCTCAAAGCTTTAGGAGATGTGGCTAATTTTTTTCTCTGCTTCCTTCCTTTTATCCTTTTAACTGGAAGCAGTGAAGCCTAACCCCTTTAATCTTTTCGACCCTTAACAGCTATAGCAATTTAAGGCCCTTGGGAGTTTTTGCCTAACATAGCACTTATCAGGATGTTCATCATTTTCATCATGTTAACCATTTGAAGAAAATCAACATAGCTACTCTCCTTTTTTAATCACTAATGGTAGACACATGGAACCCGCTGAAAGGCTATTTGGCTATCTCAAGTATGGATACCTGGTTTTCTCTAGCAGCCTTGATAGTAACCACCTAACCATCATGGGGGATTTTAATCATCTGATGCAGTGTGAAAGGTACTTTACCCTACTTGTGAAACCATAGCCTTCCTAACAACACAAAGAAATTAGCTGGAATGGGCAGTACCATAAATTCAACTTTTGTTTCAATAGGTCATGTCTTCACTATAGCCTTAAAGGTCCTAACAGTTTGTCTTTTGGAGTTGTCATAAGAAGAAATGGTTAGATTAAACTTATTCAACATACTTTTATTCAACCCGAAAGCTAGAATTGCTACTAAAGGACAAAAATCGATAAAAGACCCATTATCCACCATCATACATGTTGTGTGCTTACCATTCACTTGGGCTTTAAGGTATAGAGGGCAGTTATGATTTCTTCCTTCAGCAGATAAGTTTGTATTAAAGTACACAACATTCTCTTCCGTTCCTCCCTTAACCAAATCCAATAACTCAAAAGGCAAGATAGTAGTGGTGATAGTAGATTCACTCAGGCTTCAACTAGTTTTTGCCTGTACGAGGGAGATTATCTCAGCAAATCCTAGATGGATATTTGTGCATTTATTTTCTTTAGCTAATTGATTATATGATTCTCCTTAACTTCATTTTCTGTAGGCACTGTAGTAGGAGCTGGTTTCCTTTTAACATTCGAGGCCACTTTTCACTTCTTATGACTGTTATAACCTTTTCCTCTTCTCTTACTTCCTTTTTATCCTCACTAGCTAAACTCCAAATATCAATGGGCACCAAATCCCTTTCATCCTTACTCCCTGTGAGGGTATCCCAATAATTAATCATCAAAACTAGTCGATTTTCTTTAACTGGCTCTGTTACTTTAGGGGTGAAATGAGCAATGACCACATACTCATTCCCATATAGGTTTCTTATGACATACCACTCAGGTTGACAGGACCCAATCATGAACACTAGGGGTGGCACAACATTGTAACCTTCTTTATTCTTCTTATCCCTCTTCTCAGGATCTAAAATCTGCTTGCTATCTATCAGATCCTGAATTTTATTCCTTAAAGAGCGACAATAATCATTCTGGTACCTAGTATGTTGATGGTATGTATAGTACTTATCTTTTCTATGATGGGGTAATGCTTGACTCTTCATAGGCCATGGGGGCAGTGGTTGAAAATTTCTTTTTTTGCTCAATCTATCCAGTACCCAAGATAGTGCCTTACCTAGGCTAGAATAATGCCTCTGGCTAGCCTCTGTGGTGGATACTTTTTTGATCCTCCAAATTCTATTCAATCCAATATTATTTCCCATTACCTTATTACAACTGAAATTCCTCTTTGCATTCTAATCATTTTCCCTTCTAGCTAGGCACTTTCCTCGGCTTCTATAGCTAATGACTTACAGTCCTTCTGACCTTTCATTTTCAAATCATCCCTCAAGTATGAGCTTGCATTTCTGATGAATAATCTGATCTAATCAGCTATGTCAGTCTTTCTCTTCATCTTCACCACCCAATTCTTCCATCTGATGAGGTAATCATGAAAGGATTCATAGTGTTTTTGCTGAAGTAACTTGAGATCCTTCAAGATAACCTCTATCCTAGTGCTGCAATCATACTGCTTAAATAATTCCTCATTCAATGGACCCTAATCCTCTTTAGTATGCCTGTTTAGCCTATGGTATCTGTAATGACCTCAATGCCGAATTAGCCATGAACAGTATTTCCTGATAGTGAATAATGCTTTCGAGCTGAAAAATTTATCCGAAGGTGAAAAATATTTTATTGTAATATCAAAAAATATTGGTTACGGGTAGTTCAAAATTGAAATTTAAAGTAATTTTGAGGTTACATAGGCCTCCAAAAGTCAAAAATACGAAAAATAGAGCGGTTCGATTTTAGATTAACTAGTTTGACCAGGCCATTAAAAATAGTAAATGAAGTCTAAAAATTGCCAAAAATTGCATATATATCTAAAATGATGTGCAGATTATTTTAGTTTCAAAAAGTAAATTTTTCGGTAACATCAATATTTTTGAATCAAACCGGATCAGAAACAGACTTTGATTAGGCTAAAATTTTGTGTATACACTATTTTTAATGTGATAAGAATGATAAAATTATTTTTAGAGTGATTTAATATTGAAAATAGAGAGAATTACAGAAAAAAGGCAAAATGGGCTTGGTTTCGGGTTTTGGGGCCTTATTTGGTGGGCTTGGATTAGACCAAAATCCAACACATTAAGACCACTATATGAAGGATGGAAAATCTAATTTTTAGATCAGCTACCTCATCTTCTTCAGCTTTCTTCTTCTTCCTCCATAGTTGAAACCTATTTTAGCCACCATTTTTTCATTTTTTTCAAGATTTATTTCAAAATTTCTCTCAATCCAAGCATAAGAAAGGTTATCCTACCTCTCTATTTGTCGAATTCATCTCTATCTTATTATTTGAGGAAGATAAGCTAAGAAAATCAAATGAGAAAGTTGAGGTGTCAAATTGAGGTATGAGAAATTTAAGGGTTTAAATTTGTTTAAAGGTGTTTCTTAATGTTTTTGGGTGCCTAAATGTTATTTATGATATTTATTTTAGCAAAAGAGAACAAAAAAATGGTGTTTTGATGGCTTTTGTAACTAGCCATGATAGGTACTCAAAGTGAAGGCCGAATTTCCAAAGACAAATGGAAAGAAAAGGAAGCCTAGACAAGGCTATGACAACATAAACAGGTTAGTGGCTTCAAATTCAACTATTTTCCATTATTTAGCATGATTTTCCTTTAGGTAAGTTAGGAAAATTTTGGGTAAATGTGTGTATAATTGAAATTAATCTTAGATTAGTGTAATTAGACCTTAAATAAGCTTATTAAAATGCTTAAATAAATTTTAAAGCAATTGTATGATGGATTTCTCATAGTGGCCGAATTTCTTCTTAGGGGAAAATAATGTGTATTTTAGTTATTTTGATGGTTTTAAGCCTTTAAATGACTATAAACATGAAATAACAAGTCCATGAATTTTTATAGAATTTATGAAATTTAATTGAATATTTTTGTTAAGAATTTCGTTTATGTATAAAGTGAAAAATGTGGAATTAATATGAATTAATTCATAAATTGATAAAAAAATGTGAATTATATTGTATTAATTCACAAGCCATTTAAAAAGTACTGAAAAAGTAATTGACCAACTGTCAGAAAAGAAAAGATTATTGAAAGTGTTAAAAATCTATTAAATATTTTGAAAATAAGTGAATTTATGCTCTTAGCAATTGTTAGGCAGTCAAAATCTAGCTCAAGATTTAATTGGCTAGCCATGGGAACACCTATACTGTGGTGTAAGTCATGGTGACTTGCTTCGTTATGCTAAGATCATTGATCTCCATAGAATCTGTCTGTTTTGTTATCTGATCTGTGAAAATGATTTTTTGGGATCATTTGTCAATCTGTATATGGCCCTATAAGATCTACATCTCGTATATCCAGTCTGAGAATTTCAGCTGGGTTTGTATTAGGAGCATTAATGTGAAAATAAGCTAAAAAAGTTTAAAAGATAAGTAAAAGTGAAGTTAAAAGTGAAAAAAGATCCAATTGAAAGAAATTAAAAGTTTAGGGGTAAAACTGTAATTTTTCCAAAAAGTATGTTAAATGAGTAAAAGTAATTAAGAAATAATGATAAAAGGGTAAAATGGTAATTTAATGTTCAAACAGTCCAAAAATAAAGTTTTGTAAAGTTCAGGGATTAAAACGTAATTTTACCTAAAAAGGATAAAGTAAAGCCCAATTAATTATGTTATATGCCAAATGTCAAAATTGAAAGTGAAATTGATGAAAATAATGGCAATTTTATAATTAATGTTCATAAAGGGCATTTTTGCAATTAATTGAAAAATTAAGGACTTAAATGAAAAGTTTACTAGAATTATAGTGTTAAGGTAAAAAGACTGTTAAAAATGCATCAAAATGTTTTTTAATAAGAATTATTGAAATTTTGCACTTTGGTGTAATTATGCTTATTTTGGAAAATTTTGTAATTTTTAGTTACCACTTGGCATATTTAATTTTCAGCACGTAAGATTTACTACGTGCATGTTCTAATTATGATTTGGAGCATTAGTATGCATGGATGAAGAAATTTTAAAGGATTGAAGCAATATTTTATTTTGGCATGTATATTACTATAAATATTTGAAGTTTAAAAGTGGATTTGTAATAGTATTTGGATTGTATTACTGTATGGATTTAATTGGTATTGGATATTTTGTGTATGGATGAGTTGTGTTTGAGGATGTATGATTGAGATGATTTTGTTGATTATAAACTGTTGTGCCCCTGAGGGGCTATGATTATTATCTATTTTTCAGGGGGCTAGTCCAATATCTAGCCGTTATATTGTCAAAAGTTTGCAAAATGAATAGTAAATTTGACAGTTATAGGTCATCGATAAGGTGAACTAAGTATATGAATTTTGGATAAGTATTATAGGTTAATGAATAATTAAAGGTTAAGTTTATGAATTTTAAGTTAAGAAAGAAAAAAATTTTGGTCAAACGCTTAAATTAGAAAGACTGTTACAGTAAAGGTGTTACCTTTTGTGGTATCAGAGCAATGGTTTAAGTGGTTCTAAGATCAGAGTGGGAATAAGTGAATGATTTGTCTGCATATACATGCCAATTGTTAGTAAAGAAATGTTACGAAAATCTAATGTGTACTTGCTCATTTTTGTTTTATAGTGAAAAGATATCTTCTGACGGTGATAGGCAGGCGGGGGATGCAAAGAGCGAGGCATTGATTGGTACTAGATAGCAAAAGTCCCCACACCAGCAGGCTTCTTCTCCAGTAATGCCACCTCTACCCCCACAACTAGACTTTCTCAATTTGATGGTCGATTATATATAGCAGCGACTGCAGATAGGTCAGGCTCAATCCTCCTAGGCAACTGTACAGGTTCAGCCAGCTTCATCCAGAAGAAAATCCATTTTGGAGCAGTTAAAAAGGCTTAGGCCTGAGGACTTTTCAAGGCGAGAACCTTTGACACTAGTACAGGCAGAAGATTGGTTGTTCAAGATAAAAAGATTGTTTGAAATTACAAACAGTACAGCAGAAGAGAAACTTGAGTGTATATTTGCAATGCTATAGGGACAAGTCTTTATTTGGTGGGATTTCATCAGGAGACATACCCCAGTGGATTAGCTGAGTTGGGGATTTTTTATGTCTCAGTTTGAGTTGAAATATATTGGGTCTGAGTACAAATTGGTGATGCACGATGCCTTTTAGAGGCTTAATCAGGGTAATAATTTAGTGGTTGAGTATGAGCGCGAGTTTGAGCACCTCAGTGCTTACATAGATGAGAGCCAGTCTACAGATGTAAAGCTACATCAATGATTTGAGAGAGGACTGCATATAGATCTTAGACAAATTATTGGGACTCAGCAATACCCTAGTTTGATAGTCATGGTTGAGGCAACCATAAAGTTAGAGGCTATTAAGGTAGAACAGGCTGATAAACAATCCCGGTTCCAGCAAAAGAAGAAGCAGGGACAATCCAGTGGTAAAGGAGTTCAGGGTAAGAAGGCAAAGGGATCTCCAGCCCTTAAGGCCGTCCTCCAGTTCCAACATGTTGAGGTCAGGGCAGTGCACCACATGGCAGAGCTCCAGCTGCTTCAGTAGCAAGTACATCTCGGGATAGAGACAGTGGGATAGCTATAACCTATGACCATTATGGAAAGATTCATTTGGGAGAGTGCAGATATCTGATTGGAGCTTGCTTTAGGTGTAGGTCTAGAGACCATTATATCAAAGACTATCTAGTGGTACAGACTGCTTCAACTGTTTCTCCAGCATTAGGCACTAGGTCATCTACTCCGAGAGATCGTGGTAGGGGAGCTACCCCCATCACTTCAGCTTCTACTCTAGCAGGGTAGACATCTTAGGGACACAGGCGAGCTGTAGGCCAGACTTATGCAGTCAGAGCTAGAGAGGAGGAGGATGCTCCAGATGTGATAGTAGGGAAATCCCTCCTATTATCTGATTCAGCTCATGCTTTGATTGATCCTGGTTCTACACATTCCTACATTAGCACTGAGTTAGCTTGGGATAAAAGGATGAAAGAGGCATGATTAGACCAGGATATCTAGGTGCGTAATCCTTTGGGGTATAGTGTGATAGTGGGCAGTGTCCTATTAGTGTCTAGGGTCATGTTTTCTTGAAAAATCTGATTGAGTTGCCCTTCAATGAGTTTAAAGTGATTCTGGGGATGGATTGGTTGTTCGTCCACCAAGCGACTGTTGACTGCAAAAGAAAGAGAGTCACCTTAAAGCTTGAAGAAGGTCGGGACATCATAGTTATGGGTGTGAGAATTGACTTCCTTTCTGATGTGATATCTACGACGGCTGCCAAGAGATTAATCAGAAAAGGGTGCATAGCTTACATGTGCTACGCAGTGAAGGTAAAGAAAGACAATCCTGAAGTGTCAGAAGTACCTACTATCATAATTCCTCGATGTTTTTTCTAAAAAGTTGCTAGGCTTACCTCCTAATGGGGAAGTGGAATTCTCTATTGATTTTGCTCCAGGTACAGCTCCTATCTCCATCGCTTCTTACAAAATGGCACCTATTGAGTTGAAAGAACTGAAGATTCAGCTACAAGAATTGCTTGATAAAGGATTTATCAGACCCAATGTTTTTCCCTAGGGAGCACCAGTCTTGTTTGTCAAAAAGAAAGATGGGACACTCAGGTTGTGTATCGACTATAGACAACTGAATAAAGCAACCATTAAGAAGAAATACCCCCTTCCTCGCATTGAAGACTTGTTTGATCAGCTGAAGGGAGCGGATGTGTTTTCCAAGATTGATTTGAGATCTAGTTATTATCAGATGGGTGTGAAAGACACTGATGTACCCAAGATTGCTTTTCGCACTAGGCATAGCCATTATGAATTTTTGGTCATGCCATTTGGGCTTACAAATGCACTGGCAGCCTTCATGGACTTAATGAACAGGGTTTTCCATCCTTTATTTGGATCAGTTTGTAGTGATCTTTATCGACGATATCTTGGTGTATTCTAAGACACCGGAAGAGCATGATAAGCACCTGAGGATTGTTCTGCAGACTCTAAGGGAAAAACAACTATATGCCAAGTTCAACAAATGTGACTTTTGGCTGAATGGGTATCTCTCTTGGGTCATGTGATTTTTACAGAGGGTATTAAGGTGGATCCTTCAAAGATTGATGCGATTCTTCAATGGAAGTCACCAAAAAATGTTATTGAAGTGAGGAATTTTCTAGGTTTAGCCAAGTATTATAGGAGATTCATAAAGGGCTTCTCCGCTATTGTAGTTCCTATAACTCAATTGCTATAGAAGCATACTAATTTTGTGTAGACTAACAGATGCCAAGAATGTTTTAAAAAGCTTAAAAGTATGCTGACAAAAGCTTCTATCCTTACATAACCCAAGGCAGGCAAGGATTTTATGATCTAGACTAATGCCTTCAAAAATGGTTTAGGCTATGTTCTGATGCAGAAAGGCAAGGTGATTGCTTATGCCTCCCGATAGTTAAAGACTTATGAGAAGAATTATCCTACTTATGATTTTGAGCTAGTAGCCATTATTTTTGCACTGAAGATTTGGAGACATTACTAGTATAGAGAAAGATGCTACATTTATACAGATCATAAGAGCTTAAAATATTTGCTTACTCAGAGAGAGCTCGACGTTAGATATAGGTGCTGGTTGGAGTTGATTAAAACAGGAAAGCAAATGTAGTAGCTGATGCACTTAGTGGGAAGTTTATGTCATGTAATATAATTATGTTTAAATGAATGTGTATAAGTGTTTGATAAGTGTTATTGACTGATATTAGTATTTTCAGCTCTTCGAGCTATGAATCTTAGTTTGAGTTTGGCTTCAAATGGAGCATTATTAGTTGAAATGCAAGTGAAGCCTGACTTTGTGCATCAGGTGAAGGTATCCCAGAAAGAAGATGATCGATTGATGACTGTCATAAACAAGTTGAAAGACAATAGTGAAAGTGATTACTCATTGAACAGAGATAGAAGCCTTTACTACAAGAAAAGACTATGTGTACCTGATCAGAAAGAATTGAAGAAAAATATCCTTATCGAAGTTCGCCATAGTAGTTATGCCATACATCCTGGAGGTAATAAGATGTACCAAGACTTAAAAGCTTACTATTTGTGGCCAAGTATGAAGCAGGATGTGACAAAGTTTGTGGGTAAATGTCTAATATGTCAGCAAGTGAAGGCTGAGCACTAGGTTCCTTCTGGATTGCTTCATCCTCTTTTGATACCAGAGTGAAAATGGGATAGGATAACTATGGACTTTGTAATAGGATTGCCTGTCACTCAAAAGAAACATGATGCCATATGGGTGATCATTGACAAACTCACCAAATCTGTTTGTTTCTTGCCAGTGCGGATGGATCATCTTTTAACCAAACTAGCAGAAATCTACATCAATGAGATAGTGAGATTACATGGAGTGCCATCATCCATTATTTCTGACAGAAATTCCAGGTTTACTTTCTATTTTTGAAAAAATCTGTAAAAAGCTCTGGGTATTAAGCTCCATTTCAGCGCAACATTTCACCCCTAGACATATGGCCAGTCAGAGTGGGTGATTCAGATTCTAGATTATATGCTTTAATGTTGTGTGTTAAAGTTTGGTAACAATTGGGAGAAATATTTGTCTCTTGCAAAATTTGCTTACAACAACAGCTACCAGTCCAGCATTAAAATGGCTCCTTTTGAGGCTTTGTATGGTAGGAAGTGCCGAACTTCCTTGTGTTGGACAGAACTGGGCGAAAAGAAAGTGGTAGGATTTGACTTGTTGCATGATTCAGAAGAAAAGATATGAATCATCAAAGGTATATTGAAAGAAGCCATAGATCTCCAGAAATCCTATGCAAATCTAAAGAAAAAGGATATAAAGTTCCAGATAGGAGATAGAGTGTTCCTGAAGTTATCTCCACGGAAGAAAGTTTTGAGATTTGGCAAGAAGGGCAAGCTATATTCGAGATTTTTTGATCCTTATGAGATACTTCAACGAGTGGATCCCATAGTATACCGATTAAAGCTGCCATCGGAGTTGGAGAAGATGCACGATGTATTCTACGTGTCCATGTTCCATAGGTACAGGTCTGATCCTAACTATGTGATCACACCAGAAGAAATCTAAGTGCAGGTCGACATGACTTATGAAGAAAGACAGATGAGGATCCTAGCTAAGGAGGTCAGACAGCTCAGAAGTAAGCAGGTTCCACTAGTCAAGGTGCTCTAGCACCATTACAATATGGAGGAGGCTACGCAAAAATCAGAATCAGCAATGTGACAATAGTATCCTCTACTATTCGAATCAGGTAAATTTCGATGAAATTTATTTTAGTAAGGGAGAATTGTAAAGGTCTCAACATCAAGTTAGCCATGAACAGTGTTTTTCGATAGTAAATAATGCTTTCGGGCTGAAAAATATACCCAGAGATGAAAAATGTTTTATTGAACTATCAAAAAATATTGGTTACGGATAGTTCGGGATTGAAATTTAAAGTGATTTTAAGGTCAAATAGGCCTCTAAAAGTCAAAAATACAAAAAAATGGAGTGGTTCGGTTTTAGGTTAACTAGTTTGACCATAGTTTGATCAGATCATTAAAAATAGCAAATGAAGTTTAAAAATTTCCAAAAATTGCATATATATCTAAAATGATGTCTCAATTATTTTGGTTGCAAAAAGTTAATTTTTCGGTAACATGGGTATTTTTAAATCGGATTGATTTAATTGAACCGGATCAAAAATGGACTTCGATTGGACTGAAATTTTATGTACAGCCTATTTTTGATGTGATAAAAATGATGAAATTATTTTTAGAGTAATTTGAGGTTAGAAAGAGAGAGAATTGCAGGAAAATGGCAAAATAGGCTTGGTTTTTAGTTTTTGGGCCTTATTTAGTGGGCTTGGGTTGGACCAAAGCCCAACCCATTAAGACCACTATATAAAGGATAGAAAATCTTATTTTTGGCCCAGTTACCTCATCTTCTTTAGCTCTCTTCTTCTTTCTCCATAGCTGAAACTTATTTTAGCCACCATTTCTTAATTTTTTCAAGATTTTTTTTCAAATCCTCTCTATATCCAAGCATAAGAAAGGTTATTCTGCCTCTCTAGTTGTTGGATACAACTTCTATCTTGTCATTTGAGGGAAATAAACTAAGGAAATCAAGTGAGAAAGTTGAAGTATCAATTTGAGGTATAAGAAATTTAAAGGTGTTTCTTAATGTTTTTGGGTGCCTAGATATCATTTATGATGTTTATTTTAGCAAAAGAGAATTAAAAAAATGGCATTTTGATGGTTATTATAACCAGCCATGATAGGTACTCAAAGTGAAGGCCGAATTTCCAAAGACAAATGGAAAGAAAAGGAAGCCTAGACAAGGCTATGACAACATAAACAGGTTAGTGGCTTCAAATTCAACTATTTTCCATTATTTAGCATGATTTCCCTTTAGGTAAGTTAGGAAAAATTTGGGTAAATGTGTGTATAATTGAAATTAACCTTAGATTAGTGTGATTATACCTTAAATAAGCTTATTAGAATGTTTAAATAAATTTTAAAGCAATTGCATGATGCACTTCTCATAGTGGCCGAATTTCTTCTTAGGGGAAAATAATGTGTATTTTAGTTATTTTGATGATTTTAAGCCTTTAAATGACTATAAACATGAAATAACATGTTCATAAATTTTTATAGAATTTATGAAATTTAATTGAATATTTTTGTTAAGAATTTCATTTATGTAAAAAGTGAAAAGAGTGGAATTAATATGAATGAATTCATAAATTTATGAAAAATGGTGAATTATATTGTATTAATTCATAAACTGTGTAAAAAGCACTAAAAAAGTAATTGACCAATTGTCGAAATAGAAAATATTATTGAAAGTGTTAAAAATCTATTAAATGTTTTGAAAACAAGTGAATTTGTGCCCTTAGCAATAGTGAGGTAGTCAAAATCTAGTTCAGAATATAATTGGTTAGCCATAGGGATACCTATACCGTGATGCAAGTGATGGTGACTTGCTTTGCTATGGTAGGATCATTGATCTCCATAGTATTTGTCTGTTCTATTATCTGATTTGTGAAAATTTGTTTTTTAGGGTCATTTTTCAATCTGTATGTGACCCTGTGGGGTCCATATTTTGTATATCCAGTCTGAGAATTTCTTCAATGATTGTATTAAGGGCATTAATGTGAAAATAAGCTAAAAAGGTTTAAAAGATAAGTAAAAGTGAAGTTAAAAGTGAAAAAGGATCTAATTGAAATAAATTAAAAGTTTAGGGATAAAACTGTAATTTTTCCAAAAAATATTTTAAATGAGTAAAAGTAATTAAAAAATAATGATAAAAGGGTAAAATGGTAATTTAATATTCAAACAGTCCAAAAATAAATTTTTGTAAAGTTCAAGAACTAAAACGTAATTTTAAATAAAAAGAATAAAGTAATGTCCAATTAATTATTTTATATGCCAAAAGACAAAACTGAAAGTGAAATTAATGAAAATAATGGTAATTTTGTAATTAATGTGCATAAAGGGCATTTTCGTAATTAATTGAAAAATTAAGGACTTAAATAAAAAGTTTACCATAATTATATTGTTAAGGTGAAAAAACTGTTAAAATTTTATTTTTAATAAGGATTATTGAAATTTTGCACTTTTGGTGCAATTATGCTTGTTTTGGAAAATTTTGTGATTTTTAGTTACCATTTAGTGCTCGGCATGTAGGATTTACTGCGTGCAGGTTCTGATTATGAGATGGAGCATTAATACTCATGGATGAAGAAATTTTGAAGGATTGAAGCAATATTTTATTTTGGCATGTATATTACTGTAAATATTTGAAGTTTAAAAGTGGATTTGTAATAGTATTTGGATTGTATTAGTGTATATGAATTTGACTGGTATTGTATATTTTGTGTATGGATGAGTTGTGTTTGAGGATGTATGATTGAGATGATTTTGTTGGTTATAAATTGTTGTGCCCCTAAGGGGTTGTGGTTATTGTCTATTTTTCAGGGGGCTAGTCCAATGTATAGCTGTTATATTGCCAAATTTTTGCAAAATAAATAGTAAATTGGATAGTTATAGGTCAACGGTAAGGTGGGATAAGTATATGAATTTTGGATAAGCATTATGGGTTAATGAATAATTAAAAGTTAAGTTTATGAATTTTAAGTTAAGAAACAAAAAAAATTCCGATTAAACGCTTAAATCGGAAAGACTGTTACGGTAAGGGTGTTACAGTATCAATCTATTATAGGCCCCGTCAAACTCTGACAAAAGTACTCCACTTTCTATTTCTTGGACAAAGTGGTCCCCTTCATAATCAGCGTATATTACTTCACATAGGCCGAAGGATCTGAGGTGTCATTTTAAACCTTTGGGGCAATGGCTTATCTTCATCCAAATCCCTATCCTCGGGATTCATTCCCCTATTAGTAAATAACAGCCTAGACACAGCCTCAATCTTTTCTTCCATTTTCTTAAAGGATGAATCCATAGTACTAGGACCTTTAATCCTCATGTTCATTACTAGAGGGATATATTCTTCATCTTTCTCTTCTATAAAGTCATCCTCATGATCATATCTCCTTTCTCTCCTAGATGGGTTTAGAAGCAT
The DNA here is from genome assembly GCA_037975025.1 of Excoecaria agallocha. Lineage (NCBI taxonomy): Eukaryota > Viridiplantae > Streptophyta > Magnoliopsida > Malpighiales > Euphorbiaceae > Excoecaria > Excoecaria agallocha. The sequence continues at coordinate 118,003,890 of CM075806.1, read as the reverse complement.
AGTAGTGTGATGTGCACCCTCTTTTTCCTTTTGGAAGGACCCAATTTCATCCCTGAAACTAAAGGATCATCGAGTTTACAGAAGGAAGCCTTTGACCTTAGATGGTTCAGTCCCACTTTTAAGATTTGACCAGGTTAAGGTTCCTTTACCCAGATTGATGGTCGCTTTGTGATAGAAAAGAAACCCAACTTGACCTGCTAAATCTCAAGCCTTATAGGACATAAGACAACACGCCAAGTTGTCCCTATCTCATCACTAACAATCGATAGTCGGGAAGCATCTCGCTAAATACCACAAGGCCATAAATTAGGAGTCACCATCCAATAAAATATTGGAAAAAAGGGGTGTTTGGACCTCGTGAGACCAAAAACCTAGAGATAGTTTGAAATTCTGCTCTTATTTTTACCTTTGATAAATGTGACATAATGTTTTTCAAATTAATCATGTTATCCCTTTTCTTTCATGCAAGATTAGAGCAACTAATGAAAATTAAAGACGTACCCATTCACGTAAGAAAGCGGTAAACCTAGCGTAGAACTGAAACAGTAAAGGCATCCATAAATCGGGTAATTTATTATGACCTTCTTTGGTGAGGACTTTGGTTCTCGCATATGGATTATGAAGAAGCATTTCATTATGATGGTTTAAAGGGACAAAATGTAATTTAAAGATAATATCCTAATGATCCCTATCACACCGTAATATACCCTTGAAAAGGATTTCAGAACCTAAATTTGGTAGAAGTAAATATACAGCAAATATGTATAAATTAAAATAACGACTAGAATTTTATGATAATTTAAAAATAATGAGAAAGATTTTTTATATTACCTTCAGTGTACTTACTCTATTAGACTGTCGAACGTCAAATTTATGGTCCCTTATTATGTTGAAATAATAAAAAAGAAGTTGAAAAGTATAAAGAACTAAGTGCTAAAAACCAATTTTCACTTATGAACTTTTGAGAGCTTTTGGTGAAAGAAATACTAACATCTAAACCAAAAATTTCTAACCTTTTCCAGAGCAATCAACCAAAACTATATATAAGGGTGAATGTATGGGTGTGCATAGAGCTATGTACGGGTGTACATTAAAAAAGTTAGCCACTTGCCCAATTGCTTTATGGGAATTCATCCACTTTTGGAGTGTACGGCTGTATTATCAAAATGTATGAGCATGCATCTCAAGTACTTGAGGCCACTTACCTAAAAAGGTAAGATTCTTGTAATGCATGACCATATATCCCTTGTGCAAGGTAGTATAAAGACAAAATTGGAAAAAATCCTAGCATTAGGTTAAATAATGAGATCCACCTTGTGTGCAAGGGTGTATAAGCCCTATGCACGGGTGTGCAATGCTAGAGACTTGCCTAATTTATCATTTAAGCTCTAAGCCAAAGGTATTTCTCATTATTCGACCCTCTATTCCGCTTGGTTGATCAAATCAAGCACAAAAATGCTCTAAAACATTTTTTTCAAAGAGAAATTTCAACATGGAAAGGATTAACCGTCCTCGATTCGTTATCTTTAAAGGAGCAATTTTTCTCATTAAGTAATCCTGGCAAAAGCTTTCTTAAGACCTAGTGTCTATAGCTACCCCTAACTTTAGGGAGGCTAGTACACATAAGAGTCTAAATGAGCCAAAGTTCAGAGTAAGAGAGACATGCTTACCTGAGGAGGCAATCTTTCCATTTACTTTTTAAGAATGCTTGATTGGTAATTGATGCTAGCCTATGGTGCGTTCCCTGATCTGGAGGTGATTCCACTTCTATGGCTATACCTTAACCCGAAAGCAATCCCACTTTATGGCTATACCTTAAGGCAATTCCACTCTATGGGTATACCTTAATTTGAAGGTAATCCCACTCTGTGGCTATACCTTAAGGCAATCCTACTATATGGCCATATCCTATTTGAAGATGATCTCACTCTGTGGTTATACCTTGAGGCAATCCTACTATATGGCTATACCTTGATTTGAAGGTGATCCCACTATATGGCTATACCTTAAGGTGATTCCACTATATGGCTATACCTTGAGGCGATCCTAGTATGTGGTTATACCTTAAGGCAATCCCACTATATGGTTATACCCTGATTTGAAGGCGATCCCGCTCTGTAGCTATACCTTGAGGCGATTCTACTATGTGGCTATACCTTGAGGCGATCCCACTATGTAACTATACCTTAAGGTGATCCCACTATGTGGCTATACCTTAATTTAAAGGCAATCCTATTCTGTGGCTATATAATGAGTTAATTTGCAAAAATTTTGTGTATGTTGTTGGGGTGGCTTAAATCTGGAGTTAACTTGGATCTTGGCTTTGGATCTAGAGTTAACTAACTCTTTGGAGTTTACTTGGATCTTGGCTTTGGATATGGAGTTAACTAACTCTCATCATGACCACTTGCCCCCTGCAACTGAAGGAGTGTCGTTGTAAGCAGCACTCGTGAGGCTATATTAGTCTATGCTATGTGGCTAGTTAAATTCTGTTTGTCCTACATTTGTAGTATTGAAAAGTTAGATCGTATTTTGTTGCTCCCTGAGTGATTTAACAAAATAGTCATTTACAATTTTTATTTTATTTTATTTTATAATTTTTTTGGCAATATGATATGTAAATTTTATAAAACATAATGCTTATTTATGCTTTTATTATTAATCAATTGCTTTTGTCCTGTGATTCTAGCGTTTCAAAATTGTGAGTAACATGTTAGAGATAAGTATTATCACATTGTAACATGACATAATATACTAGTGATAATTTGTGTCAATCACGATAAGTAAGTAAAAATTCCAAAATAAGTTCAAAGGAATAACCCTAACAAATTTAAAAAATAACCCAAAATAACATAAAAAATATCATCCCAAACAAATATCCAAAATACGAAAGTATAAGAACTGTGAGTGCCATGCATATATAAAATGTATGTAAATATGTCATCAACTTTCTAAAGTCACAGGGCCTCAATGCAGGCCATAATCAATAGGGCCCTTTGAAAGAGAATGGGAATGATGTCTGTAAAATGGCAAGCTCAGTACTTGAGATATGGATAAGCCTGACTGTGCGGGACTCGAAGGCTGAACAACAACGGGATAGAGAAACTCATTGATATAACCTATGAGTTGATCTTATCTCCTCAAATACCTGCCATCTCAATCGTCTATGTCGTAAGGTGGCTTGCAACTGTTCCATTTATACCCGTTATATATGCCCTAAAGTCAGCATCCATCTTTCCAATCCTTTTCTCTATCTCATCCCTGGCTCCTTTAATTGTCTCACTGGCGGTAAGGAGTGCAGTCTCTAACATTATGATGCATTTTGTGACCTGTTGCACACTCGTATCCACATTTTGGACCCCTATCTCTGTGCCGGATAAGTTAGCTATTAACTACCGCTGGCGAGCATCAATGTTGTCAAACCTCTTCATATACATCTCATGCTATCTGGTTTGCTTTTGGCGTATCGCCCGTAGGTCTATGGCCATAGCAGTTTGAATCACAGCCATATTCTATATACTCTGTAGTATAACATCCCATAGGCCTATTGGTTGAGGTGGAGGTGGTGCTAATGATGATAATACACTAGGATGACCATAGTCACTAGAAGGCAGCTTCTACTGGAAGGTAGGAAAACCTTGTAGGGTATGTGATGTAACTGGCTCCTGGTGGGCCTCCCTTTGAAAATAATTCGTGAAAGGGACCTCCTTCTCCTCTCTAAGTCTTGGCCCTAAGACATCCTCCATCTACTGGTTATCAGTGGGATCCTACCCTGTGGATACCTGGGTTGTCCCATATGGATACTAGGGTTGCCAAGGTTATTGCCAATTAATTCTCATCCCATGGCATATGGCAAAAGATGCATGCCTCAAACTGACCACTTAAACTCCTTAGATATTCCATAAAAGATACCGATCTTTCTTCTTTGATGGACCATTCTCCTTTAGCTTGGTGGATTACCAAGGATGAATCCTCACACATCTCAACAGATTTTACCTTTAGTGTGACCAAGGCTTTCATCCCATATATACAGGCCTCGTATTCGACTTCATTATTGATCACCTTAAATCACAGTTTCATGTCCAAATGGGAGTTTTTCACTATCAAGTGTAATGAGAATGACTCCCACTCTAGCTCCCTTATTGTTGATAGCTCCATTGAAGTATATTTGCCAACCTTGGGTTATGATATCATTGACACTTTCGTTTGGGAATTCATATTCGACTTGGTCTCCTTCTAGTGGGTGGTCAGTAAGAAATTCTGCGACTACCCTTCCCTTGATTGTTTTCCTAGTTCTATACTCCATATTGAATTCTTGCAAGAACAACAACCAACTTTCCATTTTTCCCAGTAGGGATGGTGCTGACTAGAGGTACTTGATCTGATTATGCTTAACCACCATTTGGATCTTGTAGGAATGGAAGTAGTGTCTCAATTTCTTTGAGGCTCATGTCATTGCTAAATAAATCTTCTCTACATCTGTATACCTGACCTCATATGGTAGAAACTTTTTGCTTAAGTAGTATATGGCAAATTTAACCTTGGTATAATTTTTTTGGACCAATATAGCTCCCATAGAACCCTGCTCTACTGTTATGTACAAAATTAAAGGCTTTGAAAGTCTGGACAACTGAAGGATCGGAGGATACAACAAATACCCCTTGATGGTGTCGAAGGCCTTTTGAAAATCATCGTTCCACTTAACTGGCTAATCCTTCCTTAAGAGCTTAAAGATTGGCTCACATATGGAGGTAAGCTTAGCAATGAATTGACTGATGTACTGAATTCTGATATCTTTTTCCTTCCTCGATACTAACATTTCTTGAATGGCTTTCACTTTATCTGGATCCATTTCTATCTCCTTTTGGCTGATTACATACCCCAATAGCTTACTAGAGGTCACCCCAAACACACACTTCTTTGGATTGAGGTAGAGATCATACTTGTCAATTCGCTAGAAAAATTTCTCCAAGGCTTCAAAGTGTCCTTCCTTCATGTTTAACTTAATCATCATATCATCAACATACACTTTGACTTCCTTATGGATCAAATCACTGAGGATCTTGGTAGCCATTTGCTGATAAGTAGCTCATGTATTCTTCAGACCAAATAGCATAACTTTATATGCATAAGTTCTCCATTCGGTAATGAAGGCTATTTTTACTCTATCTATTATCTTATTCAAAATCTAATTGCACCCTACATATCCATCAACAAAATTGTACATCATGTACTTTGCCGCACTATCGACCAATAGATCTATATGTGGGAGCGAAAGTGCATCTTTCGGGTAAGCTTTGTTTAAATCTTGATAGTCTACACACATTTGTACCTTTCTATCTTTCTTAGCAATAGGGACAACATTGGCTAGACAAGTAGGATATTGAACTTCAACCAGGAACTTCGGTTCAATTTGCCTTTTCACTTCTTTTTTCACATTTTCTGCCCACTCTGGCCTAATTCTTTAAAGCTTCTATTTTACTTGCTTACTATCTAGATATGTTAGAATTGCATGTTCTACCACATCTCTATCAATCTTGGGCATGTCTTCATAGGTCCAGGCAAATACTTTTTCATATTTTTTCAATATTCTTTCGAATTTTATCCTCTCTTTAGGAGTTATGTCGGATATAATCAATATCTCCTTAGGATCATCTTAGGTTTCGAGATTAAATGGGGTTTTTTTGTTGAATTAGTGTCAAATATGAATGTATCATGACTATGATCATACATGATGCAATCAGATGAAACATCACACAAATAAACAAAGTTATTCATCTTATTAACTTGAGAAGTAAAAAGTATATCATCACAAAATAATTCAGGAATATAAATTACATCAGCAAAAGAATCATCCTTCGGATCAGAAACTATTGATGCAGCAGTGAAAGCTTCCCCTTCTTTTAATGCATCTTCTTCTCAAGCACCAACGCCTCACACTCGATCTTTCCCTTTTCCTTAGCCCTAGTGGCTAGTGACTTTGATATCAACACCTCATTCGGATGACCCAAATCCAAGTCAGTAAGCTTGCCTATGACTTTTTCATTCCAAAAACCCAATACAAGCTTGATCACTTCAAAAAAATACAGAATAGCAACAAAAATTAGCGAGAACAATGAAACCATTGCTAAATGTACCATATAGTGACACATTATGATAAAAAATGAATTTCATCACAAATATGGAAAGAGTTGGTGGAAAAACAAATATTGTGACAATTTAACGAGAATAAATTCCTATTGTTGCTAATATTAGGCACTAAAATTTTAGTGTAAATAATTACAAGGACAAAAACATATTTGACGTGAACATTGTTGTTGCTAATTAGTGAGAACATTGTTGTAGCTAAATTGGTGAGAACGATGTCGTCGCTAGTTTAGCAAAATATACTACTCCATTCATATAGCTAAATTGGCGAGAACATTGTTGTCGCTAATTAGAGAGAACAGTATTATAGCTAATTGACAATAACAATATTGTTGGTAATTTAGTAAAATATACATATTGTTGAATATTAACTCTATTGATATAGCTATATTGGCGAGAACATTGTTTTTGCTAATTAGTATGAATATTGATGTAGCTAAATTGACGAGAACAATGTTATAGCTAATTGGTGACAACAGTGTTGTTGCTAATTTAATGAAATATACTTTCGATTAAATATTACCTCCATTGATGTAATTGTATTGTTTTGTCGTTAATTAGCAAGAATATTGTTGTAGCTAAATTGAAGAAAATATTGTTATTGTTAATTAGCGAGAACAGTGTTATAGCTAATTGGCGACAACAATATGGTTGCTAATTTAGTAAAATATACATGCGGCTAAATATTAGCTCCATTAATATAGCTATATTGGCGTGAACGTTGTTGTCGCTAATTAGCAAGAACATTGTTGTAGCTAAATTGGCGAGAATAAGGTTGAGAATAAGGTTGTAGCTAATTGGCAACAACAATATTATCGTTAATTTAGCAAAATATACTATTCCATTCATATACCTTTATTGGTAAAAATAATATTATCGCTAATTTAACAAAATATACTATTCTATTTATATATCTCTGTTGGAGAGAATAATGTTGTCGCTAATTGGTGAGAATACTATTATCGTTAATCGGCGAAAATATCTTTGTAGCTAAATTGGTGGGAAAAATATTGTCGCTAATGGTACTTTTTACTAATAAAGGGTTAATTTATTTAAATGTGGCCGATTATGCTTTAACACTATATAATTTATAGTAAATTATAATTTATTAGTACTTGAAAAATGAATTAGTCCTAACTATTTTTATATGATTTGGATTCTCAATATTTAAATTTTATTTATATTTAATTAAGTAATTTAATTTAATATATTTAGCTAGTATATTTTTTCCTAGTAAAATTAAGATGAATTAAATTGTTGGTACTTAAGTTAATTAAATTATTATCTGTCCATCCAATAATATTAATTATATAATAAAAGGAACTAAATTGTTGCAATCAGGTTCTCGCAAAATTAGCAAGGAAAAAAGGTTCTCGCCAATTTTGCAAGAGCCATCCCCCAGCTAATTCCCCTCTCCCTCTCTTTCTCTCTTTCTACTCATCACCGGAGATTACTTTCTCATTTAGCCGCAGCTCAGCTTCTTCCTCAGTCGCTGCTTTGCTTCAGGTCTTAGGTAGACTCTATCTTTTTCAATTTATTGGTCCTTTTCTTTCCCTATACGGTTAATTCAGAAGAAATTCGAACCATATTTGTTAGGTTCTTTCTTACTTAACATGTGAAATATGTGATGATACTTAAATGAAAGCTTTTTGGGCTTTTCTCGGCAACCAAACACCTCCTCGGATTATGTGACTGTGAGTGCTGAAGTCAATTTTTTGTCCTCATGAGAAACAGTTAAAGAGCTGAAATCATTTTCTTCTGCTTCTTCACTTTTCTGTATGTTGCCTGCCGGTTTCTCGTTTCTTAAGTGATTTTGGGCCGCATCGCCATCTCTGCAAATCTCATGATAGGATTCTTTTTCATCTCCTTTCAGTGGACATGAAGCATTTTTTTAATTCCTTTTTATTAATTTAGTTGGTTCATGGTTTTCTTCTTTCAACGTTAGATTTTAGAGATAATTATGCATTGTTTGAGACCAAATGGGTGGAAGAGAAAACCTTTTGATAAAAGTATTCGATTATTTGATAATTTTCCATTTTGGCAAGAAAGTGTTAAAAGTAATGGAAGAGCATCAAATAAGATTTTTGATTGAACGTTTTCAAGGAAATAAACACCATAGAAACTCTCTTTACTTTATGACTGTTTAATTTGGAGTTCATTTTAAATGGTGCGATGTGTTTTCATAATGCATGGTATTAATTAATGAGTTACTTCTGTCTAAATCGGGTTTACCAACAAGTGCTAATGAACAAGCCCATGGCAAGCTGCCACAGAGTAAAAAAATAAATTACAAAACTTCATGTATCCAACGTGCAGCTATTAGTTTATTCATATCCTTTTAAGCTAATCCATAAACTTTGTCCATATATATAAGCATTAAATAAATAATATTCAATAGTCTGCTCCTTTCATATATAAATATAATTTTCGAGCAATGACAAAAGATTATATATTACAAATGTTAATTACATGAAGAATGTATTCTCATTTACAAAATATTGGAATAGTATAGTCTACAGAATCATAACAAAGAAAGAAAACTAAATAATATTTGACCTGATATTCCTAGATCTTCCTCAGACTCCTGTCGCACTGCTCCTACACTTCGATCCCTTATTTCTTAACCTGTCCATAATTATATATAATCCACCATTTTACTCTTTTATCTACTACTTAACATACATATATAATTGCTAAAAGAAATGCAGCTGAATGAAATGGATTGCTTACGGAATGATTTAAAGTGGAAAGTCTAAACTCTGGAAACATAGTTCTCTACTTTCTCTCGCTCTGGATATTATATTTGCTAGCACATCTAAAATATGATGATTAATTGAGTTTATATATTTATTTAAACTAGTGCTAAAACTATTTTCTTATATATTGATTTGAGTTGCTTACTTCGATAGAATCGTGAACTTGTGCTGGTAGCCTTTTTTAGTAATCTGTTTGGCAAGTGAGAAAATTTGGAAAAGAAGTAGAAATTGAATATGATTTTGGGAAGGCTGTCATGGAATCCAAGAGCATATAAGAAGGTGCGAATTTCAACAATTACCTGAGGTTTTTTTTTTTCATAATATCGCAAATTTTCTAGTCTTAATTTCAAGGTCCAGCGATTACATGATGAGAGGCAAATTTTCTGGTCTTAATTTCATAATATTGCAAATTTTCTGGTCACACTCTAATCGTGGTCATTTCTCATTTGGCTCTCTTGGCTCTTTGCTTCTACAAAATATGGCTCACTAAGAAAGATTTCAAGGTCCAGCGATTCTGTTTGAAGTCCAAATGGTATAAGTATATGTTGGCATCATTAGCTGCTTATTCTACTGCTGAGCCTTTGTTCAGATTGATCGTGGGCGTTTCTACTTTGAATATAGATGGACAGATTGGTCTTGCTCCTTGTGAGGTCGGTTTCTTACAATTCATTCCTTTTTCATTCCAATATCTATTGTTTTAGTCATTATAAAAGCTTTGTATGAATTCTGGAAATTGTATATGAATATGTGAATCAGGTTTGTAATTTTCCAGCTTAACATGAATTAGTCTTTTATATTCCAATATCATATGTGTTTATAACACTATAAGAACCTTTATTCTTGTTTTATTGGATATTAATGTATTAAATTATCTTTAAATAAACTAAGATGAAATATTTTCAGTACTCTTCACTCCCTTTTTGGAAAAACTAATTTGGGAATGCAAATTTCTTATGTTTTATCTTTTGAGGCAGCAATTTTGCTATACTGGTTCTATTTTTTATTTTAAGTTAAACTCAACTGTTACATTGTTTATCCATGATTGCTGATTTTTTTGGCTGATGGTTCTATTTTTTTATTTATTTTTCATTATACTTTAGTGGGGGATGCAGTGATGTTCAACCTTATTCTGACAGTAAAAGAATTATATTATAGGTTTGTATTTCTTAATGACTCTTTTTTGTTTATTTAAAAGGCTATGTAACTTAATTTAATATTTTTTATACTTATTTATCCATATTGTCAGTAAATTTATTTACTTAAAGGTGCTTTAGGAAAGGGAGAAATTGCATAATGTATATGTTGTTTTGTAGTCTATGGCAGGGAATAGAGTAGGTGAAGAACTTGAAAGCTACATATAACCTTATTTAACTTTTACCTTTTGCTAGTGAAATTGCATGTTTGAGTTTCTTGTCTAAATAGATGTTTTTATGGTTAGATTAGGGTTAAAACGGAATTGGTTATGCATTCATCAATAAGAGAGTATGTGACAGGTCTTTATTGAACTAAAAATTATTTTGTTAAAATAAGTGGCAAAAAGCCATTTGTTGTTGAGTATATATACTAGTCTAGTGGAGCTTTTGACATGAAAAGAGTTGCAGGTGTGAACTTGCTTTCCCCATTTGTAAATAGCTATAATATGTTAATAAATTCTTATCCACCGTTCTTGTGCTTAGATAACAGTTTAAACTGTTATTTTTCTTTAAAACTTCTACTGTCATGTTTCCAGATCACCTATATTTTTGTTTACAATCATTCCTATTTCATATACATTAGTCAATAAATTATGCACATTTTATCTATGGTGTTCTATCTTCTTAATTATGGGAGTTAATACTTTTGGCTACTATTAAAAATAGGCTGTTTTGGCTCATAAGCTTGGTCATCTAAAATGCGATCGTGGTGTGTGGCTCAAATTTGCCAACATTCTTACCCTTGGAGCATATACTGTACCTGGTAAGTTTTTGGGGCCTTTTAGTTTGTATGAAGGAGTATGGGGATTCTGAGTTCACAAATTTGAGCGTCATTGGTACTTCTACGTATATAGAAGTCATTTATCCATAGTGTTTTTTTCCCCCTCAAAGCTGCCCTATATTTTCTTTAGCCAGAAGAAAAGGAACTTGTTTTGAAGTTTACTTCCCGTTTTCTCCCTTATCTGGGTTTGTTACCCCTCCTTTTATCTGCGCTTAGGACTGGCTAGTGGCATCTCTTTGCCTCAAACCACACTAGTATCCATATGGTTTAGGCTGCAAGTCAAATGAAATCCAACACTAGTTAGCCTAAACTTTTATAATGGAACGAAACCACTCTGCGATCAAAATTGTGAACTTTTCTTTCTTCTTTGTTTGCTCAGTGAAACTTCACCGAATTTACTGTTCTTATAAGCCTTTTTTTTCTTGTAGTGATAGTACATAGATTTGTGTTGAGCTTGAACAAGAGATGGATGACCGGATCGGTCAGATCCATCAGTAGATGGAGATGCAGCAACAATTTTTCCAATAGCAGATTTAGAAGTAAATGCATCTCTTCACATTATAGTTATAAGTATATAGTAGGGCATTTTGGATGATATTTGTTATTGCTATATATGCATGTATTATATTAAATAAACAATTAACAATGATATCCATTTGTAAATAACAATTTTTTCATGAACATATATGTTATTATATTACATGTTGAGTATATAAATATAAATTTGTCGTTTATTATTTAAATGATTAAATTTTCATATTAATTTAATAAATTAAAAAATAATTTTAATTTAGCAAATGATTAGCATGTATGGACAGTAGCTATTTAGTTATAACTTAGCTAAAATAGAATTCTACCTAACTTTGCAAGCACATTAGTGAGAGATACTTTGTCATTGAAATCACATTAGTGACAAAATATCAAAACCAAGGACAATTTTTCTATGAACCTCTACAAGCTCGACTTCCCCACAATACTTGCATTCTTTGGCCGTTGGTACGAAACTTTTCAAGATATGCGGAACTTTCTCGGGCTGGAGGTCAGATTGCTTCTTAGCATCATTCTCACAATAACTCAAGCCTTTCCTGTCTCTCTAGCCCATCGGAGCAATAGGTACAACGATCCCTTTAGAACTCTTCCTCAAATCGGTACTTGATAGATAACTCATCTTTTTTATCATGTTAACAGCCCGAGGACTAGTAAAATATGTTTTTTCTCCCTTAGCACCAATCTCGGCTTACATGAAACCCATTAAATGACTGATTAGCTATGCTCAAGGTGGAAACTGATGGATGCATGCTCTTCCTTCCGAAAACTTGATTTCACCCCCGGAACCAAGGTGATGGGAATTCAAATCTCACTGCCAATCTATATTTATTCTTTTTAGTAGATTTTAGATATTATTAAATATTAAAAATAAACATCAAATTATACATATTGCCCCAATGAAAAAATAAATTCAAAAATCAAGAAAGACACAAGTTCAAATCCTACTAGCTACCACATTTTTTCTTTAATCTATTAAATTTATTTTTTTCATTATTTAGTTAGAATTATTTTTATTTTTTCTATATTTTTTTATTCTAATAAATTAATTTTTTTTTTCATTATTTAATTAGAATTAGACAAAGTAGTTAAACATGCCCTGGCACCAACATATTAGGTATCTCTTCATCTACCGTCTGTTTGCAACATCTAGATATTTCACAATATTACAAAATGACTTCAATTGAAAAAGAAAAATTCATGTGAAGAATGAAGATAGAGCTGTGTAGAAGCGCCGAGACATAGAACTCAAATTAGCATGATAACGGAGTATATCATTACTTTCTAGATTAGCATGGCTTTCCCTACATTAAATTGGAACTAATCAACCATTGACTTGATATTTACATTATCTACATTAAAACTCACTACGTCAAGCATACATTAAAACTCACTACGTCAAGCAGCCAACAATCTCTGGATTCGTTCTTTAGCAAAGCTCCTGAACACACATAGATTAAATGGTACAGTGTCCTCAATCAAAATATCATATATCCACTTGAATCTCCTAACCAAACAAACCATCAATTGAATTTACCAAAAAAAAGCTCTATAAAAGCTCCAAAGAATTAAAATAATACTAATTAAATAATCAAAAAATAAAAAAAATAAATTTACTAGACTAAAGAAAAAATATGAAAAGAATAAAAATAATTCTAATTAAATAATGAAAGAAATGAAAAAAATAAATTAATATAATAAAGAAAAAATATGGTAGGTAGTAGGATTTGAACATGATGTTTTTCTTGATTTTAAAATTTATTTTTTTCATTGAAACAGGATGTAATTTTCAATATTTAAAATCTACTAAAATGAATAAATAAAAGTTGGTGAAATTTCACCATCTATAAATTTACAAGGGATACATACAGATTGAACTATAAATAATAGCTGATATTAAATTTTAATATTATTTATTATTTGAATAATAAAAACTAATAAAATATAATACGTCTAAAACTGCTAAGTCTGTTACGATTTAAAAAAAATATTAAATTTTCTATATAGATTTCATATTTAAAACTGTTATTTGATGTGGTAGTATTGTATTTTATTTTAAATCTGTAAATATTTCCCTACATGTTCTAATTTTATAATTTTTTTTAAAAAAAATTAATTAAAAAAATGTCTCAGTTTTTTACAGGTTTAAATAAAAAAATTAGTTTATTACAAAATAAACATTTGATTTTAGAGCACAAGGAGCCGCCAGAAACTGGGTAAAGTATGAAAGGATACTGATGCCATTGACTTAACTGCAACAATCCTTAAAAAAGTCAATTGAACAAAAGCATCGCATTTTCTTCAAGTTGCTTTCGTCTCATCGGCGAGAAAGCAACGTTTAGGAATTATTTTTAATGGGTGTTTGCTGGAGTTGCTGTTCTAGAAATTCGAGTCCCGTCTCAGCATCTAACACTCCAGCTCCACCTCCAGCAGCGGAGCCAATCCCAGACCCAGACACTGTTCCCAGTAGCGTCGCCAATGTCATTGATGGTAATTTCCACACATTTTTCACTATGCTGCCTTGTTTTTTGTTTTTATGTGATACTCTTGCGATTTACCTTGCTGAAAAACGAGTATATTCAACTCAGTTCTCTGGAGATAATGGTCTTTTTCTTCATTCCACCAAGTTCCATTTTTGTTTATCAGCCCTTAATTTTAGTGCTACTTGATGATAATATTGTTTCTCGTTCTAATTCATAACTTGGGAAGAAGGTATCATCATTAATGGTTTAACAAGGATGTAACCTTATATTTCAAATCTGTTTAGATCAAGGTAAACAGAGGTAAAGGAAAGTGAAGTAAATTAGTTTACCCTTTTTCGATGTTTGGTTTTAGGGTTTAACTAAGGCTCTGTTTGGTTGGATGTAAAGGAGGATAGTGTTTGGATAGAAAATAAAGACGATAAATTAAAGTAAAAGGACGAAAAGAAGAGTAATAATTTACTTTGTATTCTCACTTTTGTTTCTCTTCAAAGTGGAGAGAAAGGAAAGTAAATTTAAAATAGTCTTATTTTTCTTTTTCAATTGTAGGAGTAAATTAATTTATTCTTATATTTCAGTGAAACTAACCACAAAATGAGAGAGTAAACTAAAGTAAATTAATTTACATTACTTCCATTTACTTCATTCAGCTTTACCCTTCTTTAAATCCAACCAAACAGAGCTTAAGAGTAATCCAGGATAAAGGGTGCGAAAATTTCTTTTCCAATTTACTGTACAATCTCCAAAAACTCTCTCTAAATTAGTGGGAAAGGAGAGTATATTAGAACAAAGAGGTGAGTAAATGAATGAAAAGATAGTAATACCTCTCAGAAACTGTAGCAGAAACCAAACTGCTGGTGGTGGTGGAGCCGAACTGTTGTTGTTTTTTCTGGCAAAAATCACACAGAGAAAGAAAAACAACACAAGAAAGAGGAAAAAAATAAGAAAGAAGAAAAGAAGGAAGCAATGAGAAGAAAATGATTAGTAATGGGAGATTGAAAAAGGTTGATGCAGAGACGCAACGGTGATAGACATGGAGTAGAAGAATGTCGATGAAAACTGTGGAAGGAGTATGGTGAGACAAGAATAGTGGAGGAGATAAAAACTGTGTACCAAGGATATATAAGTAAAAATAAATATATTTGTTTTCTTTAATTATAAAATATAATTTTCTTTTCCTTGTGTTCTAATATGAAGAACCCAAAAATGGAAGGTGTTTCAAAGTAAATTTCATGTACTTTATTCCCATTTATTTTGTTAAAGTAAATTAACTTCTCTACTAATCTAGTCTCATCGAAACAGAGAGTTAATGATGATTACTTTCAAGCAAGACATCACGTTTTAGGAACCTTAAGAGTTCATAAAAAAAACTTAATCATGTTCTAACAACCTTAAAAAAAACATTAATGCTCTTATCTTTAATGATCTTGTGCTTTTGAGATCAGGGGATACATCTTTTCTGGGAAGCAATGTCTCTGGCACCAGCTGGGTATCCATGGTAACCAATGTTACAACATTGCTCTCTCAAGTTAGTGGGGCTATTGCTGCTTTTTGGGGAAACAACCCTGCCGAGGACAATGAATTTTCAGCTGCAATTGAGGATGATCATCTTCCTGATGTAGGAACTGCATCAGATTCAAAGTTGATAGCTTTCACTTTTGCCCAACTGAAGGCTGCAACCTTAAAATTTAGAAGTGATTTGGTGCTGGGAAGGGGAGGTTTTGGCGGTGTCTATAAGGGCTGGATCAAGGAGAAAGTGCCTTCTCAAGGTACTAGGAAACGCACAATTGCTGTAAAGAAATTGGATGCGATTAGCAAGCAAGGATTTCGACAATGGCGTGTAAGTTTGCTTTTCATAGTTAACAAAGACATGGAAAAGTTCAAGGTTTGTTGCTTGACTGATTACTGTGATTTGTTGTTTTATAGACAGAAGTAGGTTTCTTAGCAAGGCTTTCTCATCCTAACGTTGTCAAGCTTTTAGGGTACTGTAAGGAAAATGAAAATCTCCTAATTGTCTATGAATTCATGCAAAAGGGAAGCTTAAATTACCATTTGTTTGGAAGTAAGAACTACACATTTCTTTAAATTAATTTCATTGGATTCTTGAATTATACCCAAATGCTTTGATTAAAGTGACCTTGTTTTGTTATTACTTGACATAATTGTGCAGAAAAATCAGATCGGCTACTTCCATGGGAAGTAAGAGTTAAGATTATGATTGGAATGGCTCAGGGCCTGTCTTACTTGCATACCATGGAAAAGCCAATAATTTACAGAGATTTCAAGTCCTCAAATGTGCTGCTCGATGAGGTTGTGCCTCTAATTCCTAAAAGCATGCATTGTTTAAGGTCAAGATATCTATGAAAATTATTCTCAAAATTTCCATATCTGTTTGATTATTTCATGGCTGCGTTTATAAATTGCTTTGAATAAGATGATGCATCATTTTGTGAAAAGCTGATAAAACACAAATATAATATGTTAAAGAGCATTCTCGGGTCTATTTTATATATGGTCACTAAACTTATTTTTATTTGATCACAAACTTTTGATATATTACCACTAAAGTTATTTTGACTGCAAAATCATAAATCCAATGCTGGAGGCAAGATTCGTCGGCTTAAAATATCCACATGGTATATTTTAAAGGGCACATGTGGCATTTTTGGAATATTCTAAGATGATGTGGCTTGCCACATTATCACTCTGGTGCTGAATTTATGAGCCATGTGAGCCCTCTGGGTCAAATTTATTATTTTTTGGTAAAATGACTTTAGTGGTAATATTTAAAATTGAGGTACTTGTTTGAAGTAAATTTTTTTTTTTAACCAAATCATTATTATGATATAAGTTGAATGGGGTGAAATTAACCAACATTCTTCCAAATAAAAACAGTTCACTTGCCATATTAATTACAATTGATATTGAGCATATTTATCTGTTGCGTGGGGAAGCTTTCATATTTTCTTTTTCCTTTTCCCCGTCGTCTTTTGAATCAACTTCCTGCCATTTCTCGTCCTGTAAATGATGAAGCATGCCTTATCATTTTAGGTTAAGGACTCTAGTCATTAAAGATGAGTGACGAAGAGAACTGAATTTGAATAGAATGTTATTAGGGTTTTTTCAGGAGCAATTAAGATTCTGCTAACTTTACTTTTTGGTTCAGTCTTATGTTCCAAAAATTTCAGATTTTGGTTTGGCAAAGTGGGGACCTACTGCTGGTAATTCATGTGTTCCAGGACATGTTATGGGCACAGTTGGTTATACTGCTCCCGAATATATTGGGACAGGTATCTTGAGAACCACCTAAATTAAGAACATATTTTAGGATGTGATTTGGTGCGCGCGCATCTGGACCGTCAAATAGACAGTATCCCAGTGATTTGATGGTCCATATGTGTACACACCAGATGTGCTTGTGCATCGAATTAGTATTTCATATTTTTGGATGCTCAAATGAAATTGCCTATATGAAAATTTAACATTAAGTAAATACAATGGTGAATGAGCAGGAAATTTATTCGTGAAGAGTGATGTGTACGCCTTCGGTGTTGTTTTGGTGGAGATGTTAACAGGTATGCGAGCAATTGATAAAAACCGTCCAACTCATCAACATAACTTAGTGGTGTGGACACGAACATATCTATCGGAAAAAAGAAAATTGAAAACGATAATGGACGCAAGGTTGGAGGGAAAATACAATATGAAGGAGGCTGTTGAAATTTCTCGGATTGCTAGTGTGTGTCTTAACACAGAACACCGATTGCGACCATCAATGAAAGAGGTTGCGGAGAAATTAGAAAAGATTGGAGCTTCCTATACTTTTAATCATGGTAACCAAAATTTGTCAAACTCAACATAGGCTTTCTCGTGGTTCTTGGAAAGCATTAAACAGTTTTCCCAATGATTTTTGGAATGTCTGGTGGACCAAGAACTGAAGGTTTCCCCTTGGCTGTATATATTATATTGAATTGCAGAGTGAGCAACAACATGCCTTCTCTTTCTCGAGGCAAATGATATTTTTTTTGTGTAATATTTCATTAATAATCGAACATTTGTTCTTGCTATACATTTCCTTAGCAAAACCTGTCTAATTTCCTTTACATTTCTTATTACTTACCCCAAAAGCTCATATTTTTGTTTTATTTTATTTTCAAACATTCGCATTTTTTTTCTCCATACACAATTGGGGATATTTACTTAGAAATTTGAGTAGCAACTGTTGTCCGATATGTCTTTCAATTAATTTTTAGGTAGTGAGATTTAAATTTAGAGGGGCCATAATTTAAAAAATTTGTGGAAAATTTAGTGCAAGTCATTTATATATTATATTTTGAAATTTTTGTTCATAATGAATTTTTTTTTGGGAAAAATGGAAAATAATCGAGTAAAATGAGAAAATTAGTAAAATTCCATGAGTATACACCAAGAGCTGAATTTTTTTATTTTTTAACATATAAAAAATTTGTAAGCAAATGAGTGCATGAAATTATATTTAAGTTAGTCTATTTATATAATACTAGTAACTTGTACATGTGACGAATCATTTATATAAAATATAATTTATCTATACTTAATTTTTAGTTCTCTATGAAGTAATTGAAAACAAAATTCAAAAAATTTTATAGTTAAACCAAATACTTCCTCCGTTTTTATATGTTTGATGTTTATGAGTTGTTAAAAAATTCTTTTATAGATGACTTTTTAAATTTTTAATATGTTTTTTGTTAGTTTATCTCATATTTATCTGTATTTAATTAAGTTATATAATTGAAAAGAGAAAAAATATTAATGTGAAAAATAAAATTTTATGGAGAAATTAAGAAGAATAAATTAATTATTTATACAATATATTTAATAAATTATTAATTTTAACAAATTACATTAAACATATAAAAAAAAAAAAAACAGAGTATAACCATAGACCTTGTATAAAGCCTTGCTACAATTAATGCTCTCAGCAGTTAATGGCATGCCAGTGGTCATAATGATTGAACAATGATTATTGTGTAATGCACGAACGTTCTCCTGTAAGACTCTAAAAATGCCGTTATTAAATTATTATGCCGTTATTAATTATTATTTGCTGTCTTTTAAAATTACTAAAAAAAACTATAAATTATTAAAAAAAGGCTAAATTTGCTCCAAAAAGTATTAAAAGTTGTACATACTTATTCCTTAAATATATTTTAGATTAAAAATTACACATATTTATACTTTAAATATATTTAAAATTGTCTACTGAACTTTCTATCCCTAAACTATTGAAAGTAGGATGATTTTATTTCTATTTTTTTAATCCATTTTATCTTCGATCTGTATATGATGTCTTTACTTTTCGAATTGACAAAATGTACATATAATAAATGGAGTTAACGGCGTCCAACGAGAATACAATAACTTAACATTTAACTGAATTTAAGAGTGAAAAATAATTGGGGATACTTATTTAGAAATTTAAGTAGCAACTGTTGTCCGATATGTCTTTCAATTAATTTTTAGGTAGTGAGATTTAAATTTAGAGGGGCCATAATTTAAAAAATTTGTGGAAAATTTAGTGCAAGTCATTTATATATTATATTTTGAAATTTTTGTTCATAATGAATTTTTTTTTGGGAAAAATGGAAAATAATCGAGTAAAATGAGAAAATTAGTAAAATTCCATGAGTATACACCAAGAGCTGAATTTTTTTATTTTTTAACATATAAAAAATTTGTAAGCAAATGAGTGCATGAAATTATATTTAAGTTAGTCTATTTATATAATACTAGTAACTTGTACATGTGACTTGCATGTGACGAATCATTTATATAAAATATAATTTATCTATACTTAATTTTTAGTTCTCTATGAAGTAATTGAAAACAAAATTCAAAAAATTTTATAGTTAAACTAAATACTTCCTCCGTTTTTATATGTTTGATGTTTATGAGTTGTTAAAAAATTCTTTTATAGATGACTTTTTAAATTTTTAATATGTTTTTTGTTAGTTTATCTTATATTTATCTGTATTTAATTAAGTCATATAATTGAAAAGAGAAAAAATACTAATGTGAAAAATAAAATTTTATGGAGAAATTAAGAAGAATAAATTAATTATTTATACAATATATTTAATAAATTATTAATTTTAACAAATTACATTAAACATCAAATATAAAAAAAAAACAGAGTATAACCAATGACCTTGTATAAAGCCTTGCTACAATTAATGCTCTCAGCAGTTAATGGCATGCCAGTGGTCATAATGATTGAACAATGATTATTGTTTAATGCACGAACGTTCTCCTGTAAGACTCTAAAAATGCCGTTATTAAATTATTATGCCGTTATTAATTATTATTTGCTGTCTTTTAAAATTACTAAAAAAAACTATAAATTATTAAAAAAAGGCTAAATTTGCTCCAAAAAGTATTAAAAGTTGTACATACTTATTCCTTAAATATATTTTAGATTAAAAATTACACATATTTATACTTTAAATATATTTAAAATTGTCTACTGAACTTTCTATCCCTAAACTATTGAAAGTAGGATGATTTTATTTCTATTTTTTTAATCCATTTTATCTTCGATCTGTATATGATGTCTTTACTTTTCGAATTGACAAAATGTACATATAATAAATGGAGTTAACGGCGTCCAACGAGAATACAATAACTTAACATTTAACTGAATTTAAGAGTGAAAAATAATTGGGGATACTTATTTAGAAATTTAAGTAGCAACTGTTGTCCGATATGTCTTTCAATTAATTTTTAGGTAGTGAGATTTAAATTTAGAGGGGCCATAATTTAAAAAATTTGTGGAAAATTTAGTGCAAGTCATTTATATATTATATTTTGAAATTTTTGTTCATAATGAATTTTTTTTTGGGAAAAATGGAAAATAATCGAGTAAAATGAGAAAATTAGTAAAATTCCATGAGTATACACCAAGAGCTGAATTTTTTTATTTTTTAACATATAAAAAATTTGTAAGCAAATGAGTGCATGAAATTATATTTAAGTTAGTCTATTTATATAATACTAGTAACTTGTACATGTGACTTGCATGTGCGAATCATTTATATAAAATATAATTTATCTATACTTAATTTTTAGTTCTCTATGAAGTAATTGAAAACAAAATTCAAAAAATTTTATAGTTAAACCAAATACTTCCTCCGTTTTTATATGTTTGATGTTTATGAGTTGTTAAAAAATTCTTTTATAGATGACTTTTTAAATTTTTGATATATTTTTTGTTAGTTTATCTCATTTTTATTTGTATTTAATTAAGTCATATAATTGAAAAGAGAAAAAATATTAATGTGAAAAATAAAATTTTATGGAGAAATTAATAAGAATAAATTATTGATTTTAATAAATTACATTAAACATCAAATATAAAAAAAACAGAGTATAACCATAGACCTTGTATAAAGCCTTGCTACAATTAATGCTCTCAGCTAGATGTGGCAAATGGGCGGGTTGGATGGATTTGGGTTGGGTCATTAATGGATGGATCATTAATGAGTTGGGTCATTAATGAGTCAAAAAATATGGATCATTAATGGGTTGGATCATTAATGGGTTGGGTTGATTTGGGTCGACCCATAAATTTGAGTTAATTTTAAATGTTTATTTTTAAAAACATATCCAATCGTAAACGTATTGAAAATTTTTATTTAATATTTCGTCATGTTGAATTAAATGATTAGAATATACTATACTGCATAACAGTTGATCATTAAAAAGAGTAATATTTCGATTATAATTTAATTTTTTAATACTATTAACTTTCAATACTTATTCTAATAATTATTATTATTCAAAAAAATAAAATAAAAGAAGAAGAATTGTTATTATGTATATATATAATGAGATCTTTAAATTATTTATTTGAAATACGATTATTTTTTGTATTAATTTTTTCTTTTTTTTTTTGTTCATTCTTAACATTAAAGTAAATTATTTAAAATATATTTTTCGTATTATGAACTCGCTACTTTTTTCGTATTTTTGACTTTTGAAAGTCTATTTGACCTCAAATTCACTTCAAATTTCAACCCTAGGCTCACCTTGACTATTCCTTTCAAATGATCCAATAAAAAATTTTTAACTTTCGGGTGTTATTTCGGGTCCGAAAAATACTATTAACTGCCGGAAAGTATTATTTAGGGCTGGCCCGGTATTGATGTCATTACATACCTAATGGGTCAAGATCTTTGAATTTTGAAAACACCCATTGGGTTAATACTCAATGATCCAATGGATTGAAAAGTAAAATGGGTCAATTTTGGGTTGACCCAATGGGTATTGAATTGAGTTGGGTTGAAAAATAAAATGGATCAATTTTGGGTTGACCCAATGGGTATTTATATGGATTGGGTTGAGTTTGGATCAAAATTTTTTGGGTGAATTTGAATCGACCCATGAATTTGGATCAATTTTGCTCGGTCTACTCTCAGCCGTTAATGGCATGCCAGTGGTCATAATGATTGAACAATGATTATTGTGTAATGCACGAACGTTCTCCTGTAAGACTCTAAAAATGCCGTTATTAAATTATTATGCCGTTATTAATTATTATTTGCTGTCTTTTAAAATTACTAAAAAAAACTATAAATTATTAAAAAAAGGCTAAATTTGCTCCAAAAAGTATTAAAAGTTGTACATACTTATTCCTTAAATATATTTTAGATTAAAAATTACACATATTTATACTTTAAATATATTTAAAATTGTCTACTGAACTTTCTATCCCTAAACTATTGAAAGTAGGATGATTTTATTTCTATTTTTTTAATCCATTTTATCTTCGATCTCTAAATGATGTCTTTACTTTTCGAATTGACAAAATGTACATATAATAAATGGAGTTAACGGCGTCCAACGAGAATACAATAACTTAACTTTTAACTGAATTTAAGAGTGAAATGGGGCTCACAACAAAGTTCTGCGTTAAAAATTTACCCTATTTTCAATAGTTAAAGGATAAAATCACATCTTAACCCTACTTTAACTACAAAATAAATGCAAAATAGCAACAAAAATTAGCGATAATAATAAAATTTGTTGCTAAATACATCATATAGCAAAAACTTTGAGATAAAAAATGAATTTCGTCGCAAATATTAAAAGAGTTGATGAAAAAACAAATATTAAGACAAATTAGCGAGAACAAAATCCTGTTGTTGCTAATATCACTTGCCAAAATTTTGGCGCAAAAAATTATAATGATAAAAGTAGATTTAGCGAGAACATTGTTGTCGTTAATTAGAAATAACATTATTGTAACTAAATTTGCGACAACGATATTGTCGCTAATTTAGCAAAATATACTATTATGTTCATATAGCTCTATTGATGACAACATTGTTGTAACAAATTTTTATCGCCAATTAGCGACAATAATGTTGTAACTAATTAACAACATAACAAAATATATTATTCCATTCATATAGGTTTATTGGCGATAATATTGTTGTAGCTAATTAGCGAAAATAACGTTATAGCTAATTGACGATAACAATGTTGTCGCTAATTTAGCAAAATTTACTATTCCGTTCATATAGATATATTGACGACAATATTGTTATAGCTAATTAGCGAGAATATTGTTGTAGCTAATTGACGACAATAATATTGTCGCTAATATTGCAAAATATATTATTCCATTCATATGGATCTATTGGCGACAACATTATTGCAGCTAATTAGCGAGAATATAGTTGTAGCCAATTGACAAAAAAAATGTTATCGCTAATGTAATAAAATATACTATTCCATTAATACACTAATTAGCGAGAACACTATTGTAGCCAATTGACAACAATAATATTGTCGTTAATGTAGTAAAATATATTATTTCGTTCATACAGATCTACTGGCGACAACATTGTTGTTGCTAATTAACAAGAACACCATTGTAGCCAATTGACAACAATAATGTTGTCACTAATATTGTAAAATATACTATTTCATTCATATAGATCTATTGTTATTGTTAATTAACAAGAACAATATTGTAGCTAATTTAGTAAAATATACTATTCCATTCATATAGTTGTATTGGCGACAACATTGTTATAGCTAATTAGCGAGAACATCGTTGTAGCTAATTGGCGACAACAATATTGTCACTAATATTACAAAATATACTATTCCATTCATATGGATCTATTGACGACAACATTATTATAGCTAATTAGAGCTAATATCGTTGTAGCTAATTAGCGACATCAATGTTGTCGCTAATTAGTGTAAAATATACTATTCTATTGATACAGATCTATTAGCGATAAAATATACTATTTCATTTATATGGATATATGTGTGCAGTTTCTGTAACTGTTAGGATAATATACACCCATTTATGTCATCTAGATCCATAATATCTCTTTAATATATATATTGATGGTAGGTTAGGTAAGTTGAGTTCTTAGCATGTGCTCAATTCATTCTTAGAAATTATATAGTTTAGCTTTAATGAAATCAAGTATCTTGTTTTGCTATTTAGAATCATATCCTTTTGTATCTTAATACAATTATTAAATTAAATGGTATGAATCGTCTGCTATTGTTGTTCAATAGTTAGGAATAATTCTAGAGTGTCTCTTAGTTTGTTTACAAAGTAAGGAAGAATTGACTTTTAAAAACATCTTCAACAATTAAAACTGGTTTACTGAAAAATGTTTATAGTTTATCTTTGAATCACTTTTTTTGGTTATAACTATAGGAAATGTTTTATGTTTAAAGTGTAACTTTAGTTATAGCTCAGATATAACTTGAATAATGTAGAAGAAACGAATTGTGTTTTCTGGTATAACTCATGTATAACTAAAGTATAACTCGGAACTTCTAAAAAATAGTTTTTTTGGTTTATGATATAAGTGAGGTATAACATGAATAATGTAGAAGAAAATAATTTATTTTTTTAGTATAACTAAAATATAACTCAAATATATTGAAATATAACTTAGAACTGGTAGAAAATGTTTTTTGGTTTATGGTATAACTGAAATATAACTCAAGTATAACTAAGATGTAACTTGAATAATGTATGAAAAATAAATTCAGTTTTTCGGTATAACTGAGCTATAACTTAATTAGGGATGCATAGTTCTCTTTTTTTTTTTTTGGGCACTTAAGCATTTTTATAATTTTATTTCACATATATGATAAAAATTCTATCTCAGTTATATTGAAGTTAAACCATAGTTATATGACAAAACAAAATTGAATTTTTCTACAAAATTCAAATTATACTTCAATTATATTAGAGTTATACATCTATACCATACACCAAAATGCATTTTACATAAGTTCCAAGTTATATATCAGTTATATGAGTTACACCTCAATACCATACGCTATAATTTTGAGTTATACCTCAATTATACACTAAGTATACCACAAATATAAATTCGGCCAAGCATGAGTCATCCCTTTAATCACATTTTCTTCTTATTTTAAGCATTTAAATCATCAATTCTAACGTCCATAAATATGATCATAAGATTTATTTCAATTTAACATGAATTATACACATAAATACACAACAAATATAATCGTACAACCACACAAAATTCATAAAAATTAAGGGATATTGTATCCACTAACCTTGAATTCATCTCCTCCACCCTTTAATCTTCATTTTCTCTATCTCTTCCTTTGACTAGTCTTCCTTCCTCTTTAATTCCTATTATGGATGAATATTTCAAGGCAAAAATCCATCACTTTCTTGTTGTCTTTGTACAATCTAACTACAAAATCTTACCTTACAAACCTAAATCTACATATACAAACCCTTAAATCAAATTAAAACCATCAATTTTACATACCTTGATTTTGAGATATAATCTTCCATTCTTGATTTTTTATACTTTCAGCACCTTACTTGACCTCTTGAGACCTTCACCACTAAAAAGAGAGGCTGAAAATTATTTGAAAAGGTTGGATTTAGGGAGAAAGTTAAAAGAAAGATTAAGAAATCAAGCGAAAATGGTGAAAAACACCATTCGGTCAAGGAAGAGAGGAAAAAAACATGAAGCTTGATGAATTTTCTAGAGGATGGCATATATTTGAGGTATTTATAGGGCTGATTTGGGCTGAACTTTGTCCAAGTGGTCCAACCCAATTTGGCCCAAACCTTTTAAGCCCATTATACCTCTCAAAATTATTTCTCTCATTTTCAAAGCTCAATTCTATCTAAAATCAATTTCATAATTCTTAAACTAATATATTAAGCCTCCATGCAAAATTTTGGCTCAATCGGAGTTCATTTTTGGTCTGCTTCACTTAAATTGATCTGATTAGTAAATCTTTAGTGTTACCGAAAAATTACTTTTTATCTACTAGATAATTCTAAATACTTATTAGATCTCAACTGAAAATTTCTGCAATTTTTAGAGATCATTTGCTATTATTAAAATCCCGATCAAAACTAAAGTCAACGGATTACTAATTAAATCGAAATCATTATTTTTCTCTTACTTTATGAGTTCAAACCTTCTTAAAAATACTTCCTAGACCCTCAAAATATATTAATTAGATTTTATGAATATTTTTTAATCAATCGTAGACTGTTTCCTGATTTGATTCATTTTTTACCTGTCCGATACTCTAATTTTCAAAGTCGTCATCTTATTTAATGTAAACATGAAAATTCTAAAAATTTTTAGAGATTATTTGCTATTTTTAAAGTTTTAGTCAAACTTTCAGTCAACCCGAGCACTATTTAAAATTAACCCGTAAAATTTTCTTATTTTTGATTTTTAGGGACCTATTTGACCTAATTTTTGCTCTAAATTTTAACCACGGGCTCCTGCTGACATGCTCTTTCCAATGATCAAATAAAATATTTTTTAACTTCGAAAAGTACTATTCATCGCGGTATCACTATTTATCATCGAAAAATACTATTTTTGACTAATCCGATACTTGGACCATTACAACTTTTGATTCTAGACAAGTTAATGGTATTAATCCATCCTAAAAAAAAATTTACTACCAATGGTGGTAAAGCCCCAATTATTGAAAATAGCTCTTTAACCCTTACTAATAATCTTAATCTTGACTTTGTTTTGATTGTCCAATCCTTATATTATAATCTTTTGTCAGTTTCTCAAATTACCAAAGTCTTATCTTGTGTTGTTATTTTTTGACCTGAACATTGTGTGTTTAAGAATATCCAAACAAAGAGAACAATTGGTTGTGGTACTAAGAAAGGGGAGTTGTATTATTTAGACTTGACAATAGAAAACTTGGACAAGTTGCAACAAGTTTTGGCAGTAAATAGTACTGAAGGGGAGAAGAAAAGGTTTGAAATTTTATTGTGGCATTGGCAGTTAGGACATGCATCTTTTGGGTATCTTAAAAAATTATTCCCTAGTGTATTTAAAAATATTGATGTTTTTAGTTTTCATTGCGAATTTTGTGAGCTTGCTAAAAGCCATTATGTCTCTTATCCTTTGATTTTGAATAAAAATCCCATTCCTTTTATGATTATTCATTCCAATGTTTGGGGTCATTCAAAAGTTTTCACTTTAGGAGGATCTTGTTGGTTTGTTACTTTTATTGATGATTGTATTGGGATGACTTGGTTAAGGATTATGAGATCTAAGGGAGAAGTCAATCTCTTGTTCCAAAGATTTCATAAAATTGTTAAAACTCAATACAATGCACAGGTTCAAGTTTTTCGTAGTGATAATGGAGGAAAATATAACAGTTCCAAACTTAAGAGTTTTTTAGAGGAACAAGGAATTATTCATCAAACAACCTATCCAAATACATCTCAACAAAATGGGGTTGCTAAAAGGAAAAATCATATTTTGGAAGTGGTACGTGCTTCCTTGTTTGAAGCCTATATGCCACCATCCTATTGGGGAGAAACTCTTAACTCTACAATGTATTTAATCAATCAAATTCCCACCCATTCCATTGAGTTTCAAACACCACTTCAAGCTCTTAACAAATGTGTAAGTGCTCCTTCTATCCCAAATTTACAGCCTCATATATTTAAATGAGTTGTCTTTGTCTACTTACATAAACATAAATGTCACAAATTAGCTCCACGAGCATTGAAGTGTGTGGTTGTTGGATATGCTATGCACCAAAAGGGATACAAGTGTTATCATCCTCCAACTAGACAAATATTTGTCACTTTGGATGTGATTTTTCATGAGAATTTGATGTATTTTTCCTCCGAGTCTGAACTTCAGAGGGAGAATCAAAAGGAAATTCAAACTCTTGACTATACCCATATTGAACTCGATATGGGTAAAGAAGTTTCTGAATTGATAGGTATGAGTCCATTTGTTGAAGATACGTGTCCATTAATTAAAGATACAGATCCAAGTCTAAGTGTTAAAGTTAGTCCATTGGATAGTGAAGCAGGTCCATCTAACTCTCTTTCTGAAATACAACACCAGTCGGAACTACCAAAGAAACAATTGCTAGAATAAGTCACTAGAGGTATTCCTAGGAAAATTTATGAACCTGAAATATCCAATAAAGTTAAGTATCTTATGAGCCATTTTATGTCTAACCAAAACTTATTTGAATCAAATAATTCTTTTGTGAATCAATTATCTGCTATATCTATTTCTAACAGTGTGCAGGAAGCCTTAATAGAGTCAAGGTGGAAGACTATTATGAATGAGAAAATGAAATCTTTAGAGAAGAATGAAACATGGGATTTTGTTGAATGTCCACCTGGAAAGAAACCGATTGGATGTAAATGGGTTTATTTGATGAAAAATAAAGTTGATGATACCATTGAACGCTTTAAGGTGAAACTGGTTGCAAAAGGGTACACTCAGACTTATGGGGTTGATTACACTGAGACTTTTGCTCTTATAGCTAAGATCGATATTGTCAGAGTGTTGTTATCATTAGCTGCAAATATGGATTGGCCCTTGAAGTAATTTGATGTGAATAACGTTTATTTGCATGGAGAGCATACGGAAGAAATTTAAATGGATCTTCCACCAGGATGTATGGTGCCCAAAAAGGAGAAGGGAAAGGTATGTAGATTGAAGAAGTCATTATATGGATTGAAACAATCTCTAAGAGCTTGGTTTAAAAGATTCACAAAGTCCATAAGAGCATTTGAATACTATCAAAGAAACTCATATCATACCTTATTCTTTAAAAGGAATCAAGGTAAAATCACTGCTCTCATTGTTTATGTTAATGATATGATGCTCACAGGAAATGACATAGAGAAAAGGAAGTTACTGCAATAGTACCTATCAAAGGAGTTGGAAATGCAAGATCTCGGCTCCTTAAAATATTTTCTTAGGATTGAAGTATCTAGATCGAAAAGGAAAATATTTTTATCCCAAAAAAAGTATACATTTGACTTGTTGAAAAAGACGTATGTCTGCATGTCAACTGATTGATACACCAATAGAGGAAGGATTGAAGTTATATGGCGAATCAGATCAAATACCAATTGACAAAGGGAGATATCAGATCCTTATGGAAAGGCTGATGTACTTATCATACACAAGATCGAATCTTGCATATGCATTGAGTGTTGTAAGTCAGTTTATGCATAATCCAGGAGAACAATATATGAATGCAGTCATGTGCATTTTAAGATACTTGAAGTCTACTCCAGGAAAAGGGATAATGTTCACTAAGAAGGAGGATTGGCAGAGTGTAAGTGTTTGTACAGATGCTAATTAGGCTAGAGCAATAGATGATAGAAGATCCACTTCTGGTTACTTCACTTTTGTAAGAGGTAATCTTGTTACATGGAGAAGTAATAAGCAGAATGTTGTTGCTCGTTCAAGTGCAGAAGCTGAATTTAGAGGGATGGCATTAGGACTTTGTGAAGCCTTATGGCTAAGACTTTTGTTACAAGATTTGGGTACCTGCCTAAGCATCTAATTAAGCAATTTTGTGACAATAAAGTGGCACGTGATATTGCCCACAATTATGTCCAACATGATTGAACGAAACATGTCGAAGTAGATAGATTTTTCATCAAGGAGAAGTTGGACGACAAGGTTTAGAGCTGCCAAAAAATTTGCTTAGAAGATCAGTTAGCTGATATTCTTACCAAGACTGTCTCAAGGAAAATCTTATTATCTTAGCAAGTTGGATATGTACGACATCTACGCATCAATTTGAGGAGGAGTGTTGAAATTTGTTTCCTATTTTCTCTCCATAATCTTAGAGATTACCTCCTTAATTTATTAGATTGTATATAATCGGTAGTTTCCTATATTTTGATATTTGATTTCTTAATTTATGAAATACCATAACGGTAGGCTAGTCTATCTATATATTTGTATAGAATTATTTATTACGATGATCAGTGAATAGAATCAAAAAAGGCTTTGTTCTAATTTCTTTCAAGTGAACAATTCTCCTCATCTTTTGCCGATAATGACTCGAATCAAAAGTAAGATAAGTTGTTATGGAAAACCAGTAAAATAAAAACAGATATCTTATTTAGAATATCATTCTAGAATATTAAATCATCTGATTAAGAATAATTTAATACCTAGCATGCAAATCTAGTTTAAACTCCTAAACCTTTATTGGACCCTCTCGAGAGAGATCTAACTCTAGCTTATTCTCAATTCAAATTCTTAAATTTAAATCAACTCATGAATAACAAATCACTATCTAAATTCTCAAAAAGCAATAATACATTAACATGAGAAAAACATGCATATCCTCAATTAAAGTCTGAATTAGCATTCAACCATCTATTCGATACATTAAACATCAATCCAACCATAACTAAAGATAAGATTTAGCACAGAAATTAAGAAATAACAAACTTACATTAAAATTAAGCTCAAAGTAGAGTCATTACAATAAAAGAATGAGAGTTCAAGTTTTTCTCAATAAAAGTGAAGAATTACTCATCGTTCATGATTAAAATGAAAAAAAAAACTAAAATAAACAAATACTATACTCATGAAATTTCAAACTTGCTCTTGATGTCTTCTCAGAACAATAGTAGAAAGCATGAATCTTTAAGATAATTGAAAACTAAAAAAATAAGAAAACTAAACTAAAAACTATTGTACAATTGACTAAAGACAACTAGGGCTAAAACTAAAGAAAATTTCATCCTCTTAAAACTGCTCCCCTCAATTCTAGTGTTTTGCTTCCTTATATATCTTAGAGTGAAGAAACCGGGTGCCTTTTAACTTCATATTCTAGAGCAAAGTAGAGTTTAATAGTATTTAGGACACATCCCCTTCGTAGAGGGAAAATCCCCTCCATAGAGGAGAAATTCTCCTCCATAAAGGAGAATAGTTTGGACTCCACATGAATTTATCTCTTCAACAAATTTAGGTCAAACAGATTTCTCTTTTCTCAAAATAAATTCTTATTTTCCTCAATTAAGTACCTTAAAATACCAAAAATTACAATTAAGTCCATAAAAACAAAAACTTAGAAATTAAACACAATATTAAACAAATTAACACTAAAACGTCAATTTAAACACCTAAAAACACACAAATAATGTAGCTATAATTCACAACTATCAACATGTGAGGTAGCTGATGGTGAATCTGATCTAGAGCTAATTGATGAAATTCGAAAGGCTAGACATAGAGTTATTGATGCAAAATTGAAGCATTTCAAAGTTTTGACTTCAAGAATGATTTTTAAAGCTTTAGCTGAGGTAAGAAAAACTATGAATATGTATGTTGTTGTAACGGCTATGACATTATTGATAATGATGATTTATATGATGTTTTTAATATGTTTTTAGGTGTTTAATTAAGTTAATTTTGTGTTAATTAGGTTAGATTTCAGTTTAATTGGTTAATTTTATGTTTTTGGAGTTAATTGTAAATTTTGGTATTTTTCAGGGTTAATTTGCAAGAAAAATGACTTAATTGTAAAAAGGCAAGAAGATTTGGGCCAAAATTATAAAATTGGAGAATTCATGTTAAGATATTATCGTGAAGTCCAGAAGACAAAAACGTGGCCACGTGAAGGAATGAAGGATGAAGATCCATGGCCACGTGAAAGACATTTGATGAAAAACAAGAGAAACACGTGACCACGTGTGAAACAAGGGTAGTCCACACGTGATCACGTGTGAGGAAGAACTAAAGGGACACGTGACCACGTGTGAAATTACACTAGCACACATGTGGCCACGTGCTCAATCTCCCATGCAACGAAAGATTTGCGATCTTCTCCAATTCAAGAAGGATTCTTTTCCTACTCCAATTTGGGAAGTTTGGAAGGCTTTTACAACATCTTTTGCCTATAAATAGACAACTCTAACGCCAAAGAAGGGGATGAATTAGATCAATTAGGGAATTAAATCAATTAGGGAGATCAATTAGAGGAATGAGGATCCATCTTAGAATTAGGCTTAGTTTATTTTACATTGTTTTTCTTTTCAACTTTGTCTTTAGTTTTTAATTACTTGTTTTTTTAAATTTTTCTGTTTTTAATTTTCCTTTCAATTTTGTTTTAGTTTTTCAACTTTATTTTAGTTTTTAAACATGTTTAGGAAATAGTTTTTCTTTTTTTTGTTAATAGATCCTTGAAATCTTATATTTTCATTGTTATGACTTTATTTTGAGCTTAATTTTCAATATCGGTTGATTATTTTTTGATTTTAAGCATATTCTTATCTTTGATTGTGTTGAGATTAATTATTGGTTTATTAAATAAATAACTAAAAATTAATTTTGACATAGTTAATGATTTGCATGTTCTTAGATTAACTCTTTAATGTTTATGCATGATTATTATCCGAAATATGAGATGATTATGTGTTAATTTTATTGGTTAATACTAAGAGGGGAGGAATTAAGAATAAATTGAAGTTGAATCACTTGAGAAAGGTTTCAATGAAAGTTTAGGAAGTTGAAACTAGATTTTCATGCTAAGTATTAGATTTGTCTATGAGTTTAATACTAAGAATGATATACTTGAATAAAGATATCTTGCTTTATTACTAGTTTTTCATAATCACTAGTGTTTATATTGAATTTAAGTCATTACAATGAAAGTTAAGGTGGATAGTTCCTTTAGCAAGAGAATTTCATTTATTGTTTTGTTTTTAATTCATGTTTTAGCTTTTGTTTTGTTTAATTATTTATTTTGTTTAATTTTTGCTTTTAAATCAAAAACATTTGGGAAACAATCTCAGGTTGATTTAATTCATACATAGATATTATCCTTAGCAATCCATGTTCCCTTGGGTACAATATTTGCGATCTTAATTTATATTTTCCTGTATTACTAGCCGATCTAGTACACTTGCTAGACACCGGTCAATTATGATTGTGAAATCTGACAAGAGTAGAATTAGATACAAGTGCCAGGAAGGTTGTCCATTTGTATTGTTGATTTTTAAAGATGAAAAAGGGGAAGACTTTAGGTTAAAACACTTAATACTTAACACACTTGCTTGACTGAATATTTTAATCCAAGAGCAAATTCAAAGCTGTTGAAAGACTATTTCAAGTTGAGAGTGCAGAATAACCTTTAGTATAAGCTGAAGGGAATAAGGGCTAAAATTGCTGATGAGTTGAAATTAAATGTGTCTGAACACAAGCTGAAATTAGCCAAAAAGTTGATATTGAGATCACTTGAGAGTTCGTACAGAGATGACTATAACATATTGGAGATATATGCTCAGGAGCTAAGGGATTCAAACCCTGAAAGCAAGATTGTAATAAACATTAGCAGGGATGCCATGCATGAAGGAAGAAAAGTCTTTCATGGGATGTTTGTATGCTTTAAAGCATTACAATTGGGATTCAAAAAAGGATGTAGGCCTCTAATAAGATTGGATGGGACTTTCTTGAATGGAAAACGTAAAGTGCATTTGATTACCATTTCTATCCTATTGCTTGGGTTGTTGTGCCAAACGAAACTAAGAAGACTGGTAGATAGTTTGTGGAGCTACTAGGACAGTGCTTCGATTTGGACAAGGGATAAAGAATAACATTTATGTCTAACATGCAAAAGGTACAAATTTTCAAATAGTTAAAAATTATTCATTTATTGCAACTTGATATTGAAATTAACTGTTGACATAAATATTACAGGGATTAATTAATGCAGTCAAAATAAAATTACCTAAATCAAGTCATAGATTTTGTGTTAGGCATATTGAATCAAATTGGTGTTCACAATGGAGAGGTGAGCAGTTTAAGAAATTGTTGTGGTGGTCTACTTGGAGTAGTTATGAAGAAGAGTTTAAGGATAATTTGAAGAAGTTGGGAAATATAAATGAGATGGCTGCAAGGACTCTACTAAAGTACCTTTCACAAATATGGTGCAAAACATACTTCTCAACAAACTATAAGAATGATACAATGGACAACAACTTTACAGAGTCTTTCAATTCATGGATTAAGGAGCCAAGAAAAAGATATATCATTGGAATGCTTGAAGAAATAAGGGTAATGTGTATGAATAAGCTTGTAGAGCTAGAGAAGGATGTTCAATACTGGAAACAAGATTGGTCTCCAAAGTGCATGTTCTTATTTAGGGATTATTTGAAAATTATTCATGGTTGCAAGGTTGAGTACAATGGTGTTAATGATTTTGAGATTACAGAAGGAGAAGACAAGCATACTGTTAATTTGATTTCCAAAAAATGTACATGCAGGGCATGGGATATGTCTGGTATTCCATGTCCTTATGCTATAAAAGCATTTCAACACCTTAACCATGATCCAATGAAAGAAATTTCAATGTGGTATCATAGAGAAACTTACAGATGTGCTTATTTTCACAAATTTCAACCTGTGAGGGGTAGGAACTTCTGGAGAATGTCTGAAACATTGCCAATGGCAGACCTAAGTTTAATAGAGTCAAAGAGAAGAATGAAAGCACACATAGAAAGGAAACTTGAAAATCATAAAAAAGGACAATTATTACCTACTCTAGATGTGAATCTGATGGTCATAATCTCAGAAACTGTAGCAAGGTAATTTTTTAACTCTTTAAGTCATATTGTTGTCCTATCTTGGCTGATATTGAAAATGATTTATGAATGTACAGGAAAGTTCAAATCATGCTCAAGATGAAAGGGGTGCAGCTAAATTTTCCAGTCAATTCCAGAATGAGCATAAGACATTTATACATGTGAACCACCTTTTAAATAACACAGACAATCAACATCTTTGACAAGATTCATTTAACACATGGACAATAGATATTCATATTGAATGTATAGATCTAGATACTCAAGTTCATCTTCAACCATCTATAGTCCACAAACCAAATTTGGATGGATTTGCTGTTATTGGAGTTGAATCACATAATCTAGCATCTGAAGAATGTATCTTAACTAAAGAAACATATTTGAAGAGGATGATGTTATGGGTGCTAAAATAGAATATATTGGTTCTGCACAACAAACTCAAAAACGAGATGATTTTGGTTGGGAAAGATTATCACCCTATGGATCTGAGGCAGTAGCAAAAAATAGCAAGGCATCAATACCAAATGCAAAAGACAAAGGAAAAAGCAAAAGTGGATAAAAACCATTTTGCATGTGACTTCGAGGTTGGTGGACCCAAAACTCTATTATTTTATTTTGTGCAATTTACTTTACAGATATTAATGCATGTATCACGTACATCAACCATTGTATTTATGGTCCCCTTTATATTTATATACATTTTTTCTCTTTAAGCCTTCGCATGATGAGGATCCGCAAATCAAAAGATCAATTCCTAATGAAAGGGAGTCCCGTTTACAAGTAAAAATGCATTTTAGAAAGCCCACTAGAACAAGAAAGGTTGAATTTGTTGATCACACTGGTGCAACATTGCCAATAGATTTGGGCTTCAAACCAATTGAAATGAAATGTAAAGGCAAGGATGCAGTTACTGCCTCTACCCTAATCCAAGAAAATGAGACCAAGAAAATAAAGAAGAATCAACAAGATGAGATTTAAATTAAATTATGTAAATTGTCATTTTGTAAAGCTTCATATTGTCATTTTGTAAAGCTTGACAATGTCATTTTGGACAAATATATATGTAATACAGTTTTTTGTTGAACATCAATTTGGCATATTGGCCATAATCTATGAAAGTAACTATTTATAAATACATAATCTATGAACGCATCTATTTATAAATTTTGTATATATATGGCATCAAAATTGTATATTCCATGTTTTGCTATATAATATTTCCTGTTTTGCTAATATAATAGTCCTTATTCTGCTATATAATAGTCCTTGTTTTGCTACAAAAACAAGCACTTTTCCAACTTAAATATCAAACACTTTTCCAACATAATAATGCATTAAGCAATATCAAGCACTTTGTCCATAAATATAAGATTCCATCTTTACAAAATATAAGTGATCATTTATCACATTTCAATACAAAAACAAAATATAAATGACCTTTGATCACATTCCATTACATAATTGCCTATGAATCCTGTCTTGGATTAAATTCTGTATAAGATGGCAACAAAAAGCAGCAATCAAAGCTCATGATCCTCATACCTATTTGGCTATTAGGTAGCCAATGATAACAGAACAAAAAAATAAAACCAACAATTTTTATGAACCATTGTCTTCTATTTCACATCTTCCTCATCTTTCGAGCAACCTTAACAATACTTATTCTCCATAAATCAAATTGGTTGTGTAGGTTAGCTTTTTCAATTTCACACAAATCACACTTAAGCTTCAAATTCTTATTCTCATTTTGCATGGCTTGAATTGCTAATTGGAGCTCCATAATTTTTTCATCTTCTCTGATTGACTACTCCCACTCAAAGAACTTGCACTCTCCACCCTACACCATGTTGCAGTAATATGAGAATGAAAATCGACGGATTTTTAGTAAAAAATCCTCAAAAAAATAGCACTAATCATTATTTTTCTAACAATCCCTAAAGCATAAACATAACTCTACCAACATAATTCTTTATCAAAATAATACTTGAATTAAAATTTACTCACCCCATTCTTGGCCATTTAAAATGCGTTCTTCCTAGATTCAAGGCTGACTTTGAAATCAATCTTACTACCTCTAAACCTCATCAACAACGTGATCTCAGTTCAAAACTATGTTTTTCCTATAACTCTAGGAGCTTTGGCTTCTTGATGATATTGCAGGTCGTCTTCCAGCAAATTAACCCTAACGATTCTTCTTTAGTGTTAGAGATTTTTGTTGCCTCTAAACCACATCAACAACGTGATCTACGGTCCGAAACTAAATTTATCCTAAAACTCTAGGAACCTTAGCTTCTTTCATCAACAAATATTGCAAGTCGTCTTCCAGCAAGTTAACCCTAGCACTTTTTCTTTGGTACGAGAGATTTTTGTTGAAAGAGACAGTGAGTTCTTTCATTGTTTTAAAACATGTTTTTTTCATTAATTTGAGGTAGCCACAAAGCATTCATGTAGCCTCTTTTTTTGCTGACTGGATTTTTTACTAAAAGAAATGAAACTGACGTGTCGAAACTTGTTTGGCCACTATTAATGCCGTTTGACATGTCAACCTTCCGTCCATAGTAAAGATATAAACACACTATAAAATTGACTTCAGAGACAAAATGTACTCAAGAAAATTTTAATAGCACTAGTTCTCCCTTCTGAATAGCTTAGGAGAAAAAAATTCCCTACCCCCTAAAAAATAAATGTTGTTACTTGTTACTTTAAAAACCAAAGCCGATTTCCAAACAAAATTCGACAATTGGGGTGTAGTTGCAGGCTGCATGCATCTAAAACCACCAATTCCACAATCGATTTTTAATAATCTCAATTTTCCAAATATATTTACTTAGCACTACTATTCGAAATTTTTTAAAACACAACATTATTTAAAAAATAAAAATAAAAAACCACTGTTTCCAAGTAAATCCCAGAAGAAAAAAACAATTCTAAACTCCCTTTAGCATTCATCTCTGGGATTGGTTTCAACAAATCAATCCAATATCCAATACTTCAGCTCCTGAAGTTGTTATAGCTTAGCAATGGTACATTTCCATAACCACATGAGTGCTCCACCTGTGAAATAATGGGTTCTAATGGCACATTTCCATAACCCCCTGAGCTCTCCGCCTATAAGAGTGTAGTTAAATTGCTAATCCCCATCCAGAAATTTACAATAATAGCTGACAAGGAACAAAAAGGAACCCAAATATTATCGTTAACTCCAATTAGCCAACATTCAAACAGCTCGGGCAAGATAAAAAAATGCATAACTGAGGGCATTAAAGGACCTACACAATTTCATTACCAAGCAAAAGCACCACTGATATAATTGCGTGATCCAAATTGCATTTTAACTGCCAAAAACCTCACCTACGACACTAACATGGTTATTAATGGCACACCTGAGAGTCAAACAGATCCATCGTCAGTGCCTCTGGAAACACAGTCTCTCTTTGCACAGCACTCCTGGTGATTATCCATCCACAAGTACTTTTTATGATTTGTGAATATAAATATGCAGTACTAATAAATCTTAATGAAAACAACATAAAATTATCAAATAATTACAATAAAATTTTGAATTGTGCAAATAATTTTAAAAAGTTAATTCCTTGTTGGACGGATGGGTTAATTGTTGCTAGGGGCAGACTAACTATAGCAAACCACAGGATGCAACCCCTTGGAGACTGCCCAATCCACTTGAGCTGATGGAGACTGTTATCTTTACCTCTTTGAGCAGGATCAAATCAATTCTTATGCAGATCCAACAAGCCAAGCAAGCACAGCTCTAGCAACAATACATTATGACCTATAAAATTAAAGTGGCCTGATGAATATGTGCGTGCCCCCCACCCCAAACCCCAATCCATGAACATCACATTTTTGGGTAGACCCTATAAAAGATGGAGCCTAAAATGCACATCTTCCAAGATAGCATTTGAATTAGCTTGTAAATTGAGGTAAATAGTTAATTATCCCTGGTAGAACCAGGCTTACGATTAAAATCAACACCTGAGATGCAAGCCAAAGCATAGAACGGACATATCATTGGAACCCAAACAGAACCTAAGAAAATATCCACCTATAAACAATTGCGAAATATAATAATGTTTATTCTGCATATGAAAATAACTTATCATAGCTTCTTTTAACAAAAAGAATAAGAGCCATCCTTCCCCATTCATATACCTATTGGTGATAACTCTACTTGCCCTTTCATATAGAGGTTTACTTTTTATCACTGTAGAAAGATGGTAAAAGAAGCTAATGTAAACAAACATTAAGTATCATTCACCAGTTACATTCCCATATCATGGATATAGACACCAGGCAATGAACTGGGAACTCATCAAAGCAAGCTCCAAACATTTTGCTCATTCGATAGAGTGAGCCTTAAAACTCTTAAGACTTATGCAGAAAGAGTCTAAACCTCTATAATTTTGACAGAAATTCTCATTTTATTTCTTCATTTCTTTGCTATGTAAATAGCTTATATATGTCGAAATAGGAAAACCTAAACATAAGCGACTAAATAGGAAAACCTATACTCTAGATATAATTGACTAAATAGGAAAACATAAAATAAAAAGAAAGTTATAATAGTGATAATACTCTTCTAACAATCCTAATAGATTACTGTCAGAAATAAGAAAACTCTTCTAATACTACTGTCAACATCTGTAACATTCCTTTTGGAAAAAGAGCTTGACCTCAAGCTCCAAATCTGGAAGATAGTGCAAATTGAGCCACATCTTTATAAATCACATCATAATATTACTTCTGGGGGTGGTTAAAGTTGCAAAAAGGTGGTAATCTATTTGGCTCTTGAAATAAATCATCAGTCAACATTAGTTCATGCATCAAATGAACTCAAGGTCCATTTCAGGTTTGTTTCCCTTGCAAGGTGATAGGTGTCCCTCCCAACACAAATCTCATAGTGAAGGAGACTGAATCCCATAACAGATCGTCAAACCCCTCAAAGGTCAGAAAGTCAGGCTTCATATATTGGGGCATCACTCTGATTTCTATCCACAACTCCATCCCCTCCTTAATTCTGCTACTTCATCAAACCTAAGTCATTGTCGACTTCTATGGGTTCCGTTTAAGAGCTCTGCCAATTGTCACAACACTTGTTGTAATAGATCTTCCATTGCAGCACCTAGCTTCCCTTGAGGCCCCAATCTCTTGGAAAAGAGCCCTTAGTTCTTCTATACTACCTGGCCAGCCCTAAAACTCCTCAAAGTGTGATGTGATAGAATGAGGTTGCGACCAATCAAGAACAACGTGAAACTCACTTTCATTGGCCTCCACATCCGTAGCAGAAATTACATGTCCCAAATATGCTACTTGGCTTGAACCAGGAGAATTTGGAATGCTTGAATCGAAGTCTACAACCAAGCGACAATGCAAACACTATTCTCAAGTGTTTCAAGTGATCCTCCTATACAGGGCTGTTTCAATTGTCAACAATTCGGTTCGTCTTTCCACAGTCCCACCTGTAGCGTCAAACAAAAGCTTTTGCCAAGCTTGGAAGAAAACAAATACTCACATTGTTGTAGGGGTGTAAATCCATAGGTACTTGGAAAAACCATTGAATTATGCCAAAGGGTCCTCTAATTTATCCTCATTGCTAGTGGTTGTCACCAAGTAGATACAAGTGAGAGCTGGAGTGCCTTTGCAGTC
This sequence comes from Excoecaria agallocha, assembly GCA_037975025.1. Taxonomy (NCBI): domain Eukaryota; kingdom Viridiplantae; phylum Streptophyta; class Magnoliopsida; order Malpighiales; family Euphorbiaceae; genus Excoecaria; species Excoecaria agallocha. Next base: position 117,963,403 of record CM075806.1, on the reverse strand, counting down.
CCTGCAACATAATCTGTCTCCCCTCCACCTAAAATTGCATTGCAAGTGCAGAAAGATCCCATACAATAGGTCCCAATGTCGGCAATCACTCACTCCCAATACAACATCAAAACCATCCAAAGGAATTACAGACTAAACCCAAATCAGAACCCGGAAGAAATCTGAATGACACGAAAAATTTAGGATCGAACTCTACCCAAACCTGAAATCTGAAAATTTCACCCGAAAACACATGAATTCTGACCCAACCTAAACCCGTAACCTGATTTTTTCAATTAAATTTTACTTTATATCATATTTATTTATAAATTATAGTTTAATATTATATGCACACACACATATTCATATGCATACATTAAAAAGATATTTTATTAATATAAAAAATATATCGTTTTATTAATATTTTCATTCTAATTTTTATATAAAAATTAAATTTAATAAAAAGAAAAGATAAATATCCAATTGTTTAAATTTAAAGCACCAAGTAAATTATAAAAGGAAAAGAAACAAATAATTGAAATGTTAATACAACGACGTTTTGGTTAGTGCATGTGTGTTTGTGTGTGTGTATTTTAATAAAATATACATTGTCGGAATCTCAAATCCTTAACCTCTCAACTTTTCTTCCTTTTTTGTTGCTCATTTTTCTCATTTGCCGCCCGTTTTATCTCACTTTATATGACGTAATTTTACTAATAGTTTGATCAATTCGATTTTAGAAATTTTTGATATTGAAAACCAAATTGATATAATAGAATTTTTATTTCAAAACTACAAAATATATCAAATTATTTTCAGTCCGGTTCAGGTTGGTTTCTGGTCTGATCCAATACACTCCGGTTCCATTCAAAAAAAATAAGTGACCTGACCTGAAAAAGACCTGAGAAATGATGACTTGAAAAACCCAAAACCAAAAAATCCAACCCAAATCCGACCATGCACAACCCAACCCGATTGCCAAGTCTACTAACTAGGGAAACAGGAAATATTAGGAATATTACTTATAATGCAACTTTTCTAACATTTCTAATAAATTACTCATGGAGATAAAATAAAATATAAAAATAAAAATCTTGCAGTGCTACTACTGTGGCTAGCATCCATATAACATCGCCCCTCAGAAAGGACTAGTTAGTTATATAAGACTGCTAGACTTTCATGACCATGCTACCCTAAATTTATAGAACTAGTTTCATACTCGTCAGTGACCAAACCAAGGATCCTTGTGTCTCACTGAACTGATAAACATCTATAGGATTTTGTAAAATTATTAAAGACCAACAAGGAAGTTCCTCCAAGACATTTATTGAATTCCAATATTAGAGAAAACCACAATATGATGAAATAAGATTTGGGCCAGACTATAAAAACGAAGTGTTTCACGCTTTGACAAAGTCAAATCTTTAATTACTTATACATTGATAAGCCCATTCAAAAGCTAGTTGAGACCATCAAGTTCTTCAAGCAGCTAATGCCAAATAGTGCATAAATAAGGAAAGAAAGTGTGGTGGGTTCTGATCATTATTATGTGCTGGCCTTTCCCAAATTACATGGTGTCCATGATTAACATGCTAGCATACTAGAAAAACAAAAAGAACTTGAGATTTGCACAATATTGTAATAACCAGAAAAAGAAAATTACATGCATTGTACAAAAACACAAATCCACATGCATGTATGTGCACATGCATGTGTGCAGATGGGCAAGTGATTCGGAAAACATAGATTGCCCTATGACAAACACAAGTTGATGTAAAATTCCTATGTGCACAATATGAGATTTACTGCTTGGAGGAAACTAACCATTAAGAACTCTACTCATTTCCTGGTTTTATCAAGAACTTCAATATATCTTTTTGGAACCCCATATAGTTCAACCAGATGGCGTGCCACATCATCAATCACACCACCTTGAATAAGAACTTCGTGCCCTTTCTTGCCTGAGAAAGTGCAACATGAGAAATCAGTTTCAGGAGTTGAGCATATGCAAGTAAGCCCACATTTAATACTATAAGAAAAGTTCAGGAACTTTAAATGATGGCAGCAACTTTTTTTCAACATTATCATCTCAAAACAGCCCCTGCTACAATGATATAAATATATGGAAAAGTACTTTCTGACATCACAAAAGCCACAAGTCACTTTTCCTATTTATGGTATACATACAGGAAGAGAAGAAACGTGAAGAAATATTATACAAGTTTCAATTAAAACAGGATTCAAAATGCATGAAAAGTGTGCCTTCAACATAAAACAAAAACATAGCAACGCTTTTAACCACAAAGTCCTAGAAAGAATAGCGTTCACATAATCAAAAACAAAATTGCTATCATGAAGCATCACTACCATTACTGATTTGCAGTCCAGACCACTTCACCATTAAAACTTATAATCACCAATGTCCTACTGTCTCTACCACCAACAGATCACGAAAGATGATTGCTACCAAAGCTTTTGCTCTGTCTTGACATGAATATGACTAATTTCATCACTTAAATATAACAAAATATTATTCAAGTAGGAAAATATTTATGTTTCAAATATTAAGCAAACACAGTATCACATCTTGATTAGATCAAATAAAACAGTATACATTCTTAGACATCCAAACAGAATAAAGATGCTTACCTTTATTCCATTAATGATGCAGTAACTTATATTCTAATTGGAATAAAATTTAAGTGATAGAACAGACCAAAGAGTCCTTACTGCCAAGAAGTACATTCTATATTTACTATTATTAGCTCATCACAAGAATGACATATTTTAGAAAGGAAAAAGATAAGGAAAGAGAAAGAGAGTATATTAACCACCAACAATAAAAGGGAAAGGGGAAACTACAAATTACCCTCCAAAATATGACCTCAAAAGCATGTGGCCTCCTAAACTAAAAACCAGACAACAAACTTCCAATCCGTTTTCAACTAGGGGAATCCATCTAAGTTACCATTATATTAAATGGTGGAGTGGAAAATCAGAAGGACCCACATCATTTGCATGGCAGATGATAGCTAGCTGCACTACTATAAAAAATGTGTGGCAATGGAGTCTAGCAATTGACCCAATCCAATGCTTATTATTTTCATTTCAATCAATAAATATCTTTAATCAATTTAAGTTTTTTAAAAATTAAAACATTCACTAGTAATAATAATAAAAATAAACATAAATAAAAATAATTCGAACAGTTACCAAAAATAAAAAATAATAATAGCAATAATAACAAACAAATAAATTAAATACTAACAATAATAAAGTGGATATGAAATTACAAAATGACAAACAGATATATAGTATGATAATCCCAAACTTCTGTAAATTTATAAAGTTCAAAATAAAACAAAATAACCTAAATAATAGCAATGGATTTGCTACAAACTAATCCATCGCTGTTAATTTTGTCAACTATATTACCAAGGCATTTCAATTTTTTCAATTTAAAAAAAATGAAATTGTGTTTACAACTTGAAATGAGAAAATAACTAGCAACAAAATTGCACGTCCCTAAAATGCCTTTTTAGTAATGCAGCCAGCTATCGTTTGCCCTGTAAATGGCGGGAGCCTATTCACGATGTCACCCTCCTCTATTTGAGATAACTGTAATTTAGAAGACTTTCTTAATTGAAAACGAAATGTAAGTGTGGGTTTCAATTGTCCAATTTTTTAGTTTGGGGCAGCCAGTTGTTAATAGGGTTATAATTTTGCGATAATTTGTAGTTTCCTTTAAAACAAGGCAAAGAGGAAAAAAAACTAGTAGTAATAGAACTGTGTGAGAAAGAATCCAATGAGGACTAAAATCTTCCCAGGGAAACAAAACAATCAAACCAAGAGCCCTTACTAATACAATAGACTTTTCAGTACTTTTGTTAATCTATAACAAAATGCAATAATTGAAGCCAATAGTATTGCTTTCTCTTGTGATTCCTAAGCCAACAAACATCATTTGAGATTCCCATTTCTTTGCCCTCAAGTCCATGGTCTGCATATCAAAAGTAAAAGCTTTCAACGTGCCAGTGAAACTAACAGTTCATGACCTACTACTATTGCCAGACCCAGGTTAAACTAAACTAACAGAGGTGGTTCTCATTCTCAACATATGACTACCACTGTTAAGGAAATAGTGCTATCCATCTCTTTGCATAAACAAAGGTAACAATTAACTTCAACTGAATTAAGAAAAAAATAAATGAAGGAAAGGTTCCTCCATTGGCAATGGGAGAACATACAAGTACAGATACAAAACAGAGCTATGGGTTCCAAACTTCTGATGCCAGCAGCTAATATGCTCGCTAAATAGTATGCATATTTATATGTACCCCAAAAAAAATGTATTTGAGCTGCTTAAGTGACTTGGGAAAGTATGAACCTAAGATGCGAAAGCACTATCCAGTTTACCATCAGATATGCACATTTACCACCACTTGGTTTACTTCTTCCCAAGAATTACACAGTCTACTACTGTCTGAGAATAACTAGGATTGCACATAAAACATGATTCTGCAATCGACCACATTCAGAACAAGAAAGTTGGACAAAGCAGCATCAAAATTTTTTATTGTCAATCAACCTCAGCAAATTAAGTATTCAAACTATCGCATAAAAACATACCAGGCAACTCTTGCACTGATGTACTGCAAGCAAACTTCTTCTGCAGCTCTGAAGCTAAAGCTTCAGCATCCATCAAGAATTGTTCGATGCCAGAGACTTTTGTAACCTTTTTGTTGCCCTGCCGCCTTTCTGTTACAATTTGAATTGTTTTCAATGATCCTTTACGAACAACAGACTCACTTCCTCTGGTTACAATGCAATGGGCTTGCATTCGGCTTACAAACGTTGACCCTAGATCCTTCTTATGAATCTCAGTAGGGTAAGTTGATCCTTTCTTGACTGTTCCCTTGAAAAGAGCATCACATAACGCTGGATCGAGAACTATTAAGGCTTTGTTTGTTGGCTTGACCAGATTCTCTTTCTCGATGTATTTGAAGACAATATCAGAGGCTTCTGAAGCACTGTAAAGTTTCCCTGTATCAGCACCAACAGAAGCAAAAATTGGATTGACATGTACAGTTGGTTTATAAATCTCTGCCACTTCAAGAATTCTATTTGGCCGACTTCCACTAGTAGCTTCAACAGCAGACTGATTAATTTTTGGTTCCTGCCTCTTTTCTGGCTTGAAGGATATATAATCAGGATGATTGCAATTAACGGAATGTAATACAGTTTCCTTCTTGTATTTGTCTTCCTTTACTGAAATCTGTCCAAATGAAGAAACCATTATAATTTAAGAGCATGTCCAAATTTATAAAATTCCCTGCAGGTGCAGCTTGCCTAAAATAACTTGATCATACAAGAATCATTACAAGAAAAAGAAAAAATTTCACTTGTGTGTGGCTCACACGTTTGCAACCCAATTCCTTCTCAAATTCTATTGATTTAAAAGGACAATGAAAAGTTTATAATATGGAAAGAAAAAAAACGTGACCAACGATAAGAACTAAAGCCTCGCACTTGCTGCATCTCTCTAAAGGTTTTTCCTTTTATAATAAAGTTTTGGAGAGACATACATAGTTTCACCAATAGGAAAAAAAATAAAAATAAAATAAAAATGAACATGAGGACTAAGCTACTAGAAGGATTCTTAAAAGACACTCAATTCTGCCATCATAAAAACTTTAACAAATTAAATCGAAAGTAGAGAGATATGCAGTCAAATGTCCAAACGCCCTTCACTTTTTTTGCAGGCCTGATCATCACAACTACTAATCTGCATGCAGAATAACTCTATTGTTTGTTTATTGTAGATTGGATGGAAAAAGAGCATAATTTTCAATTTGAACCCAAACATTCCAACTCTATATTCTTTCTGCAATTTTTAGGTTCAATAGACTTTAAAGTTGAAGATGACTATTTTTCTTTTTCCCTAATTTTCTACTAACGTATAGAGATTTACATCACACACCAGAACCTCACAGCACATGCTTATTTGTTCCCATTAATGTTCTAGAAATTCTAAAATTATATTTTGACTCTAAGGCCATACTGACAAAGTTTACGATGGAAAAACTCCTCATTGAAAAAAAATCTCAGAATATATACAAATGATTAAAGATCAAGAAAGAAAACTAACATATGTTAGCCTAAAAATCAGCTAAACTATACAAGGAAAGACAACCTATTTCAAATCTATACATATATACACTGATATCCCCCTCAAATTGATGTTGGGCGATCCAAAAGCATCAATTTATTAATAAGAAACTGATGTCGACCACTAGAAAGAGCCTTAATAAACACATCTGCAGTCTGATACTCCGTAGTAATATGTGGTAGAGAAATGACATGGAAATCATATGCCTTACGAATAGAATGACAATCCACTTAAATATGCTTTGTACGCTCATTAAATACTGGATTAGCTGTAATCTGAATAGCACTAGTATTATCAGCATGGAGAAGTGTAAGATTAGCTTGGCAGAAGCCAAGCTCCGCCAAAAGTCCATGAAGCCAAAGGATTTCTGAACAAGCAGACGACATAGCTCTATATTCAGACTCAGTGGAGGACTTAGATACACGATCTTGCTTCTCCAAGAAATCAGTGATGAACCAAGAAACATGCACCAACCAGTAATGGATCGTCGAGTATCCGAACACCCAACCCAATCAGCATCACTATAAGCAACAAGACGGATTGGAGAGTCAACTGAAAAAAACAAACCTCGTGTAGAAGTACCATGCAAATAACGGATGATGCGACGGACAGTAGCTAGATAAAGGTGCATGTGTGCTTGCATAAATTGACTAACCTGTTGAACAGCAAAAGAAATGTTTCGACGAATAATAGTCAGATAGTTTAGGCTGCCGACGAGGCGTCTATACAAAGAAGGATCAGAAAGAAAATCACCTTCATCACGACAATATTTAACATTCACTTCCAAAGGAGTATGAACAGGACGACCATCCTGAAGACCAGCCAAAGAAATCAACTCTTTAGTATACTTATATTGATGCAAAAAAGTACCAGTCGTGGTAGAACACACTTCAAGGCCCAAAAAATAGTGTAAAGGACCCAAATCTTTCATATGATAGGCATCTTGAAGGTGCTCCTGAAGCTGAGAAATCAAGTCAGAATCATCCCTAATAATAACAATGTCATCGACATATACCAAAAGCAAGACAATTCCCTTAGAAGTTTTGCACAGGAACAAGGAAGAATCATACTGACTTTGAACAAAAGAGAAACTAAGAAGAGCAGCACGAAATTTATTAAACCAGGCTCGAGGAGCCTGTTTCAAACCATAGAGAGACCTCTTTAACTTACAGACATCTGAAGAGGGAGTAGAAAATAATCTAGATGGTGGCGTCATGTATACATCTTCCTGAAGATCTCCATGCAAAAATGCATTTTTCACATCCATCTGTCGTAAGGACCACCCCTTTGAAGCAAAAATAGCAAGAATGAGTCGCACAGTCGTCATCTTGGCAACAGGAGCAAATGTCTCCTCATAGTCTAGTCCATACTCTTGCCTATTACAGAGAGCGATCAACCTTACTTTATATCGGTCAAGTGAGCCATCGGATCTTAGCTTAATTGAGTATACCTATTTACAACCAATGGACTTAATTCCAGCAGGATAAGGAATAAAATCTCATGTATGATTCTCCTGAAGAGCCAGGAGTTCTTCTTGCATGGCTTTGACCCAACATGCTTGTTTAGCTGTCTGAGAATAAGAAGTAGGAATTATAGCATGAGATAAAGTGGCAGAGAAACCATACCTATCTGGAGGCCGACAAACACGAGTGCTTCTTCTAGTGGTCACTGAAGATGGCAATGGATCAAGGTCGGAAAGAACATGTGATGATGGAGGGGGTTGTCGTCGCTGATAGACTATTCCCGGCTTAAAACATTCAATTGGGCGAGAGATGCCATCAAAGTGAGGTAGAAGAATACATTCCGAAGGAGAAACATGTTAAAAGTAGTACTCAAGTTCAAAGAAAATCACATTTTTAGAAACATGCATGCGATTAGCAACAGCATCATAGCATAGAAATCCCTTGTGAGCAGCACTATAACCCATAAAAGCACACCGAACAGATTGAGCTATAAGCTTGTGACGCTCATGAGGAGGCAAGTGAACAAAACAAAAAAAACCAAATGTATGCAATGTATGATAATCAGAGTGTATGCGAAATAGACGATAATAAGGGGAATCAAAATTCAACTGCTGAGAAGGAAGACAATTGATTAAATAGACTGCAGTAACCAAAGCTTTCACCCAAAATTTAGATGGAACTGAAGACTGCAGAAGCAATGTGCGAACCATATCTAACAAGTGATGGTTCTTCTGCTCAGCCAACCCATTCTGTTGAGGAGTGTAAGGACATAATCTCTGAGATATAATACCTTTTTGTTGCAAGAAACCCTGAAAATCATGTGACATATATTCCCCACCATTGTCTGATCGTAAAATTCTTATGCATGTAGAAAATTGCATCTCAACATAAGCCACAAAAGCGCGAAATGCAGTTAGCACCTCAGCTTTGGAATGCAAAAAATATATCCAAGTGAAACGATTGTAGTTATCAATGAACGTCACAAAATATTTATGCTGCCTATGTGAAATTAAAGGAGTAATACCCCAAACATCACTATGTATAACTACAAAACAAGTATCAGCACGACTACCACAAGCTGGAAAAGGCAAAGTCTTACTTTTCCCAATTTACAAGTAGAACAATCAAGAAATAATATATGACCAAAAAACTGAACTTTATTCCCAAGAAAACCACGTTCCATTAATTTATTCAAAATAACATTATTCGGATGGCCTAACCGTTTATGCCAAACTTCAGCCTTTTTTTCAACAATATTAGAAACTAAAGACAAAGTACTAGGAACAGTAAACTACAATGGAAACAATCTGTCCACTTTAGGCCCCCTCGCGATCACCTTCCCCGACACGTGATCCTGCACAAGACAACCACCACGAGAGAAGATTACATTACAGTTATTTTTCACCATTTGACCAACCGAAATCAAATTAGTAGACAATTCAGGAGAAACAAACACATTACAAAAAGAAGGTCCAATATCACCAATGGCAGTAATGGGAAGATTATTTCCATTAGCAATATGAATATTTTGTGTGCCAGTATATTTTCGAAGAATTTGTAACAAATGAGAAGACCCAGTCATATGATTAGATGCACCAGAATCAACAAGCCAAGGAGAAAAAATATTTTTACCTTGCACCTGAAGATTAAAAGCAAAGAATGCCGATAAAATCATCTGTTGTACCATTTCTGGAGTAACAGTAGACTAATTAATGGTAGGTATAGCATTGGAAGATGGTGCAGGTGGTGGAATATTACAGCTACTGACTGGAACAACAGCTTGTAAGCCTCAAATTCTACAATTTTCTAGACGAGTAGGACAATCCTTTATAATGTGTCCAATTTGCTTACAATAATTGCAGAATTTCTTACTGCAATTATGAGCAATATGCCCATACTCCTTGCAACTAAAGCACTGCACCTGTCCCTTTCCACGGTTCTTTCCTTGAGCAATATAAGCAACATTGACAATTTCAGATGACTCCCTAGATGCACCAATAATAGCCTGTGTAGCCAACCTCTGCTCCTCACGCAATAATTCACCAAAACACATCCAATGATGGAACCGGATTTCTATTCAACAATCCAGCTCGAGTAACTTCAAATTCTGGCCTTAATTTCATCAAGAACTAATCACGCAGACTTTCTTCATGAATTGTTTGAAGACTGGTTAAAACCTCTCTAAGAACCTTTGCATAAATAATACCAGAATACTCGCTCCATAAATTTAGAAATCCAGAATAATACTGCTCAATAGGAAGATTACCTTGCCTGAAGTTGCTAAGCTCAAGTTCTAATTGAAATCGACGAGCTGTATTATCTTGATGGTATATTCTCCTAAGATAATCCCACATCTCTTTGGCAGTAGTAAAAGAACTCAAATTATTCACCATATGAGCTTCAATAGAACCAATGATCCAAGAAGCAACCCTAGCATCTTTTGTCTCCCAATCATTTCGTCCTGTCCCATCTGCTGGAGCAGGTGAAGACTCGTCAATGTGTCCCCAAAGCTCCTTTCCCTTCAAGAACATCCTGAACTAAAACTCCCACGCAGCATAATTCTTTCCTGTGAATCTAATACCCAAAATCTCGGAAGAAATGTTGTGAAAGCAAGAAGATGACTGACCCAAGAAAAATTGAAAGTTAAAGAACAAAACCAGAAGCAGGAACCAAAACAAATTCACTGTCCACCCTCTTAACAAAGTCGAATGGCCAAATCGACACCGGAGAACCGCCGGAAAAAGAATTGCAACGTCGGAGAAGATACGGCCGTCGCAAGTGCCTCCACGCGCCACCACATGCCTGCGCGTGAACGGTACACTGAGAGCTTCAGACGACGCGTGAGCTACACTCGCTCAACACCCGGTCACCGGACTTGGGGAACAGGCCGGAAAAGCCCCTGCGCTACCTTCCTGATGAGCGGTGAGATCCCAACAAACACAGAGAACAGTGACCCAAAGAAATCCCAAGATCCAGAATTGACAGCCAAAAAAAACACTCAAAACAGCCAACCAGGCTCTGATATCATGACAAAGTTTACGATGGAAAAGCTCCTCATTGAAAAAAAAAAATCTCAGAATATATACAAATGATTAGAGATCAAGAAAGAAAACTAACATATGTTAGCCTAAAAATCAGCTAAATTATACAAGGAAAGCCAACCTATTTCAAATCTATACATATATACACTGATACATACAAGTGAAACATTTATTTGTTTCATTTGTCTGCCCTTTTAAGGACCCAGACTTAATTAAAATTGACATATCCACTGTCTTTAAAGAGGGGAAAAGAAGTACTTCCATTACTCCTGCAATCTCACACCAAGCACACTGCTACCCAAGGTCATGGAGGATTGTCTACTGAAAACAGCCTTACACCCCACCTCTCTCATGGAGACTATATTTTTACAACTGACCTTTCAGTCACGACAATCTTACCATTGGTAAAAGGCTTGTCTCAGCAGCAGTTATAAATAAGCCCACACAAAAGTCCATCCATGTGTGTGTGTGTGTGTGTGTGTACACTTACACTTGAATTTTTATCCTATACAAAATGAAAGACCTGACAACTTTGTAACATTTATCATAACAACTTATGTCACTTGCAAAGCTTCAACATATTGACAAAATGTCATCAAGGAAAGATATACGTTAACCAAAAGCTAACTAAAATGTTAAAAAAGAAATCCATGCTCTATAACTAAAGATCCTTCTGCATGCTCTGCGCTTCTAAACTATGAAGAGCCTGTATCTAATATTGTAAGGGGAGGGAAGAAGAAAGAGATCATGAAAACGCACCAATCCAGTAGATGATTTAGCTTGAAGCCACTTTGATAGTTTCTTGTGGGATGATTTCTTGATATCTAGCATGATACCTGAAGGCCTGCAGGGTAGAACATGGTTTGACCTGTAACATCACAAACAAGTAGCTGAATTTTATTTCTAGTGAAATCAGAACATATTACAAAAATTAACGACATAAGGAGACCAAGTCTGAAATAAAAAACATGAGGCCCGTGCAATGGAATATTCAGCTAGTAGAATATAACAACTAACTAATTGCGTCAGCTTATGTACAGGCATGCTTTAGCAGTCGTGTAAGTAAGGCTAAGTTAAAAATTATCTTCATTCATTTCTGGCTTCTGAAATTGCATTATCATAGTAAGTTACATCATTCAGTGACCACTAGCATCAACTTAGCACCTCTGATTATATCTCTCATTTAAAAAGTGGATATAATTTTCAAATTTCAACATTAAGTTCTACTAGCTGCATGGCAAAGCTATAGCCAGGGCATATTCATTCTAGAAAGCAAACCAAACTATTTTCACAGTAAAGAGCGAAAGATTTAGGATAGTCCAGATATATATATAATATATATATATATATATATATATATATATATATATGCGTGTGTATGTCAAATCATCGGATTTGTATGAAGATTTATTATGCCTAACACAGTATCATCAGCATGTTCCCGTGCATATACTGGCTGATAATCCACTTGGGTCAACCCTGTGAAAAACACAATGGAAATTGAATTTGTTTGTATTCAATTGAATTATATTTTAGGTTAGACTACCTATTTATACAAAAAGAAAGGGTAAGAAAGGGTAAGTTTACACCTATTATACAGCTGTTATACACTATAACATCTAACTGTATAGAGTTGTATTCCTAATTTTCTAACAAACCCGAGGGCTGGACTTATAAGGTTGATCAATAGAATTTCTCTTAACACTGTTTGAAAAGAATTGGATGGAATAGAAAAGCAAAGAAATATTTCCTATATCTCGTCTCAATAAAAATTTGGGTGCAGGAATTGAAGAGAATAAAAAGGAAAAAGGATTTCCTAGATGGCTGTAAAACCCCAAATAAGTTCCCACCAAGGGGAAATGTAAATTGAAGGACAATTTTTAATAGAACTACCATTATACCCTCACTAAAGCTTCTTCTTATCCTAGTTCCATAGAATGGCTCTTCTTCTTTTCTCTTTTTTTTTCCTTTTAATTTTTTACTGAAATCTGCAGCATCTATATGCAGGTCTGTGGTTTGCTAACTTTTATGAAATTTTGAAGCTTGTAATTTGTTTTAAAAAATCATTGTAGTGTATTATAATAGGGACATAATTGTAGAATTATATTTTATAAACTTTTTTTTTCTTATTATCACATAAAAGAAATTTAATTCCCCTTGAGATTTAACTAAGCTAACCAAAAATTGTAAAGGAAATGCAAATTTATTTCCCTTCTATTCTATTCACTTCCTTCACTAAAAGAATTACATTTCTCTTGCACCAAATAAATTGTAAGATTTACCGAGTGAAAGTGATTAGACTGTGGATGATTCTTAGAATTCCAAATGATTGCAATCATCATTTTTCATCTCAACTTAATTTCTCACAAAACGGAATTTTGTAAATTTCACAGAGTGACAAAGATAACCCATTTTTAGAATTATGGAATCAGGCTTCACCTTACACAAAATGGTAAATTTCATAAATACAGATCGTAACCACAAAACAAGTCAGTCCAACCACACAAAGACAATTATTTTACAATGTAACTGTTACGATCCCACATCGGTTAACTGACTAGACAGTTAATAGCTTATAAGGGTGTTGGGCTCCCTCCACTAATAGGAATTTCTTTTGGTGGATAAGGAGCCTTCACACTTATGGGCCTGATGTTGCCCTTCTCTATCAGTGGTCTGACCTGCCGGATCCGCGGCCAAAGAGAGGAACCTCAGGGGAGAAGACGCCAAGTGGGTGTGACCCAGGAGAGGAACCCAAAAGGGAGAAGCCGCCAAGTGGGTGTGACCCAGGAGAGGAATCCTTGGGGAAAAGCCGCCAGTGTGTGACAAGCCGTCGGGACGTCGGCTGTTAAGGGAGGGGACAATGTTACGATCTCACATCGGTTAACTGACTAGGCAGTTAATGGCTTATAAGGGTGTTGGGCTCCCTCCACTAATAGGAATTCCTTTTGTTGGATAAGTGGCCTTCACACTTATGGGCCTGATGTTGCCCTTCTCTATCAATAACATTCAACATGTGAAAATGCAGATGAACGGTCTATGTGCATGAGACTATGAGATGAGAAATGGGCGAACTTCCTTGAAAGCAACTTACCACAAAGTGCTGCCAGGCATTGGAAGATCTTTATCCTTAACGGTTGAATGCAAGGCTTGCAGCAAGCATTTATCCAAATAGGCATCCACCTCCTCAGCTGATAACTTATGCTGCTGCTCAACAGTTGATCCATCTCCTGTAACATTGTCTGATACTTTCATATCACCCACATCAACAGTGACTTGATCAACTGTATCCTTTTGAGAATCAAGCTCAGCAATTGAAGAAGGTTGTGGGCCTGATATGACATCATTTACATCAGAAGATTCCCCAATTTCATTGTTCTCATCCTCGTCGTGCTGGTCATTTGAAATAACATTGGCAGCCTCACTTGAATCGGGAACTTGAACAGATGATGACAAAGCAGGATCCTCAAAGACAACATCTTCAAAGAAACCTGCATTTGGCACATAATGGCCCTCAACCGATTCCCTGCACATGATTTTGAGGGCATATCAACAATAGATCTAGTTTGAACACTATCAATCAGTTTTAAGTTACATATACCAGAGCAAGTCCCGGTAACAGTGAGTTATCCTTAAGGCCTTTCCACGCAGACCAGCTTTTATCGCTTCATCACTGCTCATAGTGGTAGACCCAACCTGCATAAGACAGGCATCACCAACATGCCAACTAAATGAAACATCAAATCAAACACTGCAACAAGGAAATGCATAACCAACAAATAAGTTGAAGAAAGGAGGGTTTATACAGCTTACTGCAATAGGTGCTGGATTGCCAGGAACTTTCACTGCCCATGTTTCCCCTGCTGAAAAATAACCTAGACCTTCGGCAGGTACACTTATACCAGGAAACATCAAGTCAGCCCCTCCAATGACAAATCGAGATACCTCACCACCCTTCAGCATAAAAGAAGGCAAAAGTTCAGGGACTTTCCAAAGAGCAAAAACTGCACAATGTAACCAAAAAAAAAATTAACATGCAGCAAGAAGAAAAAAAAATTAAAAATTGAAATAGAGGCACGCTGAGTTTTGAACAAGCAGCAAAAGTTAAACTTGATCAATACATATAAAAAGTGCACTCAATTGCTTTACATTCTATTGATTTTAGCATTTAACAGTTCAAAGGACAACATTTTTGCACAAATATGATATACTGTTAAATATATCATTTTGCCAGCAGCAACAGATACAAAGAAATTTTTGCAATTTATTAATTGTAGGTGAAATAAAATTTGAGGATTTAATTGCACTTTCTTCTATCCTGTAAAAGCTAAGTTGAACAATCCTACAAGTACTTAAAAAAATAGCTTCCATTTCAAATGATTGAATTGTTATGGATTGTAAATGCAAAAGAAATATTTGATTTATGAAGAAATTCCCAAGTTCTTTCCTATGTTAGAAAACCAAATTCTGCTGTTATGGTCCCAAATCACGGATTGTGTTACGGTTCTAATTAAATATTTTAATTATATTAAGATTTATCTTTAGTAGTAGTATTTTAGTTACAATAGGATTTGATTTTAATTAGTAATTTATTTTCATAGTTTCCTACTTAGAAAAGGATTCCTATATATACTATTTTATAGTTAGAAAAGGATTCTTATTTAGATATATAATCGCTATTTATAGAGATAGATTTAGTCAATAAAGTAAGTTAAATTCCAGCAAATTAAAGGTAGGCAACTCCCTAAGAGTTCCAAGATGTGTAGCTCCCTTCAACGAGTTACAACTTTCATACAACCATAGGCAGGAGCAGGAACCAAAGTAAGGATAAAGACCCTTATTCTGGTTTTGATTTGTACGTCAACTGCCCAGTGACTCGATCACAAACTCAAGGTCATAACAATTGGGTATCAGAGCCAAACACAAAGAGCAACGACATACACACTCTACTACAAGAAGAACGTTCCTTAACAGATGCAAAATTAAGAGCGATTGAACAACGTTTGGGTGAAAAAATCAAGAAAATTGCTTTAATACTCCAAGAACAAATATCGGGCTTAGGCTTTAACACCAACAAAAACACATCTAATGGAAGTGAGACGAGCAGCATTGCTGCTCGAGCAAATGGGTGACCCACTGACAACACCATGGGAGGCGCTGCACCTTCTGCCACTCAAATCGGAACCATCAGTCTACTGCTTCCAGGTATGCAAAGTTAGATTTCCCAACTTATGATGGAATGGAAGATTCATTAATTTGCACTCATCGTTGTGAACAATTTGAGAATCAAATAACAATGGAAGCAGAAAAGGTGGGTTTAGCTAGTTTTCAACTTACGGGAGAACTACAGGTGTGGTATTACCAATTGAAGAGAGTCAAGGGATCAATGACTTGGACATATTTCTTGAAATTTTGTTTTCGAAGGTTTGGTCCTCCTGAATGCAGTAATCCAATATCAGAGTTAGTCACCCTTCGAAAGACAGTAACAGTGGAGCTCTACTAAAGACAGTTTCAGGAAAAGCAGGCACAAGGTGGATGAGACAGTACCCAAACATCTACACACAGGTTTATTCATTGCTGGGTTGGATGATTCTATTCGAATAGATGTCCAATTACTCAAGCCGCCAGATTTATCAGCTGCTATAAGTCTTGCACTTGCATTTGAACAAAAAAAGCACACCTACAAGATTATTAATCTTCAAAAAGAGATGGGGCAAGGCAGTAAGGCAAGGACTGAAGCATTTCCTACACCAGCCCCCTTTATAAAAAAATTAACTCGGACAGAATTAGCTGAACGCAAAGCACAAGAATTTTATTACAACTGTAACGAAACTTATAATGCAACCCATCAATGTAAAAAATTACTTTGGCTGGATATGGCAAATAATGAAGCTGGCACTACTGCTCATTTGGTTAGGTTACGAGTTACTCATGGTCACTACGAGCTCAAGGACAAGCTCTGTTTCAGAGAGGGGAATAATGTTACAGTTCTAATTACATATTTTAATTATAGTAAGATTTATTTTTAGTAGTAGTATTTTAGTTATAATAGAATTTGATTTTAATTAGTGATTTATTTTAATAGTTTTCTAGGTAGAAAAGGATTCCTATTTAGATTAATTTCTAGTTAGAAAAGAATTTCTATTTAAATATGTAATCTCTATTTATAAAGACAGATTTAGTCCATAAAGTAAGCTAAATTCTAGCAAATTAAAGGTAGGCAACTCCCTAAGAGTTCCAAGGTATGTGGCTCCCTTTAACGAGTTACAACTTTCATACAACCATAGGCAAGGGCAGAAACCGAAGTAAGGGTAAAGACCCTTGTTCTGGTTTGATTTTTGTGTCAACCATCCAGTGACTCAATCACAAACTCGAGGTTATAACAGATTGGAACACTAGGTGATTGATCAAGCTCATCAAAGGAAGCTTGTACCTTCAACCTCGTTAAAGGGAGCAAGAACCTAGGAACTCATTGAAGAGGGTTGCCTATCGCTTGTACTTTTGTACTGGAGGTTTCTGACTTTGTTTTGTTTATTAATTTTTGCCTCTTTAAACAGAGGTAAGCTTAGAAATATCTACTAAAAATAGGAGTTCTCTTTAAAATAAGAAACTATGAATTCCTTCTAATTAGAAAATACTGAAATAGGAAGACTTTAGGAAAGCATAGAAATAAGCCACCAATATGGGATTCCTACTATCAATAAAATATTCCCCAAACCTAACCTAATTGAGAACCCTATCATGTGCACATACAAAAACGAATGTTTCAGCACTCTACATTTTGTCACAACCAACAAAAGCTGCACTCTTAGGGTTCAAGAGCTTCAAGATGTTAATGCCTTTGCTATAATGTCAACCTTCCCAGCTAACAGCCACCATGATGGCCAGCCAGCACTAGTACCAACAATTCTATCCACCATTATGATACCATTCAAATTGTAGGATCGGCTTTTCAAAAATTCTAATAAAATTTTGTACAGCAACCATACTCTTTTCAAAAATTCTAATAAAATTTTGTACCACAACCATACTAAGTAAACTCAAAAGGAAATTCCTTTCCCTTTAAAAATGCCAAGTAAAAATTATGACAAGAGAACTTTCTTTAATAAAACAAAATTAGATATTGCTTCTCAAAGTCTTCTCCAAAGCTTTAGATTAATACAAAAAATTATACATAGAATTCAAAATTTACCATGTCCATAATATAGAAGCACTGAATAAAAAGTTTAGGTTACAAGGTTCTGGTACAAATTCCAATCAGTTAAGCTGTGATAGAACTAAGGAGAACACTGAATATATGCCAGCTAAAAAAGCTACTAAGACAGCAATAAAATCAAATTAACCGCAAACAATATAGCAAAACAGTATATAGCTAAAAAGCTATCAAGCATCAAGATATCAAATCAGTGAGTATACAAGTACACTTGACAACAAAGCATTTTTCTATAAAGAATGCATTTTCTGTAAGTTATCTGAGTATTTCCTTCAAAAAGAAAGCACATGCCTTCATGCCTATATCCAGGGTTATATACAGAGGGAGAGCACTATGGTATCTCAATATTCTAATTCCAGGTTTTAAGCAGCCAAGATCCAATTCAGGATGGTCTAAAGCAGTAACTTGCCAACAAAAACAAAGTAACAGTACATCATAATGAAACTAGGACCTTAAAATATCATATCATGATAATGTTTGCAAGCACAAAAGAAGTATTAAGTTGTGGAAATAGTACTTTCCAGTTCATCCAAACCAATTAGAGAATAGGATACTACAAAGATGAAAGAAATTTTGATAATGACCAAAGAGTATTTACAAGCACATGCGAATGGTGAAAAATCTAGTATATACAAGCAAATGCAAATTAGATTATGAAGTTTTGTGTATTCAAATTAATTCGAACTTTTTTTCACAAATAAATTATATCTCTTACCTCGTACTTTTCTGATGACAGAAATGGATGAAATTCTTTTACCCAGCTCCATTCCAACTAGAGTTAGAGTAAAATTTAATTGTACTAGGTAAAGGAAGAAGTACTAGGTAAAGGAAGAGGTCATGCAACATATCAATTTTTCAATTAATGCATTGGATTTGTTAATTGATTGAGAAGGCATTCGCATTGTTCAAGCAAATTACATAAACCCACCAAACTCTAGGCCGGAAAGTCTTTGTCAACAGCTTTTCATCTCTTCTAATGATCCCCCACTTGAAAACCAACTAAAATGGAGAACTAAAATGAAACACTGAACTAGAGCTTGATATCATGCCCGGCTACTAAGCAAGCATGATATGAGAGTGAAATAAGTACAACTTCGAAAAACTACTCTAAGTTTCATATAATTAAAATCAAAGAGAGGAAAAAAAAGCAGGAGAAGCACATATGAAAGAGCTCTCACCAACCTGTAGGATAGATTTCTGTTCCTCGCCCATCAACATCAAAAAACATAGGAAAGCCCTCTTCCACAGAAAATACATGAACGCGATTTTGAAACTTTTCGACAGTTATCTCAGCCTAAAATACATACATCATATGTAATGCAAAGCATCAGTTCATATGCAAGAACCAAATGTCAATGGCCCAATGCCCCTATAAATTATAAACTAGTAAAGGAACTAATGATAACAATTTGACAGCAAAAATCTTCTAGCGTCTTAGAGCCACAATACATTTCTATGCTCAGACTGCCTACATGAAAACATACAACATGTTATTACCATTCTAACAATTGCAATGCAAGGGTACGTTATTCCACATGAGACTAGAAATCCACCATATTCATCACCAATTTCAGGCAACCAAACCAAAAACCAAGCACCAAATGTTAAGGCACAAGATGCAGATTTGGTTAATAGCTGTATTTGTTTATGATTAACATAGTTATAGGAGTAATTAAAGGAGTAGGCTGTATTTGTTTATGGTTAACATAGTTATAGGAGTAATTAAGGGAGTAGACATCATTGACTTAGACTTTGATTTTTGTATAAATACCTATACTTTATGATAAATAAGACATGAAAAACATTATGTTTTCTTTCATGGTATCAGAGCCATGACACCTAAAGACGAAGAGACTTCAGGTGTTGATAAGAAAACTTCCAGTCCTTACACTCTGAGCCCCAATGATAATCCAGGCAATATAATTACTTCGGTACAATTGAAGGAAGAAAATTACGAAGAGTGGGCACGGGCAGTACGGGCTGCTTTAAGGGCCAAAAAGAAATATGATTTCATTGATGGAACCGTAAAACAACCGGCAGATTATTCGCCGGAAATTGAAGATTGGTGGACAGTCAATTCCATGCTTGTTTCTTGGGTATTTAATACCATTGAACCCTCTTCACGATCAACTATTTCTCTTATGGAGAATGCAAGAGATCTGTGGGAGGACATAAAGCAGCGCTTCTTCATTGGAAATGGACCGACAGTGCGGCAACTGAGATCCGATCTGGTGAACTGTAAGCTGGAAGGACAGACCATAGTCAATTACTATGGACGGCTTAAAACCATATGGGATGAACTAAATAATTATGATAAAATACCATTGTGTAGTTGTGCAGGATGCAGATGCAACCTCACTACTGAGTTGGAAAAGAAAAGGGAGGAGGAAAGAGTTCATCAATTTCTGATGGGCTTGGATGAAGAAAGATATGGTACTATGCGCACCAATATCTTGAGCACAGAGCCGTTACCCAATTGGAATAAGGTATATGCAATGATTGTTCAGCAAGAACGAGTAAGGATGATAACGCGAACAAAAGAAGAGAAAGGCAACCCCATGAGTTTTGCG
This sequence comes from Excoecaria agallocha, assembly GCA_037975025.1. Classification (NCBI taxonomy): domain Eukaryota; kingdom Viridiplantae; phylum Streptophyta; class Magnoliopsida; order Malpighiales; family Euphorbiaceae; genus Excoecaria; species Excoecaria agallocha. Next base: position 117,942,971 of record CM075806.1, on the reverse strand, counting down.
GTTCAGGCTAGCGGACGAAATTCATGGGTGTACAAAACGGTAGCTTGCTCGCATTGCAACTGGGAGGGACATGACTCAAGTACCTACTTTCAGTTGATAGGGTATCCAGATTGGTGGGAAAATAAAGCTCGCTCTAGTGCTGCAGGACTAGGAAGTGGGCGTAAACGCAGTGGTGGTGGAGGACGTGACAAGGGTAGTGTACCACGGGCAAATATCACTCAGACATTGGCAGTGGAGGATAGTCATGGAGGCATCATAGACTTTGATAGGAAGGGGCTTAGTGGTTTGAATGATGAACAATGGAGCACTTTGCTAGGAATTTTGAGTTCACAAAAGACTGTATCTAATGAAAGGTTGATCAGTAAGCAAAGAATTTTTCCTTGGATAATAGACTCAGGAGCTTCCCATCATATGACTGACAAAAGTGCTTATCTAAAAAATCTGTCTAACATTGTACCATGTTCAGTCGGACTACCAAATGGTGAAACTACTATAGCTCTAAAAGAAGGAACGGTGTTTCTTGGAGGATTGAAGTTGCAACATGTTCTTTTTGTACCTAAATTAAAATATAATTTGATTTCTGTTTCACAACTTCTTAATGACTCAGATCTAGTGCTGCAAATCACTAACAAAATCTGTGCTATACAGGACCAAAGTACGAGGAGACTGATTGGAGCGGGTGAACAACGTGAGGGGTAGTATTTTCTCAAGAAAGTGATCTCAGCAAATGCATGTAAAGCTTCTACAGTTACAGACTTCAATATTTGGCATAGGAGAAAGGGTCATCCGTCAAATAAGGTGCTAGAGCTGATTTCTGCAGCAAATAAGTCTAGTAAAAGCAGGAAAAATTTAAGTTGTGATGTTTGTTTTAGAGCAAAATAGACTAGAAAGACGTTTTATTCTAGTGACAATAAAGCCAAAGATTGTTTTGATTTAATGCACTGTGATTTATGGGGACCATATAGAATTTCATCTTCTTGTGGGGCTAATTATTTTTTAACTATTATTGATGATTGTTCTCGTGCTGTGTGGATTTACTTACTGAAAGGAAAGCATGAAGTTACTTGTGTGCTTAAGAATTTCATTGCTATGATTAAAAGACAGTTTGAGAAGGATGTGAAAACTATTAAGAGTGATAATGGCAACGAATTTGTGTCTCTAAGAAAATATTTTGACGAGCATGGCATATTACACCAAACTTCTTGCATAGGAACTCCCCAACAAAATGGTCGCGTCGAGAGAAAACATCGTCACATACTTAATGTGGCGAGAGCTTTGATGTTTTAGGCTCATTTGCCAATTGATTTTTGGGGAGAATGCATTCTTACAGCTGGCTACTTAATCAATAGAACGTCATCTGCAATTTTGAAGGGCAAGACTCCTTATGAAATTCTCTTTGAACAGCCCCCTTTCTATAATCACATTAGGACTTTCGGATGTCTTTGTTATGTGCATAACCAACTTAGAGATAAGGATAAATTTTCCTTTAGAAGTCCTAGGTGTATTTTTATAGGGTATCTAATGAAGATGTTGATCCAGGAAATGATGGGCAGGCCCCAAGGCCCAAAATAAGGAGGGTGTACACACGAAGGAGCAGCAAACCCACGAAGGAAAAGGAGGCTGCTGAGCTGGAGGAAGGTGGTTACGCATGAAGAGGAAGAGAGGGTATTAATAAATAGGCTTTCAACTCATGAGGGCAGCATGTCTTTAGCTGTTATTTTGAAAAGAGAGCAGGGTAGAGGGTGAACCTTTCTGCTTTGGGGGTAAAGGGTCTTGTGCCCTTGCCATTGGTATTTTTACCATTCCTTTGTATTGTTAAGTTTGATTGTAATGAACTCTCAGTCTTATTGCTGAGGATATACTGTTGTATTTGAGAAGTTATTCATCATTATAATCTGTTTTCCTCTCTTTGATTGTTTACTTGTGGTTTGAGATTGTGATTAATAGACTTAGTGTATCTCATTTGATCTAAGTGCTATCATTGGTCCGACCTGCCGGATACCAATGGAGACCCGTCAACAATTTTTGCAAGCCAAAATAGAAGAAAATGCCCAGCAAATTGGAGAGCTCATAGGGAGCATAAATGAGATGAACAAGACAATTACTGAGCTCCAGGTCGATAGAAAAAAAGATGAAGAGTTTAAGAGGTTTGCAATGAATTGGACCAAACGTCTTGATAAACAGCCCTAATCAGAAGAGGTTGTTGGCTCACCTGAAAGAACGATGGCGGAAGAGACTCAACAGGGACATACTTCTTTTCCTCGAATGGATTACCAAGTTAATACAAACTACTTTGCTGAACCTCACCCCTCGTTAAGGAAGATAAAACTTCCTGTGTTCAATGGGTTTGACCCCAGAGGCTGGATTATCAGAGCGGAGACATATTTCCAAATCAACCAGATTGCGCTAGAAATGCGAGTCCGGTTGGCTGAAATATCGATGGAGGGAGTACCCATTAACTGGTTTCTAATGCTCCTGGACATTTACCCTGACTTGACTTGGGAACACCTCACGGAAGAAATGATAAGGAGGTTTAGTAGCACTTATTCATCGAGTCCATTTGAGGATTTGGCAGATCTGCAACAAAAGGGCACTGTGAAAGAATATATTGAGCTCTTTGAAATGGTAGTTGCTATAGCACCAGGGTTACCGGAGTAGCAGTATATTGGTTATTTCGTTAGTGGCTTGAAGGAGGAGATTAAAGGCTTGTTGAAGGTTCACCAACCTAAGGCGCAAGTGGAGGCCATGCGACTGGCGCGCTCCATTGAGGCAACACTACAACTCGGTAAGGGAGGGGGGCACCGATCATGGCCACTCTCACTCAAAGAGAGGGACAGGGTAAGCAAAACTCCCATAACCCAATCAAGTTGGATTAGGCCTAGTCGTTTTGGGCCAATGAGTCCATCAGCAACCAGTCTCCCAAACCCAACACAGCACAAACTGTCCCCAAATGCTTCTACCCAACACCGACTCCTCCCTTCTCCTTCAACGGAATCACAGCGGTGGGGACAACGGCGAACGGGGGTGGGTCAACTATCCAAAATTGAATGGGAAGAGCGGCGAAGGAAAGGCCTATGTTTCCAGGGCGATCAGACATACTCTCCCCAACACAAGTGTCCAAAAGCACAGCTGAAGGTTATGCTATTGGGCGAAGGAGAGGAGGTTGAAGACGAAGAGGAGTACTACGAAGCAGAGGCTAAAATTGAGGAAGTCCGGCAGATGGGGAGTGCAAAATTTTGGAGCTACAAAGCAAGGGAGATCTAATGGGGGTGAAATCTTAGAGGGCACAAACACGATCAAACTGCTAGGAACAGTTAATGGTGTTCCCACGCTGATGCTGGTTGATAGTGGCGCCACTCACAACTTTGTATCTAGTCAGTTGATTTCCATTTTGGGCATTCAAGTACGTACCATTGAACTGCTGGGAATTAAATTGGGGGATGGGCATATGATTGGGATTGACAAGCAGTGTTTAGGTCTGAAACTTAGAATGGATGATTATGTGAGCACGGTAGAGGCATTGGTGACTGATTTAGGAGGGCTGGATGTTATTCTGGGTGTTGAATGGCTCAAGACTCTTGGGGATGTAACAGCAAATTGGGCATTGGGCAAATTAAAATTCTTAAACCAAGACAAGTGGGTAGAGCTGAGGGGGATCACAAAGACACAGGGTGTCATTCACCCTCTTCAAGGGTGGGTTAAGGGCCATTTGAACCAATTAGTAGGGGATGGGGACAGAAATAGGAGTGTGCCTTTTCCGTGGGAATCATTGAAACATTTAGAAGCAAAACAACAGAGTCAGCTAGTTACTTTATGCCGCCGGTACCAAATGACCTTTCAGGAACCTGATGGCTTACCCCCCAATCGGACGGTGGAACATAGAATTCTCCTACAACCTGGACAGGGCCCGGTTTGTGTCCGACCCTACTGCTGCCCACATCACCATAAAACGGAGACTCAGCAGTAAGTGCAGGATATGCTGTCCAAGAGGATCATCAGGCCCAGCCAGAGTCCTTTCTCCAGCCCGATGATTATAGTAAAGAAGAAGGATAATTCGTGGCGCATGTGCGTAGACTATAGAGCCCTGAATAAGGTGATTGTACCGGATAAGTACCCGATACCTGTGATCGAAGAACTCTTCGATGAGTTAAAGGGAGCAAGATTTTTCACTACACTGGATCTCAAGTCGGGGTATCATGAAAAGACTGCATTTCAGACTCACAACGGTCATTACGAGTTCTTGGTAATGCCGTTTGGGTTGACGAACACTCCAGCCGCATTCCAGTCGGCTATGAATGATATTTTCAGGCCTTTGCTCCACCACTGTGTTTTAGTTTTTTTTGACGATATACTGATTTACAGTAAGACTTGGGAGGAACACGTGAAGCATGTGGAATCGGTCAGTATGTGGCCAATTCAAGGAAGTGTTACTTTGGGCCTACTTCAGTGGAGTATTTGGGGCATGTGATTGACGGCGCAGGAGTTAGTGTGGATATTAAAAAAACAGAAAGTGTCAAGGCTTGGCCGACTCCCACTACAATGAAGGGAGTACGGGGGTTCTTGGGCTTGACCGGTTATTACCGCAAATTTATCGAAGGATATGGGAAGACCCTTATTGGTTTTGTCCGATTTTTCAAAACCCTTCGAGATACAATGTAAAGACGCTTCAGGGTGTGGCATAGGCGCAGTACTCATGCAAGATTGACAACCCATTGCCTACTTCAGCAAAGCTTTATCAGCTCAGAATTTGCTTAAGTCCGCTTATGAGAAAGAAGTGATGGCAATAGTGCTTGCCATACTACACTGGCGACCTTATCTTTTGGGATAGCACTTCATCATCTATACCGATCAGCAGAGCATTTGACAACTGCTTCACCAACGAATCACAACTCAAGAACAGCAAAATTGGTTGGCCAAATTGATGGGGTACAAATTTGAAGTCCGCTATAAGCCAAATAGAGAAAATAGTGCAGCTGATGCCCTGTCCCGTTTGACCAACCCTGCAGACTTACAAACCATGAAAGTAAGTCCATGTTGGGTAGGGGGGCAAGATCTATTGTAAGGGGAGACAAGGATCCTCGGATTCAAAGCATCCTGCACGATTTGCGCAAGGATCCTGCTTCTCATCCGGGTTTTGCTGTGCATCATGGAAGGCTATACTACAGGACCAGGTTAGTTATCCCATCTACTTCTCCATGGATTCCCCAATCATTAGAGGAATTCCACACTAGTCCCTTAGGGGGCCACTCTGGCTACTATAGGACATACAAAAGGCTGGTTGTTGTTCTTTACTGGTTTGGCATGACAAAGACAGTCTAGAAGTTTGTCCAACACTGTGATATTTGTCAACGTTACAAAGCCTCCACCTTAGTACTAGGAGGGTTATTACAACCATTGCCCATACCGGAACATGTTTGGGAGGAGGTTTCGATGGACTTCATACCTGGATTGCCCAAGTCAAAAGGGTTCAATACGGTGTGGGTGGTGGTGGACAGGTTATCTAAATACAGCCACTTCATCCCTCTTAAACATCCTTACATAGCATGTGCTTTAGCTAAGATTTTCCTTTGAGAAATCATTCGTCTTCATGGGTTGCCCAAACCGATATAAAGTGATAGGGACCCCCTCTTCATCAGCCGTTTTTGGCAGGAAATTTTTAAGTTACAAGGGACCAAGCTCCATTTCAGTTCGGCATACCACCCACAAACCGATGGTCAAACGGAAGTTGTCAATCGGTGTCTAGAAACTTATATGCGTTGCTTTGCAACGGATCATCCAAAGACCTGGTCTTATTGGCTTTCTTGGGCCAAATTCTGGTATAACTCCACCTACCACCACTCTACCGGCATTACACCCTTTGAGACGGTGTATCTAAGAACAACCCCAACTGTTTTTCAGTATGTTGCAGGAGAAATACAAGTAACTACTGTAGGGAGAGAGTTGTCGAATAGAGATGAAGCATTGCGTCAACTCAAGGCCCACCTAGCTCAGGGCCCAAACCAAAATGAAGAGCCATGCAGACCAGCATCATCGCCACGTTGAGTTTAACGTGGGTGACCATGTATTTCTCAAGTTATGTCCCTATAGGCAACTATTTGTTACTTCCAAGATCAAGCCCAAGCCGGCTCCTCGATTTTATGGGCCCTTTCAAGTGTTACAACGCATTGGCATGGTTGCCTGCAAGCTGGACGTGCCTACTGGAGCAAAAATTCACCCCGTCTTTCATGTGTCTCTACTGAAGAAAGCATAAAGACCTGCACCAGTGTCAGCTGCCCTTCCTACTGGTTTGGAGCCGGATGAGATAAGTCATCCACTTCCTTCCTGTATTCTAGCTCATCGCACCAATCACCCAATATGGCGAAACTACTCCCCAATGGCAAGATGATGGGCCCGATCATCCTACTTGGGAAGATGTCTTCACCATCCGCAACCAATTTCCCCATCTAAGTCTTGAGGACAAGACTGCTCCCCTACCCCCCAACAATGATGAAGATGTTGATCCAGGAAATGATGGGCAGGCCCCAAGGCCCAAAATAAGGAGGGTGTACACACAAAAGAACAGCATGCCCACGAAGGAAAAGGAGGTTGCTAAGCTGGAGGAAGGTGGTTACGCATGAAGAGGAAGGGAGGGTATTAATAAATAGGCTTTCAGCTCATGAGGGTAGCATGTCTTTAGCTGTTATTTTGAAAAGGGAGCAGGGTAGAGGGTGAACCTTTCTGCTTTGGGGGTAAAGGGTCTTGTGCCCTTGCCATTGATGTTTTTACCATTCCTTTGTATTGTTAAGTTTGATTGTAATGAACTCTCAGTCTTATTGCTGAGTATATACTGTTGTATTTGAGAAGTTATTCATCAATATAATTTGTTTTCCTCTCTTTGATTGTTTACTTGTGGTTTGAGATTGTGATTAATAGCCTTAGTGTATCTCATTTGATCTAAGTGCTATCAGTATCCTTTTGACAAGAAAGGTTGGAAAATATATGATTTAGAAACATCTGAGTATCCAGTCTCAAGAGATGTGGTGTTTGTAGAAACAATTTTTCCATATGCTGCACCAGTATTTGCAAATAATGATTCTACTAGGAATATATATGGGGCTAATGTGCATGAAGATTTGGAATTTGTCAAAGAAGAGCAGGAAGCATTGAATAGCGAGAAACCTCTTGAAGACAGTATTAATGCTGACGAAAATTCTAGAGACATAGTTGCTGAAAATAGGGAAGAGTGTTTAGAAGAAAGTGAGCTTGTAGAGCAACAGTTGGGTCGAGGACATAGGACTAGACAGTCATCCACTCGTTTGAAGGATTATGTGACAAATAATGTGAGATTCAGCCCCTCACAGCGTTCATCTTCTCAATCTCCTTCCTCAGGTATGTCAATTTTGTTAATTATGATAAGTTTTCTTCGCAACATCGGTCCTTCTTGGCAAGCATCACTACAGGTTCAGAACCAACTTCTTATAATGAAGCAGTCAGAGACATACGGTGGCAAGAAGCTATGAGAAAAGAAATGCAAGTATTGAAAGAGAATGGAACTTGAAGTGTTGAAGACTTGCCGCCTGGGAAGAAGGCAATTGGCAGCAAGTGGGTGTATAAAATAAAATATAATTCAGATGGGAGCATCAAACGGTTTAAGGCTTGGTTGGTAATTCTTAGGAATAACCAAAAAGAAGGTATAGACTACTATGAAACTTTTGCCCCCACTGCAAAGATGGCCACGGTTCGTAATTTTCTTTCAGTAGTTGCTGCAAAGAACTGAAAACTGCACCAAATGGATGTGCAAAATGCTTTCTTGCATGGTGATTTGCATGAGGAAGCTTACATGAAAATACCGCCTGGTTTTGTCTCTAAAATTCCTATAAAAGTGTGTAGACTTCGCAAGTCTTTATATGGTGTACGTCAGGCACCGGGTTGTTTGTTTGCTAAGCTAGCTGATTCTTTGAAGGAGTATGGTTTTCATCAATCTTGCTCCGACTATTCCTTTTTTGCTTTTCGTGAACGGCACGTGCAACTACATGTTCTAGTATATGTGGATGATCTCATTATTGCAGGTAATGATGTCAAGGCTATGCAGAAATTCAAAGAATATTTGAGCAATTGTTTTCATATGAAGGATTTGGGACGATTGAAATATTTTCTGGACATAGAAGTGGCGAGAAATGCCGAAGGGACTTTTCTTTGTCAACAAAAAATATGCCTTGGATATCATCTCTGAGGTTGGTTTGCTGGAAGCTAAGCCAGCCAAAACTCCACTTGAGCAAAATCATAAACTTGCTCTTGCAGAAGGGGAGGATGCTCATGACCCCGCTCAATATCTTCAACTGGTAGGAAGACTGATTTATTTAACTATAACCCAGCCTGAATTGAGTTACTCTGTGCATATCCTTGCACAATTTATGCAGCAACCTAAGAAGACTCATTAGGATGCTGCATTGCGTGTGGTACGATATTTGAAGGGTAATTTAGGACAAAGTATTCTTTTGCGAGCAAATTATGATCTCTATCTGTATGCTTATTGTGACTCGGATTGGGCAAATCGTCCCTTGACAAGACACTCCTTGACTAGTTATTTTATTTGTTTAGGCAACTCTCCTGTTTCATGGAAAATGAAGAAACAGACAGTTTCTCGCTCTTCTGCTGAAGCAGAATATCGGTCAATGACTACTGCAGCTTGTGAGCTTAAATGGTTAAAAGGTTTGTTGCTCTTCCTTGGTCTTAATCATTCTGGTTCCATGCATTTGTACTATGACAGTCAATCTGCTTTACACATTGCAGCAAATCTTGTATATCATAAGCATACGAAACACATTAAAGTTGATTGCCATTTTATTCGAGAGGAGATCCAGAACGGAAATATTGAAACAGCTCATGTGCGTTCTTCTCTTCAACTTGCTGATATTTTCACTAAAGCTTTAGGCATTGATCAATTTCAATTTCTTCTTGGGAAGTTGGGCATTTCAAATCTTCATGCTCCAACTTGAGGGGTATTAAGGCACAAGATGCAGATTTGGTTAACAGCTGTATTTGTTTATGGTTAACATAGTTATAGGAGTAATTAAAGGAGCAGGCGGTATTTGTTTAAGGTTAACATAGTTATAGGAGTAATTAAGGGTGTAGACATCATTGACTTAGACTTTGATTTTTGTATAAATACCTGTACTTCATGATAAATAAGATATGAAAAACATTCTGTTTTCTTTCACCAAATATGCACTCAAACTATAAAAACACTGAATAAATTATAATCAAAAGGGTAATGAAAATAAAATAAGCATGAAATAATATGAACGAATAAATGAATCAATTATGAATACAAAATATAAAAAATCACAAAGCAAAAACTTAAAGGAATATGTTTTAAGAAACCCACTTTGGGAGGGAGTAAAATATCGATATCAGCATCAGAAGCGCGAGGAAACTTGTCTCTGATTGTTCGTTTAAGCTTCTTCCTGTCAGCACCAGATAGCCTTTGATGCGATTTTGCTTCTGCCGCCTTCTTAAACATTATTTTTTTTTTCAATTTAGAATAAAGGAGAGCAGTGAAAGAAGGCAAAATGGAAGTGCAGAAAGAGGGAAGGAGCGGAGTAATTTGGGGGGTTTTGGCAAAGGAAAGTTCGAGAAAAGAAAAGAAGGGGTGTAGCCTCGTTAGTTGTAATGGTGGCACAGAGCACGAGCAATAATAAAAAAAATTTTATGGGTGAGGGTATTATTTTTGCCTAATGCTTCCTTCGACATGAAAATTTGCCTTGCAAAGCCTATCATTAAAAAAAAATTTTAAATTCATATTTAAATTTTAACTATATTTAATTCACCACCTGAAATTATAATAGTTTTTATAACTAACCACCTTTCAATTATGGTATGTTCATTTTGGACAGTAATACGAAAGACTTCATAATTAAAAAATTTTGATCTATATATAAGTGTTATAAAACAAATGAAAAAAAAGTATTATAATATTAGTTTTATTGCAAAAAGATATTGAAAAAATAATTTAGCAACTTTTAATTCATTGCTGGCATATGCGGAATTTAATAAGAGATTAATATGGTATTTATGAAAGTAAAATAACAGCATATTGTAATCAAGCTGTGGTTATTTATAAATATTAATATAATTTCAGATGGTGAATTAAATATAGTCAAAGTTAAAATATGAATTTTGAAACTTTTTATAAATTTAGGGAAATTTTGTATAATAAACTTAATTATTACTATTTTTTACCAACTTATTTTATGTGTTTTTTTAATCTTTTTAATTATCATTTATGGGATTGATTCATGAAATTTTCAAAAACATGGCGGGAAGTCCTTTTCCATTTGCTTTTATTTAATGTTCTTATGTGTAATTCTATCTAGAGCAATTTAGAAACCTTTGCTTGGAATAAAAGAATTGGAATTATAGAATTCATTTGTAAATGAATTTTTATGCTTGGAATAAAATAATTAATGTATATAATTAAAAATAAATTCCTTGATTTTATGCTTGGAATAAATGAATAAAAAAATTCATTTCTAATTTAATTCCTTAAATATCCTTAATATCAATTCAATACATAAAAAAAATCAATATAATATTATGTTTATAGAAATTATACCAAATAAAACACTAATTAACTATTCCAATTCATGATTCCATCTTTTTTCTTTAACCAATCAAGTTTGATATCAGCATCACAAACAAAAAACCTTCCAACCAAATGCTCATTATCCTTCAAAAAATCAAGAGCTTCCATAGTTTTCCACTTATCCAATTTTTTCAGCTTCATGGTAATTTCACTTGTTGTATATATACGCTTACTAGTATTAGTAATAGCTTTTGCAATTTCTTTCATTGAAGAAGTTACCTCCATGATTTCTTAGGCAATAAGGTCAATCTTTTTTCTTTTAGTCCCCTTGGATGATGACCTTGGTTGTTTAGCAGATAAAGAGGCAACCTCTGGAGTTGGTGAATGTTGATGAGCAATTGGTGATGGTACATTAAAATTAGAAAAAGTTTGCATATGTTTAAGGAAAACCTCATCATTCGTTTGCATCTCATCAATGTCATCAATACTCAAATGCTCATCTATGTTCCACCTGCGGACCTTCTCCTTTGCACTCTCACAACCATCTCCATTTGCTCTATCTTTCTCAAATAACTTACGAGTATCTTCCAAAAAATGGAGTTCTTTGTCTCTCACTGTCTTATAATCTGGTTTAACCTATAATAATAAATTCACATCAATTAACTTAAAAAAATGACAAAGTTAAAGAAGTACAATTACAAAAAAATACCTGAATCACACTTTCCCAGACAGTTAGAGTAGCTTCAATTTTTTTGTGATTTCATTCCACCCAAAGCCGCTTTTTTTGTCCAAAAGTTCGATAGCTAGATGCATTTGCTTTTGGATAATTTTTAACCTATTCACTACCTTTGCTGTAACGCCCCAAAAACAACAACTAATAATAATAATAATAATAATAATAATAATAATAAAAAGGAAGAAGTTGGTAGGATTTAAAAAAAAGGAATGTGTGGTAAAAAGGTTGTTGGGATTTAAAATGTTGAGTGTGTGTCACGTGTGTGGTTAGAAATAAAAGAAAGAACTTATAATTTAAAAGGTGGTGTGGTGTATGATTAAAAAAAAAGAGAGAAAAGAAGGAATCGTGGAGCAGACAACGAAACAAAAAGGAAAAGGGAAAAGGGAGTTAGGCCGTCGCCTTGCCACGCCACCACCGCTCACGACGCCTGCAAAGAAGCTCGGGTTCAGACCGACATGCCGCTGTCACCTTCTCCAGTCTCCTCTACCGTCATCCCTGTCAGTGGCTTCATTTCTTCCCGATTCGTTTTCCCCCACTAACACCAAGCTTCTTTCCCTCTTTCCGGCGATTCCCGACGGTGGTTGAGAGGGCTGATGGTACCAGTGGGATCCCGAGGTAGAGACGATGCCTTCGATGTCCGTCGCTTCTCCTCTCTCGCCGGCAGCAAGTAGATCAGAGAGAAGGATTGACCGACAGTTTTTGTTAGATTCCAGGCAACTCCGGCGGTCGTTGGGCGCGTGACAACCCATAGTGGAATACCCGGGCCTGGATCTTTAAGTGGATAGCTTCGGTGCATTTTCCGACTAGTCTCCGGCGAAGCTCCGGCGACCGGTCCGGCGAGCCTAAGGATGACAAAATGTAGAAAAATGTGGAGATTGACGCTAACGAATATGTGGATACAAACTACCCTTAATTTCATTTAATTTTGAATTTTATGGTGAATTTTACATTATGTAAGTATATAAATTTGGGAATTAATGAGAAATAATTTGAGTTAATAATAGACAATAATGAAATAGCATGAAATAGATGAGAATAGAAGAAGAAATTAAGTAATTAGTTGGGAAACTAATTGATGCCTAATGATGCCTATGAAAGTCTTAAATGAAATATGGTGATTTATTATGAATTAAGTGCAAATATAACATTCTAGTGATAAATATATGTGTTATGATGGAATTTAGTTAAAGATAATATAAGGGTATGAAATTATATATAAAACATAATGATATTCATGAAGGTAATAAAAAGATATTAAAATAAATTAAGTGATAATCGACATATATACTAATATACATTGATGTTAGAAACCTAAATGGCATAAAACAAAGTATGAAGAGATTCGTGAGTGTTAAAAACTTTATGTTAGTCGAATTGTATATAATGGTATATAAAGTGAGTAATTGATATTAAATAGTACTTTACGTATATAATATGTTATATTAATTTAGAAAAGTATAATTAGAATAATTCGAGTTAAATAAACTTCTTAACATAAGGTGCACTATAGATCCATGTATATATATACAGTAATGTAACATTGTGTAACTATACATATAAGTGAATAAAAGGGTGAAATAAATTGATATAAATTAATAATGTTGTGAATTTATATAAGGAGAATAGTTCATAAATTGAGTTGAAAAGTAGTAGAGTATAGCACTACGGTGCCTACAATGGTAAATGATGTTGTTAATGGAACAGAGAAAAAATAATGATGAAATGAAGTTATTAAAGATAAGGAAAATGACAAATACCATGGATTTAGATAATGTTAATACATGTAGATGATACTATTTAATGTCTTTAATGATGATATTATGTTTGCCCTTAGTAAAACTAAATAGGAATTGGGGTAATCGGATAAGGTTGGCATGCCAATTAGGAAAAAATTATAATGCGGCGCCTTGATATGTAACATCGGATTGGATGGCTCCGAGAGCTGAATCCGGTGTATGTAATTTAATTGAGTTGTGGGTTGGATGGCTCCGAGAGCTGAATCCACAACTGCATGTATATATGTGTATGTAATAAAATTGAGTTGTGGATTGGATGGCTTCGAGAGCTGAATCCACAACTGTAATTATATATATGTGTGTGTATGTGTGTGTGTGTGTAATTAGATTGAGTTGTGGATTGGATGGCTCCGAGAGCTGAATCCTCAACTGCATATGTATATATATATATGTGTGTGTGTTTGTGTATATATAGAAATATATATATAGTTAATAGAAAAATTACGTATATGGCATAAGAAAAAAATTGTTAAAGGGGATTGGATGGTTCCGAGAACTGAATCCCCTGATTATATCCCATTTATCCAGCTCGTTGTAATTCCACTGGATTTTGCTATGGGCAAAAATGGTAATCTTGTATGAAATTGAAATAAAAGAATAGTTAGGATAATTTGGATGCCATAAATGTAAATAAATAATGTGGAAAATAAGGTCAATGGGATGATCAGTAAGAGTAAAATTGTAATTACGTGATAAAATAAAGGTAAATTGGTTAGTTTGACCAAAAAGAGTAATAAGGAACTTAAATTGGCTAATTAAGACAGAAAGGGGCAAGAATGTAATTTGTACATTGAAAATTCAATAAAAGTCAAATAAAGTCAAATGAGTCAAAATGTAAGTTAATTAGAGAAAATAGTAAAATTAAAATATTAATATAGCAATTAGAGAAATCAAATTGAATAGACAAGTTAAGAAGGATAAAATCATTATTGGTAAGAATCTTAAGGATCAAAATGTAATTCGTCGTCATGAGAGAAATTTTAGGATTTAAATTGTAATTTATGCAGTTAATTTAAATTAAAGGATAAAGGAAGTTAAACCAGTTAAAATTGTGATCAAAATTGGTTAAGTTAAGAAAAATTCAATTTCAGGGAAATTGAAAAATTAATTAGAAAGAATAAGTGATAGAGACATTTAAATAAATTATGAGTATATTGAGAAGAAATTATGGAGTTATATGATAGAAGGAGATTACAATAATTTGATTTGTGATTTTCTATTTAATGAGGAAAGAAATGTAATCAAACAGGTAGACAAAGACCAATAAATAATAATGAAAATTTCAGGGATAAGTTAGTCAAATGAATGGTTTTGCTTAATATAATAATGATAATAAAAAAAATTGGAAATAAAAGTTTAATCGACTGAAATTTTGAGTAATTGTATCCACCACTAAGCACATAGTTGCTTAGCGTGCGGTTGTTGACTGCGCGCAGGAACAGAAGATTTCGGAATATGAAGAAAAATTTTTGATCGGCATGTACATAAAAATAGTGGGATCACATAAATTGAGGTAGAATTATTTATTTTTAATGCCTAGTATTTTATAATCAAAGCTATTATTGTTTTAGTAAATGAGTTGGATTAATAGATATTTGCGTGTATCTGTCTAGTATCGCTATATATTATGTGCGGATATATGTAAAAGAGTAGGGTGTTACATTTGCCTTATCAATAGTTTTGTTTATCTTTTGAAATTCAATATTAAGAGCAGTAATAACAATATTCCAAGCTGTTTTATTAAATTTTTTCTCATCCTTATTTCCTTTAACCTTTTCTTCTTTTAGAAGATCAAGGAGCAGTTTGTCCATCTCCTTAGGCCACTTGAAATATTTCTCAGTCTTTCCACTAAAGTTACCAACGAGTTCCACCTCATCTTCTAATGGCAAATCCATCTGTGTAAAGATAAATAAAATATAAAATATAACACAAAAAAAATGAAAACTTAGCAATAAGGCATTTCATGTAAAATAGAAATAATAACATACACATTATTGTTTCATTCATAATTCAAAATAAAAAGAATACATAAGTCTATGATCGAGATGTATAATCTTGCCACATACGAGAAGATATGACATCTCTTATTTGTTCTCCTAGTCTAGCATCTGCGTCCCTAGGCATATGGCCAGTATCTTGAGATTGAGTTGGATTTTGCATTAGCTCATTATCAACCTGTCGTAAAATTTCTTCATCCGGATCATACATCATCAAAATGTTATGCAAAATGCAACAAGCAAGAACAATTTTTGACATGGTATTGACATCATAGTTTGCTTCCGTTCCACTAGCTATGATAGTAAATCTTTTTTAGGGACTTCGAATGCTCTTTCAATTGCATTGCACAATGATGAATGTCGAAGGTTAAACAATTCCTTTGCATTCTCAGGGGCACTACGTGAATACTCTTTCAAATGATATCTAGTACTCCGATAGGGGGTTATAAAACCAGATCTTAATGTATTACTTCTTTGAGTTTAAATACAGTAATTCTAATTTTAATATCAGCACACAGTATTTTCTCAGTCATCATAATTTGAAATTATACTTTTCATTAATCATTGTTTCCAATGGAACATTGTTGACATGATATTGTCATGATGCATTTCATCAGTTGCTTGCAATTGTACTCTGATCAAGCTATAACATGCAAAAGTAATATATGAAAAATAACGAGATTTATATGCATTGATTCATTCTAGATTGATAACATCAAATACTAGATTGCAATATATAGTTTACAACATCTTGCATGTTGTCTTTCTGTATTTTCATTTGAAAAATTAAATATTTTCAAAGTTTATAAAATATAAATTAGAAACAGAGCTCTCTCTCTTTATATATATATATATATATATATATATATATATATATATATATATATATATATATATATATATATATATATATATATATATATATATATATATATATATATATATATGAGAAGCCTACAAAACCGGAAGCCCTTTTTCAGCTAGGTACAATGTTACCAATGATACATTACAATACCCATTGTCATATCAAGTCGCCTTCTAGTTTGGTCGCTAGATCTTTTATTTTCTTTCAGCTGGTTACATGATTCATAAGACCATCGTTGTATACTAACAGCTCCTAAGGCTTTCTATTTATATAAAGCATACTAACAACTCCTAACCACAAATCTCTACAACGCAATATATGTAAATTAGCTACAAACTTTGCGATACCATATTGTAATTTTACCATTCCAATACGATTCAATAAGAATTTAACAAATATGTTATTAATCAAACAAAAATTCAATCAATATGAATAAATTTATTAAATTAGGGTTTTTTAATTTTAAACAAAAAAATTCAATTCACAAAATATAAAAAGAGAATACTGACATGGTAAAATTGATTGACAAATTGAGAGAAAAAAGAGCAAGAATCGTTCAAAATACATATCTAATGAAGAAATTGAGGAAGAAGGGAGAAAGAAAAGTTAAAAAAACATAATACATATATATAATATAAAAAGGTATTATGGTCTTTCACAGTTTGACTCCTTAAAAATAAGGAATTCATTTGCAAATTCCATCTATTTTAATGGAATTTGGTGAAAGCATAACAAATTCCATGGAATTTAATTCATGGAATTCAATTCCTATTTTTTTTTTTGCATTCCAAGCATAAAAATTTGGAATTACAAATGAATTCCATAAAATTTTATGGAATTCATTTATTTCAAGCAAGGCCTAAGTTAATATAACAGCAGAAAGTATTGATTTGTGCTATCATTTATCAAAAAAATTAATTTGCCCCTATTAATTTTTTTTTTCAAAAATACTTTAAAGATTTTAAAAGTTGATGCTATTACACCATTTTTGTAACATGGTTAAAGGAAGATGTAACACCCCCTAATAAGTCTATAGAGTACTACTGCATCACTAATATTATGTCTTAACAAATCTTATATTACTATTTTCACGCTACATAACCATAAATACAACTCATATTTAGATAATAAATCAATTATTTGACCTTAGATATCTTCAAATTTACAACTATATATTACAAAAGGAAAAGATAAATGACCAGTTTTTGTTGGCCATAAATGTAAACATGCTTATAATGTTACTGCTCGGTTTCAAATATTCATATGTAAACAAAAGCATAATATACAATCTAACAATGTTATTAAAATTGGATTGAACCTGCCGATCCGATAGGTTTAATCGATAATCGATAGTTGATTCGGTTGGTTCAATGCATAAAAATCAAACTGAAAAAAAGGTGTGAATCGATCAAAAACAGTAAAAATCGGGCTGAAATAGGGTAGAATCAAAAAAATCGGTTTGAATCAAAAAATCAAATTTTATCCAAAATATCCATACAATATTGTTTTTTGTTAAAAAATAAAATATAAATAAAAATAAAAATAATTGAAATTTAGGCAATTTAATGAATTTCTTATGAAAAAATAAAAATTATAATTAATAATTGATGAATATTTTTGAACATTTGTAATTTTTTATTATATTTATCTTAAATATTTGTTATAAATATTGAATAACTTGAAATATTGTTTTATGATTAATATTTGATGATAAATGTGTTTTTCAATTATTTGTTATTTTTTATATAGTTATATTTTCATAATATTTATAGAAAATTTTAAAAATAATATTATTTTGAAATAAAAAATCCGGTTGAACCCTATCGAACCGATCGAATCAAGAATCATTTGCCTTTTCAATTTTTTATCCGGTATGGTTTTAATAAAATTGCAATTGAACTCCAACGTTAACTTAAAGAACCTTTGTTGACTCTTGAAAACTCCTTTTTTTCTTCTTCTTCTTTGGTACTCTTTTTTTTCTATACTTTCGCTAAAAGCTCCATAAACCTGGGCAAGGAAGCAAATACTCCGATGTGCTAAATTTTTAGTTCTGCGATGCACGCTGTAATATAGAAAACTCCTTACAAAAGTCATCTCAAAAGTACTCATTGGTTTTCTTAGGATTCTCTTTTATATTTCTAATTAGAATTATCTTTATATTTCCTAATTAGTTTTTATTTTCTTTTGTTTGGATATGATTGCTTTTTTATTTGTATAGTTTGTTCATTATGAGAATTGATAAAGTAAGATTTGACTTTATCTGTAAGAAGGAGAGTTGGCAGCTGATAATTCGTTCGGGTGACAAAGCCTGCAAGAAGGAGTGCCCAGTCGGACCCGGGCATTAGCACTCCGAATCTTAAGTCAGTAGCTTTTAGAGAGAGAGTATTTAGAGAGAGAATCTTAGATAGTCAATACCTGGTGCCATTGTATTTCAGGTTATTTATATGAGTTTTTTGGAAGGGTACTCGAGTACCTTGGGGCGTGATAACCGACAATTAGAGCAGGTGAGCGGCGATGTGACAGGGAACAGGTGGAGAATATGGGCGTTAGCTTATGTTAGTGGGCTGATAGGACGTGTTATCCCATCAGTTCGATCGGACATCACGCCTTTCTGTCTTGTCTTCCAGCTCATGTTTTGCCTTTTGTTATTGGGTTTGGGGCGTGCCAAGTGTTGTTGATCCAACCTGATTGGGCCTTTGAAGATGTATTTTTCATAGTTATCACTTGTCCCCCCAAGGGTCGGATCGGGCGATTTAAGACTTTTGGCGGGATTTTTGAAATTTTAGGAGGTGCCCATTTGAAGAGACGTGTTCGTTCAGTTCAAAAAGCTATTTTGCATTTAATGCCACATATGTTTCTAGAATGGCGCTTCGTTCTTCGTAACTGCTTTCTAGAATGGCGCTTCATTCTTCGTAACTACAGTAATGGGTTGAGGACACGTGGCGTCCATCCAATGGGAAGGCTTCGGAATATTCTGAAAGCTTTTTGCCTATAAATAGATGAGTTTTAAGCGATTTTTCCTCACTTTTCAATGATCCTTAACGAAGCTCTGCCAAATTTTCTTTGCGAATTTTGCCATTTCAGTGACTTCATAATTTTTGTAAGATTACCCAAGTAAGTGATCAATTTTTACCTTTGATTTTTCTCCTCATTCATAATACCATTTTTTACTTCTCCTCCTCCCTCAAAGATGGCTTCAAGCTACAACCATTCTATAGATAGAAGTTTTCTCGAAGTTTATAAAGATCATGAGCCCGTGGCTCACCCTTCGAAACTCACGGAGGAGGAAGTGACTGAGATTCCTTCGCGATACAATCTTTTCGAGGAAATTTCTATGATGGCTTGCCCGAATTCCATGGCGATGAATGAAGGACCTTTTGGGCATGAGGATAATGAGTGGTTCATTTGCCATTTGTGAAGCTTGGATGCTGGGTTGAGGCTTCTTTTTGGAGCCTTTGAACTAGCGATTCTGGAAGGCTATAGGATTGTCCTTAACCAGCTGCATCCAAACGGATGGAGAACAATGGTCTATTTCAAGATTCTCTGCCAGATGGAGGGAGTGATACCAACTCTAGATTTGTTCACTCATTTTTTCTATATCTCAAGCTGGAGTGATGAACCAGCTGACCGCAAAGGAAGCTGTTCAATATACCATCATCTCTGAAAAGTTTTAAAAAAATTCTTTTTAGCTGGGATGGCTGGTGGATTTGGAGCATCATTGGCCCGGTTAGATGTAGCTATTGCTTTAAAGGATCGAGCCGCTGGTCAGTCTACTTATGAGACCGACATCAAAAAGCTTTTGAGTACCGTGGCAAGACAAGGGAGACCCTATGACTCCAATTATCTTTTGGGGACTCCGATAGAGCCCTTGAACCCTGACGTTGCCATTGGCGCAGAACGTCAGCACCATAATTAATGAAGGGGGAGAAGTGCTTATATAGATAATCATGCATTGCATGTTCACAAAATAAAAATCAATTGGAGAGGATACTTATCTTTTATTTTTGTGGCACAGCTACGATCGCAATGGCTAATGGATATGATATCACTAAATAATTAGTCTATCGGGCTAAGGCAAAAATTGAGGCAGAACGTGCTGCTAAGGAGGAGAGGAAATCTAAAAAGAGAAGACTCGCATCTTCCTCAGAAGCTCAAGCTTCTGATCCTTCTGCAACTGCTGTCGTTTCTTCCCGTGATGCTATGGCGGCTCCTGTTGCTCGTCCTCCCAGGCACTTTCAACATCCACTATTGATCGACCTTTGGCGGGAGTTCAGCATCCCCTTAAGTGTTTGCTTTTGAGGGATGAAACTAATTTCGAGGAAGAGCAACCAGATCATCACCGGACGGGGTCAATTCAAGCAAACGCGCCCCCAGTGCATGATTCTGCCCAAAAAAGGACCGACGATATGGCCAAGAAGAAAGCTGCCACCTTATAGCCATGGTGGATGCAAGGATTGCAGCGAGAGGTAAGGAACCTATGCGGGATGAGTCCGTTCGGAGTGTCACCATAGGAATTTCTGAAAGGTGGGCCGCATCGCTAGGAGAGATTTTGAAAAATCAGTTTGGTGACAACTGGTCCACTGACAGTAAGGCGGTATCTAGTTATTTATACCGAGGTATGCTTCAAGAGAGTTATTTCAAGGCAATGAGGGATCCCAGCATACTAGCTCAGGAGTACAGCCTTTTTCAGCAGCAGAGTTTGGCAGTATTATTCAAAATTTACATTCTGAAGGATTTCTTTCTAATGATTTTGCCTCGCTCTTTCATCTATCTGCTATCCCTTTGACCAGCTAATCCTTCTCCTTTCTCTTTTGTTTTTCAGTTAATAAAAAGGGGTTTGCGTTTGCATGGCGTGACTGCTTTTTACCGAGGGAGATGGAAAGATGTCGATCGGGTTAGGAGAGAGGCAGAGGCAAAATATGATGCAGCTAGGAGGGAGTATCTACTTGCCCAGGCTGAGGTTGATAAATTGAACAAGGAGGCATCTCGTCTTTCTCAAGATTTGAAAGCTCGCCAGAAAAATGTTGACCACCTTAAAGGGAATATAGCCCATTTGACTATCGAGAGTGCCTTAGCAAAAAAATTCGAAGAAGAGGCAACCAGGCTAAGGGGCGAGTGCACACGTCTATCTGCTGAGTGCTTAAAGGCCAATTTTGAGTGTAATCTTCTGCGTGGGGAGTGGGATTCATTGCAAGCTGTCCTAGCAGAAAAAGAGATGGCATAGAGAAGAAAACATGAGGAAAAACTTTCTACCCAGAGAGAAGATATCATGGATCAATTAGGAGAGGCTCAAGGAAAGTTATTGACTCGGCTAATTTATAAATCCAATAGGCATTTTCCTGATGTCGATCTCAGCTAGATGGATGGCTCGGGTGCTTTGCCTGATCCTCTATCTAGTGATGATGATTATGAGGCTTCTCAAGACCCTGTGACATTTCAACCAGATGCTGGTGGAGAGATTAGGTCAAATGCTACAATTTCCTTGCCGACAAAGAATGCTTATGGTGAACCAACGGTGTCTTCCCGTCCTCCCAACAAGGTGATTGCGGAGCCTTCTTCTACTGTAGAGGTAGTAGACATAGAAGTATAGTTGTTCTTATAATAGTTCTGTCTTTGCTTTGTAGTTTGTAAGAATTATTCATATAAAGTTGAATTGCTTTTCAATTGCGTTTTCATACTGCAATTCTTATGTTAGATAAAATTTTGTCATGAAAATAGCTAAGGAGAATAAACATTATCAACCATGGAGGGTGATATGAGCTTGAAAAACTCATAATTATTGTATTTTAATGTATAGTTTTGTTTAGTATTGTATTTATTATTTACATATTTTATCTATATTTTGTTGCTTTTATGTGTTTGGTATGTTTTTGGTTGTTTTATTTGTTTTGTAGGGGAAGGAAAATGATTTGAGAATTAAAGGAATCAATTGGAAGGAGGAGGAGAGGAATGAGAGCTACAAAGGCATTATCGCGAGCACGACAACGTAAGAGAGCTCGCGACAGCAAGCGGGGAAGAGAGCCAGGCCAGCAAAAGAAGCGTGCATTATCGCGAGGGCAACAATGAAGAAAAGGTCGCGACAGACAGCTAGGCCAGCCAAAGCATGGGCGTACCTTGTCGCAATCGCGACACATGATAGATGAGCAGTTGTATTTGTGAAGAGATGCAATTTTTCACCACCAAATGCAACCTTTGTGAAGAGTTATTTTGAAGAGCCATATCTTTTAGGGAGGCATATATATGCCAAGTGAACATATTTTTTGGAAGATGAATTTTTGGAATTTGATATTGTGGTCTTAAGAACAATAATTTTCTTTAGAACTTTTATTTTAATTTTAATGACTTGAAGGAGACAAAGCAAGGGAGAAGACATCTTTTGTGAAGGGAAAAGGGTTGAGAGATCCCCTTCTTCTTGTTCTTAATTTTATTTTTCTTCCTTGAAATCTTTTAAATGAATATTATGTTGGCATTTGATTATATATGAACAATTTTATATTTCCATTTACTTAGTTAATCTTTGATTGTAGTATTTGCTATTAAAATGTTATTAGTATCATTATAGGTTAAGGAAAAAAACCTTAGATGGCAATTCCTTTTCTGAAAATCAACATAATGGTTTTAAATAAGGGAGTTAGCGAGAGCAACGTCTTATTAAAATTTAATAGGAAAATAATTATCGAAGCATAGTTTGAGAGATCACATGTGGAGATAATTGCTATAGGTTCGTAGTTGATCTTAAAATGTGTAATTAAAATCAACTAGTTCATTAACGAGAGTTGAGAATTAGCATTTTAATTGCATGTTTTAGGCAATCTAATTCATGTCGAGAGAGTGGATTAGAAATTTATTCCAACTTGGCTTACTAATAAGATTAAAACTTATAATTAAAATAAGGGTATCAAGTGCTTGATTATTTAATTTCATTATATTTATTGTCTTCTTTGGTTATATTTAACTAGGATTTAATTTACACAAAAAGGTAGTTTAGAATTAATTTCCACTTACAGACATCGTAAACAAGATTAAAATTGAGTAGTAATAGTGGGTATTTTAGATCAACATTTTCTCGTAGGATCGATATCTGAAGTACTATAACCGGTACACCGTATACTTGCGGTATTTAAGCTTTTAGAAAAAGCCATATCATGTTTTTGGTATCATTGCCGGGGAAATGTTTGATTTAATTAGTGCATTATGAAACTTGATTTAAGATTTTGGATTACGATATTTAATTAGTTTTTGTTTGTTTGTTTTATTGTGTAATTTCAGGATTTGACAGTTCATGCAGCGTACAAGGAGTTCGCAAGAAGAACTTGAACCATTGAATCTAGAGATAGAGAGATTTCTTTAGAGTAACCACAAGTCTAATAAAAAGAAGAATCGAAATAGAAGAATTACTATGGCTGAAGAAGAGAATCCACCACGATTGATGGACTTTGCCACGCTAGCATTGAGTGGTGCACAACAAGGTGTGGTAAGACCAACAGTAAACGCAAACCAATTTGAGATAAAACCATTACTATTACAAATGATTCAAAACAGTATACAGTTTTATGATTTGGCAAATGAGGATCCTAATGCTCATTTGGCAAACTTCTTAGAAATCTGTGATACCTTCAAAATTAATGGAGTTTCGGCGGAT
This sequence comes from Excoecaria agallocha, assembly GCA_037975025.1. Lineage (NCBI taxonomy): Eukaryota > Viridiplantae > Streptophyta > Magnoliopsida > Malpighiales > Euphorbiaceae > Excoecaria > Excoecaria agallocha. The sequence continues at coordinate 117,919,371 of CM075806.1, read as the reverse complement.
GCAATTAAGCTTAGGCCTTTTCCTTTTACATTAAAGGACAAAGCAAAAACTTGGTTAAATTCCCTTACTAGGGGTTCAATAACAAATTGGGACCAATTAGCCCAAGCCTTTTTATCAAAATATTTTTTCCTAGCAAAAACTGCAAAAATTATAAAGGATATCACCACTTTTGTTCAATATGACACTGAATCTTTGTATGAGGCATGGGAAAGGTTAAAAAAATTGCATCGAAGTTGCCCACACCATAATCTACCAAGGGAGTTGCTGATGCAAACATTCTATAATGGTGTGAATTCAACTACTCGAGGCACCATTGATTCTGCAGCTGGGGATCTCTTATAAGGAAGACCATGGAGGCTGCATTCGAGGTATTGAAGGAAATGTCAATGAACAACTGCATGTGGCCAACTGAGAGAGCTAGGGAGATAAATTTCTCAAATGTGAGGGGAGTTCATGCGGTAGATTCAGTAGTAGCTTTGCAAGCTCAAGTTGAGCAATTGACACAAAAAATTAATAGCCTAGGTATGGGAAGTAATCCACAAGGTGGGTGTAATATATGTGGACAAATAGGCCATGGAAGTGAAGGATGTAATTTGGGTATGGCTAGTACGGAAGAACAAGTTAGTTTCATCCAAGAGCAAGGAAGAGAAAACCCGTATTCAAACACTTACAATCCCGGATAGAGAAACCACCCAAATTTTTCTTTGGGGAATAGTAGCAATCAAAATAGGGCTGTGGGGTTTCAACAACCTCAAGATAGGTTTGGTGCTTTGGAAGTTAAGATGGATAGATTTTTGGAGGGCATTAATATGAAGTTTAGTGCTTAAGATGAGGCCCAGAAGAGGATGGAAACTAAGTTTGAAAAAATAACCAAGAATCAAGCCTCTTCCATTCATAATTTGGAAGTTCAATTGGGGCAAATTGCCAAGGCTCTTCTGTCGCAATTACAAGGGAATTTGCCAAGCAATACGGAGGACAACCCGAGAGAACATTTAAAGGCAATAAATTTGAGGTCAGGGAAGTCTTACACTAATGAATTTGTTGCCACTAACAAGTTTGGTAATGTGCAGAAAAATAATAAGCAAGATGAGCTTTATGTCGCGAGCGCTACACACTACAAAAAAAATGCAGAATAGCGACAAAAATTTGCGACAACAATAAAATTTATTGCTAAATGCACAATATAGCGACAACATTGCGACAAAAAATGGTTTTCGTCGCAAATCTTGAAAGATTTGGTGGAAAATCAAATATTGCGACAAATTAGCGACAACAAATTTTTATTGTTGCTAATATCAGGCGCCAAAATTTGGCGCAAATAATTGCGACAACAAAAGTAGATTTGGCGACAACATTGTTGTAGCTAATTAGCGACAACAAAGTTGTAGCTAATTGGCGACAACAATGTTGTCACTAATTTAGCAAAACATATGTTTCGTACATATGGCTCTATTGGCGACAACAAAGTTGTAGCTAATTGGCGACAACAATGTTGTCGCTAATTTAGCAAAACATATGTTTCGTACATATGACTCTATTGGCGACAACATTGTTGTAGCTAATTGGCGACAACAATGTTGTAGCTAATTGTTGTCGCTAATTTGGCAAAATATAATTATGTTCGTATAACAATATTGGCGACAATATTGTTGTAGCTAATTGGCGACAACATTGTTGTCACTAATTTGGCGACAATAATGTTGTCGCTAATTTAGCAAAATAATATTATATTCTTATACTAATATTGGCGACAACATTGTTGTAGCTAATTGGCGACAACAATGTTGTAGCTAATTTGGCGACAACAATATTGTCGCTAATTTGGCAAAATACAATTATGTTCATATAACAATACTGGCGACAACACCGTTGTAGCTAATTAGCTACAACATTGTTGTACCTATTGTTGTCGCTAATTTAGCAAAATAATATTATGTTCCTATACCAATATTGGCGACAACATTGTTGTCGCTAATTGGCGACAACATTGTTGTAGCTAATTGGCGACAACAATATTGTCGCTAATTTATCAAAATAATATTATATTCTTATACTAATATTGGCGACAACATTGTTGTAGCTAATTGGCGACAATAATGTTGTCGCTAATTTGGCAAAATACAATTATGTTCATATAAAAATATTGGCGACAACATTGTTGTAGCTAATTAGCTACAACATTGTTATAGCTAATTTGGCGACAACAATGTTGTCGCTAATTTAGCAAAATAATATTATGTTCCTATACCAATATTGTTGTCGCTAATTGGCGACAACATTGTTGTAGCTAATTGGCGACAATAATGTTGTCGCTAATTTAGCAAAATAATATTATATTCTTATAATAATATTGGCGACAACATTGTTGTAGCTAATTGGCGACAACAATGTTGTCGCTAATTTGGCAAAATACAATTATGTTCATATAACAATATTGGCGACAACATTGTTGTAGCTAATTAGTTACAACAGTGTTGTAGCTAATTTGGCGACAACAATGTTGTCGCTAATTTAGAAAAATACTATTATGTTAATTTAAAATGAATTAAAATTATTATTTTAATTATTTTACAAAAATGAGTACATCATATTTCATATTTTACGTTTAACTATTTTTATATAATTTTGATTTTTAATATTTAAATTTCATTTTTATTTAATTAAATTATTTATTTTAATAAATTTAACTAACTAAATGAAATTAATTATTATATTTATATTCAATAATATCAATTATGATCAATTATTATAAGTTCTATAAATAAATAATTAAATTGAGTGAATATAATTCTCATAAAATTAGCTTGAAAAAATATTGTAGCCAATTTTGCTTGGACAAATACTGTAGCTAATTTTGCAACAGACATGTTGTAGCTAAATTCCTGAAATTTTTTAGCGGGATAATAAAAGTGTTGGCGGTTCATTTTTTCTAAATCCCAAAAACTTTAACCTTCTTTGCCGCTGCCCTCTTAGCCCCCTCATTCTCTCCCATTTTACTTCAAGATCAGCACTTTCAAACATGGAGATTGTTGCTCAAGGATTCACACCAAGCCCTTTATCTATTTGTTTTCTTTGCTAAATCTCTGTTTCTTTTTTGGCAGGCTCTTGCTGAAAAGGGATGGGGGCCGTGCAAAATCTGACCTCGATGTACCATATAACATTCTTCCTCTAGACGGGTATTCAGGCATACAAGAACTATATTATTAGAAGTAGTGGGGATGACAGGTAAGTGAGCTCTCTGTCATGGATCTGGCTAATCCTTTAATTTATTTGTCTCTATTAGATACGATCTGCTGCTCTGTTTCTGAACTAATTATTTCATGAATTAGTCACAGAGAAATGTTGATAAATGCTCGTAGAATTGCTTCCGTTTTGTATGAAGTATTAAGGATGTTTACGCATGCAGCTGTTCCTCAGGTCCTATTTGCTTCCCAGTTTGTGGGTTTTTAGATCCCTTCCGTGCAATGATAAGAAATTAATGAATATTAGAAGATTTCATGCTTTATCTATTTGTTGTCTTTGCTAAGTCTCTGTTTCTTTTTTGGTAGGCTCTTGCTGAAAGTGATGGGGGCTGTCTAAAATCTGACCTCCATGTACCATATAGCATTCTTCCTCTAGATCATGGAGGTATCAAGCTTGAGTATTAAGTAGTCTTTTGGCTTTTTTGCCTTTAAAAAAATCTCTTTGGATTTTATTTGGTCTGTTAGTGAAATTGTGCTCCTAGTGTTATTAATTTATCCATCTGCAGCATGTACACCCGAGGTCTGATAAATTGGACTAAGCTTCTTGACAAACTGATGAAAATGATACAGATTAAAGTTGCAGTTGCCAATCAGAGGGAACATCTAATTTTACTGCTAGCTAACTCCCATATTAGTCAAGCTCATAAGCGGACATCAGTCACGAAGGTTTTCAACTATCTAATTCCTGTGTCCTTTTGAGTAAGCTTCATCTTATCTTTTTGAAATTAATTCTATTCCTGTCAACATCAGTTAGGGGATGGAGCTGTGGATGAGGTGATGAAAAAACTCTTCAAAATTACACTAATTGGTGCAAGCTTTTGAGGAGAAGAAATAACATCCTGTAAGAGTACTGATGCATTGCTCCTTTCTTTATACCAAAAACAAAAAATTAAACTAATAAGATTTCCTCATTTAAAATGCAGTTAATTTCTTACTTATGATTGAATTTTATTTTTATTATTGCTTAGGAAGATGGGTGGCTTTGGCATTGTTGTTAGATAGCAAATTTTTAGAACCAGAGCTGTTTAGATAATTAATTATAACTTGAAAAATTGTCTTTATAGTTAGTGCTCTAAGATGTCCTCCGATCTTTTTAGAAGTTATACTCTCAGCATCTATAAAGTAATTTTATTTATTTTTTCTTTAATGCTACTTTCTCTTAGGATCTTCCCAAGTTCTTATTATTAATTGATAGGATGAGACACAATGAAATATTAGATTTTCAATATTATATTAGTTTATAAAAATATGTTTTACCTTTCCTTTTTCTTTCTTCTTCTTTTTTTATTTTCAATATTATATTAGTTTATAAAAATATTATTTTTCACCACGTAAGTTGGAAACCTGTTTCTATTTTTAACGACTGTCCCTTAGTCAGTTCTGATCACGTATTGGAGTACTACATGTTTATTACAGGTTATTTACATGATCGGTCTCATTCTTGAATGTAGTAAAATGAAAGTGGGACAGCTGCCCATTCCACATGTTTATTACAGGTTATTGGGATCCTTCTTTTGGTATCTAATTTTCTAATTAAAAACTGAAGGAACCTGAGAAAAATGAAAGTGGGACAGCTGCCCATTCCACGTGGAGAAACTATGATGATCTGAATTCACTTGCAAGGCAAATAAACAGTGATTCAAAATTTAAGTTCTTAATTCTTCACCCATGCAATTTGGAGCATAACTTTCTTGTATTCATCACTCTTGAAGAATCAGTGGACTATGCATTACTGAGGTCATAGACCGATTATTGTTAATGGCTAATAGATGTTTATATGTTTACTTATTTATTTATTACCATTAGAAAGCACAAGTGCAGTAGGTTTGATGTCTGCAGGTGATTTCATGAATGCTTTATGATCAATGTGGTAGGCTACATTAATGTTATAGTGCAAATTAAGTAATTTAGTTTACTTTTGAGGGTAATAATTGGGTGCATGATACAATTGTGATAAAATAAAATTTATAGTTGAGAGATGGCCTTTTTTTCTTGTTACTATTGTATGATGACTTTTTGAAAGAAACTTTTTTAACCATATGTGTGTGTGTGTTTTTTTAACTTTCTACATTTGTTGTGCTTAATTTATCGATGTTTCATTATTGCCTGATATGTATATTTTTTTCTCTTGTTTCGATTTTCTTATTCCATTGCAAATCTGCCTTGAGAATTATTATTTGAAAAATTTGTTTTTATTTGGATCTCTGCATGGCTCCTTGCCAATATGTGCTTGTTCAACTGGAAGGTTCCAAAGCTTGTTGACATGATTTGCCATGGTACCTATTATAATCTCGATGAATTTTGCATTGTGTTCTAGATGGGAACTTGAAACTTGCTTTGCGTTGTTTTGGAAAATTCCCATATTAACTTCCATGAATCCACCATTTCAGAACTAATTATGTACATAGTGTTCATAATGTTATATTTACTGCTTATATAACTAATACTCCCCTTAGGCCTCATTTAGTTAGGAATAGTTATCCTTTTATAAAATTCTTTTCTCAACTAAAATTTTGAATGTTATTTTACCAAGAAATGAAAAGGTTTAAAAATATTTGATAAACTAAAAGTGTCTAATTGTGTGATGTTTATTTTCTAGGATTCTGTTGCTTAAGTTATTTCCTGAATTTCTGAGTTTTTGATTGGTAGCTGCATTATTTTTATGACTTTTAATATTGTCACAGATATCAGAAGTGGTTAATAGTATGAAAGATTTGATTGATTACAGCCAAGAAACAAGAACTGGACCTATGGGTAAGTTTGATGAGTTTCTTCCATGATTATAATCAATAGTTCTTTAAATTTTGCATTGCTCTTGAGGCTTAACTGGAGGTACGGTTCCTGAAATTTTTGCGAGACTGCCTATGTTTATGCTTTGTGGTTATGTTACATAATACAAGTCTGATGGACGTGATAAAACCATCTCTCCTTAACTGCATGCTGAGGGCAATGCATTTGGTCTCTTCTCGTGTATAAGCTTGCTAGTTCATCAAGTTACTTTTTTCCTTTTTTTTTATTTCCTTGCTTTTTCATCAAGTTACTAATATCTTGGTAAAATGAAGGATACTTTTTAGTCATGAATTTGTTAATTGGGACCCAAACTCAATTTAAAAGTTAAAGCTAAATCATTAATTGAAGACACATCTCTTGTTTGCATTAATTATTCTTGTCATTTATGGTTTATGAAGATGTTTAGTGTGTACGGATAGAGAACCATTGTGCCTTAAGCATTCCTTCTTTACCCAACTCAGTTAACTGTACAAAGATACCCGATTACATGGTGATTAATTTTTAGTTTATTTTTTTTTACAAGTTCAAGAAATTGAGAAAAAAATGAGAAGCTGGACAAGTTACTTAAAAAGCTCCAGGTACAAGCTTTTTTATTTTTTCTTCCTTCATCTGTTTTGATTTCATTTTTCCTAATAAGCCTCTGTTATTCTTTTGTTTTCTAATGTGCTTTTGATGCACAGGATTCCCTACAATTGTCTTTATGTTCATGGAATTACTTATATTGGCAATTTAGCATCTATTTGAATATTTTATGTTGGCATAAACAATGTCAGCTTTTTTATTTGGTAATTTATAGAATAAGTCTCTCGATTTTCTGACTAGTAACACTAAATTCACTGATTTTTTAACACTAAAATCACTTAAATTTAGTTATTGTAACTGAAATTTTTAAATAATTGAATTTTATTGGCTCCTTCCTGTTAATTGATGATATATATATATATATATATCATAAGGCTGTAAATGTTATTTTCAAGGCAATCGGGAGCTAATGGACTGTATCATGGACAGCAGAGACCGTAATTCAGGCAAGCTTTCTTTTCTTGATTATGATATGATGATTGATCTTGGAAATATAAACTAGATAACAAGATGGTGGAGAAGTGTGGAAGGTGCTAAACTGTGGGCAGATGGGAAGTTTTGGCTTTTGACTAGTGAAACGGTGACTGCATTTTGATTTTTGATTCCAAATGAGTCACTGGTTTTTGGTTGGTTTGACTTTTATTATGTGACTTTGTGGTTGTAATTTTTATATAAAATTTATTGATTGGGAAATGAAAAAAGGGGTTTGGTTTTAGAAGTAGGGAAAATCAACATTTTACATGGCATTGTTGTCTTTTGCAAAGTTTTAGTTTTATTGAGAAAATCAAGAAAATTGCATGTTAATTTCTCACACCCTTGTTTTAATTTTATATTTGTTTCTCATAACTTGTACTTGCAATATTTGTCCACTATGCGGATTGAGTTTTAAGTTGAGTTATGCTGAGCATGAACAAGAGATGGATCAGCGGGTCAGACAAATCCTAACAATAGATGGAGATGCAACAACTTTTTTTAGCAGTAGATTTAGAAGCAAATGTATCTATTTACATTATAGTTATAAGTATATAGTATGACATTTTGGGTGACATTTGTTATTGTTATATATGCGTGTATTATTTTAGATATACAATTAACGATGATATCTATTTGTAAATAACAATGTTTTCATGAATATATATTTTTGTATTAAATATTAAGTAGTCTATAAATATAAATTTGTCATCTGTGACTTATCATTTAAATGATGAAATTTTTATATTAATTTAAAAATAAAAAATAATTTTAATTTAGCGATGGATTAGCATGTTTGAAGCGTCAACAATGTCGTAGAATTATTTCAACGAAAATATCGTCGCAAAATTTTTGTGTGAACAATGTCGTAGCAATATTGCGACGAAAATATTGTTGCAAAATTTGCGTGAACAATGTTGTAGCAATGTTGCGACAAAAATATTATCGTCGCAAAATTTTGCATGAACAATGTTGTAGCTATATTGCGACGAAAATACTGTCGTCGCAAAATTTTGCGTAAACATTGTTGTAGCAAAATGGCGACAAGTATTTAGCGACAACGCTTTGTTGTCACTAAAATTTGGCGACAACTTCTTGTTGTAGCTAAATTCTGCTACAACGACTTTTGTTTCAAAATGAAAGTCATCGCTAAGTTATCGCTAAACTGATTTAGCGACGAAAAAATATCAGTTAGCGACAACTTTTGTCGTCGCTAATTTGCTTTTTTTTAGTAGTGACAGGAGAGAGAGCCACAACCATCGCGAGTGAGGCAGCTATCGCGAGCGCGCCAATTACATCGAAACAGTCTTCTGTCGCGAGCGCGACAAATGGGGTTGCACAAGGAAAAATTTCAAAGGTTTTTCGGCCACGACCACTATTTCCACAACGGTTGAAGCAAGAGAATCAAGATAAGCAATTTCAATCTTTTCTTGATAAATTGAAGCATGTGCATATAAATTTAAATTTTGTTGAGGCTATAACACAAATTCCTAATTATGCAAAGTTTCTTAAAGATTTAATTGCTAAGAAAAGAAGTTGGGAAGATGTTTCAACTACAAAATTGACTGAGGCATGTAGTTCTATTATCACAAATAACTTGCCTACTAAGCTGAAAGATAATGGTAGCTTTACAATTCCATGCATTTTAGGAGATATTGAGTTTTCTAAGTGTTTATGTGATTTGGGGGCCAACATTAACCTTATGCCATTATCTATTTTCAAGAAGTTGGGGTTAGATTATGTTAAACCTACTTTAATGGTTTTACAACTAGCTGACCAATCCATTAAGAAACCATATGGCATAGTGGAGGATGTGTTAGTTAAAGTTAACAAATTTATTTTGCCTGCTGATTTTGTTATCCTAAAGTTTACTTATGATGTGAAATGCCCATTGATATTAGGGAGACCTTTCATAAGAATAGGTAGGGCATTGATTTATGTCTATGAGGGTTCATTAATTTTGAGAGTGGGGGATGATAGTGTAGAATATCACATGGATAGGGCATTAAGATACTCCATAAAGGAAAATATATGCATGAGAATAGATGTCATTGATGCTTGTGTTGCAGTAATTTTTAATGAAGCAGGTTTAGATGAGGAGATTATTGAGGAAAAAGCTAGTGGGGAGGAAGAGCAAGAGGATGCAAGGCCAGAACGCTTATATCGAAATGATGCACCTATACCACCTTCAATAGTAAGTCCTCCTACGGTAGAGTTGAAAGAGCTACCTAGTCATTTAAGGTATCCATTTCTTGGTTTAAATCATACTTTACCTATCATTGTGTCTAATAAACTTACTAGTAATCAGGAATATTTGCTAGTAGAGGTGGTTAAAAAGAGAATAGGTTGGCAAATTTTGGATTTGCAAGGAATTAGTTCTAACGTGGTCATGCATAGGATTAATATGATAGATGATTGTCAACCTAGGGCAGATAGGCAAAGGAGACTTAACTCGAATATGAAGGAGATAGTTAAGAAAGAGGTCATCAAATTGTTAAATGCTGGAATTATCTATCCTATTTCGGATAGTGCTTGGGTGAGCCCAATAAATTGTGTACCTAAGAAATGAGGTATGACGGTAGTTAGGAATGAGAGTGGGAAATTGATTCCTACTAGAACCACCACGGGTTGGATAAATTCAGCTACTAGGAATGATTACTTTCCTTTGCCCTTCATTGATTAAATGTTGGAAAGGGTAGCTGGGCATTCTCATTATTGCTTTTTGGATGGGTATTCGGGCTATTTTTAGATTTTTATATACCCTAGTGACCAAGAAAAGACTACTTTTACTTGTTCATATGGCACTTTTGCCTATAGACGTATGCCTTTTGGGTTATGTAATGCACCTGCGACTTTTCAAAGGTGCATGACCTCTATCTTTGGGGATATGATTGAGAACATCATGGAAGTTTTCATGGATGATTTTTCTATCTATGGTGACTCATTTGAGTTATGTTTAAATAATTTGGATAGAGTGTTGGCTAGGTGTGAGGAGACTAACCTAGTGCTTAATTGGAAAAAATGTCACTTCATGGTTGAAGAGGGTATAGTTCTTGGCCATAAGATTTCCAGTAGGAGCATTGAAGTGGATAGAGCAAAGGTTGAATTGATTGAGAAATTACCTCTACCCACTACACTTAAGGGCATTAGATCATTCTTAGGACATGGTGGTTTCTATAGACGATTCATTAAGGATTTTTCACTAATAGCTAAGCCTTTAACTAATTTTTTGGTTAAGGAAGTGCCTTTTGAATTTTCAGATGATTGTATGCATGCTTTTAATTCTTTAAAGGAAGCCCTTACAACTGCACCTATAATCACTTTTCCTAATTGGGAGTTACCTTTTGAAATTATGTGCGACGCAAGTGACTTAGCAGTAGGTTGTGTGTTGGGTCAAAGGATTGGTAAGCATTTGTATGTGATTTACTATGCCAGTCATACTTTGTCACTGCCTCAAGTGAATTATACTACCACTGAAAAAGAGATGTTGGCGGTTGTCTATGCATGTGATAAGTTTAGGTCTTATTTGTTAGGATCTAAAGTCATAATCTATGCGAATCATGCAGCTTTGAGATATTTGTTTGCCAAGAAAGATGTTAAACCTAGGTTGATTCGTTGGGTTCTTTTATTGCAAGAATTTGATTTGGAAATTAAAGATAAGAAAGGCTCTGAAAACTTAGTAGCTGATCACTTATCTAGGTTAGAAAATGCTAAAAGACCACTAGGGGATAGTCATGAAATCAATGAATATTTTCCCGATGAATCTCTTATGTCAAAAAATTATAAGCAAGTGCCTTGGTTTGCAGATTTTGCTAACTTTCTTGCTGTAGGTATTATACCTTATGGGTTGACATGGCAATAGAAAAAGAAGTTTTTTAGTGATGTTAAAAACTATCTTTGGGAGGAGCCCTATTTATTTAGGATAAGTAGGGATGGTTTTATAAGAAGGTGTGTGAGTGAGGAGGAAACTGTGGATATTTTAGCTCATTGTCATTCATCATTATATTCAGGGCATAATGGTGGAGCAAAAACTGCTTCTAGGGTGCTAGAGTGTGGTCTTTATTGGCCTACTATTTTTAATGATGCTAAGACTTTTGTAACTAGATGTGATAAGTGTCAAAGGGCAGGTAACATAGGGAAGAGAGATGAGATGCCCTTGAATAATATTTTGGAAGTTAAAATTTTTGATATGTGGGGGATAGACTTTATGGGTCCATTTTCTATATCTTTTGGGAAATCTTATATATTGGTTGGGGTAGACTATGTCTCAAAGTGGGTTAAAGCTGAAGCTTTACCAACCAATGATTCAAAGGTGGTGATTGCATTTTTGAAGAAACTCTTTTCACGGTTTAGAGTGCCACGAGCTATCATAAGTGATGGAGGTACGCATTTCATTAATCGTTCTTTTGCATCTTTATTGCATAAATATGGTGTCCACTATAGATTAGCTACTCCATATCACCCACAAACCAGCGGTCAAGTAGATGTGTCCAATAGAGAACTTAAATGGATTTTAGAAAAAATTGTTTCTAATTCTAGAAAAGATTGGGCGCATAAGCTTGATGATGCATTATGGGCATATCGGACTGCTTTCAAAGCACCTATTGGAATGATTCCATATAGGTTAGTGTATGGAAAAGCATGTCATCTTCCTGTTGAGTTAGAACATAGGGCATATTGGGCAATCAAAATATTGAATTATGACATGAAAGATGCTAGTTTAAAAAGATGTTTGCAATTAAATGAACTTGATGAATTGCGTCTTCTTGCCTACGAAAATGCACGTTTGTATAAGGAAAGGTCTAAGAAATGGCATGATGCTCATATTAAGTATAAAAGCTTTAAGTGTGGGGATAAGGTTCTACTTTTCAATTCTCGCTTGAAATTATTTCCTGAAAAATTGAGATCTAGATAGAGTGGACCTTTTGAAGTAACTAAAGTTTTCGACCATGGATATCTAGAACTAAAAAATAGTAAAGGAGACTTGTTTAAAGTTAATGGACATCGATGTAAAATATATTTTGATGGAGCATATAAGGGCAAAGAGGTATCTTTTATCTCTTTGCAATTGGCTTAGTGGTTATTCATATTTTATTTTCTATTATTTTTATGTGGATAATTTAATTTTTCTTTGTTTATTAACTTCTTTAGAATAATTACACATTTTTATTTTTTATTTTTATTTTACAGGTATTTATGTTTGATTTATTTACGTTTTCTATTATTTTCTATTTCCATATAAAAAAAAGCTAAAAAATTTTAAGTCATGAAGTATCATCCTTGTCGCGAGCGCAACATGGATGTGTGGGACGGATCACAGGACTCTATCGCGAGCACGACATCATCGCCATCGTACTGTTTCATCTTGATATGGGCATTAGGGTTCTGTCGCGAGCGTGAAAACATCGCGATCGCGACTGATGAATAGGGAGATTAGGCATTTTGGCACTGTCGCGAGCTCGCTAGGTTTAAATACTGGGTCTTGTTGCGAGCGCGACGTTGTCGTGAGGTCGCGACAGGCCACGAGATTTGAATCTCTTAGTTTTTTGGTAGCCTTTTCACCTCCCCTATAAATAGCTAAAACCCTAATCTAAACACTTCACCTTCCTCATTCAGCTGTTCTCAGATTTTTTTTGCTTTAGAAGCTCTCCCAAATCTTTCTTGTTCTTCTCTTCTCTTCTTTTTACTTGATTTTGTGGGAATTTTTGCTGGGATTCAGTTGTTTCTTCTTTCTTCCTCACTTGTTTTTGTGATTTTAGCTTGATTTAACAAGCTTTTCAGCATGGTTCGCACCAAATCCATAGGCCGTAAGGATAAGCAACCTGTTGCAGAGCCGAGTTCTCTACCAATGCCGCCTTGTGAGTATCTTCAAGCCAGGTGTGAATGTCCCTTTTCTATGTACTTTGAAGATGAAGGAAAGAAATTTAATTTTTTTGCTACCAAAACTTATGTGGGCATGTTGCATCTAGACAATGATTTGATTAAAGATTTAGGTCTTACTACCCAATTTGATAAATTTGTCAAATACATGAAATGGAAAAAATTTTCTGTTATGAATTTGCCTATTAAGAGGGACTGGACGGTGGAATTTTTTGTCACCTTGGCATATGTAGACAGTAAAAAGACTCAATTTAAATTTAGACACCAGGGTGCTGAATTTATTTTTGGTTTTGAAGAAATGCATGCTTGGTTTGGTTTTTCTTTGAATGGAAAACGATTTAATGCCAATTTATTTGATCACCGACCCATTTGGACTAAAATCACTGGCTTAAATGAATTCAATAACAAAAATGCCTCCAACCAACTTATTAAGGTTAATGCGTTGTTTTTATTTCATAAATATTTATGTCATACATTATTTGGATGAGTTAAAAGCACGAAGGTTCAAACTAAAGATTTGTTTGTGCTTGATTTGTTGTTGTCACATAAAACACCATGTTCTATAGATTTTATCTTTGATGGGTTATATCATGCGCCCATTGCTAAAACTAAAAAGGTAGGAATGTGTCACATGGTAACAGACATCATTTTACGGTGTTTAGGTGACTTGGACAATTTTATTTTGGAGGAAAATGAGCGTGTTACTTTAATGGATATTCGTTATTTGCATAATTCCCATGTATTAGATAGAGGCGCTTGGCCTCCGCAGTTTCTTTCATGTTTTGCGCAGGAAACGAGTACTCATCGTGCTAAGGATAAGGGGAAAGCACCTGAAACGTCAACTACTGCAGCATCTGGTGATTCAGATGGTGTTGATGATGAAGATGAAGCTACCCATGCTAGGGATTCAGGTGTTGGACGCGATGATAGTGGTGAGCCAAGTGTTGGTGCTGAGCAAGAGGAAGTTGCTGGATTGCAGCAAGTCATGTCCCGTTTAGATGGCATTGAAGCTGCAAATCAAAGCATGGCGGTCCGGATGGATTCCCTTGAGGCGACTGTAAAACAAATGCACGAAAGTCATAAGAGCCTCAGCTGCAAGCTGCTTTCTTTCTTCTGCCATCAAAACATTCCATTCACTCCTTCTCCATTGGGGTCCCCAAGTGGACCAACTGAGTAATGTTTCCCTCTCCTATTTTTAATTTTTCTTATTTTTTCGTGTTTGTTTGTGTTGTGTTTTTGTTTGTGTGGTATGTTTGTTTTTGTGGCGTCTTCCTTACACAATGAGGACATTGTGTCCTTTAAGTGTGGGGAAGCTAGTTGCTAGTTTGTCTATAGGTTTAGTTTTAAATTTTTATGTTTTGTTCAGTTGTGTTATGGAATTATTCTTTGTGAGGTTATTGCCTAGTAACATATGTAGGTAATCTTTGCATAGTTAATTATGAGTCTATTGGATACATTTACTAACTTAAAATTAAGGATCTTTAGTTTTAATATGATTATGCTTCTATGAATAGGCATGTTTAGGTAAAGTACTTTGGTATATATCTCTTTTAGGCCAAGTTTCTTTGAATATGTGCTTTGAAATAGTGAGTTTTACTTGATGTAGAGTTTTGTCATAACCATGGTAAGCTTTTGAGCCTTAACACATTAAATTTTTTTTGAGAGAATTTCTCTTGTTTTCATTACTCTAGAACTTGTGTTAGATAATTTTTGAGATCACATTTAGTTTATAATATGCATGAGAAATGATAAGGGCGTTAGAAGTAACCTATTTTAGCTTGCTAAACAACTACCCTTTTTGACTTTAGGTAGCCATTTTGAGCCTATAACCATTTTATTCATGAGCTTATTTTTAGCCCTACGCCAATTTCTAATGAATTAAACTTTTCTATTTGAACCCTTGTATGGAAGATGTAGTAATGCTTAGATGAATAGGATAAAGTATTGGTATTTTGTAAGCATGAATTATTCATGAATAATTTTTTATCCTTGAAGTTTAAAGCCACTAGTTTTTTGCCAAAAAAAATATGAGAGAAGTAAACTACTACACTAGGTTGCTTTGAAAGAATGAAAATACAAGTAAGAGAAGCAACTAGTTAAAGTTGAAGAGTATGAAGTGAAAGCTAGTGGGAATTGAAGAATAATTGAAAAGGGGATATGTAAATTTCATTAGACAAGATAGTTATCATGCTTTAGTTTTTGCAATATAAAGTCTTGCTTGTCTTAGTAATTGTTGTATTTTTCCACACAAATAAGCTACTTAACCAAAATTTTCCTACCTTAACCTAAGCCAAGCTACAACCCTTTCAATACCCTTTTGATTTTGTGCATATTTCATGCTAGTGATGGAGATTTTTATTTAATACAAGCTTATAATATGTAGTGGTACAAGAGGAAATATGAGTTAAACACAATCCCTAAAACACTTGAGTGATGTAAGGCACAAATTAAGAGAGAATAACTCTACAATTTTGTATTACTTGCTAGGTGAGAGTACATGTTATAAGAGATAAGGTTTTTAAGAGCTTTATATAATTGTACTTTACATTCTCTTGTTTATCTTATTGGGGGCATGTGAGTATTAAACCTTATAGATCCAAGATTTTGTTTTGATATTTGTTGACATTAACCCAATAATTAACATGTTAAAGCAACCTTGCACGTGTTAACTTATGAGAATCTCAAGAAGTATGAACTCCATATTCCATGTTTTATGTTTTATTTATATGTTTGAGCTATGATTTTTTCTTGCATTTTGAGTTTTTGCTTGAGGACAAGCAAAAGTTCAAGTGTGGGGAATTGATATGAGCTTGAAAAGCTCATAATTATTGTGTTTTAATGTATAGTTTTGTTTAGTATTATGTTTATTATTTATGTATTTTATCTATATTTTGTTGCTTTTATGTGTTTGGTATGTGTTTGGTTGTTTTATTTGTTTTGTAGGAGAAGGGAAATGATTTGAGAATTACAGGAATCAATTGGAAGGAGGAGGAGAGGAATGAGAGCTACAAGGGCATTGTCGCGAGCGCGACAATGCAAGAGAGCTCGCGACAGCAAGCGAAGAAGAGAGCCAGGCCAGCAGAAGAAGCGTGCACTGTTGCGTGGGCGACAACAAAGGAAAGGTCGCGACAGACAGCTAGGCCAGCCAAAGCATGGGTGTGCCTTGTTGCGAGCGCGACACAGGACGGATGAGCAGTTGTATTTTTGAAGAGATGCAATTTTTCACCACCAAATGCAACCTTTGTGAAGAGTTATTTTGAAGAGCCATATCTTTTAGGGAGGCATATATATGCCAAGTGAACAGATTTTTTGGAAGATGAACTTTTGGAATTTGATATTGTGGTTTTAAGAACAATAATTTTCTTTAGAACTTTTGTTTTAATTTTCATGACTAGAAGGAGACAAAGCAAGGGAGAAGACATCTTTTCTGAAGGAAAAAGGGTTGAGAGATCCCCTTCTTCTTGTTCTTAATTTTATTTCTTTTTTGAAATCTTTTAAATGAATATTATGTTGGCATTTGATTATATATGAACAATTTTATATTTCCATTTACTTAGTTAATCTTTGATTGTAGTATTTGCTATTAAAATGTTATTAGTATCATTATAGGTTAAGGAAAAAGACCTTAGATGGCAATTCCTTTTCTGAAAATCAACATAATGGTTTTAAATAAGGGAGTTAGCGAGAGCAACGTCTTATTGAAATTTAATAGAAAAATCATTATCCAAGCATGGTTTGAGAGATCACATATGGAGATAATTACTATAGGTTCGTAGTTGGTCTTAAAATGTGTAATTAAAATCAACTAGTTCATTAACGAGAGTTGAGAATTAGCATTTTAATTGCATGTTTTAGGCAATCTAATTCATGTCGAGAGAGTGGATTAGAAATTTATTCCAACTTGGCTTACTAATAAGATTAAAACTTATAATTAAAATAATGATATCAAGTGCTTGATTATTTAATTTCATTATATTTATTGTCTTCTTTGGTTATATTTAAGTAGGATTTAATTTACACAAAAAGGTAGTTTAGAATTAATTTTCACTTACAGACATCGTAAACAAGATTAAAATTGAGTAGTAATAGTGGATAATTTAGATCAACATTTCCTCGTGGGATCGATATCTGAAGTACTATAACCAGTATACTGTATACTTGCGGTATTTAAGCTTTTAGAAATAGCCATATCAGAGGGTGTATGAAATTAGACATGGAGAATGCGTAAAATTGACTAAGGAGAATACTTCCTAAATTTTGACGTGTTTTCAAACGTTGGCGACCATTTTGGTTTGATGATCATTTAATCCGATCGGATTTAATACGCTTTTCAGGTACTGCCAGAGTTGTGGCTTAGGCTTATTGCGCCAAGCGTAATAGGAAACTTTTCAATCTTTAACTTGATTGAAGAATTATCCGGTCGGATATTATTTAAAAGAGATAATTAACTTAATTGTCGTCCTTCGCATCTTGGATTCGGGATGGACATCAAATCTAGCGAATGAATCGGATATTATTTAAAAGAGACAATTAACTCAATGCCGTCTTCACATCTTGGACTCGGAATAAACATCGAGCCTAGCGAAGGTAGTTATTCCTGCTGACGAATGGATTCCAACTTTCGCATCTTCAGCTGTATAAAGCCTAGCAGATAAGTTGTGCCTAATGAGGAGTTTTGGCCTTAAAAGGTTATAGGGAGTTACCCGTATGGAGAACCTTTATCGGGATTAAGATTAAGATGGTGTCCTTCTAACTTACTTATAGATTTTCGCATTTTGGGTTCGAAATAGATATCGAACCTTGCGAACGAGTCGATGGTGATCGAATGGAGACATCCTACATTTTCAGTTCGGGAATAACATCGAACCTAGTAGGTTGACTTACATCAGAGAAAAGCTTTCGCATTTTGGGTCCGGGATGGACATCGAGCCTAGAGAGGGAGTTATGCTAGTCGATAATTGGCTTGGAGTTAAGCTGTGTTTCCAGCTTTCACATTTCTGGCTCGAGATAAGCGTCAAGCCTAGTGATTAAGCTTTAATAAGTTTAATACATCAATTGGGATGGAGCATCAATCGAAATTAAGCTTTATGGTGATCGCATCTGCTGGAGATTTTTATCGATTAGAGTAATGATTGTCGATCAGAATTGTCATCAGTTAGGAATAATTACTTCGATCGAAAATTTCATCAATCAGAATTTCAGAAAACCTGTCGATGATAAAGCAGTGGAGTTGTTCTGGCCAATTGGGAAAAGGTCTACAGGCGTTAAGGCCCTCATCTCAAATTTCCAATGCTAGGAAGTATCTTTTCGATTCTTGGGGAGGCGACTCGTTATGGATACCGATCGGGATACGAGGTCTACAGGCATGATGGCCCTCATCTCGTTCCCGATATTAAGAGTGGGATAAATTCAAAGGTCCTTTTACTGGAGAAACAGATACGAAATCTTTTTTTAAACAACAAGTGGGAAATTCACGAGTTTAGATGCGTACCTGTTTTTAAGCTGCCTTTTGTTTCGTGAAGATACCTATTTTGTGCTCATCAGAGTGCTAGAATTTTCAACAACTTTCACATGTTGCAGTTTTTTTTTATTGCTGTATCTTTAAAAACTTAAAGATGAATCTTTAATAGTAAACAAATAATATCAAAATGCACTATCAATCCAGCGCATATTATAGGAGACTGAAAGAGCATTAAAATTTTAATACAATGCATTTGTAGAGACTCAAATTATAATAATCGCACCTGATTTTGACGTTGCTTGCTGGCCTTGACAGTTTGCCCGTGTCAGCTTGATATTCACACTTGCAATATTTATCTGAGCTGAATGCATCGCTTTTATCGCCGTGCCACTTACAGGAGCTTTCCCACTCGCTGGTTTGAGAGCCCGAGAATTTTGTGTAGCTCATGACCTTTGTCACGGCCTCCATTATTTCGAATCTTGTTTAGACATCTTGGGTTGGTGAGCTTTCTTGTGTTTCTTCTTGGTGCTCATCGATGTTTGTGCGGGAACGACATCAAGTAGAGTGAAAGTTCTAGCCGGCTGACCATTGTGGCGATCAGATTTACTCTGCTCAGCCTCCTTTCCCCTTTTTATGATCCTCGAAAAGACTGATCGTTTAAGTTTCTTTTCTAACCGATCGGAATGGGAGGTGCTATTGAATTGCCGACTGTCTGGATATTGCAATCTGTCCAGGACATTGATTTTCTTTATTCTACTGGATCCGAAAGCATCATCTAGCTGGATGCATTGCCCGACCCTATCCATCAGGTCGAAAAAGCTAATCGGTAGCCTTGTTGTCAATGATTCAGAAAATGGGCGATCCGTGATGCCTCTCGCCAAAGCATTTGATGCCACATCCACACTTAAATCCCCTACTTCTGACATTGCGGCCTGAAAGTGATCGATGTAATCTCTGAGACTTTTATCGGTTCTCTGGTAGAGATTACATGGGCCACCAACCGACTTTGATGTGCGTGTTTGCATAGCAAATCGAGCGATGAACAACTATTTGAGTTGCCTAAAGGAGGCGATTAATTCTTGAGGGAGTTTGATGAACCATTTCAAAGCATCCCCTCCTAATGTGGTTGGGAAGACTCTGCATGCGATCCTTTCATTGTAGGTGTAGACCTGCACTTTAGTCAAATATTTCGCAAGGTGAGTGGCGGGATCAGTTTTACCTGTATATTTGTCCATCACCACATCCCTCTACCTAGGAGGTAACTCAGATTCTATAACTTCTCTGCAGAAGGGTGAGGGAGTGTTGTTGCCAACATTCCTTTTAGGCATCCCTTTCATTGCCTTTGTCAAGCCAAACTTTTTGAATTTTTGTTCAAACCATTCGTCCTCCCTGCTCATCACCGCAGAAGTGAACTCTTCTTTTGTCCTTTGAAAGCAACTGCGTATGTAGATCAAGTCATCATCTAAAGATGAGGTATATAATTTACTGGGGATATAAAAAGCATCTCAACTCGAGGACATTGTCTCCTTCACCTTATCGTATTTGTTTGTGATTTTGACATCAGCGCTCTTTCCATCATGGGCGCTTGGCTCGTTGAGAAAAATTCCCTTGTTCCTCCTTCCAAAGTCTTTGGCCATGAAAACCATTTTTTGACCTCTTTCGGAAGTTCTGGGCATCCTCCCTCTTTCCAAGGCTTGGACAATGCTCTCAGTGAGGTCACCAAGAGCAACACACATACCTCCGATAGTAAAAAGGGCATCCTCCTGCTATCGTGCAACCACATCATCGAGATTTGGAAGGGGATTACCCCTGACTGATGATCTAAAAGATCTCTCTCTTAGCCCTGAGGGTTCAGATCTATCCTAGTTACTGCGATTATACTCCCTAGGAGCTACGTGCTCATTGGATCTTGAATCTACCATGTCTCTCAACGAAAGCATCAAATGATAAAGCAAGATTTGACTTTATCTGTAAAAAGGAGAGCTAGCAGCTGACAATCCGTTCGGATGACAAAGCCTGCAAGAACGAGTGTCCGGTTGGACTCGGGTTTTAGCACTCCGAAGCTTAAGTCAGTAGCTTTTAGAGAAAAAGTGTTTAGAGAGAGAATCTCAGATAGTCAATACCTGAAGCCATTGTATTTCAAACTATTTATAGGAGTTCTTTGGAGGGGTACTCGAGTACCTTGAGGCGCGATAACTAGCAGTTGGAGCAGGTGAGCAGCGATATGACAGGGAGCAGGTGAAGAGTATGGGCGTTGGCTTGTGTTAGTGGACTAACAGGACGTGCTGTCCTATCAGTCTGATCAGACATCATGCCTTCCTGTCTTGTCTTCCAGCTCACTTTTTGCCTTTTGTTATTGGGCTTGGGCCGTGCCAAGTGTTGTTGGGCCAACCTGATTGGGCTTTTGAAGATGTATTTTCCATAGTTATCAAGAATATTACAAAAAAAAGAGAGAAGTAATAAAATTTTTATAATTATAAAAAATTTCATGATATCAAAGTTGTATTCTTTCTAGTTTTGAGGGTTTTTTTCATAAAAAAAAGTTGAGTTTTCTCCCTTTCGATGCTGGGTAAAATACATATTTTATAAAAGTATAAGAGATTGAGTTTTCCTCCCTCTTATCACCATCAAATCCAATGTTTTTTTTCTAAAGATAGAATATTCTTTCTCCATAGTTAGTTCCTTCTTAAATATATTTTTCATTAAACCATTTTGAACAAGTCTCAAAAAGAGGTCAAATTTCCCTCTCTTTTTTATTGTCACTGCCCCTCTAAGAAGGAAGCTTATGACCTATTTAGCCTATCCTCGAAGAGCAATTGCCAACTGCCATCACAAATGGGTACATGCACCGTAAGAAGCTTTTGTGCTTCTATTCAAATGTTGATGCATGTATCGCATTATAGCTCCTTTGGTCGCTGTTCTTTATCGCTTTTTACTCCGATTTGGTTACCTTTTTTTTTCAACTCTAGCAAGCTCTCTTTTCGGTTACTGGTGAACTCTTTTGTTCTTTGGTTCAAATCAATCTAGGTTCTATTTCACGTACATTGTGAAAAGTTGTGCCGTACAAAAAAGACCGTTGGAAATTACATAATTGTCCTGCCAAAGGCAATGGAAGAAAACAAGACAACTCCACAAGAGTTTCGATAAATTTGCTAGATATAATAGGGACATCCAAGTAGACAACCTCAACTGAACCTTTTTCTTCATATGAAATCCAACATTTTAGGCATTTTTTTATTCAAACTTGGCTCTTCCCCTCCATTGCCACTATCAACTTTGTGAAGTCAGAACTTCAAATAGGAAAAATAATTGGTAGTGGTAGAGTGCACGATTGTCTAATAAGCTGCTATTATCACACTTTAATTTTGCAAGTTTTGCATGTGTGATATCTATGCATCAATTTAAGAAATGTTAATTGATGCACCGACTTGAGGGGAGTGTTAATAACTTTTGATTTTTCTAATTAAATTAGCAATCTCATTTAAATTTATTGTTAGAGTTATTTTTGTATTTTTAATTTGTTTTTTTTATTTTCCTTGTTATGATAAGATTTGTTTTTCTATTTGTATAATTTGTTTATTTTAAAATATTAAGAAAAAAAATAGAATTAATAGATTTTTATTATTCAGCACCAAAACTTAAACAAAACAAACAATAAGTTATATGCAAACATGATGCACTTAAGCTAGGTGAATTATAATTTCTATACAGGAATCAAACCATACACATACAAAGGTAAAAGATACATAATACAGTGCAATCCATTGGTTAATCAAACTAATTAAGTTCTTTAACTCAAACCATGACAAGTTATCTAAAATGCCAAATGGAAACAGTTACTTGATACACTATTGCAAATCATCTATGATGATGGTGGATAAATAGCAAATGAAACAATAAATTGAAATTTTACACGAGACATTATTAAATGTACTTATTATTAAATTATTATATGTTATTATTTAATATGAATCGTGTTACATGGTGATTGAACTCAAATTAATTTACATATAATTCCATAGAAAATACATCAAATTTAATTTTTAATTTACTATATGATTAATTTATTTTAATTATTGCACCGCACATTGCAAAAATTCTATATTAGTTCGGTTTCAAATTGAAAAAATGAACCACGTAAACAAATTTTTTAAATTTCATTTGGTAATTCAGTTATTTATGTTAAAAGTTGCAGGTGTAGTAATTTTTATTTATGTACATACATTTTAAAATTCATATGTAGTAATTTTTATTTATTAGAAAGAAAAAAAAGAAATATATATATATATATATATATTAATTTTTTTTTTGAATATCTAATAAGAGGCTTGCAAAACTTAGAACCTAAAAGATATTTTTTGAGAAAATATGTATCTAAGGCATATTTTTTATTTTTCAATATCTGGTTCCCCTTTTCTTCTTCGTGTCTTCGGTGCCCGTACCCTAACCCATTACAATTGCATCTCTGCCGCCCCCCGTTTCATGCCTAAAACCCCAGTCTCCCTTTAGCCGGCCACCATTCCCATCAGCAACCAGCCCAAATAAGTCGCCGCCGGCCATCGTTTGAAGTCTCCACTCTGACTGGTATTTTTTTCTCAAATATTCTATCTCTTCCCAATCTGCTACTGTGCTACAGGTTTTGCATTTTATACGTTATTAAAATTTTTTCGTATATTGAAGTCTCCACTCTTTCTTTCTTGAAATGATTTTATTATGTTTTCTGTTTAGTTTTGCTTTTTTTTTTTGGTTGTGTTTAGGTGTTTGACACTTGTCTTTTGGGTATATATTCCATCATTTTGATTCTCAGTTTGTTTCTTTTATTCTCAGTGATCTTCTGGATCCTGCCTCATCGAAATAACAAAATTGATGGTTTTGACGCAAATGATTCAAGGTACGGTTATTATTCTTTTTATTTTATTAAAATGATTTTTGATGTTGGGGTTTTGGTGAATATTAGGAATTTTAGGAAAATATCTACATTTGGTGCTTCTTAAGTTCTACTTCTACAAGTATATTATCTACCACCTTAATTGGAGAGATGGGGATTAACGGCCTGTGTTGGATGTGCTATGAAAATCTGATAACGGAGGGCATAGTTTGTTAATATTATATGAAATGATCTTAAAATGATTATGAGATACACCAAAATATTAAAAAAAATTGAAAAAAAAATCAATTTATAACCTTTTGCATATCTGAAATATTTATATATTTTTTCAATTTTGTTTAGCGTCATCACGGTGTGTAATTAGGGGTTTTTAATGTTTTAGCAAATGGGTATTCGTTACTTTGCTTTGTTATTGTGTGATTAAAATTCTGTGACTACATTAAAATTATGTGGCTATTTGTTTGTTGGTTTTTCTGCATTTCCCCTTGCAATTAGTGTTTGCAGTGTTTTCCATTGATGAGTATGTTATGCATGCCTGGGATCATCTGGGTTTGTGTTGGAGGAAGCTTGACGTGGGTTGAGAACGAAAATTTCCTTTTGGAGAAGTGTTAATGTTGGAGATCAAGAATAAAAATTGAATTTTATTTTTAATAGTATTGAAGTTGGAGATTTGGATTGACAGGTTTATATTTGATTTGGACTTGTATTTCTTTTTAACTTTGGGTTGTAATTTTTTTTTTTTTCATTAAGAGTCTGTTTGGAATAAATGAATTCCTCAAAATTTTGTGGAATTCATTTGCAATTATAATATTTTGTTTGGAATAAGGAAAAAATGTATTTCAATTTGTTGGTTTATATTTTGTGGAATTCAATAAAACTAAAGCCAAGTCCCCTAAAATAATCGGAATTACAAATGAATTCCGCAAAATAATCCAACAAAGATTGAATGACAAAAATACTCACACTTCTAATCGTTTATTCTCTATAGGTTATTTACATTAGCTTCTTCTTCTCCATCAAATTTTGCCGGCAACCTCAAAATCTCCAGATCTAGCATCACTGCGTTTACTTTATGGATACGGCTCTGAGTTAAAATCAAGACCCAAACAACAGCGTGTGCTCTGTTTTTGCTAATGAAGTTTAATAAATTAACAATTAGCAATTCTCGTCAACATTTTCCCAGTGAGAAAATTGGTGGGAATCAAAACCAATTCATTCTTTTCTCTTCATACAAACTTGTACTTTTATCATAACCAGCAATTTCAAAGCTAACAGTTTTTTTTTTCTTTTTTTATGGCTTTGTTATATTCTTTGCTGAATGTGACAATGTGCTCTCTTGGTAGAATGGCTTTAGTTTTTTGTTGGATAGATTTGTATGTTCCTTTGTTGTTGATGGATTGAGGTCTAATTTAATTGATTGTCTGTAAGTGAGTGCATATCTTTAAAAGAGTATTTGAAGCTTTGTTATATTCTTGGTAACTGTTTTTTTACTGTATTGGATTTGAGAGAGGTGATGGGAGTAGGAGAAATTAAGATCCCTAATATTGGGCAAGGATTTCCAAGCTTGATTCCATTTCTTTAAAAATTTTTTAAATGGAATCTGATTTTTATTTTAATGTTTATAATATGATTAGCTTTTTTTTTTGTCACCTACAGTTTGACAAAATCCCAATGTAATTCTGTAATTTTGTATTCAGGTACACAAGGGACTATTAAATAAAAAGGAATTAGCAATGAAAGAGCAAGATATCATTACCGTAGAGCCAAAATCCAGTTCTCTAACTGTTCATGAAACCAAACTCAAGGTGAGTATGCTTGATCAATCAATATTATTACTCAAGAATTGCAAATGATATATTATTTTTGGATGATTCTTTTGTATCGGCAGAAGTAAATAAAATGCTCGCACAAAGTTGTTATATATTATTTTATTTTTTTAATTATGGAAAAAATACACAACTATAGATCATAATCTTCTCTCTGTCCAAATATACGTAGCCCAACAATCTTCTATGTTTTAATTTATAATAATCTGTAGCATTTCTTCTTTCCACAAATCTTTCATAAATTCGAGCTTTTATCTTAGCTAGCTAGCTTTTTAATCTATGGCAATTAATTTGCAAATCTCCTTAAGAGTCCTAGAGTTTGACTGTAAGTTTCCATGAGTTCAAGGATGTCAAAGTAAGAATAGATTCTGAAAAACAATTTTTTTTTCTTAGTCCTGTAAGTTTTTGTGTTTGTCTTGTTTTCGTAGTTATGTCATTTACCTCTATGAAATTTTTATAAAAATATGATACATATAAATGGCATGCATGATATTGAGCAGAAGCAATGGAAATTCTGAATTTTCATACCAAACATGATATTATGATATTAAATTCAATTTATATGAATGATATTGTTTATGGAGAGTTACCGGTCTTGAAAAATGTAACATATAAAATTAATTTTCTGTTTCTTGAAATCTATTTCCTTTTGTTGAACTGCCTATATTTATGTTGATTTTTAAATGGATCATTTGCTGCCCAGAAATTGTTCTTACCAGACCCTCGTTATTTTTAGCAGCAAGAATTCTATTATAGCTTCTCTCTTATTTTGATTATTTTTACAGACAATGTTGTTAGCTTTTTTGTTTCATCTCCTGATATGATTTATCTGATATTGCATTATCTTGTTTGATTCGAGGGAATTGAATTGAAAAGATTCTTTATTTGGTTAATATATGGAATAGGGCAATCTGGATTCTCAGTTTCCCATCAAAGGCCACTGTCACCAGTTTGAGAAAATTATAATATATTTTCTTTTCCCTTGCATCGTTTATTAAACAAATAAGCTGTAATTAGTGCTTTTTTAATCAGAGTACTTATCAGGAGTTATGAGTTTAACTAGATGAAAGATGTGCTGCCCTTTTTTTTTTCTCTCTCTTCTTTCTTTGAGATGTTACAAAGAATTTTTACTGGAATTCAACTGGTAGAATTTTTTCCATTTCACTTATTCAAGATGATAATCAACATAAGAAATAATGGAATCATTAGGTGTTTGAATATTGTTCGTCACAAATTTCTTCGGATTCTTATAGTTTTGTATTTTAAATTTTCAGGGCTGGTAACCCTCCACAAACAACTGTGTAACCAAAATCTTCCATCGATGGAGGGGCAAATTCCTAATTCTAATACCAATCGCATCAAGCTTAATGTCGGTGGCAAGCTCTTTGAGACCACCGTATCTACTCTGCAGTCTGGTGGCCCAGACTCCCTTTTGGCTGCCCTCTCCAGCCGCCTGAGTCCAGACCCGATTTTCATAGATCGTGATCCTGAGATCTTCTCCGTCCTGCTCTCTCTCCTTCGCTCTGATCGCATCCCCTCTACTGCACAACGCTTCTCCAAGCAAGAGCTTGCCGATGAGGCTCTGTACTATGGCATTGAATCACAGCTTCGTTCTGCCTTGTCTCCCTCTCCTCTCTCTGGCATCGATGCTTCCCTTGTCTCCACCATTCATCCTGCATCAGACGGTGTTGCTTCTGCCTTTACTGTGGCAGCTGGTGATGGCTCCATCTGGATCGCACACGGAGGCCAAATTTCAGCTTATGATTGGAACTTGAGCCAATGTTGCACTATTCGGACTCACCTCGATGATATCACCTCAATCCGCCACATCTCACCTGATGTTGCCGCCATTGGATCCCATTCCGCCGCTGGAGTCCATTTCTATGATTTTTGCAGTTCACGGCACCTCGGGGCAACTCACTGGACCGACCTGACTGATCCCAGAATCTACAAAGCATGGATTACTTCAATCTCTGACTCGTCAAACGAAGTTTTTGCTTCCTTCGAGTGTCAACATAGAGAGAATTGTATATTATCAATAGATAAATCAACTATGCAGATCGTCTCAGAGATAACAAGACAATCTGGGAGCTCGGCAAAGAATATGGCCCCCGGAAAACTGACTTGGCTACCGGATAAAGGTCTGATAGTCGGAACGGCAGTCAGTAGCGGGGCTTTTGGCTATTCAGGATATATCAGAATATGGGACCCTAAGTCTGGTGCTGTGGTTTGGGAGACAAATGAGCCAGGTTCAGGAAGGAGCAGCAGGTTTGGAGACTCGTTTGCCGACGTGGATGTAGATGTGGAGAATGGGACTTTGTTCAAAATCTGTTCAAAGTCCGGGGATTTGGCAATGGCAGATTTACGTAATTTAGGAGATGATCCGTGGGTTTATATGCAAGATAAAAATCCTAGTTTGAGATTCACTGGCGGGGCCATGGAGAGTGTGATACATTGCTATAAAGGTCAGGTTTTTGTGGGTAGAGAAGGGGGTTTAGAGGTATGGTCCAAGGTGGCCGAGAGGAGAACTGGATTGCAAAGAGAAAATTTGGTGGGTGAGGAATTGTATAGGAGGAATTTTGTAGATAAGGTGGAGGATTCCGAGAGAGGGATTATTAGGAAAATAGAAGGGGGTGGCAGTAGGCTGTTTGTTAGTAGAGAGAATGTTGAGGGTATTGAGGTTTGGGAAAGCTCTTATTTTTCTGGTGCCACTTCCGTTTTGTGATTGATTGCACTATCCACTATTGATTTGCCTCTGGGATTTATGCAAAGTCTTGGTTGCGAGAATTGTTGCGAGTGGTAGTGGCTTCCATCAATTCAATTGCTTGTAAAATTTCGCACGTTATTATTAATGGTTAAACTCAATACATTCAGTTTGCTGTTGGTCTCAAACCACAGATGTGCTAATAAAATAAACAGTATCATTAGTGTATATATGAATAATATTGATATTGATGGGAGGTGATTAATGAATTCCTATTAATCTTGACTTTATTTGCTGTTTTGTTTCTTGGGCTTAGTATTATGTTCTTGCATGATTAAGGAGTTTAGGATTCTTAAAGACTTGATTTGGTGGTTTTAACACTAGTTCTTAGGGTTTCTGCATTACCTATAATGGGCAGCACCTCACCTCCTATTCCAGGGGTCGCCATCGGAAACCCCACCATAATGTATAATGGATTTTGCATGCACAGCTCTTGAATTTGATTTCAATTTTTGGAGAAATCATTCAGCCTCTTCAACTATAAATTTCTATCATACAATGTCTCTAAATGCTGGTGCGAAATCTTCTTGTTTCAATGAAAAAGAGAAGTGTTTTTATTCATTGAAAGAAAATTCTACTTCAACATTAACATTTAAATACCTATTGTGAATTAAGGTTGAAAATTCATAGGGTTAATTGTTTAATATTTCAAAAGGTTCAGGAAACAAAATGACTAATATAAGGCTTTACAAGTTGAAGGAGCAAAAAGAGTGCATGAAGCTTGAACAGGAAATGAATACATGAGATTCAGTGGTAAAGAGTAATTGAGAATAAAAATAAAATAGTTTATGGAGTGAAAGTCAACTAGGAGGTGTGTCCTGAGTTGATCTCCTGTATTCTGCCTTCAGCTCGTATGATCCTTGATTTGTTCCTTTGCTGTTGTACACGCACAACTCTTTAAGCATATCTTTTAAAAATTGCTGCACAAACCCAATTCTCTTTCTCAACTATCTTAACGATATGAAATCATTTTAAAAGCTATAAAATAAATTAAAAAGTAGGTAAAAACAATAATTAAAATTTGAACATACTTCAGGTTGGTTTGTCTCTTGGATTAGTTGTCTTAATGTCCAATTGGGCTGTCTCTCAAAGAGTTTAAACATGATGTCTTCCATTTCTCCACGATCTCTTCTGGTTCTTTTCACTTCTGTTGCCTTGGCAGCTGCTTTCTTCTTTTCCTATTCCATTAGCATTAGCTTTTCACACACTATATTATCAAGGAAAAACACATTCTGGGTTACTTAATTTTAACCTTTTTTTTTTTCATATATTAGATTTCTATACTTTTGAAAGTCGACATTGGATCTTTGTACTTTTTGAATCACTCCTATTATGTCCAATTTAGATGAAATTGGCGGAATTTAAAAACATATCAATTTAAAAATCATAACTTTTTATTTGTATAAGATGAAGTGAATTATTCCAATTTTTTTATGTTTTGGAGGCCAGAGTAAGATTAACTTACCATGCATTTCAGTTTTGCTAATTCTATCTACGTTGAAATGTGATATGAAAAGTATAAAAATTTAATGTCAATCTTATAAAAGTATATAAATTTAATGTAAAAAAAAGAAACATTAAAATTTACTTACCTCACAAATGAATTTTTCCAATTATCAAACAAACTTGCATTTACAAAAGGGTAATTCATTGAAGAAAATAATTGGAAAATTACATTGGACCCAGAAGCAATCATCATTGGCGTAGGTCTCATATGGCTTCCATTATCATTATCGATGACCTGATGAATTTAGAATCAAACAACTATTTAATTAAGACACTACCTATTTTACCAATAAAGGGCACAAAGATATAACATATTTAGAGAAAGTCTAAGGATGCAAATTTGCCTTTAATCTTTCATAATATATATATATATATATATATATATATATATATATATATATATATATATATAATTCTACGTTTAATATTTCAATTGATGCACTATTACCTTTTAAAATTGGAAAAGTTTTGCTCCTCTTTAAATACTGTCATGATACATAGCAATCGAACAAGCAGATTCATAGCACAAGGGGAGCAAATTTCTCTCAAGTTTAAAATATGGATGATAATATTGCATCAACTGCAACATTAAAAATAAATATATCTTTTTTGTCGAATATTAAGGACAAATTTGCATCTTAAGCTTTAGGAAAAGTTTAAAATTCTTTTCTATATTTAGTAGTTTCAAATTTTTGACTGTTAAATCAGCTAACAGTAAATACCAAAAGTGAAAAGTATCATATGCAGATAAAGGGGTGGCTCATGTTTAGTTAAGAGATTACCCGTATTTGTCTATTCTTAGTCATGTACTTCTTTGTCCTCTCTCGACAAATTTTTGCATAGTTGTCAAGGTTTTCGTTGTGAGGCCTCATATCAAATTTATACAGTATTTTTCCCTCCACAGACATCTTTCCTATAAAATAATTAATCAATTGAGTTTCAATGCCAAAAGCCATGAATACAGCGTAGGATGGGCTATTACTGCTATTAAAACATACATGAATTTCTAGCATGTATTTGTATCTAAAAGATAAATCAATGAACAAGTACATGAGTGTGCAAGGCATATGTTTTAGTTCAATTCGATTTCAGAACAGTTTAATATAATTAAAAGAAGAAGAAAAAGGAAGAGATGGGTAGTTACCTTGAGATGACTCAGAAAAAACTGACATAGGGATGAAGTCTTCAGACATATCCATAGAATAAGATTTGGGAGCATTTCCAGATTCCTTGTCAATCAATTCCATGGTGAACTGAACATCATCATTTTTATTTCTCATTAATATCCTAAATTATTGGTAATAACAATTACTGACTCGCCACAAATAAGAAAGAATTAGAATAGTTTAAAAGGGTGAAATGGACCTGATGAGAAGAGTTATCATCGGTAGAATTGAGAGGGTCGATCGAGAGAATGACTTTGGCAACAGAAGAAGAAGAAGAGTGGTCAGCACATGAATATCTGTGAAAAGATTGAGAAAACAAAGCAGGGCATTTCATTAGCCATACAGCTTTATCTGCTCTGCTCGTCTCCACCACTCCCCCAATGCCGTTTTCATTGTTTTGCTTATTGCTACATTCATCCATCATCGTAAATAAATACAGATCGGTTTCTTTTATCCCTTAATTACCATAATTTATTCAATCTAAAACCATCACAACTAATGAGGAAAATACGGATCCAAAATTCTACTAACTAATCTTACAGCCATATGATGCCCGCTATTCTTCACTAATTTAAATATTCTTTATTATTATTATTATTATTATTATTATTGGGCGATAGAAATTGATAACAGTTTGGAATTTATGGGGATATTATCGGGTTTGTTTGACCTGATTGTTGTTTCAAAAGTTCCTAAAAGCAAAGAAATTCCGCCAAGATCAAGACAGGGGACTCTTAGACAGTCAAATCAGTAAAAGTAAAAGGGTGATTTTTAGTAGAAAATAGCCAAGAGAGCTCTATATCCGATGATTTGTCTATTTATAAAGATGAGTGCCCTATTCCGATTAGGAATCTTAATGGATATGGGAGTCTTACTGGATATCATGGGATAAATATCTCACATCGAAAAAGTAAAGGGAGGGTCTTGGACTTATAAGTTTGGACGCTGCACACCCTACTGAGATATCTTTTTAGGGAGAGAGTAATGACTTGTGACAAGCAGTATTAGAGCCGACCTGGATCTGACTCCAATGTCCCGCCAAGCGCCTCGAGGGACTGAGGTAGGCAGAGGGCCTCACCTGTGATGAGGGCATCACAGGATTGGATGTGGGAGAATGTCATGGGATAAATATCCCACATTGGAAAGGTAAAAGGATAATCCTGGACTTATAAATATGGGCACTGTACACCCTATTGAGACGTCTTTTTAAGGAAAGAGTAATGGCTCATGACATAGAGGAGGAGTCTCGCCAAGATATGAAGTTTTCCCAAAACATGAAGCCCTAGAATAGGAAGTTGATCTGAAACCCATATCCTAACAGGACTACTGGAAATGGTATCGTTAAGCCAATGCAAACTCTGGGAGCTCCGAATAGCCATGAATCCGAGCTATGGGCTGGGATCTAAATACTAGTCCGGTTATCAAAGGTCTTCCCCGAGATAAGAGACATTTATGTCGCCAAAAGACCGAGCTCCTACTCGCAACTATATAACTGCTCTAATCGATCAAAACGAGGTGATGCCTTGATCTTTGTACCGATGATAAATGCAGTCCCTTCTATTCCTACAATGACAGAGAATCATAATTACATCCCTCGATTTCGGCGTAACAACTGGCTTTGCCATTAATTCTCTGCACATGGGGAACATCTATACCGTCAAATTTTTTCTCATCCAACAGCTCGCCCTGATTATAAATACCCCTCTTCCTTCTTCATTTCCACCTTTTTCACTCTTTCCTTCCTACTTCATTTTCTCATTTCTGGGCATTTAATTTCTTCGAACCTCTCAATCTCTTCGCTCCAAATCTCAGGTCAGTCTCTTGAATTTCTTCCTTTTTCCTTTATTTCTTTTTCTTCAGCACTTCCTTTCTACCTTTTTCTTTCTTTTTTATTTCGAAATGAGTGAATCCTTGGATTCTAGTGAGATTAGGATATCTGACAACCTATTGAATGACAACCCTTCAAGCACTTCTGCTCATAGTTCATCAACTGATAGCATGCCCATAGAACTCCCCGAGTTCCAAATAGCTTTACAAAATACCAATATAAACCCAAAAATCACTCTTGTAAATTCTCCAAACACAAAAGCACCAAAACCTAGCCATCCTAAATTACGGGGGCCACCAAGGTCCAATCCTCAAGTACCTAATATTAGCTCATCCATAAAAGTGACCGAGCTTGCTAGCTTAAAAGTTAAATTAGGAATTCCTTTCCAGTACAAATTCCTAGCCCGTAGTTCTCATATTTCTGCTGATTATAATTTTAATGACAAAAAGAAGCTTGTTTTGTACAAAGCCAACATTCGAGCTGAGGTCACCATTCCATTAACCTGTTTTAAGATTGCCTTCCTAAGATATTACAATCTCACTATCTATCAATTACACCCCAATTCTTGTCTCACCCTCACAGTTCTACAAATTTGGACATCAGAGAACGCAATTGATCTTACCATTCACCTGTTCAAAGCAACCCATATGGTCAGTCTTAGGAATATGACTGAAGACCATTGCTACATACAAGCCCGAGCAGGATACTGTATTTTCTCAGGAAAATCGAACTCTCTTAAGAACTGAAAACATCGGTTCTTTGTTGTAGAGGGTGAACAAGAATTTCCCATCCGAACTTCTTCAGGGCAATTCATAAACAGGAACGAGCAATGCTTGGTGTGACCTAAGATGAAGGGAAAATCTTAGCTTGATGGAGAGAGCTCGCCTAGAAGAAAATTGATATCTATAACTTTCTGGACCCTAAGTCCTCCCCTGAGCCTCCAAGCGAGATATGAGGTATATTCACTATTCTTGTTAAAAATAAAAAGTCTAATTGTTCTCATTGTGTTACTGTTTTGCAGTCATAGAGAGAGCTGGCAAGCAATCCTTTGGCAAAAAAGTTAATGCCAAAGAGGCAAAAGAGGCCAACCGTAAGGCAACTGAGGAGCCTGCTCGAAAGCTAATTGAGGCGGAGACCTATGTAGCGAAGGCACAAGAAGAATGTCAAGCCTTAAAGGTCGAATTAGAGAAGTGTTGGGCTGAGAAGGTCCAATTGGAGAGCAGCTGTGCCGAACTAGAGAAGAGAATTTTCGAGATGGAAGAAAAGATGGATGATCTTGTTGTGGACAATGCTATTGCCTATGGCGACAAGATCGTCCAGATTATGAAAGGCAAATTTCCCCAAGAAGACTTTTCTTGGGTGGACGATGTAGATGTTGATGAGTAGTAGTTAGAAATTTCTCCTTTTTTTGCTATAGACTTTAAGGCCAATTCCTGTACTTAAATATTTTTAATGAAAGTTTTTGCCTTCTGATTCGTACTTTGCCATACTGAATTTGTTGTTGTTCCAAACTATTTAACAGATAATCCGAACCTTAAGAAAACCTGAACTAATTCAAATAAGATCAAACAATTAAAAGGAATCTGAAATTTTAACAAGTGATTATGTGCTGAAAATGCTTATGGCTTGAGTTGAACTTTCTTTATTATTAATAAATGTGCTAGTGGCTTAAGTTGTCAAGTTGAGCTTTACATAAAGTCATGTATGTGGCGAACTGCCTAAAGCAAAAAATAATCATAGGTTCGTGGCGAACATGCCTAATTGAGCTAAAAAAACACAATGTGCTCGTAGCGAACATGCCTAATTGAGCTGAAGAAAATATAATATGCTCGTGGCAAACATGCCTAATTGAGCTGAGTACAATATGCTCATGGCGAACATGCCTAATTGAGCTGAAGGGGCTCGTGGCGAACATGCCTATGAACTCAGATAAGGTGCTCGTGGCTAATATGCCTAATTGAGCTGAAGGAGCTCGTGACGAACATGTTTAATTGAGCTGAACGGGCTTGTGGCGAACATGTCTATGAGCTCGAATAAGGTACTTGTGGTGAACATACCTAATTGAGTTGAGTACAATATATTCATTTTTGTGGGCTGAAAGAGTATGATTCAAATTCTGAAAAATTAAGAGTATAATTGAATTTTCAATATTTTTTAAGTGCACTATATATATATATATATACTAGTCTCCGTGCATGTATGTTACATGTGATTATTTAGTTTAGAAATTATTAATTTATAACAAAATGAAAAAAAATTCAAGTTTATTTAAATTAAATTAATTTTTTAGATCTCTACATCATTGGTGCATATGCGATTTTTTCTCCAATAAATTACCATATATAATAAGTCAACCGAACTGAATAAACTAAACAATAAACATATATTATCGGTAGCACCACCAGAAATCTTATGAAAGTTTGAGTTGGGATTGTAATTTATGGTAATTTTGAGGGTAAATTTCCACCCCCTATTATCATTGTAATAACATACTAATTATAAAAGAAAATTTGTAGCAAAAGAAAAACTTTAAATTTAAAAATCGAGCTCAAAGAGTCATCAGTCACGGAAACAGCCGCAAATCCTACCCCAATGCACATCAAATGCCACATAGGATTGCCATGTGGCTTTTATGACGACCATACTTCCTAATCATAAGTACATGTGGCATGCTGGCATGTTATCGATGTGGCATTGCAAGACGATATGTCATATGATGTGTCAATTTATGCCCAGAGGCATGTTGAATCGAAGCACCAGCTGTGCATCCTAGTAAAGTTTGTGGCTGTTTTTGGCCAGGATGATTGTGCAGGCTAAATTTTCAAAGTTAAAATATTTTTCTGCTGCAAAATTTATTATTAGAGTACAAAGTCTGACGACCATGGGCAAAAAGATTATCCACAAATAAATTCTGAACACGGCTATACTAATATTTGATGAGCACAAGTTTGGAAATTCCGGCCGTTGCATCCACAAAATGTACAGAAAACGCAACGATACGCATAACAACATTATCAATGTATAAAATTAGAATTGGAGAGCAACAGATAGGTATCATAATCACAAGTTCTCGCATTCGCCTCAAGAGACTTGTATATTGTCCACAACTGATACAACAAAAAATACAGCTATATAGGCTATAGCATCCAAAAATGAGGAACCAAATAAGGAAGAAGCAGAATCTAAAAGCGAAGAACAAAAAGAATATAATGTTCATAAAGCATAATAAATGGATTTCAAGAACAACTTGAATCCATTGTTCTAACTGGGCCAGCCGCAAAAATCTGACATCGAGGAACTGTAGTTTTTATGTACACAAAACACCCTTTTTTTCCTTTTTTTTTTCCAAGATACCCTCTCCTCTCTCCTAATGTTTTAAAAATTGAATTTCGAATTACCAAGTTCAACATAATGCTTCGATTGGGCTTCCGGCATCCCATCCAATAAAAAATTGCAGTTTTGAATATATAAATCATCAATCAGAATCAGTTTCTCTGTTAAAATCTGTACCCTGTAGATCCAGACTGCGGTCGGGCAGGTGGTAGCCGAATAGGAGTGCGACGGCTGCCCGAGTTTATATCACCATTTTGTGCTGAGTCATTGTAATGTCGACTGTGGCCATTTGATGTAGACCTAGATGTACCAAAGTTCATAGAACCATTGGCAGCCGCATCAAATGCAGATCTCCAGTCATCACCTGATGGGCCATTTGTCTTGGGGCTGCTTTCTGCGATTGGATAATTACAAGAATTAGCAAACACAACCATCAAAATACTGCCTACATAAGAACAAATAGTCGAACAAAATTATACAAAACTATGCGTTGATTATCCACGATACCCTATAACATGACCTAATATCAGTGGATATCAAATACCATCTACCACATTTTCTCAGCTTTGGTGGCTCAGGTTTTAAATTAGCCAACCCAAACTCACAGAAGTTCTTGAAATTGAAATATATGTTGAGTAATGCAATCTGCGCCGTCATAAAATTAATGGAAATAATTGGAGAACTCATGGCCAGAAAATATAATTGAATTGCAAAACTGACTGAAAAGACAGAACCATCTTTCCCAGAACTTGAGCTCGACAGCTTCAGCTATGACCCTGTATTTTTCAAATTCTTACCTGCTCCACTACCATTAGACCAACTGGAAGCTGCAGATGCTCGGTTGTCATGAATGCTGAGTTGGCGAGTTAATTTGGAGAGGAGAGAGGACTGTTTCTGGTAGCGCTCTCTCCTGTGCTTAACATTCTGGTCCTCCTGAAGCATCTCTTCAATCCTTGTTGTGCTTTGAGCACTGCCCATAAACACAACAGGTTCAGAAATTTGATTCTTGAGTTGAATATATGTAATACAACCATGTGAACCATCACATTAGATAACAACAAAATTCACAATGGAAGGGACAGACAAAAAGCGAAGTAACAGATTTTAGCCAAGGCAATAAAGAATAATGCATTGGACCTGACAGAGCTGTACAACTGATTTAGCATATCCTCCTTGGCCTTCTCAACTTGGCAAAGAACAACTGCCTGTTTAACCAAGTATATAATGGCAAATGTATTCATAAGCAACCAACCATAAGGATAAGAAATACTGAATAGTAGTAGCACACTTACTTTGGGAACATTAGCAGCCAAACTATTCAAGACAGCTTCGACATAACCACGCACTTCTTGAGACATCCATCTGAGCTCTTCTTCAGGGTCTGAAGGCCTTCGAGCCATCGTATCCTGCACAAACCAATTTATTCTAAGAAATTAGGCTATCATAACAATCTCTAGTGCATACACATCTTCATGCAGAAATATTAGCAGGTGCATAACTTCTAAATGTCTGAATTTTTTCACTTTCTTTCCCAGGCTCTGCTTATCCATGAAGGTAATCCAAGAGTATGAAAAAAAAATGTTTATTTCAGAAATGGTGGTGGGTCACTCATCATAGTCTATTATCTATAAGTGGCGAAGGGATTCAATCATTTATTCACGGCAAAAATCTATGATCCTTATTTTGTCAAATCTAATTAATTATAAAAATGTCTAATACGCAAAGGGAACCATCATCCTTAGCAACCTTGCAATTCCCTGCAAGTGGTAAGCTCCATCAAAATCATTTCCTATGTACACATTTTCTGTTATGTCTTTCATTGTTGCAGGCTGCATTTCATTAAAAACTACAGTTACACCAAGGCTTTCAGCAAACTATTGAAGCTATCCAGAGAGTACCAAGTGCAGTAAAAATTCAAAATAATAATAATAACTAAAAATAAAAAAGGATTGATGATTTCCATTCACAGGATTTCCAAAGAAGGCAGAAATAAACAAGTGGACTGAATCACGAATACAGCAGGTCAACACCTCATGCACCAAGAGACTAAATCACAGAGAAAAACTCCTGTAAAACTATCCAAAATCCAAATGATTAACTGTAAGGACCCAAAAATAAGAGGGGAAGCTGTAAATGCACTATAACATACTAAGGATCCATCAGAAAGACTCTGCCGCATGGTAAGACCGCCTTCAGGAGATGCATTCCTTATTTTTCCTCTTGAAGGTTGCGCAATTTTCACTATCTTGTTTATCCATTCAACTTTATCAGCCACAGTCTCAGCCTTCAAAACAACAGCACTGTGGGCTGCAAGAGAAAAGAACATCAAGGTGAAGAATGGTAACTCAAAACATTGTCTGAAGAAAGATAAACCTACGTATTATAACTGAAATCAATCATGTACCTTTCAGAACAGTTTTATATGTGACCTTGCTAGTTATCTTGAACACAAGACTGGGCGGCTTAGAATCCGGTCCATTGGCTTTTTTATCCTTTGAACTTTTTTTATCCTTAGGCTCCGGTTCTTCCTCATCTAAAACCTCTTCAATAGTGCATTCCTACACACAGGATAAGAATTCCCATAATACATGGAAATTAAAACCAATCAGAATGATGCATGCATAGATATGGGTTGCCGCAACAGGAACTCAGTTTTGTTTGGTTACTGTTATTATGCTACTGCCAAATGTACAAAAGAGTTTACATAACAGACAATTGAAATTGAGTAATAGCCACAATCTTCACTTGCAGAAAAGATGTGTACTGGAGAACACTAAATATAGCAACGAAAAGAAATAAAAGAAAGATATCCTTAATAGTAACATTCTATTCCACCACAAAGGTACCCATGTCAAACCAGACTAACATTGCCAATATTTCATCTCAGTAGACTGTAAATGCCATAAGCAATGACCAAAATGCATTACTAACAAAAATGCAAATTGTTATTTTTCAGAGCATCCTTGAAGCATCTAGCAGTAAATTCATAGG
Organism: Excoecaria agallocha; assembly: GCA_037975025.1. Classification (NCBI taxonomy): domain Eukaryota; kingdom Viridiplantae; phylum Streptophyta; class Magnoliopsida; order Malpighiales; family Euphorbiaceae; genus Excoecaria; species Excoecaria agallocha. Next base: position 117,880,643 of record CM075806.1, on the reverse strand, counting down.
GTGCAACGATAACAATATCTCATATCTCGGTAAGAAACTCTGTCCTGAATATCATCCACTTGTTCGAAGCATTAGAAGAGATTAACACTTACAGTTTACAGACTTTACAATAGAAATCCAACACCTATTTCAAGGAAATTTGTTTGCAAATAGAAGTAATGACAGGAAATACCATACCACCCATTCCTTCCCATTAAAATGATTTAAAAACTTCTAGCACCCCATATTAAAAGAAAAAAAAAACAAGGTTTTCTGAAATTCCTGGAAGAAATCGGCAAAGACATAACATGCCTTGCTCCAACGAATTCTAAGCTCTAGTGCAAATCTGTCAGGAGATGTTGCACCTAAGTCAATAATGCAAGTAGGATGAAAAATTCATTCAATTCAGAGCACTCAGCAAAAGGACTAATATTCAGTAGAGGAAATAAGAAACTTGGAACCTCCCTGTTTATTTATTCTGACAACTCCATTACTTCTTTTTTATTGGTGTATGTAGATGACATTATTTTAACAGGAAGTGATTCCAATTTTTTGTGCTCTATCAAAAATCAGTTGGCATCAACTTTTGCTCTTCGTGATCTTGGCCAATTGAAATACTTCTTGGGGCTTGAAGCTGTTCACAGTTCTGGTGGGTTAACATTACATCAACGTTCCTACATCAACTCTATTCTCCAGCTTATGGGTATGCAGCATAGTCGCCCGCTTTCAACTCCTATGCAGACTGATCTCATTCTAAAGAAAGGCGATGGGGACTTGCTCTCACTTTCTGATGCCACAAAATTTCGTCAATGCTGTGGGTCCCTTCAATATGTCACCATGACCAGACCCGATATTATTTTTGCAGTTAACAGATTAACTCAATTCATGCATTGTCCAACTACCGTTCATCTTCAAGCTCTAAAAAGAGTGCTCAGATTTATTCAAGGCACCATTGATTACGGCCTATTTATATCTCGGTCTACCTCCTTTGATTTATCTATCTTTACTGATGCTGATTGGGCAGGTAGTCTTGATGATCGGAGGTCCACTGGTGGATCACTTATTTTTCTTGGTCCAAATCTCATCAGTTGGTCTTCAAAAAAACAAAACACAGTTGCCAGGTCTTCAACGGAATCTGAATTTAGAGCTGTTGCAAATGCTGCATCAGATATCAAATGGCTGCAAGCTCTTCTTTCTGATCTTGGTATTCAATCTTCCCGCATTCCGCAAATCTGGTGTGATAATCTTGGAGCTGTATTTCTCTCCACTAACTCTGTTTTCAGTGCACGCACAAGACATATAGAATGTGACTTTCATTTCATTCGAGAATTAGTTCAAGCCAAACGTCTTCAAGTCAACTCCATCTCTTCTAAGGATCAACTAGCGGATATACTTACAAAACCTCTTGCCAAGCAATCCTTTAACTTCATCTTCAACAAGCTTCGGTTACACAGAATTTCACCATCAGCTTGAGCGGGGGTATTGAAGATAACATGATCATCTGCTGTTACACATGGAGAACCACCTGCTGTCGCACATGGAGAACCATAATCAGCACATGGAGAACCAGCTCCTCATACACATGCTGCCACCTCTTTTCCATCGTGCTGCCACTTCCTCTCACATGTGCTGCCACTTCCTCTCACATGTGCTGCCAACTCTTCAAGTTAATATCTTCATCATTTATTTCACTATAAATACCACATGGAATTGTAAGCAAGATATGTGTGTAGAACATCTCTTCATCACAAATTCTGACTTGGTATCAGAGCTTCTTCTAAAGCCTGTTACTTTGCTTAACTTCTTCCGTTGCTTCCCTCAACTCCCTTACAAGCAACCTCCTTCATGGCTGGCACTATATCGTCTTCTACCTCTTCTTCTTCCTCTTCTGCAATTTCTTCTTCTGCCCTTTCCTTACCCACACTTATTTCTCCTTCAATTCCCACAAACATTCAACAGACATTTTCTATCAAATTAAACTCCAAAAATTTTATTCCTTGGAAACTACAATTCCAGCCATTATTAAACTTTTATAACTTGCATGATATCTTGTATGGAACCGAACCAGTTCCATCGAAAACAATTGTCAATCCGACAACACAAGAAGAAGAGCAAAATCCAGCCTACACAACCTGGTTTAATAAAGATCAAATTTTATTCTCTTGGCTTCTCTCATCTATTTCAGAAGAAGTTTATCCTCATTTAATTGGTCTGAATTCAGCCTCTGCAGTTTGGCATGCACTCTCTTCTGCTTATGGTATGGTAAACAATGCACAAAGAATGTGGTATTTATAGTGAAATAAATGATGAAGATATTAACTTGAAGAGTTGGCAGCACATGTGAGAGGAAGTGGCAGCACATGTGAGAGGAAGTGGCAGCACGATGGAAAAGAGGTGGCAGCATGTGTATGAGGAGCTGGTTCTCCATGTGCTGATTATGGTTCTCCATGTGCGACAGCAGGTGGTTCTCCATGTGTAACAGCAGATGATCATGTTATCTTCAATACCCCCGCTCAAGCTGATGGTGAAATTCTGTGTAACCGAAGCTTGTTGAAGATGAAGTTAAAGGATTGCTTGGCAAGAGGTTTTGTAAGTATATCCGCTAGTTGATCCTTAGAAGAGATGGAGTTGACTTGAAGACGTTTGGCTTGAACTAATTCTCGAATGAAATGAAAGTCACATTCTATATGTCTTGTGCGTGCACTGAAAACAGAGTTAGTGGAGAGAAATACAGCTCCAAGATTATCACACCAGATTTGCGGAATGCGGGAAGATTGAATACCAAGATCAGAAAGAAGAGCTTGCAGCCATTTGATATCTGATGCAGCATTTGCAACAGCTCTAAATTCAGATTCCGTTGAAGACCTGGCAACTGTGTTTTGTTTTTTTGAAGACCAACTGATGAGATTTGGACCAAGAAAAATAAGTGATCCACCAGTGGACCTCCGATCATCAAGACTACCTGCCCAATCAGCATCAGTAAAGATAGATAAATCAAAGGAGGTAGACCGAGATATAAATAGGCCGTAATCAATGGTGCCTTGAATAAATCTGAGCACTCTTTTTAGAGCTTGAAGATGAACGGTAGTTGGACAATGCATGAATTGAGTTAATCTGTTAACTGCAAAAATAATATCGGGTCTGGTCATGGTGACATATTGAAGGGACCCACAGCATTGACGAAATTTTGTGGCATCAGAAAGTGAGAGCAAGTCCCCATCGCCTTTCTTTAGAATGAGATCAGTCTGCATAGGAGTTGAAAGCGGGCGACTATGCTGCATACCCATAAGCTGGAGAATAGAGTTGATGTAGGAACGTTGATGTAATGTTAACCCACCAGAACTGTGAACAGCTTCAAGCCCCAAGAAGTATTTCAATTGGCCAAGATCACGAAGAGCAAAAGTTGATGCCAACTGATTTTTGATAGAGCACAAAAAATTGGAATCACTTCCTGTTAAAATAATGTCATCTACATACACCAATAAAAAAGAAGTAATGGAGTTGTCAGAATAAATAAACAGGGAGGAATCTGCCCTTGAACCACGGAAACCAATTGTGTGAAGAAAATGAGTTAATTTCTGAAACCATGATCGTGGCGCTTGTTTCAAACCATAAAGTGATTTGCGTAGCTTGCAAACATAGTGAGGATAGAGTTTGTTAACAAAGCCCTGGGGTTGTTTCATAAACACTTCCTCGTTTAAATCACCATGCAAGAAAGCATTACTAACATCCAATTGACAAATTGGCCAACCTTTGGAGACAGCAATAGAGAGAACTGTGCGAATTGTCAATGGTTTAATGACAGGGCTAAAGGTGTCAGTGTAATCAATGCCATATTCCTGAGTGTAGCCTTTAGCAACCAAACGTGCCTTATATCTCTCAACAGCACCATTCGCATGGCGTTTGATCTTGTACACCCAACGATTGCCAACAATATTAGCATGAGATGGAGGAGGAACAAGGTCCCATGTATGTGTCTGGTAAAGGGCATTCATCTCATTTTGCATTGCTTCTTTCCATTGAGGTAAGAGAATGGCTTTGGAAAAGGAAGATGGTTCGGATTCAAGAGTAGAGGAAGATAGAGCAAGATGGGCAAATTTAGAAGATTTGGCAATGGTAGATGGTCGTAGTTGCATGTTATGAGTACGTAGGGGTTGGGCGGTTGTAGAACCAGAAGTATTTGGGCGTGAAAGATCAACAATTAAATCTAATCCATCAGGATTAAATAAAGTGACATTAGTGGGGAGGGGTGAAGTAGTAGGTGTTGGGGTAGATTGGGATTGGTGGGATAGTGTATGAAATGAGTGAGAATGAGAGGAGGTTAGAGGAGAAGAAATGTTACCTGACTGAGGAGGAACCGTAGATGATGAATAGGACAGCTGCAGCCAAGGTATTTGAGACTGTGCAGAGGATGAGGAAACTACTGATGTAGGAACTATTTGAAAAGGAAATTTATTTTCATCAAATGTAACATGTCGTGCAAAAATAATTTTCCCAGATTCAGGATCAAGGCAGCGATAACCTAGGTAGTGAGGTGAATAACCAAGAAAAATACACTCTTTACTACGATAGGAAAATTTATGCTTGTTGAAAGGTCTTAACAGAGGAAACACAGCACAACCAAAAATTTTAAAAAAAGAATAATTCGGTGGTTGATGAAATAAAAGTTGAAAAGGAATGGCTTTAGACAGAGACTGTGTAGGCATGCGATTGATGATAAAAATAGCTGTTTCAAAGGCAAAATGCCAATACTTAAAGGGTGTACTACTATGCCCAAGTATAGATAATCCAATGTCTACTATATGTCTTATTTTCCTTTCAGATGTGCCATTTTGTTCATGTGTATGAGGGCAAGTAATGCGATGATTAATACCAATTTGCTTAAAATAAGTATGTAGAGATCTATATTCACCACCCCAATCAGAATTAAAGGTTTTGATAGTGGTATTAAATTGGCGTTCAACCAAGGATTGGAATTGCTTAAACACATGAAGAACATCACTTTTAGCTTTTAGAGGAAAAAACCATGTAAATAGAGAATAGTCATCAATAAAAATAACAAAGTACTTATGACCAGATGAAGACATTATAGGAGCCGGCCCCCAAACATCAGAATGAATTAAATCAAGGGGAGCAGAACTCCGATGATGCGTCATAGGTAAGGATAAGCGATGCAATTTACCTAAACAACATGCCTTACAATTATTCGAAGAATGAGAAAAAGGAGAACATGGTAATTGAAATTGTCTAATGAGATGTTTAACCGATGGAAAATTATGATGACCCAAACGAGCATGCCATTGATGAAGAGTAGCAAGGTAAGCTTGAAAAGGAGAAGAATTGAAAGACTGCAGCTTGTACAATCCATGATCAGTGGTTCCTCGTAGGTGTATTTTCTTGGTGGCTTTGTCCTTCACAAGACAAGATTTATCATCAAATTCAAAGGTACAATTGTTATCTTCGCAAAATTTTTTAACTGAGAGCAATGGTTTGGTAATAGAAGGGACGTGCAAAACATTATTTAAAACAAAGGATTGAGTGCAATTTGAGATGTTACCCTTGCCGACATGTGAAATTGGGAGACCTTGTCCACTGCCAACTATAAGCTGATCATTACCTGTATACTCATCATGAATGGATAAGGATGCAAGATCAGGTGTAATGTGATGACTAGCTCCAGTGTCAGGATACCAATCAAAGGCGGAACCCAAAGATGAATTATGATCAATCTGACTAACATTAGCTTGAGGAGTGGACTGATGAGAGAAGACAGGACGAGGTGGTCGATATGTAGACTGATTGAAACGAGGAGGTCGAGTAAAATTTTGATCAAAACGTCTCCTGCAATCAATGGCAACATGATTGTTATAACCACAAATTTGACACTGAACAGAGTTAGACCTTGAAAAGTTAGGTCGGCGATTTTTCTGAAAATTGGTTGAATTCTTGCGACTGAAAGTTGCAGATGCAGGAGTTGAGGATCGTTGTGCCATATTAGCAATCGAGAATGATGATTGTTGAGCCTTCAAGAGCAGTTCATACGATACTAATTGTCCATGTAAATCATGGAATGAAGGCGGATCAATGCGTTGTTGCAAACCACCAATTACACCATTGAAATCTGAACCAAGATTTCTGAAGATAATAGCATTGAACTCCGCTGCAGAGATTGGTTGTCCGGCCAAGGCTAAATTGTCTGCAATATTTTTGGCCTTGAAGAGATAATCAGAAACTGTCATATCATTCTTAGAGAGGTTATGAAGCTCAATGTAGAGTTGTGTTCTTTGTGCATTGTTTACCATACCATAAGCAGAAGAGAGTGCATGCCAAACTGCAGAGGCTGAATTCAGACCAATTAAATGAGGATAAACTTCTTCTGAAATAGATGAGAGAAGCCAAGAGAATAAAATTTGATCTTTATTAAACCAGGTTGTGTAGGCTGGATTTTGCTCTTCTTCTTGTGTTGTCGGATTGACAATTGTTTTCGATGGAACTGGTTCGGTTCCATACAAGATATCATGCAAGTTATAAAAGTTTAATAATGGCTGGAATTGTAGTTTCCAAGGAATAAAATTTTTGGAGTTTAATTTGATAGAAAATGTCTGTTGAATGTTTGTGGGAATTGAAGGAGAAATAAGTGTGGGTAAGGAAAGGGCAGAAGAAGAAATTGCAGAAGAGGAAGAAGAAGAGGTAGAAGACGATATAGTGCCAGCCATGAAGGAGGTTGCTTGTAAGGGAGTTGAGGGAAGCAACGGAAGAAGTTAAGCAAAGTAACAGGCTTTAGAAGAAGCTCTGATACCAAGTCAGAATTTATGATGAAGAGATGTTCTACACACATATCTTGCTTACAATTCCATGTGGTATTTATAGTGAAATAAATGATGAAGATATTAACTTGAAGAGTTGGCAGCACATGTGAGAGGAAGTGGCAGCACATGTGAGAGGAAGTGGCAGCACGATGGAAAAGAGGTGGCAGCATGTGTATGAGGAGCTGGTTCTCCATGTGCTGATTATGGTTCTCCATGTGCGACAGCAGGTGGTTCTCCATGTGTAACAGCAGATGATCATGTTATCTTCAATAAGCACCCATTGGGTCCAATTTTGACAAATAGAATAAAATAATAACATTATTTAGCAACATCAAGTGCCTAAACTATCACTCCTTTTTTTCCCCTTTTCAGTTATTCTTTTGACACAATGTGTATTAAAATAAATGTTTAGGGGCTCAATATAACGCAATAAAAAATTCAGAAGACTAAATAGTAAAAAAAAATATTAAAAGTTCAAGGAATCAAGTAACCTTTTTTTTTTTTCTATATTGCTATTTAAATAAGGGGAAAAAAGGTGGGAGAGGCTCTTCACAAAAAGCCATAATTCAAGCCCAATACAGCCATATGTATTGAAAAGTAGTAAGTATTGGAAGTAAGCTGACATTGAAATAAATGTCCTTGTACTTAAAGAAAAAAGAAGCTCTAGAATCAAGATACTGCCATATAAATCTCATTTCAAATTGCTAGACAGAACCTGATTTCTAAAAGCTCAAATACCGGAACATCTGATATTTTGGAGGACAATTTATGACGCTAACTGAAGAAGGATAGTAATCACTCAACCATTATAATGTACAGAATCTTCAGATATTATCCCTGCCCTTGATTTAATCCCTAAGTAAGCACTGATAAAACTAACTACATATGGTGTTTAGGGAGAGTTCCCTTCCAGAACATGTACACAATTTCTCAGTCATTCAGACCTTTATGCACCTCAGACAGCAACTCAGGTGATAAAATAAAAATAAAGAAAAGGATGCCTTCACATCTAAATAACATGACTGGGGATAACCTTAAAATCTCAAGAAGAGAAGACAGATTTACATGCACAATTTTCCCCATTCAGATTTTTATGCCTCCTATACAGCACTCAGCGAATAAAATATAAAGATATTGAACAGGGTGCCTTCACAACAAAACATCACAATTGATTATAATCTCAAAACCTCGAGAAGGAGGGTTGTACACATACCTCCAATGTGATAACCCCACGAAAATGTCTCTCCTCTTGCTTTTTTGTGTAACCAAGCTGTGAAATAATAAACAGGAAAGACTGATATATTAAGAAAACAAAGTTAATAAAATGGAAAACAGACAAAAATCCGGCAATGGTGCACAAATAAGATTAGTTGCATTTGAAGTATTTTTGAAGTCGATTTTCATTATTTGAGCAAGCAATAGGCTTGCATCTAAAACATCAGATGTTTGATACAACTCTAAACATTAAAGACATTTTATCCCATCCATAAAGTTTCTTGCAACAGAATAGTGGCTAAGTCGCTATTAAATATTCAAAGCTAAGTTTTTCTCAACAACTATGCTGTGTGCAAACAACACAAATTAAATCTAGGTTACAAACATTAGATAATAAAAACAATAAAAGGAAAAGAGGAGAAAAGGAAAATAAAAAAGAAAAGGCACTTCACATCAGTGAACATTTAGCAAGACTGAAATAGAGTACCAACATATGTACATTCAGAGCAAGTTGATAAGTTGATACAAACCTTCCCCGTCTTCTCGTTCAAAACAAACCATCGCTTGCTCCATCCATCAGTTTTTGTTTTTTTCTTCAACAAAAAACCTGCAGATGATAGGAAGTAAGAAATAATTGCATGTTCTGACAAGAATTTGGATGGACAATTGCTTCATCATGAAATTTTTCATACAAAAACAGATATTCAAAGAAAAACAGATATTCAAAAAAAAAAAAAAACAACAACAAATGCCATATAATCGAGCTTGAAGGGATTGAATTTCAACAGCAATACTCCAAATTCAGTACTCATTCAATGGATAATCGACACCTATCTCTCACCGAAGGCTAGTCCACATGCAGATCATTTCAATCATTTTCCTTTAAAATAAAATCCAAATTGGTAAATTCATTCTGATAAAAATGTTAAATTTTGTTTACTAATTCCAAAATGATAGTAGGAAAACTTCTACCCACTGGAGATATAAAATGGTTCAAAAAGAATTTTGATCTAAAACTTCATCTTTCTTCATTTGAGAAGTTTCTTCCATCCTAACAATTACATTTTCTTAAAACTTGCAAGAGTGGAAAAATATTTAACAAGTTCACTAGAAGTACAGCAATGGATTCCCCGGAAGGAAACCAGTATCAGCAGCTCAGTTGATTCTTTGTTACAATTCAAGTTTCACCATGCACCAAACAAGTGAAGCAGTTCCAACTATCCAAAATGAGATCTTGGAATTATGGATGGCAAGAAAAAAGGGCATATGTTTCACAAGTGACTGTCACAACAATGAAAAGGTAAACTTCATATGATATACTGTAGAGGTGCAACAAAATTGCAGCAATTCATACAAAAAAAAAAATTGCATTGAATCAATCAAACCTGCAGTTATTTCTCCTTCTGGACCGGCAGTTTTTAAACCAGAAGCCTCCTGCCCTTCTTTTTCTGCCTGGTTGGATTTATCTTTCATTGCTTTCAAACTTCCCCCTGTTTGCTGACCACCAGTCTGAGGACTTGTTGCCTATGAAAAGAAAAATGTAAAACCGAATTGAGCAGAAAAAAAAAAAATAAATAAATAAATCATAACAGCAACAACACGTTTAGGTTAAAAATATCATTCACATATAAATTAGAGAAAAATAAAAAGCTACCCTGTTTAGTATTGATTGATCTGCTTCATGTCCTCTTTTAGAAGACCGGTTCTTAAGCTCCTCCTCTCGACGCTGCCTTTCCATCCTAAAAGAAGTCAAAATTGAATAGATATCAACCAAACATCCAGAAAATTGGAGACCAAGAGTCTTTTACAACAAGACAACGGAGATCCTTAGGAGATGCATTGTAAAAACAACCCACAGTCTCAGGCACAAAGACTAGAGAGAGAACACAGCATTCTAAAAAGTTGATGACCATGTATAATGATAATGATATTCCAGCATTGCCTACCAAATGCAACAAACAAAAGGCAGACATAGTTTGGAGATTACCGGGTAGACTATGATGACTCAACAGTATACTAGCCAAAGATGTTGTGAATACCTTCTTTGTACCAAGCGGATGAAATGTTGTGGAGGCACAAATACCCGTTCCATATCTACTAGTGCAACAACCATCTTCTTCGCCTCATTCTTAAACCCTTCCAGAGCAGACGTGGCAATAGCTACGACCTTGAAAAAGATTGAAAATAATTATCATCACAAAAAGGAAGAAAAGATAGGCAAATACTCTTGCATTCAAAATATGCGAAGTAAATAATAATATGCTACCTCTCTTTTGAAATGAGGGTATCGCCCCAGTCCCGGTGTAGCATTCGCAGTCACAGAAACTATATCTACCAGGACCCGGTGCACCTGTTTACGTTTGATCATTAGTTTCTTTGGTATTTCATAAAGAAACCATTATAAGCTTGAGGTAATAGGATCGTGCTCATGCAGTTATACTTTGAAAAGGAAAATACTGTAATCATGTGTCTAACTCCGTAAGATTCACTTAAATGACACGTCAAGAAATTTTCATACACAAGCTAATCATTGTAACACCACAAGCGGATGGAAACTAAAGGTTATTCCTTGAGGAAAAGTGAAAGCGAAGATTATTTGACAGCTGAATCATGCTCAAAGCACCAACACAGAGAAAGGCAAATCTAGAATAAAGTATCGTAGGAGATTGCTCACACCTCCCATATTTTGTGGGTGTGGTGAGGTGGCAAGTGGGGGCAAAAATAACACTTAAAGCTCCCAATAGCTCCCCACCTAAATCTGCCCCTGAGCAAATAAGGACTAGCAAATAAATCATAAGTTTAAACTTTAAGTGATTCTTGCAACAGTGACCATAAACGAAACCATTAAAATTCAAGTACCATGACAGGTACTGAAAGCTACAAAGTCTCAAATTTACAATAAAAGAACAGATAAACAAATTTCACCTCATCAACACACAGTCTTGATGGCTCTTTCGCTAACTCCAGCACACCCTTTATTAAAGATCTCAAACCCTTTTCTGGCGAGATAAGTTATGGTTGGTAACCATCCGCTTCTAACACAATCTAATAGCAAAGGTAGTTTCACATAAGAAACTTGAGAAATTTTTAAAAAGCACTCAAGTTGAGAGTGAGAAAAGGTAGTTTAAATTACCCTCTTGACATTATTGATATCAAAATGCCTGTCCAAAGGGAGCTGCTTAATTCTATTAGGAAAATTTCCTTCAAAACTGGCAACAACTTTCCAACCAGGACCCTGCAATTAAATTTTGCATTCAGTAGCTGAATACATCTAAGTTAAAAACATCATCAGGTTTAGAAGTATTTCAGAAATGGAAGCAATAATTAATGATATTGGCCATGCAAGTAATTGAAAGCATATCATCAAATAGTTTTCCTTTAACAAAGAAATGAAGTTATTCATTAACAGGAGCAGAAACTGTAGCCATTTTCAAAGCACTTGCTTTGTGGCCAAAAAGGAAAAAGTGAAATACAAAAGACCAAGGAACATTGAACTCCAAAAATCTGGATAAGAACCAATTTCTCTTTAAGTACAAAAATCTAGGCCTGCCATATAATTTGTAGCGTTCTAACCATATAATTTGTAGTTCATAATCAATACTTGACATTAGATGTTTGAAAATTTTTCAATTAAAATGACAAACTTTTTTTTTTCCATTGAACATTAATTTAACCAAAAAGAACATATGAAGGCAGATAAAACATACAATCATTAGAGTACCACTTTTGGGATTCACATGAACAAAACCAAATGTTGAAAAACTCACCTCACCAGTTGTAAGATGGAGGAGAAATTTATCCTCAAATTCACGGCATAGTTCCAATGCAATAGCCCTTGTGCCCTCAGCAGTTTCAACCATCTGCTCTCCAAGCCTCACTAATTCATCCTGAACTATTTGAGACTTTCCTTGTAACCTGCATTGATGAGAAGTTTCAAGAAATAACTATTACCCCTAGCAACTAGTTTAGCAGAAATCAGAAGCTGGCCAGCATAAATTCTACATAGGATCTTCAAAACATTTAATAGCCTCATTACATCTAAGGGCCAACTGGTGCACAAGCATAATCTGAAGATGCAAATGTCAAGTGTATGCTAATAGATAATGGATAAGAAAAACATGCAGCAGAAAGAAAACAATTACCCAGATAGTAAGTTTGGAAGCCGAACTTTCATACGCTTGCGTATCTGCTGCGCCAGAGCATCCACTAAAGCTATTCTTCCTAGCTTGCCTCGAGGGGCTCCAGTCAGTATTGATTTAAGACTTTCACTCTCTGCCTTCCAAGCAGTTTCCAAAGAGTTTTCTGATCCAGACTGTGCAGAAGCTATTGAAACTGACTGGCCAATCAGAGCAACCCATGGGATATCAGCAGTTTTTGTTGGTCCCTGATTTAACAGGAGAGCCTGAACAGCTGCAAGAGCTTTCTGGTCTGAAGCAGCTTGATCTATTTTACTAATTACACCAACAGTTCTGGTACCTGCCATCAACATGAGAATCTAATCACTTAATGATATGCAGTAGCACAAAGATTGAAAGATGCAGGAGATATAAGTTTGGAAAGTAGAAAAAGAGTCCACAGAAAAAGAGAAGCACCTGGTATCATTTGTGGATCAGATTTAACCACCACAAAACATAACAGAATATAAGATCAGCCAAAATTAATTTTGAGAAAAACATCATTTACCTTCTCCATCGTATTCCTTGGCCAGCCTCAAGGCCCTAGAGGAAGCAATTTCAGTTGCTTGGGATGCAGGAACAATGATGAGCAAAATGGCATCATTGTGCTCAGCATATTCACTAACCTAAGCAACAGTCAATTGAAACAATATAACCAAGTACTGTATGAAATATCATACTATATGAGCAGGCACAGAAACAATAATTGAATAAAACCAGCCAAAAGCTGCTTTTTTAAAACAAAAAAAGTGCATAAAGAACTAGGACTGATCACTCTTACAATGAGCACAAGTCTCTGGATAAATCAATCAATAAGTGCATAAACAATGTCTAGAACTGCTAAACAACACTTACTATTGACTCATCCATGATTCGTTGATCCAAGCCAGGTAAGTCAATCAATTTCAGGGGAGGCGCTGAGAACAAATTATTAAAAATTATTACATGATTCTATAATAAGATAAATATAATAGGAAAAACGGCATGGGAAAAAAAAAAAAAAAAAGAAATGATCCAACTGCATATATACACAAAGATGAAGCTTCACCTTTAGAGAGAATGTATTTCATAAAACATCAAACATACAAGCTTTAGTATACTGCATGTCCATGAAACATTCTTATACAAGTGCTAGCATCCAAAACAGGTCAACTCACAATGGCAAACTTCAATATGATAATTGAGTTATGTAGCTTTCAAAAACCAACTACAAATAATTGAATTTCTAGTTCTTAACTGCCCAAAATCTTGTACTCTCTCAGTCCCACAAATATAGACTTGTTTTCCATTTTGGTTTGTCCCACCATATAGCCTTCCTTTTGTAGATTATGGTTTATATATATATTGTCTTCTATGCCTTCATTTAATCGCTTTATAATCAAAAATCCCATATTAAATCTTTTATTTCCCATACTCATTTATTAGAATATCTTAAATGATTTTGACTCATAAATGACATTGTTTTATAGTTTTCACACAATGACGAATAACAAAGTGAACGGGTTATATTGCCTCCATATTCCCATGAGTAAAAAAGTAAAAGAAAGCAAAAAGGTAGATCATAAATCTTCTTGGCAATATGAAGTCTTTTTTTTGCTTTGCAATTTGATCTTTTCAATTCATAGGAAGTCCATTTAGAACAAATGAAAAGAAAAAACTGCGGTCATTATAATTTTTTCATTGAATTGTATATGGCGGGCAATATGAAGTCCTTTACAGATTTATAATTTCATCTTTTTTTCCTTGAATTGAAATATCTTGGTTTATGTAAAGTTCTGTATTCGGCTTTTTTTTTTTTAATTATGATTCCAATATTATTTTACAAGTTTATGATTTCCAAATATTCAATTAATTACCTTGGTGTATATAATGAAAATTAATGAATGACTATATATTAATTGAGGGTATATTATAAAAAAAACATAGCCAAAATTTTATATTTAAACTAATTAATTTTCTTAGTCCATGTGAAAATATAAACAAACCTATATTTGTGGGATGGAGGGAATATAGGTTTTATTTGACACTCAAAGTAGGCCCCTATTTAATAGAACTCGTGCATGATAACCACACACCCGAACTAAACATGAAAACAAGTTCATGATCCTACCTAGCCAGTGGTGATAAGCACAAGCTTTATCATAACTGCAAAGGGTAATAGCCTATCTTATCGTGGCTGGTCATAACAGTTTATAGTCATGAAGAAATGCACAAGCAATGTTGACATTAAGTAAACCATAACATTTGGAAAGTGTTTACCAATCTCTTATTACTTTTTTCCATTTGATTACCTCCTAAGTCAAGTTAAGAAGAGAGAAAAAATGAAAAGAAAAAGAAGCACACCACCGACAAATTATTAAGCAAATTTTAGACTTCAAGCCAATGTGTAAATGAGCTTAGTAACACATAAAACATTGCAAAAAAAAGGTTATTATTCTTATATTAAATATAAAAAACATACGTAAATTATCACAAATTAGATGCCACAGTTTTAGGAACGTAACCAATCAAACACAAGCATTTTCAGATAAAGCATGAAGTTGAACAATGTTCTCTACCAAATTGTAAGTGCCTCGCCCAAGTTACTACTTTTAGATAATCCATTTATCAAAGTAATCGTGTGCTATTCACAACCGAAGTCTAAAAAAGCATCAGCAAGCAAAAGAATGTTAGCATGATTACTAATTGACTATGTAGATTATTATTCCAAATGATCATTTGTGTCTTTTACATCCTTTGGCAAATAATTCCTTCAAAAAACACTTTTGCATAAAGTTTGATGGAAAAGCACCAAGCAAACAGTGTATTTTCTATGTTACCAAGTCTTTCAAATGATGCCAGTTTAAGTTTTGCAGCATACATCTTACTCCATAAATTACAACAGAATTGCAACAATAACTGATGAACTAACCTGTACTTGTCCGTAGTTTCAAATAGATTTCATCCCGAGTCTTGCCTGAGTATCCCTTACTTAGCCTTTCTTGTAAGGAGTGCCGTAACGCACCTGCAGACCACCACCAGCATTCAAAATATAAAGCACGTCAGAATGTATGATAGACACAGGTGTCAATATGATTATCATTTAGTAGATACAAGGTTCTACCATTGCCATTCACTCATCTATGATCTATCAGGTCTGATTGTTTTGTAATCAACCACCCAAATATATTTTCAATATATTTTTTTTTATTCACGTACATGAACATCAAGTGTCGCGAACTATGCTCATTAAGTGCATTGGACAATCAATTTTTTTTCCAGGAGTAGAAGTCAATCATACTACTCATCCTTCCAGATATATCAAGCATACGTTGGTTAATTGCATTTTTTAGAAGCAGAAATTAAGAAGAGCAGCATAAGAAAACTGATCCTTGCACAAGTTAACAAAATCCAGTAAAAAAGCACAGGGAGACAGAGAGGGGCAAAAATGAATGGAAAATAATATAAATATATTCACTAGAGTTACCCACTTGCAGAAACTTGCTGAGACTTATTGTCAATTTGCAAAATAATAGATTTGCTGCTCAAAGAGCCATCCTTCAGTAATTCGATGCTTATAGGAGCACGTGTAGCACCATTTTCACCGGTTGGCTGGACATTGAGCAAGGAAATTCACAAATAAATATAGGTGAAAAAGGGGTACCGCAGAAAGAACAAACGGGATATTTTGCAGATTAACTCACCAGAACAGGATGCCCAATTAAACTGTTTAAAACAGCAGATTTACCAGCACCCTGACCAATTTATTAAAAAAAAAAAGGATCATAAAACCAGCAAACTTGTATCGGACAGCAGAGAAATTCAGAATCACGATAACAAATAAAGCCAGATATATGGTCAGCATATAAGTCTCAACTTCAGAGCTGCTCAGGGCTCATAACCATGAATAGCTTTCAAATTATAGTGAACAGGAATTCCTCTAATACAAGAAATGTTATTAAACAAACTTAATTATCATCAATGCTTCCTTGATATATGAAGAAACACAATGACATCGCTGCTAAAATAATGGATTTAATTTCTAATGGCTGCCAAAAGCCTCATTAAACCTTCTGCAGATGACGTGTCTAACCTAGAACAAAGGTGAAACACGATCAATCCCATCTAAACTAGAATTGAGGCTAACTAGAGGCGAATAATATAAAAGCCGATTAAAACTCGAGTTCCATTTTCTTTGAGCTAATTATAAATCTTATAGAACTCCCGCTACTTTTAACCAAATACATATTTACATGAACGCAACAAGTTCTTGCACACGAAAGACGCTCCAGGTGCTGTCACTTAAAGCACACAAAAAGATTTGTGACTTCAGAGATACAAATCAAAATCAAAAGCACAGACCACACCGAAGCTCATGAAGAGTAGAATCCAACTTCAATCCGCAAAATCCAATGAGCAGATAAGTCGGAGAGGAACTTACAACATTGCCAAGGACTACAACATTGAGAAATGTGGAAGTCCGTCTAGTAGTGGAGCTTGGATTTTCGTCAACATCTTCATCAGCAAGCAACCCCGCGGCTTGCCTCATGGAATCAGATAGCTGTTGCAACTCCTCGATCGCCTCCATTTCAATTGAAACAAACAAAACTTAGAAGATCCACGGGAAATGAAAGCAGGGAAGCAGAAACCGATGGTAGTAGAGGAAAGAAGCTAGGGTTTGACAGGATCTAAAGGCGTCGGTGAAGATCGGATATTGAAATTTAAACGATTTGAATAGTGAAGAAGAGAAAGAGAGACGAAAGAGAGTTTGGAAAAAAAAGAAAACCGGACACGAATACGAAGAAAAGAAGCAGAACCACTTTCTCTCTCTCTCTCGTTTGAATTGTGTTTTTCAATTCTCCTCCGTCTCTCTTTTCTTTTGGATGCTCTTTTAACTCTCTCTTCCCGTTCAAGTAAATTACTACTACTGTAGTATTATTTAAAAAAAAAATTTAACTGAAATTTTTCTCATTGACTTTCTCTTCTGCTTATCCTTCAATTTTATAATTATTTGAATTTAAATTTGTACTTTTTTTTTTAATTCATTTGAGCTTAGTCATAAAGTAAGCAATTCTTGTTTGTAACCAAGTCTATTCAAGTTTGAAGTTTGACAACAAAAGTTCCCAATTCTAGCTTGAAGCGTTTTCAAGTAACGGACTTTACACGCTCTACTAGTTTGGAGCGTCTTCAAGTAACTAAATTTTAATTTTCAATGCATATTAAGGCTATCTATCTTTGGTTTAATGAGGAAACTAGAATTGAAATGGGTGGAATACAAAACAAAATAAATGTGTTGGGTTTGCGTAATTAAATTGAGAAGGAAATTGAATTTCTCTCGTAAGATAAAAATTAAAAGAGAAGTTAGTAAATTGCACATTTTTACTTATGCGTGCATTGGGCAGCCGAGAAACTTTCCGACTCTAATGGCATTTTTGGCAAGAAAATCATAAGCTTGGTAGCAAAGGTTCACTCATCCGGTCGAGTGTTTCCAACAATATCATTTCATGTTTTGAATATGGCATCTCATCTTGAATTATAGCTTCTTCACGTACCAATTGCTCAATCCTTAGCATGAAGCAGCAACAATTGATCATGGTGATGGATTTGAGTGGACAGCCATTTCTACGCATTTGGATTTGCCTATAGTACAAAAAAAAAAAAAAAAAAAACAGCATGGATTTTGTTAATCCAAAGGCATATTATTAATGAATTTAATGGAGATAATGCTTTTGAACCCAAACCTTATCTTCAGCATCAAACTTCTTTGTTCCAAGGCTCCATGCAATCCGGTTTTCTCGCACGCTTCCACAGCAACTTGGTCCAACCAAGTAAGTCTCTACGCTCTCCATTACCATCACCATTTTTACTTGCAAACTTTCTTGCCATTTCTTTTATATGAAAAGTAATCGCATTTGGATGTAGAGAACATACATATTATTAGATGTCAAAGTCCAAATAACAAGCCGGTGGATTGATAGATGTTAGAAGTTGAAATAATGTGCGAGAAAATACTACTCAATGGGAATGGAAATAATTAGAACGGAGTTTAATATACCGTTTATATTTATGTAATATTTCTAATTACGTAATGTTCTTTGCCATTTAATATATTTTATAATGTAATGTTTAAAATTATGAAGTATTATTATCAATAATAAAATTTCTTAATGTAATGAAATTTTTATATATTGAGATTTATTTTTAATCAAAATAGTTATAAACATTTAAATATTTTTTTATCAAATTCAAATATTTATTATTTTATTTGTAAAAAATTATTTTTACAAAAGAATTCAAAATAATTTAAATATTAAAATATTTTTATCCAACCTATAAATTAAACCACATAATTATAAAAAATAAATTAATAAATATGTTAATTTCTTTTAAAAAAAATCACATGAAACCACAAGTAAGACTCACCATGTAGGATAGAGTTCCACTTTTTCAAAAATCTCGCATTATGTAAGATAGCATGGAAATCAGGAGTGTTTAACTGTTGGTTGGATTCAATAACCAAACTGAATCGAAATAATAAAAAATTAATTGTTTTAAAATTTAACCAACCGAATTGAACTAAATTAATAAAATAACCGAACCAAAATTTTTAATTATTTCGGTTTGATTAACTAAAAAACCAAAAATTAAAACTATTTTTTCAAAAAATAAAAAATTATGTCTAAAAATTATACAAAATTAGAAAATTATGTCCAAATTATCACTTAAAAAATATATTAATAATTAATAAATATACTTATATAATTTATAATTTAAAATAAGATAATTTAAATGCACAAAATAATTACCCAATTAAAAAACCTAAAAAGTTATCTAATTAATTAGAATTTCGACTAGTTTGATTTTTCTACGATTTTCTTTTTAAAAATGGAACAAAATCAAAATAATTTAACTTCTCTTAAATTTAAAATCAAAATTAAATTAAAAAATTAAATTAAAAAAATTAATTGATTTGATTCGACGTAAAGTTTGATCACTCTTAATTGAAATGAGTTTCTTAAAACTTAAAAGAGGGACTTGGAACTCAAATTGGTACTCCCGTTGGACACCGGGGACTAACCTATTTATGTGGAGCCTACTTTTGTGTTATGTCAGCGCCACATCACATAAAATGAGATTTTTGAAAAAGTGAAATTATATCATACAATGGTGAATTTCATTTTAAATTTTTAAGTCTCATATGATTTTTTATTAAAAAAATTAACATATTTATTAAATAATTTTATAATAGTTTTAAATTATAGAATTTAAGTTTCAGTTTGGATTAAAAAATATAATATTTAAAGTTTTTTAATTATTTTTAAAATAATTTTCAACAAATAAAATTGCAAATAATTGGATAAATATTTTAATATTTAAATGTTTGGAACTATTTTAATTAAAAATTAATTCTCAGTAAATAAGATGCAGTTTCATTACATTGAAAATTTTAATTATTATGAACAACATTTGATAATTTTGTAACGAGTATTTTTTTTATATGCCACATCCTTCTTTAAAAGAGAGACGTGAAAGTGAAATTGTCCCACGTGGAGATGCTTTTAACCATAATAATTATTTCTTTCGCTCTTTTTTATCAGTCATTTTTATTGTTTTTATTAGAATTAAAAAATAATAAATAGACTTAAATTTAGTATTAAATTACGTGATTAAACCTAAATTATCAAATTTAATTGATTCTAACTTTATTAAAAAAGAAAAATAAATTAAAAAAGTAAATTAAATTATATTAAAAGTCTAAAAATGACAGATAAATAGAATTTAAATTTTACTCAAAAGTGATAGATAAAAAAAAGGAGAGAATATCATTATTTAATTATAATTTTGGGAAAGTAATTGCATTGAATGGCCAGCTATTATTAATCATCATCAACTACTTTTGATCATGGAATCAAATGAAAGCTTAGCGGAGTGATAGCTCTGTATATTGCTTGGGATGGTTGTTTAAAAATAATTCCTTATTTTAAGTAAATGATAAATTGAAGTAGCGGAGAATATTGATAATATATCACAATAAGGCAACCCTTGGAATTTTGAGATTATGCAAATACATTTATTTTGCCTTCAAAATTACAATTTAAAATGTCCAACTTCTAAATGCATATGATAATTCCTGAATGATTGGCCAATGTTCATTGACTACGCCAACCAATAAACAGGCAGGTGAGTCTTAGGTCCACATCCAATGATCCAGGAAAAAAAAGAAAGAAAAGATTATAATGATAATTCTATTTTCTTTTCTTAAAAGCATTTCTTTTATTTGTACATATTGAAATTGTCAAATTTACCGGATGTCCTGTGCCTGCTGCGACACCAAAATTGAGATTAACACCTACAAAATGGATTAGTTTTACTCATATTCACTGAATTTATAAGCAAATTATGCAATAATTATAAAATAATTTTTTTTTGATAAAAATTATTAAAATTTATAAATTTATACAATAAAATTACTTTGATCGAATTTTGACAAGAAAATCACCGAAAAATTTACGTGTCATCATCTGGACTTGCCACGTCAGCATGCCACGTATCATACCGTGCTGATACGTAAACTTTTTTATGACTTTTTCGCCGAAATTCGGTCAAAATAATTTTATTGTATAAATTTACAAAATTTAGTAATTTTTATGAAAAAAAATGATTATTGCATAATTTGATCACAAGTGAAAGGCTTATAGCAAAGCATCATAATTATCCAAGTGAAAGAAAAGTCAAGTGGTTTGATCGAATCCTTCAATAGAACAATTATCGTGCAATTACTCCTTTTACTTTACTTTATCTCATTTAAGTTTTGAATATAGATAATGTCAACTCAAATAAACCTAAATATATTGTTCTAATAACATTATTTTTTGTTCTTAAAGTGTCCTTGTGGATCTTATCCACCTTCACATTTCACTATACCCAGAGATTTATTGAACAAAGATATTCTAGAATATTTGAGATAACTCTCCTAATAAATCAAGGATGGTGAATCTTTTGTTGATCACTCAATAATCTTCAAGAAAATCATTATATACCCAACCTCCTAACTCTGTTCACCCCTTGATGAAAGTGAGCAGTTATGAAGTCAAAATATTTCACTCACTACTTAAAATAACTTTGATGATCTTAAGTTCGAGTATACTTGTAAGGCCCCAATATGTACCCTAAAAGTATATAAGTGAGTAGCATGATTAGTGTCGTAATGAAATAAGAAATAGGACATATAGGGTATCATGTAAAAGGTAGAGATAATTTGGTAATTTGATATTTCGGCATGTATGCATATTTAAGAGGTTTAAAGTGAGGATTAAATTGAATAAATTAATAAGTAGAAGTAAAGATTAAAAAAGATGAAAATATTTGAGGGAGTTATGTGGAAGTTCTCTTAAAGGCCATAAATGGGCTAGTATCTAGAAGAAACATGAAAAGTAAGATAAGGGAGAGGGAAATGGGCAGCATGAAGGCTCTTCATTTCCAGCAAATTTCCTTTAAATTTCTACCATTCCTCTCTAATTAACCTCCTCTCTAGCTTAGTGATTCATTCTTAGTAGGAGAGAGCATTTAAGGGTTAGGAAAGCACAAGGTAAGCTCATTTCTTCCTTTTCTCCTCCTCCTTATCTTAAATTTTTACAAATTAATTCAAGTATAACAAAATGGAGGTTAAAAAGTGTAATTTATAGTTGTAGAGGGAAAATCTCACAAGAAAAAGAAAAGAAGAGGCTATCAAGGATTGAAGAGAGGACCCTTTTGAGCATTTGAAGTATGGAAACTTATTCAACTAATTTTAGCAATATTTGGTGTATTGATATGGTATATGAATGGTTATGGATGTATAATTGATGATTAAGTGTTGAATTTATGGCAATTTGCATTTATAAGTTATTCTATACCCAAAAATCTGATGGAATATGTCAATGGTATGATAATCATGATAGCACAGCGGAAAAACAAAAATTTTATCATACATACCATACATATCCAAAGATAGAATCGAAATATGCAATTTTAGGGTTATCGAACTTACAACTTTTGATGTCTTTTAAAACTTTTATTCCGATGATGACCAGCAACAAAGATGGCTTTGTCCGCCTTAGATCTCGATCACCAATGCCAAGGAATAGCCTTTTGCGCCACTCCCTCTATTCTCACACACACAATTACACCGTCGGCTTAAAAACGAGATTGCTAGATCTCTTTTTCGGTATTGTGTAAGGGTTATAGTTTGAAGCTACAAAACTTGATTTTGTACTTCTTTAGATTGCTATTACTGCTCAATAACACAAGAGAATGAGGAACAATCCTTTCTCCTTGTGAAAAATTGAACAAAAGAATTAAGAGAGAGAGAGTCACTATTCACGAGTTACTATTCACGAGTTACTATTCATGCCACAAAAAAATTAGGTTTAGAGTTTTATTTCTTTTAATATATATGCTTATCCTTTAGCAAGTCATTAATCTGAATTTAACTATCCTAAGATAATTAATTCAAACTCTATCACTTCCTAAAGATAAGTAATATATTTTGAATTAAACTCCTTTGAATTTAAATTCAAATTTGAAATAAAACATAAGATATTTAAATAAATGAAATCACTTAATTTAAATATATAGTATGTGCCGAAATTCCTTGATTTCCCTCTTGGAATTTCGGCCACATCATTAAATATATAAGTGATTTAATTTAATTTAAATTCCTTTAGGCTTTAATATTCAATTAACTTAATTAACACAAGATAATTAATTAATTGAAATTAAACCTTATGGGCTGAATTTCTCTCTCTCATGGACCAAAGCCCAATAGCAATATTATAACCCATTACATACATTAATTTGACTTTAATTAAAAACCCAAATTAATGTCCAATACTTAATTTAAATATTTTAAGCCCAATGCTTTGTGTGCGATCCTATAGGTCCATTTAATGTTGGCAATGAATTAATAAATTAATTCAAAGGCTATATATATTCTCTAGCAAGATATTATAGCATTCCAAATTAAATGAAAATGCATATGGCATTTGGTGACCTAATACAATTTCGCATAGTCCCTTACCCATAAATATCAGAATTAATATAAGGCATGTAACTAGTCATCCTTATATACATTAATTCATTTCTTGATATTCCAATGACACTGAATTCTCAGATAAATAATGATTACTCATTATTTCATCTCGTTATGGCCATACACTTTTCAGTTCACTGATCAAGTGGCCGGTGATATTTTTCTCTCTTATCGAGAGGGGTAATCCCTTCACTTCTCTCATGCTCTCTAACATGAATAAGTGCATACCCAATCATACCCGTACTTGTCACTCTGTTACGAGCACGTTAGGTGTATGTCAAAGTACACAGTAATTCATAAAGAGTTTCATAGAGATTTCAGGTCTAAGAACTCCGATACAAAACTTGCATATGAGAAACACTTATGACTTGTACCATGTAGTGTTCTCATGAGCGGATCGAATCCAGATACCATGTTCTTTAACATGTATCTATGATCTCTGATTGACACTCTTGTCCTAATGATCCGTAAGACAGAACTCATAAGATCAGAGAGAGCATACTAGTCTTAATTCATTTGTTATTCCCATAACAATGACTGACTAGGGATATTTAGAATAATGTCTCATTTGTTTCAAGGTCTTACAATCCATGTGCCTCACACATGATAACTTAAACCGAAACAACACTCTTGGATAGTTTTATCAATTGATATGCACAGGAATACAAAGGATAAAACAAATGCCTCATTTTATTAATTTCAAGTGTTTCGTTACAATGTATTGGGGCTAGGGCTTACACTAACAATCTCCCACTAGCACTAGTCCCAATTGGGCATAGCCCTTAAACCGAACGCTCTCAAATGAGCTTCGTGCAGATTTGGACGTAACTGTTTCGTTAAAGGATCTGCTACATTGTCTTCACTTGATATCTTGCTAACCTTAACGTCCCCACGATCAATGATTTCTCTGATCAGGTGGTACCTTCTGAGTATGTGTTTGGATTTCTGGTGTGACCGGGGCTCCTTGGCCTGTGCAATGGCCCCGTTATTGTCACAGAAAATTTCTAAAGGATCTAGGATGCTTGGGACCACTCCTAATCCATTAATGAAATTTTTAATCCAAACAGCCTCTTTTGCAGCCTCACTTGTTGCAATATACTCAGATTCTGTAGTTGAGTCGGCAACGGTTTCTTGCTTTGAGCTTCTCCAGCTGACAGCACCACCGTTTAAAACAAAAAAAAATCCAGATTGCGATCTAGAATCCTGAGTGCTGGTCTGAAAAGCAGCATCGGCATAACCTTATATGACGAGCTCTTCTTGACCACCATACACCAAGAAGTGATCCTTAGTCCTTCGCAGGTACTTCAGAATCCCTTTTACAGCAGACCAGTGCTTCTCACCAGGGTCTTGCTGAAACCTACTGGTTATACTCAGTGCATGAGCAACATCCAATCTAGTACATAACATAGCGTACATGATAGATCCAATAGCAGATGCATACGGGATTCTACTCATGTTGTCCCTTTCCTCTTTGGTTTTAGGGCACTGTTCTTTAGTCAAAGGAACTCCCAAAGCCAAAGGTATGTACCCTTTCTTTGAGTCTCCCATACTAAAATGCTTTAGTACTTTGTCTATGTACTTTTCTTGACTTAGTCCCAAAAGCCGATTCGATCTATCTCTATAGATTCGAATACCAAGTATTGTCTCGGCTTCACCTAAGTCTTTCATTGAGAAACATTTTCCCAACCATTGCTTAACCTTTTGCAATGTTGGAATATCATTCCCAATGAGAAGGATGTCATCCACATATAGGACCAGAAACACTACTATGCTCCCACTAACCTTCTTGTACACACAAGGCTCATCTTCGTTCTTGATGAAGTCAAATTCTTTGACTGCCTCATCAAAGCGAAGATTCCAACTTCGGGATGCTTGCTTTAATCCATAAATGGATTTTTGAAGCTTGCAAACCTTTTTAGGATGCTTGGGATTGACAAAACCTTCAGGCTGTGTCATATACACATCCTCAAGTAAATTTCCGTTAAGGAAAGCAGTTTTGACATTCATTTGTCATATCTCATAATCATGATATGCAGCTATGGCAAGCAAGATCCTAATGGACTTGAGCATGACTACAGGCGAAAAGGTCTCGTCATAGTCTATACCATGAGTTTGTCGAAAACCTTTTGCTACTAGTCTACCTTTGTAGGTCTTATCAGCTTTGAGTTTGAATAGCCACTTGCACTCAATTACCTTAGCACCTTCCGGTGGATCAACCAAGGTCCAAACCTGGTTATCGTACATTGATTGCATCTCGGATTTCACGGCTTCAAGCCAATTATCCGAGTCTGGGCTTTCAATAGCTTCTCGGTAGGTAGTAGGATCCTCACGATCTACTAACTCAATAGTGTCACTGTCAGTGATTAGAAATCCATATCTCTCAATCTCCTGACGTACCCTACCAGACCTTCTAGGTACTTGTGTAATGGGTTCTTGTTCCACAACTGGTTGTGAACTTGATCCCATTTCCAACCCATCCTCTATAGGAGCTTGTGGCACTTGAATTTCTCCAAGTTGTCTTTCTTGAGAAGGAACTCCTTTTCCAAGAAAACAGCCTTGCGAGCAACAAATACTTTGTTCTCGGCTTGTGAGTAAAAGTAGTATCCCTTTGTTTCTTTGGGATAGCCCACAAACAAGCAGACAGTCGATTTGGACTCTAGTTTGTCAGATGTTAATTTCTTAACATGTGCTTCACAGCCCCAAATCTTGAGAAAAGACATATTAGGTTCTTTCCCAGTCCATACCTCGTATGGTGTCTTCTCAACTGCTTTAGTTGGAGTACGGTTCAATAGAAACGCAGCAGTTTCTAATGCATAACCCCAAAAAGAGATAGAAAGATTAGCTTGACTCATCATAGATCGAACCATGTCCAACAGAGTTCGATTTCTCCTTTCGGACATACCATTCCATTGCGGTGTTCCAGGAGGAGTGAGCTGTGAAATAATACCACACTCTTTTAGATGATCATCAAACTCTTGGCTTAAGTATTCGCCACCTCGATCTGATCGAATGGCTTTTATACTTTTGCCAAGTTGGTTTTCTACTTCGTTCTTAAACTCCTTGAATTTCTCAAAAGTTTCAGACTTGTACTTCATTAGATAGACATAGCCATATCTACTGAAGTCATCTGTGAAAGTCACGAAGTAGCTAAAACCACTTCTAGCTTGTGTACTTAATGGTCCACATACATCGGTATGTATTAGTTCCAATAAGCCATTAGTCCTTTCACCTTTCTTGTTAAAAGGACTCTTTGTCATTTTTCCATGCAAACATGGCTCGCATGTGTCATAAGACTCTAAGTCAAATGACCCAAGCACTCCAGTTTTGTGGAGTCTTGAAATGCGTTTTTCGTTTGCATGTCCTAAACGACAATGCCAGAAGTAAGTAGGGTTTATTTCGTTTGATTTAACCCTCTTTGTATTAATGTTGTATATGGACTCTTTGTTTTGTAAATCAAGGATATAAAGGCCATTTTGCAACATGGCATTGCCATAAGAAATGCCTTCGCGACGAATATGAGCATTGCCCTTTTTAATAACAAAATCAAATTCATCATTATCCAAACATGAAACTGAAATAATGTTTCTGCTCATAGCAGGCACATAATAACAATTATTCAAAACAATACAAAGTCCGGAAGGTAAAGTGAGGTGATAGTCGCCTATCTCCATGGCAGCAACTCGTGCTCCATTCCCCACACGGAGGTCCACTTCATTCTTCCCAAGTAACCGCTTATTTCTTAGCCCCTGCACATTTGAACAAATGTGAGAACCACAACCGGTATCCAATACCCAAGTGGTAGAAATAGAAAGGTTAATCTCAACAACAAAAATACCAGAACTGGACGCCTTGGCTCCATTCTTCTTTTGTTCTTGCTTGAAGAGAGCGCAATTCTTCCTCCAATGCCCTATCTTGTTGCAATGGAAGCAAGTGCTCTCACTCTCTTTGAGCTTTGGTGCCTTGGGCTTGGATTGGGCCTGAGGTGCACTCCCACTTGACTTGGGTTTTGCCTTTCCCTTTCTCTTTCCCTTAGCGGGTCCCTTCTTAATTCCCTTTTGAACCATGAGAACGGGATTGGTCTTTCGAATGTTCTCTTCAGCATTCTTAAGCATCCCATGAAGCTCAGTGACTGACTTGTTCATTGCATGCATGTTATAATTCATCACAAATGGATCATAAGCAGCAGGCAATGATCCTAAGATCAAGTCAGTGGCCAATTCCTTTGGCACTAGTACCTCAAGCTTCTCAAGAGTATCAAGATACCCTTTCATCTTGAGTACATGGGTACTAACAGGTGTACCCTCAGCCATCTTGCAAGAAATTAATGCCTTTGTTGTCACAAATCTCTCGTGACGAGCTTGCTCTTGGAACATCTCCTTGAGGTGCACCATGATCGTATAAGCCTCTTGGTCCATAAATTGCTTTTGCAATTCAGGCACCATAGTGGCCAGCATCAGACAGGTCACATCATTGGAGTCGCTCTTCTTGGTCTCAAAAGTTTCCTTTTGAACCGCAGAGGCGTTCCTTCCTGGTTCATCAGGCAAGGGTGCATCCAAAACATACGACTTCTTCTCTTGCTTAAGAACTATTCTTAAGTTTCGAGACCAGTCTATGAAATTGGTGCCATTCAATTTGTCCTTTTCAAGGACCGATCGCAATGAGAAATTGTTATTTGAAGATGCCATTTTCAATCTACAATAAAATTTAGCAAGATTAAATGAGGTCTTATTAATGATCCCACAAACCGAATTAATATCCCTTTAAATAATTCGCGTTAGTGATTTTATGTGGGCCAAGATCCACTTTTCACAACAACTTATTAGTCAAGCTGAGCTTGTACACCTAACAAGTTAAGTTACTTAGGTAGGAAAACTCCAATCATGTCTCGTACATGACTCTTGGATCAAATGGGCTAACATCTTAGGATGTTATAGCACAATCCATTTATTAGTTGCCTAGGTCCGGGCATCCCTTTCCATGTTAAGTCCAACCTACATTCACAACCCATGCCTCACAAAGATAATCGGGCGCATCTAGGACTCCTAGTCTACGTGACCGATGATCGATGCCTTGACATGTTTCGAATTAGGAAGGCAACTTTGTGACTTACTATTTTTAGGGATTCATTTTATTACGGCTAACATGGCATATGCTTTGTCATCCATACATAGCATGCATATATATATAATTGCATAAAGTAAAGCGTGACAAACATGGGCCCAAAAACTTACAACTAAGATTCTATACTATTACATAAGAATCTTCGAGTTGGGCTTCTCCACTCCGGTGGGCTTCGTCTTGATTTACAAAGTCTTCAAATAAATTCTATTCTAAGAAATAAATGAAACTTTTACAATAAAATATAATGGCTCGCAGGCCATATTTAATTACAAAAACCCAGGGCCCATGAATGCACCATGCATATCCATTCATCATACCAAACAAGCAAATAAATATACATAGCATTCATGGATCAAACAAAGTCCAATTTTAATTAGATTTAGCCAAGCCCATTAATGGAAATTGTGTACTTGAACCTTTAAGAGATGACCCCGTGATGGGCCTGAGCCGAAGCCCAATGGACTAAATCCTCTTATTGAATAAGTTCTCTTAAAAGCCCAAAACACAAACTAGTTAGATTTGTGCTATAAATCAACTCTAGCATAATTTCCAATTTTGCCATTTTTAATTTTATGTCATACAGCCCATAAACATTAAAAATGCATATAATATGTGCTAACATGAATTAAAAATAAAATCATGAAGAACACATATATAGTACACGGCATTCATGCAAAAACAAACAAACAACAAAAACTAGTTGTTTAATGCTTATGTAATGCCATAAAATGCACAAACATTTAAATCAATTTTATGAGTCATTTAATAATCTAAATAAGCCCATAAATATTGATTTAATATTCTGTACCATTTTAATCTAAATGTGTTTTTACCATTTTAATCAAAACAAAGCAAACAATGTTGATTAAACATGTAACAAACACAAACTAGTCATTGTTTTAAGTGATTTTAAAATTAATCAATTAAATTGTCATGGACCAGAATTAAAACCAAATTTAAAATATGTCCAGACCTGATAATTAATCTTTAAATATCACTTACAAACATGCCAAAAACGTTTTTACATATAATTTTGAAAACTAGTTGTTAAACTAGCAATTTTCATGCCAACTAGCACCTAGTTTCATAATTAACATGTACCATCAGGTATAAATAATTAAATCCGACCATTACCAGCCCTAATAACATCTTAGGACAGTATATTAACATGTCATATTAATTATAATACCTATCTAATCAATTAAAATCGTTTTTACACCAAAACAATGCAAAAAACTCAAAACAGAAGATTTTAGATTTGCATGTTTTCAAAATAACGATTTTTAATTAATTTTTTCATGCATCTAAACCACTAAAATAAGCATGTCTAGGCTCTGATACCACTGATGGAATATGTCAATGGTATGATAATCATGATAGCACAGCGGAAAAACAAAAATTTTATCATACATACCATACATATCCAAAGATAGAATCGAAATATGCAATTTTAGGGTTATCGAACTTACAACTTTTGATGCCTTTTAAAACTTTTATTCCGATGATGACCAGCAACAAAGATGGCATTGTCCGCCTTAGATCTCGATCACCAATGCCAAGGAATAGCCTTTTGCGCCACTCCCTCTATTCTCACACACACAATTACACCGTCGGCTTAAAAACGAGATTGCTAGATCTCTTTTTCGGTATTGTGTAAGGGTTATAGTTTGAAGCTACAAAACTTGATTTTGTACTTCTTTAGATTGCTATTACTGCTCAATAACACAAGAGAATGAGGAACAATCCTTTCTCCTTGTGAAAAATTGAACAAAAAAATTAAGAGAGAGAGTCACTATTCACGAGTTACTATTCACGAGTTACTATTCATGCCACAAAAAAATTAGGTTTAGGGTTTTATTTCTTTTAATATATATGCTTATCCTTTAGCAAGTCATTAATCTGAATTCAACTATCCTAAGATAATTAATTCAAACTCTATCACTTCCTAAAGATAAGTAATATATTTTGAATTAAACTCCTTTGAATTTAAATTCAAATTTGAAATAAAACATAAGACATTTAAATAAATGAAATCACTTAATTTAAATATATAGCATGTGCCGAAATTCCTTGATTTCCCTCTTGGAATTTCGGCCACATCATTAAATATATAAGTGATTTAATTTAATTTAAATTCCTTTAGGCTTTAATATTCAATTAACTTAATTAACACAAGATAATTAATTAATTGAAATTAAACCTTATGGGCTGAATTTCTCTCTCTCATGGACCAAAGCCCAATAGCAATATTATAACCCATTACATACATTAATTTGACTTTAATTAAAAACCCAAATTAATGTCCAATACTTAATTTAAATATTTTAAGCCCAATGCTTTGTGTGCGATCCTATAGGTCCATTTAATGTTGGCAATGAATTAATAAATTAATTCAAAGGCTATATATATTTTCTAGCAAGATATTATAGCATTCCAAATTAAATGAAAATGCATATGGCATTTGGTGACCTAATGCAATTTCGCATAGTCCCTTACCCATAAATATCAGAATTAATATAAGGCATGGAACTAGTCATCCTTATATACATTAATTTATTTCTTGATATTCCAATGACACTGAATTCTCAGATAAATAATGATTACTCATTATTTCATCTCGGTATGGCCATACACTTCTCAGTTCACTGATCAAGTGGCCGGTGATATTTTTCTCTCTTATCGAGAGGGGTAATCCCTTCACTTCTCTCATGCTCTCTAACATGAATCAGTGCATACCCAATCATACCCGTATTTGTCACTCTGTTACGAGCACGTTAGGTGTATGTCAAAGTACACAGTAATTCATAAAGAGTTTCATAGAGATTTCAGGTCTAAGAACTCCGATACAAAACTTGCATATGAGAAATACTTATGACTTGTACCATGTAGTGTTCTCATGAGCGGATCGAATCCAGATACCATGTTCTTTAACATGTATCTATGATGTCTGATTGACACTCTTGTCCTAATGATCCGTAAGACAGAACTCATAAGATCAGAGAGAGCATACTAGTTTTAATTCATTTGTTATTCACATAACAATGACTGACTAGGGATATTTATAATGATGTCTCATTTGTTTCAAGGTCTTACAATCCATGTGCCTCACACATGATAACTTAAATCGAAACAACACTCTTGGATAGTTTTATCAATTGATATGCACAGGAATACAAAGGATAAAACAAATGCCTCATTTTATTAATTTCAAGTGTTTCGTTACAATGTATTGGGGCTAGGGCTTACACTAACAAAATCATGTTCGGTAAAATTACTTCGTAGGATTCATATGATCCAAGTTTAATAATTTAATCTTATCATGACCTCTAGAGCTCTAAATAGGATGATTCTAGTTAGAGGATAAACTAGACTCATAGACCTAAAATTCATATGAGATATTAAAACTTGATTCTGGTTTTAAGTATCTTTAATTTCAATTTAAATTGTGACTAAGTCTGTTGTCTTATTTTTTGGAGCAACTCCTGATATTTTAGGGATATCTTTTGATTTAGAAGTCTAAATGGCTTGATTTTTTATGCTATGGAAACTAGAGACATAGGCGAACAAAATTCTTAAAAACCATTTGGTTTGAGTTTGGCTGGAAGAACAAGTATCCCTTACAAAGGATAGAAGATTTGTTTAATCAGTTAAAGGGTGCAGACGTGTTTTCTAAGATTGATTTGTGCTTGGGATACTACCAAATCTGAGTAAAAGATGAAGATATTCAGAAGATTGCCTTTAGAACTTGGTATGGCCATTATGAATTCTTGGTCACGCCTTTTGAATTGACTATTGCACTAATAACTTTTATAAACTTGATGAATAGGATGTTTAGACCCTATTTTGACTAGTTTGTTGTGGTATTTATAGATAATATATTGGTATATTCTAGGAATGAATACGAGCATACGAAACATTTGAGGATTGTATTGCAAACATTGCAGGAAAAACAATTATATGTCAATTTGAGTAAGTATGACTTTTGGCTAAAAGAAATCTCTTTCCTTGAGCATGTGGTATCTTTAGAATGTATTAGGGTGGATCCTAATAAAATTGAAGTTATCATCAATTGGAAACCTCCTTGAAATGTGATTGAAGTGAGGAGTTTTCTAGGGTTAGCTGTAACACCCCACCTTATACCCACCAATCACAATAATAAGCCAATCCAAATAGAAATATCCATAAAACATTCATGTCCCAAAATTCAACATACACAATATGTATGTGTGTGTGTGTGTATATTAAAATACCAATAACTATATTCATTTACATTGTATTTACGAACCATAAAAAATACAAATATAATACATTAATGTCCGAAATTTGATTATATCCAAAAATAAGTACATCAACCTCAAAATCTTTTATCTATACATGCCAGTAGACCAACCACGCCAAAATCTTCCTTCTAGCTCCATTATCTGTTTCACGTGTGTACTAAATAAACTACGCGCTAAACATTTCTAGTGCTTAGTGGTGGATAAAATACTAAAATATTTCATAATGTATATTTACACGTAATATACAATTATTTTCAATCATTGTCATTTTTGTGTCCATTAAAAATACCATATAATTAGATTTTCTAACTTAACCGTTCTGTTCACTTAATATATTCTGGTTTCAAATATGTTAAATATCTTGCTTTCATATTATATTCTGGCACATATTCTGCTATTTGATATGTTCATTTAATATTTTCTTGTATATACTCTATTAACAGTTCTATTCGTTTAAGATTTTCAAGTTCAAATTGGTTAAAAAATATTATACTATAAGGTATTAATGACGAACATATCTGTTAATAGATCATGAACTTGAATATCTTAAAAGAATAGAATTGTTAATAGAGCATATATAAGAAAATATTAAATGAACAGAATAAATAGCAGAGTATATTTGCCATAATATAATGAGATAGTAAGATATTTAATAGATTTGGAACTAGAATATACTAAGTGAACAAGACAGTGAAGTTGGAAAATCTAATAAATGGTATTTTTAATGGACACAAAAATGGCAAGGATTGAAAATAATTATTTATTGCATGTAAATATGGAATATGAAATATTTTACTATTGTATCCACCACTAAGTATTAGAAATGCTTATCGCATAGTTTATTTATTGCACGCAGGGAACAAATAATTGAGCTAAAAGGAAGATTTTGGTATGGTTGGTCTATTGGCATGTACACACAAAGGATTTTGAGGCTGATGTACTTATTTTTAGATGTAATCAAATTTTGGACATTAAGTATTATATTTATATTTTATATGGTTCGTAAATACAATGCAAACGAATATTTTTGGGAAGTTAATGGTATCTTAATATATATACACAAACACACATATAGTTAAGTATTGTGTATGTTGGATTTTAGGATATGAATGTTTTATGGATGTTTCTGTTTGGATTGGTTGATTATTGTGATTGGTGGGCATAAGGTGGGGTGTTACATTAGCAGGTTATCACCATCACTTCGTGAAAGGGTTTTCGGTTATTGATTCCATACTCACTAAATTATTTTGAAAGGGTATTAAGTATGAGTGGACGGACATATGCCAAAAAAGTTTTGAACAATTGAAAAAGATGCTTATTGAAGCACAGGTTCTCACCTAACCAACACCGAGAAGGAGTATGCCATGTATAGTAATGCTTTGAGGAATGGTTTAGGTTATATTCTAATGCAAGATGGTAAAGTTATAGCTTATACATCTAGGCAATTGAAGCCTCACGAGCATAATTACCCTACCTATGATTTGGAGCTTGCAGCAGTAGTGTTCACTTTGAAAATATGGCGATATTACTTATATAGAGAGAAATGTAGGGTATATACCGATCATATGAGTCTTAAGTATTTGCTTACTCAGAAAGAACTTTACTTGAGGTAGTAAAGGTGGTTAGAATTATTTAAACATTGTGATTGTATAGTCGATTATCACCTAGAAAAGGCTAATATGGTGAGTGATACTTTGAGTCAGAAGATGGTAGTAGCCATAACGATATAACAATGCAAATGGAGGTTGGCACTACATAGAGCATTAATAGCTCAATTAAAAGCATGACCCAGCTTGAGATAGGCTATTGTTGATGCTCAAAAGGGTGATGCTAAAATGAAGTGCATAGTTCAACTGATTCATAATGGTAAATTGTGTGAGTTTGTGATAAAAGAAGACAAAAGTGTGTACTATTGTAATCGGCTTTGTGTACCAGATGATAAAGAAGTGAAGAAGAAATTATTGCATAAAGCCTACAATATGATCTTCTCCATGCACCCTGATGGTAAAAAGATGTACTAGGATCTGAAAGCAATTTTGTTAGTGGCCAGGTATGAAGAGAGATGTAATGGAAAATGTTTCCAAATGCTTAACAAACTAACAAGTTAAAGTGGAACATCAACTTCCTTCAAGATTGATGAATCCCATTCCAATTCCACAATGGAAATGGGATAACATCATAATGGATTTTGTTACAGGGTTTGCCTCATTCAGAAAAGAAGCATGATGTTGTATAGATCATTGTGGATAGGCTTATGCAATTAGCTCATTTTATACTAGTTCAATCGGATTACTCAATGGACCGATTAGCTGACTTATATATTAATAAGATTGTTCGACTACATAGAGTGCTAGTGTCTTTAGTTTCTGATCAAGACCCGAGGTTCGCATCTAAATTTTGAAAGAGTTTATAAGTAGTCTTGAGGACTCAACTTCATTTTAGTACAACATTTCATCCACAGACAGATGGGCAATTAGAAAGAGTGATACAAGTGTTAAATGATATGTTTCGATGATGTGTTTTAGATTTTTTATAAAGTTGGGACAAGTATATGTATTTAATAGAGTTTACCTATAATAATAGTCACCAAGTTAGTATAGGCATAGCACCTTATGAGGCACTATATGGTCGTAAATGTAGGACTCCCCTCTGTTGGATAGAATTTTTAGAGAACAAGATAAATGGTCCGAAAGTTATTAAAGACACAGAAGAGACATTACAACTTATAAGGCAAAGATTGAAAGTAGCTAGTGATAAGCAAAAATCATATGTTGATTGAACAGAAAGGATATTAAATATCAAGTCGGTGATAAGGTATTCTTAAAAGTGTCACTGTGGAGGAAGGTGCTATGATTTGGAAAAAAAGGAAGCTTAATACCAAGTTTATCGTCTCCTATAAGGTTATAAAGAGAATTGAACCAATGGCTTATAGATTAGCACTCTTGAGAATCTAAGTTGCATGATGTCTTTCATATCTTTATGCTAAGGAGATACCAATAGGATGATTCATATGTATTACCAGTTCAAGAGATTCAAGTCTAATCTAATTTCTCCTATAATGAAGAGTCCTCGAAGATTTTAGCTAGAGAAGTTCGCCAATTGATAAATGAGAAAATTTCACTTATAAAAGTGTTATGGCAATATCATGGTATCGAGAAAATAACTTAGGAGCCTGAAGCAGTCATGAGAATTCAACATACTCAATTATTTGACTTAGGTATGAATTTTGGGGATGAAATTTTTTTAGGGGGGAGAAATTTAAGGCCCTAATATGTACCCTAAAAGTATATGAGTGAGTAACATGATTAGTGTAGTAATGAAATAAGAAGTTGAACACAAAGGGTATTATGCAAAAGGCAAGGTAATTTGATATTTCAACATGTATATGAATATTTAAGAGGTATAAAGTGAGGATTAAATTGAATCAATTAATAAGTAGAAGGAAAGATTAAAAAGATGAAATTATGTGAGGGAGTTATGTGGAAGTTCTCCTAGAGGTCACAAGTTGGCCAATAGGAGAGTGACATATGAACTTTTAGAAGAAACAGAAAAAGTGAGATAAAAGAGAGAGAAATGGGCAGCTGACCATGAAAGCTCTTCATTTCCAGCAAATTTTCTTTAGATTTCTTCCATTTCTCTCTAATTAACCTCCTCTCTAGCTTGGTGATTCATTCTTAGTAGGAGAGAGAATTTAGGGGGTAGGAAAGCACAGGGTAAGTTCCTTTCTTTCTCTTTTCCTCCTTTTTATCTTCAATTTTTGCAAATTGATTCGGGTATAACAAAATAGAGGTTAACAAGTGTAAGTTATAGTTGTAGAAGGAGAATCTAGCAAAAAGAAGGGGAAATAGGCCTATCAAGAATTAAAGAGAGGACTTTTTTGAGCATTTGACGTATGAAAACTCACTCAATTGAGTTTAGGGGTATTTGGTGTATTGATATGGTATATGAATGGTTATAGATGTATAATTTATGATTGAGTGTTGAATTAATGGCTATTTGCATGTGTAAGTTATTTTGTACCCTAAAATCATATGCAGTGAAATTTCTATTGTAGGATTTGTATGACCCAAGTTTAATAATTTAATCATTTCTTGGCCTATAAAGCTCCAAATGAGATGATCCCAATTGGAGAATCAAATATACGCATTGACCTAAAATCCATATGAATATACCAAAACCTGATTCTGGCTTTAAGTATCTCTAATTTCGATTTGAATTGTGACTAGGCCTGTTACCCTATCTTTTAAAGCAGCTCCTGGTATTTTAAGGATATCTCTTGATTTATAAGTCCAAATGGCTTGATTTTTGATGCTATAGAAGCTAGAAACATAGGAGAACAAAAGTCTAGAAGACCATTTGGTCTGAGTCTGGATGGAACCATGTCAAAAATGCAAAGTAAAGTGAACTAGGAAACCCTATCCTGTCACCAGTTGGAACACTTAACCTATGTAACGAGTTGGCACGTACCATTCCTTTCTTCTTTGCTTTTTAAACACTAGTCTTTTAATCCAAAGTATCCAAATGGCACTTTAAAAACATGAATTAGGATAAAAAGAACCTACAAACACACTATGTTATTTTACATCCTAACAATGTACTTGAATCTAAGTGAATGTATGATCAAGAACTGATTAATACTTTGTTGAGCCTATTTATATTAATGTTGTACATGTTTGATATTGAAATTTACTTTAAGTATTTTATGAAGAAAATGAAAATGCGAATATGCATGAAAACAAAGATATTTTCTAATGAGAAATATATGTATATACTCATCAATTTCCATTTTACACGAGCAATGAACTGAGTGATATGAAAAGTGGAATAATGTCTGCATATAAAAGTTGGTAGTGGATAGATAGGTATGCCTATAAAAGTATTTACAGCTGCTACAATTTTGACCATGTTTGGATCTACAATTTGTTTTCGTTTGGGACATAGTTTTGATCCTGTTTGGGTCTACAAATTTGATACCTTTGGATATCCAAGGGGATTGATACCTATGGGTATCCATGTGACCAATACCTATAGGTATTTACAGAACCCGTTATCCACGTTCATAGAGCTTAGGCATGCATTTACAAAGAAATGAGATACAAAGTGAAATATTACATTATTGGTTTTATGCTAATGATAGATAAATATGACAATGATTTGTATAATAGTATATACATCTACATATGAATTTGCATTTATTGAACAATGAAAGCATTATTTCCTTGTCCGTTTAATTACTTATTATTAATAACCATTGTTATTTCATTACTTATTAAAAACTATGCTTCAGCTCACTTGTCATGCTTGCATGTTGTAGTAACAACCGCTGTGAGTGGTTGTTTGAAACTTATATTTTCCCACTAAGTTATTTAACTTAGCACCGGTGTTTTATTCATGTAGGTACCTTTGGTAAGATTACATAGGGACAAAACTTGCTAGAGGGGTTAACACAAGGACAAGGCATAGAGTTTTCTCAATGTAAATGAACATTTGTTAATGTCTTGTATAAGTGTTTAATTTTGTAACGGATATTGTAATGTAAATATATTGCTTAATTATAGCAACTCATGATGTAATATCAGTAAATATGTATACGTGAATGATATAATTGAAAATATGCTATGAGTGTCACAAATTAATGATGGCATGTAAATAATTATGCATGGGTGATTGTGATAATATGATGATAAGTTTTAATAGGACTAATATGGTATCGAGGGCGTTACAATACTTGCACCATTGCTACATAAAGATTTCTCATTGTTATATTCACTAATGAATTTGTTCTCCTAACAAATATCCATATGTTAGCTTTTACCATCTGCGTGATTATAGTTATGAGAACCACTACATAAATATTTCAGAAGCGTAACATATGCTAGTTTATCCGCATTAACAATATCCTGTTTTGTCAATATTGTTAATAGTATAACTAGAAATATTTAGATATTAACATATTTACATACGATATGCATCTTATATCATAAATTCTTTCATAATTACCTTCGCACTGTATTTATAATACTAAAAATTTTATTTATTAATTTAAAATATAAATTAGACAAATGTAATCGAAACACAATATTAATAAATGAATAATACCATTCTCATATATAATAAATGAGTTCATATATAAGAATAAATTCCCATTCTACATGGATTGCAGGGCATACTTCTAACAAAATATATAGTTTCCATTTATAGATTAAGAAGTTTATAGGCTAACTGATTTGATTTAGTTTTCTAAGTTGTGATTCCATTCCAGTATTAATACCTGTGTTTTCTTCAATATAATTAAAGAATACGTTTTCCATTCTTGTTTTGTAACAATAATAATTGAGTAATTTTTTTTTTATTAGATTGTTTTTTCATTGAGATAAAATAATAATTAATTTTTTTTTTGTTAGATCAATTTCTTTTCAGATCATTTATCTTTTTACCAGCTACTGCTAATAAGAGCTAAAGTTTAACGACCACCCATGAAATTAACCTTGAATTTATCCCAAATAAGACATTTCATCCTCTTAAATTTGTTAAAATGAGCAAGTACCTCTAAAATGCCACATGGCACAATATAATTTTATCTAATTGTTGAATTGAATTTCGAGTTAATTTTATTTGATCAAGCCATGTGATTTTCTAGAAGGGAAGAGTTTCACTATGAAAAACTGTCATAAGGATTACATTTATAATTATTAACAAGGAAAAATTCATTGGCAAGACTATAAGGCCCATTCTACATGGCTGGTGTATTTCTACGATCCCTGGTTGCAGCACAAACAACTCATTCAGGAAAGCTGCCCCTACCATTTCTTCCCAAGAGAAGAGTATATGAAGGTTGGTCTGAGAGCGAAAGAGAGTTTAAGCTACAGCAACTCTGCAGCAATACGTGGCCGTCTTTCTGCACCACCATTTTCGGATATCAAATCCAATTTGACTTTTCTTTTTGTCCCAGTTTTTGTTGCAGGAGCTGTTGCCTTCACATAACTTCTCAACTTCTGCAAGTCTTCTCGTTGAAGTGGCTTTGTAAGAAATCTTCGGCACCACTCGCAAGACACCTGAGGAGTACACATATATGTATTACTAGCATTTCCCCTTCATTCAAGCCTAAGTACTACAAATACTGCTATTTATTCTTTTGGCAAAATGCAGAAACACTGCAATGGCAAAGCATTTTGAATTCCAAAACGAGTGTTAACAAGGTAGGTGCTCCAGTAGCCAATAGCAATGCATCCAATCTCTCTTTTCAGTTTGTTTGGTAACATGAGGATGATTGTTCCATCTGATTATATCTTAAGATAATCAAAGGTTTTACATCAAATCCTATCTTAATAGTCAACTCAATACTAATACTAAGCAATATAAGCTGCCATCTTTTCTTAATATCGTTGATAAAATATATATGTTGGCCATAAAACCAATGTATATATATCTTACTAATCAAGCAGAGGTTTAAAACACTTAAAATTGGTAACTTTCTTGTACTGGAACATGAATTTCCACTCTTTGCTAGGTTGAGAAATGAAAGTAGGGACAGAGCCTTTGTCCATGGAATCCACAACAGTGGTGCAACATTTGCCATGACTGCATCTAAATGCAGTTCCCACCAGAATTCTGGAACAGCAAAATGATGCAATATACATATCAACTTCATTTATTGTCATCCACGAATGGTAGACTACAAATGGATTTGATTTATTCCGGAAATGTCTTTACTTGGGGTCTCATATTCTAAAGATGTCCAGTACCAATTAGGATGTTAATATTAAGAAGATTACATGGTTTGATTATTTTTATGTTTTCCAGTTCACTTCCTAAGAGTCCCTATGATAGCTTTCTAAGCTATTTCACCTTCTTAAATTCCTTCTCTTATCTGTCTCCTTTCTTTCTTGCTCCTATTTTCTTCGCATCCCTCTCTACTTTTCCAGATATTAAGATTTCCTCTCTCTCCATTTAATTTCCTACCCTAGAGTAGTGTCTCATTTCCTCTCTCTCTGGTTCTAAAACATGCAATCAAATTTTTATATCATAAGAAATGGAGCTCTTCCCATCACCTTCCATGCACTCTTACATAAACCAAAAAAGTAGATGAAAACAGATGCCTTGATTGCCAACCTACCAAAAGGAAGCGATACTATTGGGTTCTCTTAATGAAATATCATTTACATCTGAAATGCCCCTCATCTGTTAGGAATCTAATCACCTGGCTGGCAGGTGATTGTAGAAAACAAAATATCAAAATGTAACTAAACAAAAACCAATAGTTACGAGTTTCAAGGTATTTCTGTAGTTTCTTTAATAGACAAAGGGGAAGGAGCAGGGGGCTAGAAGGGAGGGCTAAAGAAGATTAAGTTCCATATGGATTAGGAGCTCTATGTTAGTGCTGGTTTAAAATTATCTTGAACCTAAATCCATGCCTATGTAGCTGTAATTCCCAAAAGAGTTAATAAATAAATGATGCAAGGATTTTCCAGGAATAATTAAGTGATAGTTTTGCCATGCTTCTGGAATCTAGGGTGGGATACCTACAAAGTTTTAGGTGTGAATCTTCGTTTTTCATTTTTTTTTTTTGGTTGTTGTGTAGCTACAATGAGAGAACTATGTAATTCAACCTAAACAAACCCCTATTAAAAAATATTTTGAGTTGGTTCCTTTGATTTTTTTTTCTCCCTTCAATTCTGGTCTACTTCGGGTCAAAAGTTGACTAGAATTGGAATATTAATGAAAGAAGCACTTTTTAGGCCATAAAAGAATTTGCAAATTACCCATCCTTCTATTTATATCCATGCACTAATTGTAAAAGCTAATCCAAGTGAGTCAAATTTCATGCAAAACATCCAACGAATCCGTAGATGATACAAAGAAGCTACAAGAGATATAGACTTTCAGGTGGTTATGCTAATGGTACTTCAATAAAAGAAAGAAATTTGAAAAAAAAAAAATACCTGCTGATTCTCTGCTGATCATATTCCGATGATATTATCACAACAGGAATAGATTTCAATTTGCTATTCTCCTGGGCATCAAGCCATAAGAAAATGAACCACTTCAACACGTAATTCAGAAATAATTCACAGAGGCTAAACACAGTGCTGATTACCCAAATAATTTTGTTTTACCTTCACAGCCACTAGAAGATCATAACCATTCATCTCAGGCATAAAATAGTCAGTAAGAATTATGTCAATCTTTTGGTCCTGCAAAAAGTGCAAAAATGGATCTGCCATGAATTGTTTGGAATGCATTTTAACTGATTCTTAGAAAGTACTATATAGCTAAATGGAGATATGATACTCTTGAGAAGAGACATTAAAATCCAAGTAAACTGAAAATGACAGAGAGAGAGTTGCCCCAAAAGATGTTGCATTTCTTTGTTCACGTCAATCAAACTTACAAGAGTTTGACTTTACATAGGAAGGATACATCTCAAGTACAGAAGGTAAAAGCGGTAACATTTCAGATGTATTTTGCTTCAAAAAGAAGTACAGTGTCAAGGGAGTCAGCCTCAATGTTGTCTCTAGTGTATCTATGATGTTTGCAGAAATCACAATCATCATGGCAGTCAAATCTCTCAACCATTTGTTCTCATTTATGCATTGGGCCGATGATTGCGTTTCATGCTTGGTGTTTTGAAAAGTAGACAAATTCTTGTATATAAGTTTAGATATATGGGGAACCATCTTTGAAGCAACAAAATGACAGTGTTACGGGCAATCACAACGAAGCTATAAATGATAATAACGTGACAATCACTTTCATTAAACAAGTTTTCCTTTTGCACTGCTAGTTGCAAACAGGAATAAACCTAATAATCGGTAATCCTAGGTTAACAATTAGCAGTACCTCATTGTTCCTTAGTTGGTCATATATTGATTCAATAGATAAGTAAGCATTGTTCATATCAGTCCAAACCACCTTCCTTGATCTACATTTCAGAGTTCATTAATGCAATCAAAACTTAAAGATCATATATTACATATATCGAATGTAAGAAGTTATCTATCTTGACAAAACCCTATATTAAAACTACCATTACGGGCTATGGAATAAGAGAAGCATCTTATCACTACGAAAAAAGGTGAAAAAAGAACTACTCAACCATATCAGAGTTGTTCTTACAACTTCAATAAATCATGATAGGAATGAAAAGTTTTAAACTCTGGATTATGATTCAGATGTTGGTCCTATGGA
Organism: Excoecaria agallocha; assembly: GCA_037975025.1. Taxonomy (NCBI): domain Eukaryota; kingdom Viridiplantae; phylum Streptophyta; class Magnoliopsida; order Malpighiales; family Euphorbiaceae; genus Excoecaria; species Excoecaria agallocha. The sequence goes on along the minus strand of CM075806.1, from coordinate 117,837,826 downwards.
GATATCTGCAATAGAACTACTTACAATATAACCAGATTTATCCGCTTTGTCTTGACTCAATGCAAGAACCTCTAATGCTTTCTTTCCACTATCAACACAAGTAACTGCAGTTTAAAACCAAAACAAATACCCAACTCTGATTCTGATTCACTCAAGATAAAAATGAAAAGTGGAAAAGAAATAAAGAAATGCTACTCCATTTGAAGAAAAGAAAAAGGCAGAACCTTTAAAAGATGGAGTTTTGAGGACCTTCTCAACAATTTTGCGGGCAAGAAAGCAGTCGTCAACGGCCAGAACATGAATGGGAGTAGTGGTGGTACCGGAATCAGAAACACCACCGATCTTCTGCTGCTGCTGCTCACCCTCTTCCATGACCCAGAAAATAATTGAAAAGATATACGGAATGTGAGAAGAAGAAGAAGAGGAAAGTGGTGGAGGGTTAGGGGAGAGAAGGTAATGGGGACCAGAGGAAGAGAGAGTATAATGGTAATGGCGAAGGTGGAGAAAAAAAGGGATTGATCTTTAGATTGAGCTGTCGGGAATCTTTATTTCTTCTCTGGCCCTGATGTTTCACACATTCTTGTCCCCATTCTCCATCTTTTTTCAATTGTTATTTACTTTTTTTATAATATAAGGTCCAACCATGCAAAATCAAATCAAACCCAAAAATCTACCCAAATTATGAAAACCGGTCTATTTAGTTTTTTTTGGTTGATTTAATTTGGTTCAAATATAAAAATCTAATCTAATTTTAAGAATTTAAAATCAAAAAAATTGAACTAATCGAATTTTTAATAATAGCTCAATTATACATATATAAAATCGGATATCGAAATACACGTGTGAATATGTTTAAACCGTTGAATTAATTGAATATATATAATCCAATAGTACGAATATATACGCATAATATATGCACATGAAATAAATTACTATATATCAGCAATTGCCTGCAACGTGTCTCTGCTACAGTAAGTCCTATTCTCCCTTTGTCTTCAAAAAAAACAAACAACCCAAGTGGTGAGTCAGCTCCAGTGGGGCCGGGGGCTGGTCCTTCGGGATCCCACATCGAGTGTGGTGTGCGTGAGTTGTGGGGTTTATAGGCGTTGGTGGAGTCCGTTGCAGTCAGCAATTGCCTGCAACGTGTCTCTGCTACAGTAAGTCCTATTCTCCCTTTGTCTTCAAAAAAAAAAAATCAAAAAATTGATAGAACCGAATGAACCAATATAGAATTTGATCCGGTTATTTCATTTCGATTCTCCTTAAAATCCGGTTTATTTTTTAATATTATAAAAAAGTTTTCCATTGGATTTGATTTGGTTTTGAGTGGAACCGACTAAATCCACATCCTTAAATTATAAAGTAATATGGGCATTGCAAACTAATTTGATATTGTTGTGGATATGGTATCTATTTTACTATATTTGTTAATTCAGATTTTTATATATTTAATTTTAGATTATTGAGTAATGAGTCACCGGCCAAATCAAATATTATTCATTAATCATCAAATCTACTGTGATCACAACTGGTAGCTACGGAAACAGATTTCAAATTAAAAAAAAAATTGTTCATGTCAGTTTATATTTATTCTCTTTTGTCAACATGTTAATGTTACTTAATAGCTGCCTTACAATACCATTTATTAATTCATTTATATTTATTTTTTTATTGCTAAATAATCTTGTAATAATTTAATTTAAAAACGTTCATCCAATCCGATAATAATAGTATTCTTTTCGTACAATAATTTTTAATATATTTTTTTATTTCAATCAATATGATTCTATTTCATCCCTATATACGTAAAAAAAAATTTATTAGAGTAAAATTATATAGTTATAGGATATTTTTGTGGATTACAATAAATATTTAATTGAATTGGATGTATGCGATGAATTAAAAATTGGAGTATTAATGTTAATGATGAAACTATGTTTATTTTTATAGAATATGGTTTGATGGTTTGATTATAAAGCACTGCCGAGGACAAGGTGCTAATTTTTAAAAAAGGAAAAATCGGATACCTCTTTTCAAATACTGTTGGTTTGTAGGATGGGACTAAATTCAAACATGAAAAAAAAAATAAAAATTTGAGAGGGGTCAAATCATAAAAAATATGAAATTACAAACATCAATTTAGTAATTAGTCTAAAACTATAACTCAAAATATTAAAATGGTCCATTTTATCATTTTCTTTACAAAAATTTCGATCAATTAATAAAATCAACAGTATCCATAAAAAAGTGACAAATTAATAATTATATAGATAAAAAAATAAATTCATAAAAATTTTAATATATACCACGTGTCTATTATTTGATCAATATAAATATTGATTTGTCTCTAATATACTGGATTTAGTCCATTTATTTAGCTGACTGAGATTTTGTCAAAAAAATAAATAAAAATTGACAATTTTAATATTCATAATAGTAAAAATTAACCATTTTAATATGTTCAAAAACAAAAACTAAACATTTTAAATTTTTAAAGATAAAATTGATATATTTTTTCAATTAGAAGGAAAACTATAGGAATAAAAATTTCGCTTAATGCTAAAATTTATAAATATCTGCTTTAGGGTTGAGCAAAAATCGAACTAAACTGATCCATTTTTTTAATTTGTTTCGATTTTTTGGTTTTTATTTTAAAAAAAAATTAATTTTTCAGTTAGGTTCTTGAAGGAAAAAACCGTATAGAAATCGAATCGAACCAAAATTTATATAATTATACAATTTTTTTTATTTTTTATTGAATAATTAATTTATACATGTAAATTATTTTATTTTTAGTTGTAAATTATATAAGTATATTTATCAATTATTAATATCTATTTTTTAGGTGATAATTTAGAATTTTGATGATTAAATTGAAAATCGATTAAATAAAAAATTTTATTTAACAGTTTTATTTTATTATTTATTAAATATTTTGGGATTATTTTTTTAATTTGAACTTTTATTTGTATAATTTAGATGTTTTTACTTTATTATATTATGATTTATAATATTTTTATAATTTTTAAATACAATAATTTTTATTTTTTAAAAAAATATTTTTAATTTTTAATTTTTTGATTAACCGAATCAAACCGATCAAAAATTTCGATTTAATTTAAGTTCGATTATTTAACACTTTGATTCGATTCGGTTAATAAAAATAATAAAATTTTAATTTTTTGTTATTTCGATTCGATTATTAAACCTAACCGCTTTTCCCTTTGAAGAAAATAATAATAATAATAATAATAATAATAATAATAATAATAATAATAATAATAATAATTGTGGGATTCAAAGCCTCCCTCGTTATCTTACTGGGTCCGCCACTTATTCGTCATTCGAAATCTTACTGGTTTATTTACGTAGGATTTTTTTTTTTTCCTATTTTCATGCTCATACGTGTAATGCGCCAACATGGTTACCTTTAGATCTTTTGTTATTTAAATTTTGGCCATTAATTTTTTCTTTTTGACATATTTTAGTGGTAACATGAATTATAAAGATACGATGTGATGTGCGTACGTGCATCTTATCTATTATATCAACAAAATGAGTGCGATTCAACGTGGCGTGCGGATTGAATTACACGTTCTAAAAAACATTCCATTTCCTACAATCACAATAATGATAAAAAGTCAAAGCAAAAAAGTTTGAAGGCAAAAGCAAGCAGTTCTGGACAATAACCAAAGTTTATCTCTTGCATTACGAAATGTAAGAAGTAGTAGTTAATGACATATATTCACATATTAGTACATCTCCAACCTCATGAAAATGAAAAAGCATGGAGAATCTGAAGCTTTGTGCGAATAAATATTAACTAATGAGAGAAAATTCATCAAGAAACTAATCCTTTGATTAACAAATGAAAAAGAACAAAGTATATATACACAAGTTCTATATGCTAAGTAATACTAACTAACACTTCCAGCTCAGCATTTAAAGAAACTAATTTCCCTACCTAAACTACTTAACTAAAAGATAACTTCATATTTACAAGATTGCCACTAATAGAAAATGAATAATTCTCTACATATAATTCTACACCATCCTCTTAAGTTGGAGCTATGTTGAATTACAACAAGCCCAAAGTTGGAAACCAAGCATTGGAATGAAGGAGCATAGAGGGATTTTGTGTACAAATCATGTTGTTTGTTGAAGAAACATGTTAGGGAAGAGCAACCTCTAATTTGTACTTTTCTCTAACCAAATGGCAGCCAATTATTAACTGCATGTTTTGAACCATGCAACCTAGCTATAGAAACAAGATCAAGGATTCTTAAGGAACCTCAATCAAACATCATAACTAACAAAAAGAAAAAATGGCAAAGCACATATGAGAGTGATTACAGTGATGTATCAACAAACTAACACTAGATGTATCAAAGTCAAATGTCCCTCTGCACATAATACACAACCAAATTCACCACCCCTTTTCCCGATCTTCTTTGGCAACATAGTCTGATGAATGTTGGGCAGAACACCAATAGCTTGCTAAGCTCCTCATCATTCCTCATTGCAAGCTGAATGTGCCTCAGCACAATATAATTCTTCTTGTTGTCCCTTGCAGCATTGCCAACAAGTTCAAAAACCTGCAATTTCAGCAGTCAATTACTTGAATCCTTAGAAATTAAAATCAACAAACCAATCAATTCTTTAATAATGAGATAAAAAAAAAAGGAGCCCTTCTCATGCAACCTTGCAACAATGGTTGAGTTTCATTGACATTTCTATGAAACTACTATGCGATTATTTAAGTAAATAATATTTAAAACTAAGATGCATAGCTAATAAACTTACAACAAAAAATTCCGACATATGAAATTTATCAGACCTTTTTGCTCAAAGAATACATGATATGCCATCTCTAATAGAAATTCCTAAGTCAACTTTTATAACTGATTCGATGGAAGCCAACATACCTTGACATAAGTTGTCATTAAGTTTGAGAGAATTTATTCTTTTGACTCTCTGGTTCTTCAATACAACAGATATCATACAAAGCAAAAGGGTTATATTAACAATTCAAATAGCAAAATAAAGGATCACACTAACACACAAATTTTAGTGTACATTTTAAATAACGTAGTACATGTAAAGAACCTTTCTTGCCCATCAAATATGTCCCAAGAGAATCCTCCCAAGAGCTCATATAGCCTAATCCGAAATTTGCTTTTTGATTAACATTTGGAATATAAGTACACACAAGAACTATAGCTTTTAATCCATAAAGAGCAATGCATAACAGATTCTGAAAGCAGTTAAGATCAAAAATACTTGTAAAGCAGCTTGACTTCATCTTCTTATCCATTTTCACCATTCCAAGATGCATGATCCAAGCCATTTCACAATATTTTCCCAATGCCAATTCAAGCGATTAACTTTCACTAGTTTGAAATCAACTTCGTCCAAATAACTTTCAATTTTTTTCCTTTCTCAAATAACTTTTGTCCTAACTAGAACAAAGATACTAGAGAATTATGCACATTCTTTCTCAATCTCATCTCATCACACTCCCAACCAAAAATACATCTATCATTGACATTCAATTAATCTCATCTTTTACCTCTGTCAACTAAAAATACCTTTGTCAACCAAAAATAACTTTGTCATACAACAGTACGTTCTCTCTTTGCAATTCATGCATATAAAATTCAAAGGCATGGCAGATAATTGATGCTATCCAGAATCTGTAATTAAATTAAAATGCATATTCATATGCAAGTAACAAACAAGGACAATCTTGCATACGTCGGATAAGTAGGTAGCAGGAAAGGAGTAATCTTGGTCTCTAGCCTTAATTTTTCTCATTCATATACTATTCTCTCATAGTTTTTCTCATTCATATACTATTCTCTCATCATAATTTAGCTGATTTTATCACATGTAGCTCATGGATTTAAGTCACTTAATCAAAATTTTAATGGAAAAAATCAAAAAGTAAACCAATTTAACATGGGCGAATCAATTAGAAAAAGAAGTAAAACCTGAAGACGATGATTTTTCGTATCGTTGTAGAAATTTAATACGAGAAATTCTCTTCAAGAACTGCTCGCTACCCATTTCTTCCTTCAAGCTTTACCTTTCTACTGCGACTATGCCTTGAGATAAAAAGAAAAAGAAGTCGCCAGTGAGGTGGAAGGATAAATAGATCGCCGGAGAGTGAATAGGAGGAATGCTGAATGGGAAAGCTAAGGAAGGTTTTGTTTTAATAAAAAAAGTTGTATTTTTGAAAATAAAAATTTAAAAAGTAAGATTTATGAAAAATTTTTAAAAGGAAGAATCAATATTTTATTATTTCTCTGGCTAAATCTTCTAATACAACTATAAACCAGCATTACACTTCAAAAAGCTTCTAAACCTACCACAGCATGTTGTAGTTACTGTAGTAAATAAGGTATTAAAAGGACGAACTATCTGAACAATTATCATTAGACTACATTGTACAGAAATTCAATAAATTTACATCTTTCAATTCCTATTCAAATAAGTACATATATACACGACTCCGTTTTATTTTTAATTTATACAATTTATCAAGCCGGTCCTTCTATTTAGACTTATCCTAATTTAAAACCTCTACTTGTTAAAACATCATATAATAAAAACCTCTTATGCCTGACTATGCTTATAATACTGACTTGCTACCGTAAATATTGTGAAAATAGGTTAGATTAATTCCCAACAAAAGCCATGATCGTTTTCTTATTATTGGCATACTGTCATTTGTCTTGATTTTTTTAGTTATAATTCACATGGGCCCAGTTTAGAGAATCTGCCATTTGAAGCCCTTTTCAATCCATTAGAGCCATTTATTATATGAAATTTTAACAAATAAAAGTGCTGAACTGGAACAAATTTAAGTAGAGAAGTCAGTTTAGCAAAACCCATAAATTAGGGTGTCATTTTATATATTAGGCTTCAACAAATTTTGTGTTGCATATATTTTGAAACTAGACAGAAATTTATGCTATAGGACAGCTAATTGCTAGATGTTGAATATCTCTGATCAAAGGTTATCTCAACTGCATTCATCTGTCATACACATAAGTGGATCGCCGCTAATCTTCATTGACATTGAGCCTCTGAAGTTGAAGCCATGGAGCTAATTGTACCGGCTTAAGGGTATGAGAACCGCTTGATCAAATAAAAGCATACAATCCAACGGTCTAAATGCCCATTCACTATATGTGTGCATGCAGTGGATTACTACTCTTGCTTAAGGTTTTATACATACATACACACACAGAAGTGCGAACGGATACAACAAATAATTGGACATCCGCAAATCTTTCCAAGCTATGATGAGAGCATTGTCTGTGCCTCTGGAAATAGCTCTACAAAGAAATTCCATTTTCTTCTTCATAACAATTTATTTATAGCTAATATGAACTGAGAATCAGGTTTAAAGAAAATATAAATCATATATCAGATAAAAAGAACAGAGTTACAGCACAAAATTGTTTCCCCTACAAGCACATCAAAACAAAGTGGCTGAAACTTTGTTCTTTCCACCAATTTCCAACATTAATAAATAATTTTCTCTTCCTCTATTCTCTCTCTTTGTATTCACAAATCCGCCATCCTTCCGATGCCAACCTTCCGATGGAAACTACGACGTTTACACAAGTAGATCACACAAAATTATACAGATAATATTAAAATAACAATGCTACAACTGGATAGTAACAAGAGCCAGGATGAGCTCATCTGACAAAATTTCCCGGACTTCTCTGTTCTTTGAACGCTTAATGCCTTGTAAACACCCTGTAACATATCTACGAATAGCCTCACAAAGGCTAAAGAGCCAAAAATGAAGCTTATGATAAACACTGCCATACCCTTACTCTCCATAGATGCCTGATTCTTTAGAACGCCTTCAATCATTGACCTGCAAATAAATGGCATTTATTAGCAAAAGAATCAAATGATACTGAGGAACACCAAAATGTGCCATCAATAAACAAATGAGAAAAACTAGAAACACAAGGATAGGAGGAGAGAGTGTACTAAGGCTAAAAGCATCAAGTAATGACCTGAAATGGATAAAGAAAGTATTTGACTTTCAGAAACAACTAATATATCCCAGGATCCTTTAACCGACTAGTGATATATATAAGATGGATTAAAAAAACAAATAAGAAAAAAGAAAAGGAAAAAAATCACACAATCACTACAATTTAGTTTAAGTGTTGCCCACATCTAACCAATTGGTTTGCAATTATATACATGGCATAACCATGCATGCCACTGAGATCAGGATATGCAATCTCCAAATGAAGCATTTTGCAAAACCAAAATCCATTGTAACAGTTAGAACACCTTCCTTCCAAATATTAATGAAGTACAGGTGCCAGCGCGAACTGAAACCTAATCCTAAACAAAGAATCACTAATCTATGTAATTATCTCCTTTCTTTCATCATAAACCCAAAAACAGTCTAAATAGATTGGTAACTCCCATAAACTGCTATGTCACAAGCAGGCCCCCAAAATCCCTCTGTCAAAAATAAACTAAAATACCCTAAGGTTTTCTTCCTTCTTTTTATTTTTTTCCCCTTTTTGAAAAACAGAACAAGATTCATCAGTTTGTAAGCCTTGAAAGATACATCTTTCAACTAAATATCATCTAATTGCGAACATTTTTCTGAAACTACTAATGCATAACAGTGGTGAAGAAGAATATATCAGTGAGGAAATGGAATCAACCTGAGAGCAAAATTTTCTTTGAGGAGATTATCGAACTGCTTAGAAGCAAGGGACTTCCATGACAGTAGATCGACGACATCTTTAGCCTGCACTAGGCAGCACAACATAGAAAAGAAAATTAATGAGAGATCAACTACAATCAAACAAAGATTACTCATGAGGAGGATGAGATACATACAACAGCCTCCTGGCTGTCCTGAAGAATTTGTATGTCAGATCTGATTTTCTGTAGAAGTGTATCTTTCTCTCCTAAATCACTGTCAAATCCTTTAAAAATATTGCTGTATCTGTTGTTCACCTCCTCTAAATACCGTTCCAAGACAGATAAACTTAAGTCTAGAGAACGGACTTTTTGCATCAATATTTTAAGAACGGAGTCCCCAGGCATCCTACCTCCTGGTTGCTGACGAATTTCTTCAACTGGATCTGGCACTTTATTTTTCCGAATTTCATGTTTCCCGTTTGTATTTTCCACTGAAGAGCCTGAAGGACTTGAACCCATTCCCATGCACAATTCTTGATCACAATCATCAATCTGGACAAACTCTGATTGGGAAGGTAACTCCTTCCGCTCACCACTTTCCTCCTCACGCACAAATAAATTATTTGGAACAGAGATCAAATCTTCTACCATCCGTTCAACAGCATCAACTCCAAAAACTTCAACAACACTAAGAGTACAATAGAACTCTGTGCTGTAATGGCTCAGAAGAATCAGCTTTAGATACCTCACCCACTGAGGCTCCTGAAGAGTGAACCTCTGCTCATGCTTAACATTGGCAGCTGTAAAATTCCCAAGGCTGATCCATGTTTCTGTGGGATAAGACAAGCTTCCCAGCAGCTCAAAATCTTTTAAATTCGATGAGTAGTGCTCAAAATTTGCTACTGCAATTGTGTCTACCAAGGTTTCTTCTGAGAGTTCAATTACAACAAATTTCTCTTCAGCAGAGCAAGGATTTCGAAGGTACTTGTCCTTGTCTTTGCCTAAGATATTGGATGCTCCCTTTGCTTCCTTATTACAAACCAATACTTTTGCTCCCTTTGATGCAGATGCATAGTTATACTCTTTACCCCCAGGCTCTAATCTATGAATTATACCTCCAGAATGATCAGTTCCAGATTTACTTCTAGTGTTGAATGCTCTGCTTTTAAATTCATCAAGACCAATGGGCACAGAATGAGATAGTCTGTTAGTCTTTGCACCATTCTTTTCAAATTTCACATTTGAACCAGAGTTTGCCACAGGTTGCTTGGAAACAAAGGCAGAATTCACATATCCTTCACTCCCAGGTAACTCATCATTGGAACTCCCAGTTTCAGCCCTATCTCTACAAAACTTTTCGGCTGAATGGACAGAAGCCATTTCTTTAAGTGGGTTACCCTCCAAGGTACACAAAAGCTGATAGCTGCCAATCTTTTCTTCATTTGAAAATGGTATGTCAGCTCCAAGCACTGCAGATTCATCTAAATCAAAGAAAAAGGAAGCCCAATTAGAAACCAGGGAAACACTTGGGCAAAAAATGAGACATTCTGAAAATAGAATAAGTCGGCAGATTGTCAAAATGCAGTACCCATACTACCCTGACAGAAACCAACCTAGGCAAGTTATGGTTCAACGTTTTCCCGGGCAATTGCAGGTAATAATAATATTTGACATGAACGTGTCCTTTATTATTTCTCAATAAAAAAAAAAACCATCATATAACATCTTGTTAAGAAAATATGCCTGCTAACAATCATTGAGGAAGAAGAAAAAAAGAAAACAAATAACAATGGGAAGATCAAAGACACTTGTTTGTTATATATGAAAGAGTTGTAGGGAGCAGAGATTTTGGATTGTGGCGTATTTCTGAAGTATGTTTGATAATATATGTATGAGAACTAAAGCCTTTCTTAACTGTAAACTGGGAATGCCACTTTTTATACCTCTATAACCATCACTACGGCTGATCCACGAGCTGAAGAGAAGAAAAAGCCCCCACAAAACAATGAACACGGAAAGAGAAATCTTGCATAAATAAGTCTTTTCACCAACAAGTTTCCCAGACGCTCTTCTTTCCAGAAGAGCTCTACGTGATCTCTGCATTGCACATCAATCCAACACTTCGCTCACAGCTTATCAACCCCAACACCCTACACCAAATACCACAAGAACATGTCTTATTTTCAACAATTCAAATTCACAGAATACAAATTTCAAAACATCTTAGTAAATACTAAATAGTAAATCCTTATGGTGTGTCCTTCAAAAAAGAAGTATATTTAGCTTAAAGATTCAGCTACAGACAATCAGCAAAATGAGGACTTGATAATCAGAGAAAAGAGAAAGAGATACATTGTAAGCAACCCACAAAACACAATCTCCAATGAAATTAAAAAGCATACAACTCTTACTTCAACATAGAGAAAAGTAAATCTAGATTAAACAAATCCTCCCATGGAATTAGCTTCTACATAAATCATCTACCTACATATAATCAAAACACTATAAGGGTGACTTTAGAAATTGAAAAATGTCCACCTTAAGAGAAAAGCAAAATCACCCTTTGGAACACAAGAAAACAAAGCTTTACCAGAATGGATTGTGAAATGACCCAATCACAAATCCATAGAAAACCCAGATTACAATCAAACAATTCTACAGCATAGACCATGTTGTTACCATCGGAAATGTTCACCAAATAATGAGAAAATCCTAATAAAAAAATTTAAAAATATAACTATGTAAGTCCCAAATATAGTAGATCCAATCAAAAAGAAAATCGATTGAAAAGGAATCAAGAGACGACCTGAATTGAGAATTTTGAAAAGAAGAGAGAAGAAAAAAGCATGCACTATCTTAAGTTTGAAAAGATTCAATAGAAAAATAAGAAGAAAAGGAATAGGTGAACAGAGAGGGTGAAAGAACACGGAAACGGCGCAGTTTGAGGCGATCGTCCGCTTTGTGTTGTCGGTTTATTGGTGTGGTCGCCGGTTTTATATTCATGGTGTCTCTTTCTTTGCTAACGGATCCTTCTCTCTGTAACAATTCCAATTCTTATTCCTTTTATGGTTGCTCTCCTTCTATTTGTCCGAATTTGAAATTTCTCTCTTTCACTTTCTTTTTTTACCATTAATTTCTGAAAATGGTCTCTCCTTATTTATTTATTTATTTATTTTTCTTATAAAGATTATAATGTTTAATTGTAAAAAATATTATTAAAATCATTAAATTCGAAAATTTTCACAATATTAGCCACCAGAAATAGAATTTTGAATTATGTTTTTTTTTCTACTATTTATTTAGGCTTTGAGATTGATTAATTTATCCTTCTTTTGTTATATTTAAAATAATTTTATGATTTAATAATACTAAAATTAGTGATATTATTTTGATTGTAACTTCTTTTTCATGAATTCAGTTTTTTTTTTAACTTATTATATCCTTCTTTTATTTTTGAAGGAACTTATTATATCATTTTTTTTTCTTTTTGAGGATCACATATTTTGTATTGCTAGAATTTAATAGTAGGCACGTTGAATACTTTCATTAAGTGTTTATAACTTCCAAATAAATATACAACAGAATTTCATAATTAATCGTAATGTCAATCGATTATAAATTTTTATATTTAACTCCAACTTATGAAATTGGATTTAGTTAATTTTATTGTTATTATGCAATCTTACTTTTCATAGCTATAAATTTAGCAGTATATCTACTGAAATAATTTGAATATATTTTCTCATATTTAAAATAGATATAGATCTTTTTTTTTTTTGAGATTTGAATTCGCAAATAAAATTAAAACTAAAATTAATAGATAGAAAAAAAATCTTTCATTTATCGTTTTTGCCAAACCATTTGAGGATTAAAAAAAAAATGTGATTACCTTCGGTTTCACTTTCACCATTAATAAATAGATAATTTTGGAGGAAGTTTTTAGATTTAGTTCTCTTTTAGTCTATCTTAAATCACCAAAGATTTAAGATCAATTGATTGGATCATCAAATTATGAACATTCTAGTTATGTGAGGGAATGTACTTTGAATTGAAGCTCAAATTTTCATGGGTGGTTAAAAAAATAATAAATTATCAACTAATTATATTAAAGCCACTAATTTTTTTTATTTATATTGCAAAGTTTATTTATTGATTTTATGTATGAATGTATATTAATCAAAGGTTTTATATATACTTAATAGCAAATTCATGGAAAAAAATATGCATATTATTTTTTAAATATGAAATAATTGCTAATTATGAGCTTTCACAAATTAGAACTTCAATAATTAAATTTGCACATGAAGAATGTTTAAATTATTATTAATAATATAATAATGGAAGACATTTTAAAACAAAGCCAATAATTATGTATAAGTAAATTATGTTTATTCTTTATTCCGAAATTCCGAAGTATTAAAGTATTTTAACCAATTAAAATTAATTATATGAACTTTAGTATTATGAATAATAATTCAGTATGCAAGACGCGTCAATTTTAATTATCCTATCATGCACCTTTATTTGATCAAAACGGCTTAAAATGCGTCAATCCCTTATACTGTTATTTAAAAGAAAAATAGCAATCATTTCAAACTTGAATTGAGCGTAACGCATATGACATGAAAATAATAGTAGGAATAAATAATAGGAAGAAAAGCGAAGTGTTGACGTGTACATGTGGGTGACCTAAATGGATGAGCTGGAAATCAACTATTGGCCCGCATATCTAAATATGTCCTCATCTTCCCAGTTGTATTTCCACTCTTCTCCTTCATATCAGCGTCTTTTTCTCCACCTGGCAAAGATGCCATCTGTCTTCCGCAGCATGTTGCCTTATCTGGAATTCCATTTTGTAACTCAATAATGCAACTTTACGTTCACCTACCAAGCTTAATCCTATTAAAATCGAATCGAATAAAAAATAAATAAAATTGAAATTCGTAATTCAATCGAATTTAATCGAATTTTTTTATTTTTTAAATATTATAATTATTATAATTTTTTAAATATTATTGTATAAAAATTAAAAAAATATTTATCAAATATTAAATATATATCACAAATATTCTAATAATAAGTTATAAAATTAAATTTTAATTTTATTATTACAAGTGATTAATTATGAATTTTTGAATATCATATGTTAGAAACATAAAAATACAATCATATCATGAAAATAATTTCATATTTAGATGGAATACTAATAAAGTAAATACAAAAAATATTAACCTTGCATATATGAGTATAATTAAATTTAATTATAATAATTTAATATATTATTACAATGATCCATATAGATAATAAGTATATTAAATTATTAAGTGACATATTTAGAATTTAAAATACTAATTTTTTAAAATAAATAAATAATGAAAATTATATATATATATGGGTGGGTGAAAATATACAAAAAAAAAAAGATTTTTTACACTTTTAGCAAAAAACCAAGTTTTTTTCGATTCTCTGATTTTTCGGTTCAATCCAGTTTTTTCGGTTCAATTCGATTTTTTTATCAATTCGATTTTCAATAGTTGAACCAATTGGATGGCCAACCAGTTCGTGGTTAAATCGGTCGGTCTGGTCCGATTTTAATAACTATGATTAAGCTACACATTTATTTTCGTTACATTAAGTTCCTAAATTATTAAATCCGGTTTTAATTTTTTTTCTGAAAATTCAGAATTTTAAGAGTTAATTTTTTTTCACAAAATTAGATGAAAATTATTAAACCGGATTTTTAACAGATAAAGATATTTAACAGCTTTTAAAAAAATTAAATTTTAAAAAATTACCTTTGTATTTTAATGAAGAATGAGATAAATAAATTCTTCGAATATATCTACAATTAAAACATTTTGAATATATCAAATGGCTTTGAAATTACTTCAAAGGTATATAAATCTACATATGATCAATAAAACAATAATAATAATAAAAAGTTAGAATTTTATCATAATTAAGTATTCAATATTTAAAAAATGCAAGATCTAAAAAATAAAGTTTTTTGAAAAGGCATTCATAATAAAACATATGAGTGGAAATAGACTTATCTCAAGATTAATAATGAACCAACCATTCAATGCCAAAATGTAAGACCTTATAAAGTGTAATTATAAATAATATTTGCATATCCACTCATATTTTATAATTAATTTCTAGATCAATTGATTAGTAATGGTTTTGTTTAGGGATGAGCATGGACCGGTTAATCGGTTCATTAACAATTTTCTTAAATTAGTCAATTACTATCAGTTAACCGCTATATCGATTTCGATTTTTAACTCGATTTTTCAGATCGATTTATCAGTTAACCACTAAAAATTTTAATATATAAATTTAATAAATTATACAATTTATAATATTATTTTTAATAGTTAAAAATGCTTTAAAAATGAAAAAATACTAATTAAATACAATATCCATTAAAGTAATCAAAATAAAAATAAAATTTCAATAATTAATTATAAAAAATAAAAATATTCAATATAAAACTAACAACAGAACGCTAATTATGCACATAATTTTAATGTTTATTTACTAAAAATATATATTTTATAAAATTATATATCATAATATTTATAAATTACACAAAAATTGAAAAATATAAGTATAAATTTTAAAATATAATTCATAAAATATATATATTCAATTTTGGATCGGTTAATCACCAATTTTTAAAGTAAAAACCATAAATCTAAAATTTCGATTCGATTAACCTAAAAATTGATTCGATTTCGGATCAATTTTTCGATTAACCAAAATTTCCGTTAACAATTCTCATCCCTAGTTTTGTTATTATGATTCTTTTTTTCTCTATTAAGGCCTAAGGCTAAGATACATATTTAAGTGGAGCAGAAGAATTGCTGAAAATCCGATCCAAGTCAACATTAGATGTCAAAGACTTATTTCCCAACCTTATTTATTAAGTTCTCGCACGAATCCAAAACCGCCAAACAATATAAAACAATTCAGTTTTATTATTCAATTAATCAATTCAAATTTTCTGGATAAAATATATAAATTTGTCTTCCAATTTGATTAATAACCGAAATTTCTTAAAACATTCTGTTTGATAAAATTTTCTAAATCTAAATTGGATTAAATTTCAATTAGTGAAATTCCATTTCAATTCATTCAAAAGTTTGGTTCCACCTCGATTTATGATTTTTACAATATTCACTTTTCAATTAATTATTTCAGGTTAAGTCAATTATAAAAAAAAAAACCCAAACCCCTAGTCCGTGTTCAGATGTGTCAATTTAATCCAAACACGCCATGAAATAAAGATGGAAAAAATTGATTTTTCGCCCTACAGGCCACCAAAAACACATCACATGCATTTATTAACACAAGGCGTAGAGATGTTTGGTCAAAACTACAGCGATGAAGAGAAAACTTGGAGCTTAAATTATTTAATGAGATAAGAGTGTCATGTGGGCGACATTATAGTAGAATGTAAATGAACCACTCTTTTCGAGTTGGTATAAGCCATCAGAGCAAAAACATAACAATGTCCTCATCATGGAGCAATCCTATGTGAGTCGGTGAGGGAAGAGAGATGTTTTGTGAATGTCATTCCGACCACAGAATAACATTACCATGCATTTTGGTAAAAACCATCACACCAAAACAATGTTCTCATCATGGAGCAATCCTCTGTGGGTCGCGAGGGAAGAGAGATGTTTTGCGAATGTTATTCAAACCACAGAATAACATTACTACGCGTTCTAACCCCACACCAAACCCCCCATGTGGAGGTGCACCGTATCTGCACATAAAGTAATCACATTGTTATGAATTCCACAAGGGAGCAAACCTTATCCCCCTTCACTAACAACAACAGTAATAATAAAAATAAGCGTGCAACACCTCATTCATGTAGTATTATCCTAAATATTTTCATTATCATATTTTCTTCTTGGTCCAAAGAGATGCACCTCAACAATATGCAGTATATATGTTACTTCAAGTTGCGAGTTAATATTTGAGATTATTTTAATTCACTGTAAGAATATATATATACACTCACATCATAAGTATGATTTTCTTTTAACATGTTTATATTTTAGGTATTTTATGCATGCATCATCATTTTTAATATTTGTGAAGCTAATGGATATGTCAGAACAAGCCATCTAGTGGACAGCACCAGAACAATATGCTCACTGGTAATATCTAGATATGATTGAGGCTCAGTTAATAATACTCTTGGACATTGTTTATGCATTTGATTTTTAGATATGCGAGGCTGAGAGTCTATTCAGTTGAGCCATGCTCTTGGTCCCCCAGCCAACTGGGTGTGTATTCTATTGAGTGAGACTCTCAGTTCCCTAATCAATTGTATTTCAAGAGAGCCATATGGCTATTATTTAAGGTCCAGAGTTTTAACACATCTGCTTCCACTATTAGTTGATTATGCATTGCATGACATATGAATGTAAACATATAGTATTTATATATTCTGTATTGGATTAAAATGTTTCAAATATTAACTCACCTAATGAAGTTCGTGTTTCCTTATTGATGTTTACATTTAGTGGGATTCAATTTCTCTTTCTTTGGGAATCAAAATTTAGGCTTGCTACGAATTCTAATGGCTTAAGCCATCCTTAATTCTAGCGCCAGTCATGGCTTTAAGTGGGTCATGACAGTAAATTTAAGAGACAAATGTAATCATTAACAAGTTCAATAGACTAAAATCGTATTGAGTGATAACTTACGGACCAAAGTGTAATAAGGATGTGAAGAAAGTACAACACGAATTGGATTTCAGCGTGTTTGTGGATGTAGTTTTCACATGCTTAGAACTGTTTGAACCATCCAAAACCAGTAAAGCGTCAACCAGTTGATAGTGTGACTAATCATTTGTTCAGTTTTTACCATTTTGATAAAAATGTGGTTTTTGATTTTTGACTGGACCGGACCAGATACCGGTTTATGGTTTCCAAGGTTGAACCAGCCAGTTTGATATCACTATTCAATTTATTATCCTTCCCCTATTACCCAATCTCAATGCGCAACCTATTGACCAAACTAACCTTCCAATCCTACTTCAGAAGCAAAATGAATTTATTGATCATCATATAACAAATTAACTAGAGATAACAAGAACCAAAGGGAAAAAGTGCGAAAGGAATACCGAAAAGAATCAATGTATGTTGCTATGGTATTGATATCAATACCACATTTCTTTGCACGTTCTTCCAACAATTCAGGTACATGGACACGTTGAGCTCCTGAAATTATTTCCTCACCTAAAGGAAGATTAAAAAAAAATGATCATGAGCTCGTCAGGCAAATAATGAAGAAGTATTTATCTGCTTTATATGAAATTGAATTACTCACTTATGGAAATAAAAAATAAAGTGAAAAAGCTAAAAGCAGAATAGTATGCACAATCAAGTAGGTCACTGCATAACCCCAGTATGTAACCATATATTTATATCAGAAGTTCCTTTTAAGAATTCAAGCATTTTGTGCTATGTATTTATGAACTAAACTAATAGGACTAAATAACAGAGAACAGAGAAACTTAAATAGAAATGAAAGAATTGGATCAAGAAAGAACTCTCTTGCCTCGAATAAAGACATCAAATGAGTTACTGTAGTTTGGATCATCATAGCATGGCATGGTGTAGAATGGCCTGACAGCCAGAGGATATCGATGAAGAATGTAGAACTCAGTCCCATACCTACAATCACAAGGTATATTAGTCTACTTATTAGCACTAAACTGTAACAAAGAACAAACTTTAGGGCCTTTATGCAGGAGAAAACATCAAATTACTTCTCTAATACTAGCTGGCCCAATTTTCTCTCTGCTTCAGTATTCAAGTCCCCATAAGGATCAACTTCCACTCCTGCTTCCTGTACAAAACAATCCATTATCTAATGAGCATATTGGACAATCAAGTGATGATACTCTTTGTCAATTTTTTATTTACACCAAATTCAAATCGTTAGTGGGCAAATCAAACCATATCATACTATGGAATAATGAATAAATCACAAGTGGAAAAATCCTCGTGTAGAATTCAAACTTTAAAATACAAAGTAGAAATGGCAAGCATTTTAACATGTCAATACAATGAAATGGGGGATGTACATGCTCATATCATTCAGTTATGCAGAACACTCTTCGAGAATTGGGGGGAAAGAACAATGGCCTTGCCTCCCAAAACCCTTTTTGTATGGAAATCGTGTTTTAAGATTTGCTGAACATAGATATAGTATAAACTCAAAATATAGCAAATGACATCATGTGTAAAGCCGCACAAGCATGCACAAGTATCGTGTTTTTGCAACTCTGTAGTCCATTACCTTGAGCATTTGGATCCCTTCTTCAAACCTTAACCGTAAAGTCTTTCGCAGGTACTGCATATTGACAAAAGCTCAACAATCAGATCTACCAAGAGGTTAGAGATGTCAAGTCAAGATTTGAAAAGTTTTACTTATTTTATGTTTTCAAGGAAAGATCCAAAATGATGTCAATAAGCTAATACTCGTATAAAAAAACAAATCTCTTAAGTTCACAAGGATAAAAGCAATTTGTACAACCACTACAATAGAGAAAACGATAATGCAAGTTCTCTAAGTTTACGGAGTAGTAACCTTGAGAGATTCAAATGGATATTGCCTCCGAATAGCTTCGAGTTCCTTCTTGCACCTCTCATTCAAATAGTCAAACATTGTGACGAATAATCGATCAACAATATCCATTACCTGCATAAAACAAACTCAATTTCACAGTTAAATGCTGAGGATCACTCGGGGCAAGTGCTCATGACAAGCAAATAAAACAGACAAATCTCACCTCAGAATAGTGTGTTTTGATCTCCAGTTCAACATCAAGACCAACAAACTCACACAAATGCCTGTGGGTGTACGAGTCCTCTGCTCTGAAAACAGGACCAACCTCAAAAACACGCTCTTTATCACCACATATCGCCATTTGCTTGTGAAGCTGAGGCGACTGGGCCAAGCATGCAGGTTGACCTTTGTAGTCCAGCTTAAACACAGCAGAACCACCTTCACTAGAGCCTGCTATCAATTTTGGGGTGTGGATCTCATCAAAGCCTTCTGATTCTAAGAACTTCCTAAATATCTGCACATTTTTAGACGAGTTTGAGAAGGTTACTCACCAATTACAACACCATAAAGAGGACTGGGTTCACTAAAACTTAGTTTTAGCATATTCATCATAGAAAATTGGGAGATATGTCAAATTTATGACAACATTGCAGCTGTACAAGTGCAAAACACTTTTCTGTAATAGGGACATTTTTATCTTTCCGGACAAATACTCATTTTATTTTTCACTCTTCTAGACAAAATCTGAATGAACTTCTAAAAAGGATAAAAAATTTTAACACGATCAAAGAAAAGACTGCATTCATTAAGGTCAATAATGCATGATTTGAGTATCAATAAATGTCAAAAAAACTCATATGGAAGAATAACAGGATGTTGCCTGGATATTTACATGACATAATAAAATACAGAGCGCCACAAAGTTTCTTCACTTTCAGCTTACATTACAGTCAAAGAAAACACCTGGCCAGTTTCTGAAGACTAATGCAGCCACTTTCCACTAAGCAAACAGAAGTAATGAAACACTAATCCCATTTATAAAAAAAAAGATAATGGCAGGAAATTACAGTGAAAAGATAGTCACAGCTACTTGATGCAGCCTACTGTTTGTTGCTCAAAACATACTGCCTCAGTAGCTTCAGTTATTACTGGGAGACAAAAATAGCTCTATTTCTCCAATTATTAGATTTATTTATCCATTTTAAAGGGGAAAAAACTTTAGAAGCATAAGTTTGATATTGCATCTGATACTTCAGAAGCATACAGATCTATTTCCAGGCTAAAAGTTTGTCAATCCTAAAATTCAACTTAGAGAAACAGGAGAATCTAATGCAGATGGCGGTGAAGTTAGCAATGAGAGAGAAAATAAAAAACAGAGAAAAGAAAGAAGTGTGTATATACATATATATAATCTTACGTTGCCAACTTCACTCTGAATATGGAAAATCCCTTGGTTAGCTGGTGTTCGGATATCCAGAACTCTATAATTCAAACGTGTATCCTGATTAACACGAACATATTGTACTCCAGCCTGTGCATTTAAAAAGTCCAATAAATATAGTTATGAACGTCAAATCAAGCTCTAAAAACTTGCATGTATAGATATATGTATATATATCCATATATATACATATATATAGACAGATATATTATCAGTGTGGCGTGTGTGGAACCAGACAGCCTTCCTCTTCATATTTATCATCTTAAAAGATATAGGTAGAGAAAAAAATACTACCTGCAAACCTTCCTCAATTTCTTTCTCACTTCTAGCTGCATCATCAATATTAATAGGCAGCGACTGCACAGCTTTGCTAATGCAATACAGTTTCCGGACTTGGACTTCAACCTGCAAGAAACAAAAGAACAGCTCGTTAAAATTTCCCAACATCCCAGAACTTGTCGTCAAACTAAAGATATGTTCTCCAAAAATAACAGTAAAAATGCTAAAAGTTATGATTCCCACAGTTCAATCCAAGTGAAAGCCACACTCTTCCTGCATTTGCAAATACTAATTTACTAGAAAAAAAATCCAGTATTTGTCAGCGAATTCAGCCTCTAATCCTCTAATCTCTAACAAATCTCTCCACTAACCCACAATTCAGCACTTATAAACAGTATTCTCCTAATTCAACGTTTTCCATACATTTTATCAAGCCTTATCTATAAATGCAGATAAAAAGATAATAAAAACCTGCTGTGAAGTCCCTTTAATAGGAGCAGAAGGTACAAAGACCAATCCTTGAACTTCAATAATAGATTCACGGCTAAGCCCAGACACGAAATTAAGCATCTTGTCGCTGACCGAATCAGGCTGAACAGTAACAACACACTGCACCGTAAAACCCTTCTGTCTAACCACCAAAAACACCATCTTCTTACCCACTTTTCTCGTGGTGTGGGTTCGGCCCCTAATCAAAACCTCCTTGTCCTTCAATCCCTCGTTTAGGTCTCCCACTCTTGTCCATTTGCTTAGATCTGCCACTTCTTTCGATTGCAATTCAGAGAGCGGCACGTCGCCGTAATTGGCCGCCAGCGGATCTTCTTGGTCTTCGATGGAAAGCGAAGAGGCGGCGGAGGCCAAAGCAGCCTGGCGTCGTTGTTGCTTCTCCAACTTAGCGGCCTCCTTCTTGGCCGCCTTCTTACTGAGGGTTTTGGCGGAGTCTTCTTCTTGGTCCGTTGGTTTGGATAATTCCTCGTCTCCTTGCTCCATGGGATTCGTTTTAGTGGTACTCAATCTGACCAAGTTAGCAGTTTTGAATGAAGATGAAAATCTCTGTGAAACCCTATTTCGATTTTACCTTTTTATACAATCTTATTTTTGGTCAGATCAGAAACACCGTCTCTTACCACACCACCCCGGGCTGCATGTTTTGGCTGCCGCTACATGTAATATAGCGCTTTGAAAACAAGAATGAAACATGCATTCTCGGTTTTGTGAACTTAATACTACTGTTTTTTTAGTTACACATAGTTTCTAAATTAATTTAATATATTAAAATTATATTTATTCAGATTTAATAAATTTTAACTTAATATGCATAGAAATAAAAATTTCATATAAATAAACAAATATTCAATAATTTAATAATAAAAAATTTAAAAACTTAAAACAAATTCCTTAATTACCATTGTAAACATGATTATTTATAAAAAATGTTGTAGTTTAGGATTTTTTTTTATATCTTTTGAATTTATTATAAATGCTTTTATTTGATATTTAGCCTTATATTTCTTACAAGTAATAAAAGTGATAATTGACATGTAAAATAATACTTTCTTTAGAAAAGTAAGAACTTTTGGATTTTAAATTCTCAAGTGGACAGCTTAACTTTTTGAAGGTAGGATGCATAATCGGACTCCGTTTTATTCTATTTAATGAGTCTTATAATTTGGACTCCACCTTTTTAATTCTGCAACTCATACTTACGGAATTGTGATATCCAATACTTCTTTTATTTGTGGGCTCCATATCAAATTTTGCAGCTCTCTTTTGCAGAATCTAAAAAGACTTAATTTTCACTTATAATCTTCAAAACGTTCAATTTCTCTAAATAAAAATCCAAACAATATTATTTGTAAAAAAATCTCCATACAATTAGTGGTACGATATCATGGTGTGCGATGTGATATACTCCTGAAAGGAACATAATAAAAAAATAAAATAATATTATATTTGAATAGAGTAAAAATTCATAAAAACAATAAATTCAAAAAGTTAAAAAAAAAATAAAACATTGAGGGAAATATTGTGGAATAAGCATGGTCTAAGTATGCATTTGCAGAACACAATGTTTTAAAAAAAAAATTAAAATCATTAAACCTAGAGATTGCAACTGTGTAGGATAGGTGGATTTAAATAAAATAAAAAAATTGAATTGTAAACGAGTTAAATTTTAGAGATTTTTCATAAATGCAACAGCAAAGAAAACACATTTTAGATTTGTATCATTCTATTTTTTATTTTTTAAAATTCTAATTTTAAATTTTTTTTTTATAATTACTATTTTTAAAATTTTTACTTTCAAAAATGCTCCATTTAGGATATTAATTGGTTTATTTATTCTCCGGGGATCGGAGAATGAAACTCTATCACATCCAGAGCAAGAAAGCCATAGAAATTGATGGAAGAAAACAGAGAAGAAAATAACAGATATTGAAATAACGGTACATAGAAGAAGAGTTGCTTTTTCGAGAAAGGAGAATATATCACTGGCTGGAGAAATCACATATAAGTTGCTGGATAGCTGATAGTTTCCATTAGCTTTGGGATCTTACTGTCAATTTTAGAAATAAATTGTTAAATTTCATCTGGCCTTTTATTTCCCTATTTGGAATTGACGTATAAAAGTCGGTAATTTTCATTTGAACTGTAGCTTTCTGTTGGTTGCAGTGGGGGTTGTCGTGCCCGCCAATGGCTTGATAGAATGGTCAACCATTTATGTTGAGATACATATCATTATCGACTTTCTTGGGACATGCTCCATTATTCTATAAATTTACTTATTTTAGAATACAGTAGAAATATCAAGATCGGAAATCAACCGATCTTAGCAAATATATAAGGAGCCAAGCTACACAAAGTTGTGTGGGTGTGGAAGTGAGTTGTAGGTGTGGAAGTGAGTGCATGTGTGTTAATATGTATGTATGTGTATCATTTATGAACAATTTGTGAGAGAGGGAGGAAATTGTATAGCTTGAGGTATGTGTTAGGATGAATTAATGTTGAGTGCATTTTATTTGTAAAATATTACAATTAATATATTAAATTTTGAGTTAAACGTTCTGAAAACAAATTGAAAAATTTCAATGAATTTATGCTTATTAGATTGTATCATTGATTACACCGTAAAATATTCTCCTAGTTCATGGGAGATAATTTGCTACTTCCAAAAAAACATAATGGAATATTCCCAACATCCTGATTTAACTGGTAATAATATTTTCATGATTTTCAAGTTAATTAGATGGTTACAGAATAGAAAATACAGTATATTTTATTTATTAAAAGAAAATGCAATGTATTTTTAGTAAGTTTTCATGTATAAAATACAATGTTTATTTTATGAAAAGAAAATATAGAGCATTTATTGAATTTTATGAATAGAAAATACAGTGTATTTTATTTTGTCAAAAGAAAATACATTATATTTTTATCATGTCCAGAAATCAATGAAGTCTAATATGTTTTATGAAAAGAAAATACAATATATTTTTTATCAACAGAAAATACATTGTATTTTAGTAGGTTTTCATGAATAAAATACAATATTTATTTTATGAAAAGAAAATACAATTTATTTCCTTTTATGAAAAAATACAGTGTATTTTATTTTGTCAAAAAAACTATAGTGTATTTTAAGTAGGTTTTGATGTATAAAATACAGTGTTTATTTTATAAAAAATACAATATATTTATTGAATTTTATGAATAGGAAATATAGTGTATTTTCTTTAATGAAAAGAAAATACAGTCTTTTTTGTCAAAACAAAATACATTGTGTTTTTATTATGTACAGAAGTCAATAAAATCTAATACATTTTATGAAAAGAAAATACAATATATTTTCTTGTTAAAAAATATATTATATTTTTAGTAGATTTTCGTGTACAAAATATATTATTTATTTTATGAAAAAAATACAGCATATTTATTGCATCTTAAAAAAATATAGTGTATTTTCATTTATGAAAAGAAATACAGTGTATTTTATTTTATCAAACGAAAATATATCGTATTTTTATCATTTATAGAAGTCAACAAAGTCTAATACATTTTATGAAAAGAAAATACAGCATATTTTTTTTATCAAAAAATACATGATATTTTTAATAGATTTTTATATATAAAATGAAATATTTATTTTATGAAAAAAATACAGTATGTTTATTAAATTTTATGAATAAAAAATATAATATATTTTCTTTTATAAAAAAATATAGTATATTTTATTTTATTTTGTCAAAAAATACAGTGTATTTTTTTATAGAAGTCAATGAAATCTAATACATTTTATGAAAAGAAAATACGGTATATTTTTTTATCAAAAAAATATATTATATTTTTAGTATATTTTCATGTATAAAATATACTTTTTATTTTATGAAAAAATGCAGTATATTTATTGGATTTTATTCATAAAAAATACAGTATATTTTTTATGAATAGAAAATACAGTGTATTTTATTTTATTAAAAGAAAATATATTATATTTTTATCATGTACAGAAGTCAATGAATTCTAATACGTTTTAGTAAAAATTTGTA
Source organism: Excoecaria agallocha (assembly GCA_037975025.1). Taxonomy (NCBI): domain Eukaryota; kingdom Viridiplantae; phylum Streptophyta; class Magnoliopsida; order Malpighiales; family Euphorbiaceae; genus Excoecaria; species Excoecaria agallocha. The sequence goes on along the minus strand of CM075806.1, from coordinate 117,812,275 downwards.
CGGTATGTAATGCATAAAGGACACATTGAATTAAAATTTCAATATAATTTCATTAAGCAGTCTTCATTTACAAGCATCTCAATTGAGAATGCTTTCTTTAAATGATGAACCACTATCACTACAAAATAAAACAGGGAATTAGCGATGGAAAATTCCATCGCTATTTAATGATATTCTTTTGCTAATTCCCTTTAGCAACTAAACGACTGTTTGTCGCTATTTTTCTATCGCGGCATATTTAGCAATTAAAATAAAAAATAGTCACTGATAATAGTGACAGAAATTTTGTCGCTAAGGTAAGAAGGTCGCTAATTAATCCCTAAAATCAGTCGTCATTGTTTAAAGAAAATATTAGCGACTAAATATTTCGTCGCTAGTGACACAAAATACCGTCACTAATAATGCAAAAACCGACACTATTTATATGTAATATTTTATTTTTATTATTATTATTATTATATCCAAATTTTAATTTATATAAATAAAGATTCTCCAATGTTATTACATTTAAAAATATAGTGCCACAAAAATACATTAAATTGTATAGTATAATAAGATTAAAACAACAACAACAACAACAACAACAACAACAACAATAATAATAATAATAATAATAATAATAATAATAATAAACACATCAAAAAGTGTTTACAAAAATAATAAAAAGAAAACTAATCTATAGTTAAAGATTCACACATAAAAAATTAAAATTCTAGCCTATACGAAGGCATCAATATGAAGGCTATACAATAAAGGATATCAAATGCCATTTCATCCTCGGAACCAATTAAATCCTCTCATTTCTTCTTTGTTTTATAGAGAAACACCCATAAGAAATCTATTTTGCAAAAATAAGTTTAGTAATTCAGCCAAGGCCTGTATATAAATGCATGTTATATGAATAAAATACTTATGAGAAAACTCAATTGTTTTAGATATACTGCACATATAATTAGGATAAGCGAAGCCATGCATAAATTGCAGTGTTAGATCTAATTTTTAGTCCCTATGTGCATGTTATTTACTTGTGTATATATATCTAAGTTAAGACTAGAATGGCCGATGATATAATAAAAGTTAGAAGATTAAATAAAAAAATCAAATTTAATGAGGTGAAAGATGTTAGTGTAAGCCCTAGCCCCAATACATTGTAATAAAACACTTTAGTTAATAAATGGGGCATTTGCTTTATCTATTGTATTCTCGTGCATATCAATTGATAGAACTATCCAAGAATGTTGTTTCAGTTTAAGTTATCATGTGTGAGGCACATGGTTGTAAGACCTTTAAACAAATGAGACTTCATTCTAAATATCTCTAGTCAGTCATTGTTATGGGAATAACAAATGAATTAAGACTAGTATGCTCTCTCTGATAAGTTGAGTTCCATCTTACGGATCATAAGGACAAGAGTGTCAATCAGAAATCATAGATACATGTTTAGAACATGGTATCTGGATTCGATCCACTCATGAGAACACTACATGGTACAAGTCATAAGTGTTTCTCATATGCAAGTTTTGTATCGGAGTTCTTAGACCTAAAATCTCTATGAAACTCTTTATGAATTACTGTGTGCTTTGACATACACCTAACGTGCTCGTAACAGAGTGACAAGTACAGGTATGCTTGGGTATGCATTGATTCATGTTAGAGAGCATGAGGGAAGTGAATGGATTACCCCTCTCTATAAGAGAGAAAATATCATCGGCCACTTGATCAGTGAACTGAGAAGTGTATGGCCATACCGAGATGAAATAATGAGTAATCATTATTTATCTGAGAGTTCAGTGTCACTGAAATATCAAGAAAGGAATTAATATATATAAGGATGACTAGTTCCATGCCTTATATTAATTCTGATATTTATAGGTAAGGAATTATGCAAAATTGTATTAGGTCACTAAATGCCATATACATTTTCATTTAATTTGGAAAGCTATAATATCTTGATAGAGAATATATATAGCCTTTGAATTAATTTATTAATTCATTGCCAATATTAAATGGACCTATAGGATCGCACACAAAGTATTGGTCTTAAAATATTTAAATAAAGTATTGGACATTAATTTGGGCTTTTAATTAAAGTCAAATTAATGTATGTAATGGGCATTATCAATACTATTGGACCTTGGTCCATGAGAGAAAAAAATTCAGCCCACAAGGTTTAATTTCAATTAATTAATTATCTTGTATTAATTAAGTTAATTGAGTATTAAAGCCTAAAAGAATTCAAATTAAATTAAATCATTTAAATAAATAATGAAGTGGCCGAAATTCCAAGATAAAAATCAAGGAATTTCGGCTCATGCACATTAATTATGTTAAGTGATTTTATTTAATTAAATATCTTGTGTTTTATTTCAAATTTGAATTTTAAATTCAAAGGAGTTTAAATCAATATATATTACTTATTTTTAGGAAGTTATTGAAGTTGAATTAATTATCTTGAGATAGTAAAATTCAGATCAAAAACTTGCCAAAAGATAATGATATATATTAGAAAAGAAATAAAACCCTAAAAAAAAAGAAGAGAGTGCATTTGGCGTGAAACCCTAATTTCTTTAGGTTTTGGCGTAAACTTCTATCTCTCTCTCACTTAATTATTTTGGCCAATTTTCACAAGGAGAAAGGATTGTTCCTCATTCTCTTGTGTTATTGGATAGTAATAGCAACCTAAGAGAAGTAAAAAATCAAATTTTATAGCTTCAAACCATAGCCATTACACAATACTTATTTTGAGAGCTAGCAATCTCGATTTTAAGCCGTCGGTGTAATTGTGTGTGTGAACGTAGAGAGGAGTGGCGTAAAAGGCTATTCCTTGGCATTGATGGTGAAGGTCTAAGGCTAAGATATCCTCCTTGGTTGCTGGTCATCATCAAAATCAAGTTTTAAAGGCATCTAAAGTTGTAAGTTTTAAAACCCTAAAATTGCATGTTTCGATTCTTGTCATGGAGTTGTATGGCATGTATGATCAAATTTTATTATTTTTCGCTGCATGATCTTTATGTGCATACCATGACATATTCCATCAGTGGTATCAGAGCCTAATCATGCTTATTTTATTGCTTTAGATGCATGAAAAAATTAATTAAAAATCGTTATTTTGAAAACATACAATGCTGAAATTTTCCGTTTTGAGTTTTTAGCATTGTTTTGGAGTAAAAACGATTTTAATTGATTAGATAGGTATTATAATTAACATGAAATGTTAATATACTGTCCTAAGATGTTCTAGGAGCTTTTAATGGTCGGATTTAATTGATAATACCTGATGGTGCATGTTAATATTAAAACTAGGTGCTATTTGGCATGTTAATTGTTAGTTTAACAACTAGTTTTAAATATTAAATGTAAAAACGATTTTGGCATGTTTGTAAGTGATTTTTAAAGATTAAATATCAGGTTTGGACATATTTTAATTTTGGTTTTAATTCTAGTCCATGACAATTTAATTGATTAATTTTAAAATCACTTAAAACTATGACTAGTTTGTGTTTGTTACATGTTTAATCAATATTGTTTGTTTTGTTTTGATTAAAATGGTAAAAACACATTTAGATCAGATTGGTATAGAATATTAAATCAATATTTATGACCTTATTTAAATTATTAAATGACTCATAAAATTGATTTAAGTATTTGTGCATTTTGGGGCATCACATAAGCATTAAACAACTAGTTTTTGTTGTTTGTTTGTTTTTATATGCATGCCGTGTATTATATATGTGTTCTTCATGATTTTATTTTTAATTCATGTTGGTACATATTACATGTATTTTTAATGTTTATGGGCTGTATGACATAAAATTAAAACTGACAAAATTGGAAATTATACTAGAGTTGATTTATGGCACAAATCTAACTAGTTAGTGTTTTGGGCTTTTAAGAGAACTTATTCAATAAGAGGATTTAGCCCATTGAGCTTTGGCCCAGGCCCATCATGGGGTCTTCTCTTAAAGGTTCAAGTACACTATTTTCATTAATGGGCTTGGCTAAATTAAATAAAATTGGACTTTGTTTTATCCATGAATGTTATGTATATTTATTTGCTTGTTTGGTGTGATGAATGGATATGCATGGTGCATTCATGGGCCCTGAGTTTTTGTAATTAAATATGGCCTGCGAGCCATTATGTATTATTGTAAAATTTTCATTTATTTCTTAGAATAGAATTTACTTGAAGACTTTGTAAATCAAGACGAAGCCCACCGGAGTGGAAAAGCCAAACTCGAAGATTCTTATATAATAGTATAGAATCTTAGTTGTAGGTTTTTGGGCCTATGTTTGTCACGCTTTACTTTATGCAATTATATATATATGCATGCTATGTATGGATGACAAAGTGTATGCCAAGTAAGTCGTAATAAAATGAATCCCTAAAAATAGTAAGTCACAAAGTTGCCTTCCTAATTCGAAACATGTCAAGGCATCGATCATCGGTCACGTAGACTAGGAGTCCTAGATGCGCCCGATTATCTTTGTGAGGCATGGGTTGTGAATATAGGTTGGACTTAACATGAAAAGGGATGCCCGGACCTAGGCAACTAATAAATGGGTTTGTGCTATAACATCTTAAGATGTTAGCCCGTTTGATCCAAGAGTCATGTACGAGACATGATTGGAGTTTTTCCTATCTAAGTAACTTGTTAGGTGTACAAGCTCAGCTTGACTAATAAGTTGTTGTGAAAAGTGGATCTTGGCCCATATTAAATCACTAACGCGAATTATTTAAAGGGATATTAATTCGGTTTGTGGGATTATAAATAAGACCTCATTTAATCTTGCTGAATTTTATTGTAGAATGAAAATGGCATCTTCAAATAACAATTTCTCATTGCGATTGGTCTTTCAAAAGGACAAATTGAATGGCACCAATTTCATAGACTGGTCTCGAAACTTAAGAATAGTTCTTAAGCAAGAGAAAAAGTCGTATGTTTTGGACGCACCCTTGCCTGAAGAACCTGCTAGGAACGCCTCTGCGGTTCAAAAGGAAACTTTTGATACCAAGAAGAGCGACTCCAATGATGTGACCTGTCTGATGCTGGCCACTATGGTGCCTGACTTGCAAAAGCAATTTATGGACCAAGAGGCTTATGCGATCATGGTGCACCTCAAGGAGATGTTCCAAGAGCAAGCTCATCACGAGAGGTTCGTGACAACAAAGGCCTTGATTTCTTGTAAGATGGCTGCAGCTACTCCTGTTAGTACCCATATACTCAAGATAAAAGGGTATCTTGATACTCTTGAGAAGCTTGAGGTACAAGTGCCAAAGGAATTGGCCACTGACTTGATCTTAGGATCATTGACTGATGATTATGATCCATTTGTGATGAATTATAACATACATGCAATGAACAAGTCAGTCACTGAGCTCCATGGGATGCATAAGAATGTTGAAGAGAATATTCGAAAGACCAATCCCGTATTGATGGTTCAAGGAGGCATTAAAAAGGGACCCGCTAAGGGAAAGGGAAAGGGAAAGGCAAAACCCAAGAATGACCTGGCTCGGTTCAAGTCAAGTGGGAGTGCACCTCAGGCCCAATCCAAGCCCAAGGCGCAGAAGCTCAAAGAGAGTGAGAGCACTTGCTTTCATTGCAACAAGATAGGGCATTGGAGGAAGAATTGCGCTCTCTTCAAGGAAGAACAAAAGAAGAATGGAGCCAAGGCATCCAGTTTTGCTATTTTTGTTGTTGAGATTAATCTTTCTATTTCTACCACTTGGGTATTGGATACCGGTTGTGGTTCTCACATTTGTTCAAATGTGTAGGGGCTAAGAAATAGGCGGTTACTTGGGAAGAATGAAGTGGACCTCCGTGTGGGGAATGGAGCACGAGTTGCTGCCATGGAGATAGGCAACTATCAACTCACTTTACCTTTCGGACTTTATTTAGTTTTGAAAAATTATTATTATGTGCTTGCTATGAGCAGAAACATTATTTCAGTTTCATGTTTGGATTTGGATGAATTTGATTTTGTTATTAAAAATGGCAATGCTCATATTCGTCGCCAAGGCATTTCTTATGGTAATGCCATGTTGCAAAATGGCCTTCATATTCTTGATTTACAAAACAAAGATTCTATATACAACATTAATACAAAGAGGGTTAAATTAAACGAATTGAACCCTACTTACTTCTAGCATTATCCTTTAGGACATGCAAACGAAAAATGCATTTCAAGACTCCACAAAACTGGAGTACTTGGGTCATTCGACTTAGAGTCTTATGATACATGCGAGCCATGTTTGCATGGAAAAATGACAAAGAGTCCTTTTAACAAGAAAGGTGAAAGGACTAATGGCTTATTGGAACTAAAACATACCGATGTATGTGGACCATTAAGTACACAAGCTAAAAGTGGTTTTAGCTACTTCGTGACGTTCACAGATGACTTCAGTAGATATGGCTATGTCTATCTAATGAAGTACAAATTTGAAACTTTTGAGAAATTCAAAGAGTTTAAGAACAAAGTAGAAAAACAACTTGGCAAAAGTATAAAAGCCATTCGATCAAATCAAGGTGGCAAATACTTAAGCCAAGAGTTTGATAGTCATCTAAAGAGTGTGGTATTATTTCACAGTTCACTCCTCCTGGAATACCACAATGGAATGGTGTGTTTGAAAGGAGAAATCGAATTCTGTTGGACATGATTCGATCTATAATGAGTCAAGCAAATCTTTCTATCTCTTTTTGGGGTTATGCATTAGAAACTATTGCATTTCTACTAAACCGTACTCCAACTAAAGCAGTTAAGAAGACACCATACGAGGTATGGACTGGGAAAGAACCCAATATGTCATTTCTCAGGATTTGGGGCTGTGAAGCACATGTTAAGAAATTAACATCTGATAAACTAGAGTCCAAATCCACTGTTTGCTTGTTTGTGGGTTATCCTAAAGAAACAAAGGGATACTACTTTTACTCACAAGCCGAGAACAAAGTATTTATTGCTCGCAAGGCTGTTTTCTTGGAAAAGGAGTTCCTTCTCAAGAAAGACAGTGGCAGTAAAGTAGAACTTGGAGAAATTCAAGCGCCACAAACTCCTATAAAAGATGAGTAGGAAATGGGATCAAGTTCGCAACCAGTTGTGGAACAAGAACCCATTACACAAAAACCTAGAAGGTCTGGTAGGGTACGTCAGGAGATTGAGATATATGGATTTCTAATCATTGACAGTGACACTATTGAGTTAGTAGATCATGATGATCCTACTACCTATCGAGAAGCTATTGAGAGCCTAGACTCGGAAAATTGACTTGAAGCCATGGAATTCGAGATACAATCAATGTACGATAACCAGGTTTGGACCTTGGTTGATCCACCGGAAGGTGCTAAGGTAATTGAATACAAGTGGCTATTCAAACTCAAAGCTGATAAGACCTATAAAGGTAGACTAGTTGCAAAAGGTTTTCGACAAACTCATGGTGTAGACTATGACGAGACGTTTTCGCCTATAGTCATGCTCAAGTCCATTAGGATCTTGCTTGCCATATCTGCATATCATGACTATGAGATATGACAAATGGATGTCAAAACTGCTTTCCTCAATGGAAATTTACTTGAGGATGTGTGTATGACACAGCCTGAGGGTTTTGTCAATCCCAAGCATCCTAAGAAGATTTGCAAGCTTCAAAAATCCATTTATGGATTAAAGCAAGCATCCTGAAGTTGGAATCTTCATTTTGATGAGGCAGTCAAAGAATTTGACTTCATCAAGAACGAAGATGAGCCTTGTGTGTACAAGAAGGTTAGTGGGACCATAATAGTATTTCTGGTCCTATATGTGGATGACATCCTTCTCATTAGGAATGACATTCCAACATTGCAAAAGGTTAAGCAATGGTTGGGAAAATGTTTCTCAATGAAAGACTTAGGTGAAGCTGAGACAATACTTGATATTCGAATCTATAGAGATAGATCGAATCAGCTTTTGGGACTAAGTCAAGAAAAGTACATAGACAAAGTACTAAAGCATTTTAGTATGGGAGAGTCAAAGAAATGGTACATACCTTTGGCTTTGGGAGTTTCTTTGACTAAAGAACAATGCCCTAAAACCAAAGAGGAAAGGGACAACATTAGTAGAATCCCATATGCATCTGCTATTGGATCTATCATGTACGCTATGTTATGTACTAGGTTGGATGTTGCTCATGCACTGAGAATAACTAGTAGGTTTCAGCAAGACCCTGGTGAGAAGCACTGGTCTGCTGTAAAAGGGATTCTAAAGTACCTGCGAAGGACTAAGGATCACTTCTTAGTGTATGGTAGTCAAGAAGATCTCGTCATACAAGGTTATGTCGATGCTGCTTTTTAGACCAGCACTCAAGATTCTAAATCGCAATCTGGGTTTGTTTTTGTTTTAAACGGTGGTGCTGTCAGCTGGAGAAGCTCGAAGCAAGAGACCGTTGCCGACTCAACTACAAAATTTGAGTATATTGCAGCGAGTGAGGCTGCAAAAGAGGCTGTTTGGATTAAAAATTTCATTTCTGGATTAGGAGTGGTCCCAAGCATCCTAGATCCATTAGAAATTTTCTATAACAACAACGGGGCCATCGCACAGGCTAAGGAACCCCGGTCACACCAGAAATCCAAACACATACTCAGGAGGTACCACCTGATCAGAGAAATCATTGATCGTGGGGACGTCAAGGTTAGCAAGATAGCAAGTGAAGACAATGTAGCAGATCCTTTGATGAAACAGTTGCGTCCAAATCTGCATGAAGCTCATTTGAGAGCATTCGGTCTTAGGGCTATGCCCGATTTGGACTAGTGCTAGTGGGAGATTGTTAGTGTAAGCTCTAGCCCCAATACATTGTAATAAAATACTTTAGTTAATAAATGAGGCATTTGTTTTATCTATTGTATTCCCGTGCATATCAATTGATAGAACTATCCAAGAATGTTGTTTCAGTTTAAGTTATCATGTGTGAGGCACATGGTTGTAAGACCTTTAAACAAATGAGATTTCATTCTAAATATCCCTAGTCAGTCATTATTATGGGAATAACAAATGAATTAAGACTAGTATGCTCTCTCTGATAAGTTGAGTTCCATCTTACGGATCATAAGGACAAGAGTGTCAATCAGAAATCATAGATACATGTTTAGAACATGGTATCTGAATTCGATCCACTCATGAGAACACTACATGGTACAAGTCATAAGTGTTTCTCATATGCAAGTTTTGTATCGGAGTTCTTAGACCTAAAATCTCTATGAAACTCTTTATGAATTACTGTGTGCTTTGACATACACCTAACTTGCTCGTAACAGAGTGACAAGTACAGGTATGCTTGGGTATGCATTGATTCATGTTAGAGAGCATGAGGAAAGTGAAGGGATTACCCCTCTCTATAAGAGAGAAAATATCATCGGCCACTTGATCAGTGAACTGAGAAGTGTATGGCCATACCGAGATGAAATAATGAGTAATCATTATTTATCTGAGAGTTCAGTGTCACTGGAATATCAAGAAAGAAATTAATATATATAAGGATGACTAGTTTCATGACTTATATTAATTCTGATATTTATGGGTAATGGACTATGTAAAATTACATTAGGTTACTAAATGCCATATGCATTTTCATTTAATTTGGAATGCTATAATATCTTGCTAGAGAATATATATAGCCTTTGAATTAATTTATTAATTCATTGCCAACATTAAATGGACCTATAGGACCGCACACAAAGTATTGGGCTTAAAATATTTAAATAAAGTATTGGACATTAATTTGGGCTTTTAATTAAAGTCAAATTAATGTATGTAATGGACATTATAATTGCTATTGGACCTTGGTCCATGAGAGAAAAAAATTCAGCCCACAAGGTTTAATTTCAATTAATTAATTATCTTGTATTAATTAAGTTAATTGAGTATTAAAGCCTAAAAGAATTTAAATTAAATTAAATCATTTAAATAAATAATGAAGTGGCCGAAATTCCAAGATAAAAATCAAGGAATTTCAGCTCATGCACATTAATTTTGTTAAGTGATTTTATTTAATTAAATATCTTGTATTTTATTTCAAATTTGAATTTTAAATTCAAAGAAGTTTAAATCAATATATATTACTTATTTTTAGGAAGTGATTGAAGTTGAATTAATTATCTTGAGATAGTAAAATTCAGATCAAACACTTGCCAAAAGATAAGGATATATATTAGAAAAGAAATAAAACCCTAAAAAAAAGAAGAGAGTGCATTTGGCGTGAAACCCTAATTTCTTTAGGTTTTGGAGTGAACTTCTCTCTCTCTCTCTCTCACTTAATTATTTTGGCCAATTTTCACAAGGAGAAAGGATTGTTCCTCATTCTCTTGTGTTCTTAGGTAGTAATAGCAACCTAAGAGAAGTACAAAATCAAATTTTGTAGCTTCAAACCATAGCCATTACACAATACTTATTTTGAGAGCTAGCAATCTCGATTTTAAGCCGTCGGTGCAATTGTGTGTGAACATAGAGAGGAGTGGCGTAAAAGGCTATTCCTTGGCATTGGTGGTAAAGGTCTAAGGCTAAGATATCCTCCTTGGTTGTTGGTCATCATCAAAATCAAGTTTTAAAGGCATCTAAAGTTGTAAGTTTTAAAACCCTAAAATTGCATGTTTCGATTTTTGTCATGGAATTGTATGGCATGTATGATCAAATTTTATCATTTTCCGCTGCGTGATCTTTATGTGCATACCATGACATATTCCATCAAAAGATACTTTTAATCTTCAATTTAATAAAAGTTCACATAATTTACCACATCAAGATACAACATAATTTCATGATTTTTTAAGTCTAGATAATTAAAAAGAAACATCAGCTGCTAGACCAGAAATGAACATAATGCATTTAGACTATAAAAGAATTTAATTTCTTTCTACCCTTATGGACTTAATTACTCGAACGTAAATTAATGACTTAGCGATTATTAAACTTATTTGGGAAACTTACATGGAGATTGAAATGATACCATCACCAGCTATACCTTTTAGGATTCTATCAATTTGAACTAATCTAAATTGATTACAAACCCAATTTTTGGGTTAGAAAATGATTGAAGAAACAAAATGAATATATATATATATATAAACCTTCTAAGGAGACAACTTTATCAGCATGCTGCCAAAACATTTGATTTATATATTTATAAGCTGAATTGTTCGCATGGGATTGGCATTACCTCAAAGCAAGCAAGCATCCACAAAATCACAATAGAAGAAAAATAAACTTCGGAGGATTACAAGCTAAGTAGATTGTAATAATCCATCAAGTGTGATTGTTTATGCCATTACTTAACATACAAATACATATGCTTGTAGTAGTTTGACAAGCAAAAGTTTGTTTGGTACAAAATAAATTTTCACAAAAATAACACTTCAAACAGTTAAGTCAAATAATGCATCTTAATAAGCTCAACAAATTAGATCTAACCTCAGTAAGCTTGTTTCTCAATTCTTGCATAATGTCATATTGCTTCGTATTCAGAGCATACTACAATTTCACAGCAACCGCCCAACATAAGCAAGAATAAAAGATGAAACTTACTACAAAATCAACACCATCTTCGCTATAATGCTAGTAATATAACACCATACAGTTTCTTCACCCCAATTTCCATCAGCCGAGTATAAAAATAATAACTTTTCCATATCAAAACATGAAATAATCAATCATTAAGCTTATATAAAACATGAAAACTCATCATTATAGTTTAATGTTTACCAAATATCATCTTTTAGTGACAAAGTGTTGATAATTAAGTATCAAAAGCTGAAGCAAACCATAAACTACTTATTCCAATATTTTGAAAAAGGGCCAATGTAAGTTTCATCTCAAAGTGCAGACATTGCAATATGTGGCTAAAAAATAGTCCCAAACTGTTTAGTAATTAAACTAATTGTCCCTTAAGATTGTAAGCTTGCATCTTTAGTCACACATTGTTATCTCTAGTCTCTTACAACTACAAAGTTGCTCATCTTCTGACAAATGATGAGTAATTACAAGAGTCCTTAAGTAGCAAATTCAACTTTCAATCATTTAGTTAGGTTGGTGAGCATTGGGAACATTAATTGTGGGCATACCATTACAATACATAATTGAAAATAACAGGGCTTATGCCGTACCAGCTATGTTCTAGCATTCTCTATAAATAACACATTGTAATAATCTCAAAACTAGAATAGAAAAGAAAAGAAAAAGAATACTAGAGTACTCACAAAATGGGGGTTAATTCCTGAAGCTTGATCGGAGCTTCGCAGGTGTATGATCGAAATCACCCGGAGGCAACTGAAGTTAAGAGGAGTCGAATGGCGATGGTCACGTGCTCCAATACTCTCCCAACTGGTCAAAAATTGGCCTTGAATGATCGGTTGCTCCTTTTTCGATCTATGCACTGTCGGCGAATGAGGGGGAACAGAGGGTACCATGATGATCTCCTTGCCCTTGGGGACTCAGCGGTATCACTCGTGTCGTCGATCACAGTCACCGTAATGAAGGAAAGAAATCCTCGATTTTAAAAGAGGGGAACTGGATTTGAGGAAAGGAGGAGAAAAGGCAAAGAGAGGCGGCTCAACTGGGAAAAGAAAAGATAAAAATAATGAGGTAAAGAGGGAAGGGGTATTAGGGTTTCAAAAAGACAAAAAGGTCACTATTTTCATTTGTATAATACAAGCTCGAAGAAGGATAATTTTGTAAATACAATTGGTATAAGTTTTTTTTTTTTTGTATATCCACACACCTATTGAAAAAATATTAATTAATTTTTAATAATAAAATTATTATTTTTATCTTTGATTGTTTTATGTGATCTTAACCTTTAATTTTTTTAGAATATTTTTTTATGGTTGTAGTTAGTTTTTAATAATATATAAAATTTTATACAAATTATATAAAATTTTATTGAGATTTAAAAATCAATACAAATAAATTGATTAAGAAAAAACAAATTGAAATCATATTGAAAAAAATAAAGAAGAATAAGTGAATTTCACAAATTTTAAAGGTAAAGTATTCTTTGTTGATATTCTTTTGAATTTTATGATTGTATAATTTTTTAATAATAAATAAAACACAAATTATTTGGATTAAATTTCATGTATAAAGTAAAATTATTAAAAATAATTAGTAATAATATATATGTATATTTTTTATTAACATTATAATGTTTAGTGAAATCAATAATCAAAATTAAAAATTTTTGAAAAATTTTAATTAAAAACATAAAATTAATATAGTAAATTACCAACTAAATTTTCGTCGCTATTACGTTGCTAGAGTTTCATTTCAATTAGCGACTAAATTTTCTTCGTTATTATGTATGTTTTAGGAAATTAATTTAAGAAATAAAAGATTGAAAATTCTTTAGCGCGCGACTAATAATTTTCGTCGCTAATTTAGTCTCAAAAAATGCCGCCATTCGCGTCAATATTTAGCGACTGTTTTCATTTTTCCATCGCCATTTCGTCGCTAAATTTATCCCAAGTTTAAATAATAAATTTTTCACGACTGAAATTTAAAACGGTTGTTAAACAATCGCTAAATAGCGACTAAAAGTATGCCGTCGCTAAATTCCATTGCTATTTCAGTATTTTTTTGTAGTGTATGTTCATCTCAGTGAAGATTTCTTCCATTAAAACACAGAACTTATATTTCTATCTAATTCCCATATTACAAAATCTATAAATCCTGACTCCTATAGAGGTGGTTAATTAATCAGCAGTGCTCATGATCTAAATCACCTGAGCTCTTATCAATGGTTTTTTGAAAATCCATATACCACCTGCCTGTTTTAAGCTGCACATATCTTTACATTGCCTTTTGACTGTGATTGTTTTAAGTAACTTCCTTAAATTAAGGGTATATAATGATGTGTGATCAGGTTACAGATGCGGAGAAAGTCTCAAGAGACTGTAATGGCATTACTCGTGCTTGAAAGGATTATACTAATCACATAATAATGTACAGATCACTCCTTTTAAAAATTTTGACAAATGTGAACAATTCGTAATCTGTTATTTTTATCTTCTGCGAAATTGCAATTTTACTTTTGCCTTGACAATGGGCATATATTGATTTCTTTGGTATGTTGTACTTTATTGACCTAAATAAAGTGAACAAACTATTTGGTTGTACTTTTGTTCAATTAACGACCAAATTACAAGATATATGAAATGAACAAACTACAATTAGTAATAGAATAATGGGAAAAAAGAAATCTTCAACGAATGATGATTTTCTTATAGGAATGAGAAGGAGAGGTTGCTCCAATTGCAAAGTTAGACCAAACTTTTCAAACATATCCAAATCAGCAGGATCTTGACCATTTGGTAGAGACCAATGAAAGTAATGAATCAAATAGGTCAAAACCAAAGGGAGTTGCCTTACAGCTACAGGTAAATCGTCATTCCAGACTCAAATGGTATTAGTTCAAAATTATAGCCCTTCACATCTATGCTAGATCCAATAAACCTGTCAGGCTTGAATGATAAAGGATATTTCCAAGATGTGGGATCTCTTCCAATTGCCTAAACATTTACGAATATTTGAGCATCTTTTGGAATTGTGTAATTCATGATTTCGCATGTCTCCGGAGCTCTGTGTGGAAGTAGAAATGGAGCAGGAGGATGCAATCTCAGTGTTTCTTTTATACTTGCATTTACACAGAGAAGCTGACAAACTTGAGATTCAAGGATTGTGCTCTTGTTGATTTCTCTATTTAGCTCTTCTTCAACCTTGTTCATTACTTATTTTTTCTTAAGAATCTCATCATTGCCCACTCTATTGTTGTGCTATTAGTGTCTATCCTGAGCTGAATAACTCCTGCAAATTAAATGATTAATTAAGTTAATTTATATATATTGTATAAGTAGATAGAAAGATACGGTGAATGGATTTGTAAGCTTAATTACCACTGCCAACCATTTGATTTTTTTCGTCATCAAATCTATTAGCATGAAATACATCTAACAAATCAATAATTGCAGAATGATTAATAGGCCTTTCTCTTGTTTCCTTGATGTAAATATCCCATAGTTTATCCATTTCTCCAATGCAATTTCAATTCTTTCTTTTCAAACCCTGAGGATCTGATTCCTCTAAAATAGGATAAAATTGAGCTGTATTTGGGGTGGAGGCCAGCTCCATCATCTTCCAGACCAAGCTTTTCAATCCACCAACCTTTCCTTCATCTTCCAAACCTATAGAATCCTTGGATAATATAAGATTATACATTATATTAAAAAGAGTAGTAAACACAATCTCTCTAACATTTACTACTTTTCCTTGTTTGGTATTTAGAAATTGAACCATCTCCATCAATTTCCTCTCTCTCAAACCAGCTTGTGATTTAATTAGAGGTGTTCAAAACCCGACTCGAACAAGGAATTCAGGTAGGGTTATTAGGGTTATTAGGGTCGGATAGGGTTGGGGATTCGAGGTTTGTTCGGGTCGGGTTAAACCCTCATTAACCCGAACAACCCGAAAAAACAAATATTCCCCTCCAAAATGCACCGTTTCATGGAAATGGGTCAAGTTCGGGTCGTGTCAACCAAACCCAAACCTCATTTTTAAAAATTAAAATAAAAGAAAAAATAATTTTAAAAATAAATTCGGATTATTCGGGTGGGGCCCAAAATTTTGAGGGTTATTCGGGTAGGAGCTCAAATTATTTACAGGGTAGGGTAGGGTTGGGATTATGGTGTTGTTCGGGTTTTGGGTTATTCGGGTTTGGGTAGGGTTGACCCGAACCCGCCCGATGAACACCCCTAGATTTAATTGCTTTAGGAGAGAAAAGCTCAATCTGGCTCAAGGATCGAAGCAACTTCCATTGGTCAGAGCATGTTGGGTTCCAAATAAGACTTATGCGTTCAAGCTCACTGGTCCAGCAAGGAACCACTTTTAGCACAATTCTAGCAGAAAGCAAACGAGCATAATTTTTAAGAATTTTAGCTGCTGCAGAAGGAGAATTTGCCCTGGTTCAACCATGGCGTTAATGACTTGGATAATAGAGGCTCTCTTTTTAGGGTATTAAAAATGGTTTTAAGATAAAAGAAAAAAATATTTATTTTGAAGAATCAACCTAAAGAAACATTATAATGAAGAGAGATCTGAAAAAGGGATATATTTGAAAGAATTCTGAGTATAAATGTATTTATAAAATATAAAAATGTAATGACTAAATATCGTAAAATAAGGTGGAGTATTTATGAAAACAAAATAAAAAATGGTGGTATTTCATGTAATTTTCTCTAAATTTTATAGATTGATAGGAGGCTAAGTTAAAATGGGTTGATAGATTGATAATGGGCTAAGTTGAAATGGGTTGAGAACCCATAGGTCATAAACAGGCCAAGCTAGCCCATTTAGCTCCTTTTTAAACAAGTAATGTAATGCAATACTTTTGTGTCTTTTTATTATGCTAAAGTTTTTACTATATAGGCAAAATGCATCATTGACTTCCTAAACTTATACCTTATTATATCCTTAAATTTTTATTTGGTAATATTGAATTTTGTAATTTTTATTTCCATTCACATTAAGTTGCTAAATTTGAATGAAATAATGGTATAAATTTAGTATGTACTGAGTTTTTAAATTCTTCATTTTATTTTATTAAATTTTTATTTGAACCAATTGTATATTAAAATAAAAATTTTAAGAATTTAACGTGATCAAATAAAATTTTAAGAATTAATTAAAAAACATATAAATTTAGAGATGCAAAGATGTATCTTTCCTATTATACATATAATATATAAGTTTGTGTATGAGAGGTTGATATTCTTATTTTCAAAAAATTAAAATTAAAATTATAGGTGGCAAATAGGTCGGATTGGAAGAATTTAGGTTCGATCATAAATGAACCATTAATTATGGGTCATAAATGGGTTTATATCCATACAAATTTGTTGGGTTTTACTTAACCCATGGATTTGCTACATGGCAGTTCATACGGGTTGTATGGTGACCCAAATAGGCACACAATAGCCCTAATAGGCGAAAACTCTGGATTAATATATTTAACTTTTTTCAAATGAGAGTTCACTTTTAGTACAATTACAACATAATAAATGGGATGGGTTGGGTTCGGGCTCCAGAATTTAAACTTTTTTTACACAAGTCTATATAAATAAAATATAAACATACTTTGGATCAGGCTGGGTTAGATTTGGTTAGACCAAATTGAGATGGGTTGAGTCTAATGAAATTTGAAAATTTTTTTCCACACAAATCTGCATAAAAATAACATCTAAGTTTACTTTGGACTAGGATGGGCTCAACCGAGTTCGGGCTGGATCGGAATGGATCGAGTTAGACCTAACTTGAATTTTAATTTTTTTTTCTATACAAGCCTACATAAATAAAATATAGGCTTACTTTAGGCTAGGCTGGGTTGAATTTCATTCAAGCGAGGCCGTGATAGATTGGGTTCAGCCCAAGCCTAATTAAAATTTGAATTATTTTTTTGCATAAATCTATATAAATAAAATATAAGACTACTTCAGGCTGACCTAGGTTAGATTTGGTATGGTTGGGAGAAGTTCGGGCTAGGATGATTTAAGTTCGGATCGAGCCGAGATGGATGAATTTTGGGCTGAGCCTAATCGAAATTTGAAAATTTTTTCTCCACAAGCCTACATAAATAAAATTCAAGGCTACTTCAAGCTCGGCTGGGCTCAATTGAATTCGAGTCAAACCAAGGTGGATCCAATTTGGGTAGGGTATGGCCTAATTGAAATTTAAAACTTTTTTATGCACAATGTTGCATAAATAAAATACAAGTGTCCTTGTGATGTGTGCCAAACCCCGTAGGCATCCAGTTTACTTTCGAGGGTTTACTTTTAGGGTTTGAGATTAGATAAGGTTCATTTAACTCGTGAAGGCATGTCACTTCTCAATAGATAGAGATTCAACCCAATCCACGATGCCTCGAGCCTTAAAAAGGCAAGAGATACCATCTTGGGGTATATCCATTCCATTGTTGGCAATTAATTTACGAAGACATCTGTTGGGCACAACAAGACAGGTATTATGGAGTCACCATCTAATAAAATATTAAAAAATGAATTTTAACCTAGTGAAGCTGAAATCAGAGATAGTTCGGACTTAACTCCTATTTATAAATTTGGTTAATATTATATAAATGAGTTTAATGATTAATTTATTTTATCTCTTTTCTCACACAAGATATTATGCTAGAAAAATAAAACGCATTCAAACATATTGGAAAGCAGTAAAGAATATATATGAAAGCTGTAAAGCATATTATAGAAGGCATTTAAAGAATATAAGAATAAATATAAAGACAAATCATACATAAATCGGGCTATTTATTGGATTGGAAACATTGGTTCCCTCATGCATATTTATAAATTTTTTTAGTATGGTTTTTGGAATAGAATAGGATATTGACCCGAGTTTGTTTGAAAAAGTTCAATTAATTAAGTAGAAAACAATTTTAGTGAATTTTCATAATTACTGGTCAAAAAAACCTTTATTACTAAACTATTACAGTCATATTAAATAAAAATCAAATAAATAATATTACAGGCCTGAATAATAAATAAATAAGAAAATAAAGAAAATCCTAAGCTAACCTGCTTTGGCGTGTACTCCAATCTAACTCAGAATGGGAAGTGCACATATTAAAAATATGACCAGAAAAGATAATTAGTAAATAATGGTCAAAATGGCAATAAAAATAAAATAATAAAATCAACGATAATATTTGATAATAACATCCATAAATATTATCATTTAGAACAAAAAAACATTAATTACAATATTTAATAATAAAATTAACACAAATAAACATTAATAACATTAATAACAATAATAATAATAATAATAATAATAATAATAATAACAATAATAATAATAATAATAATAATAAAAGGAAACTAAGAAAGAAAACGAAAAAAGGAGAAAGAAAGGTGAGAGATATGGCAACAGGGGCGAGTCACACCCCAAAGGAATACCAAAGGAGCAAGTCATGGACCCAGGGGCATGACTCATTCAGCAAATCACAGACAAAAAGGGGCGAGATGACTCACGAATAGAATCGTGACTCACCAGTGAGTCACGGACCAGAGAGATAGGAAGTCGAGTTATAAGGCCAGGAAGCAACTCAAGGCCGAGTCAAGGGCAAGTCATAACCCAAAACCGTGACTTATTCCTGACTTAAGACCGTGAGTTGGCCTAAAAGATGAGCCGACAATGGCCAAACCAAGCTCTTAAAACCCATTTTAGGTTATTTTAAAGCAATAAAACACCCTCGAACTCAATTTCATACATAAATAACAACATTAATATAATAAAAACACAGATCTAAGACAAAAATAAGAAATCAATAAAAACTCATAAAAAAGAAGATAAAGAAATTTAAACAATAAACTTAATTTAAACATTAGATTTACAACTTTAGAGGCTCGAGAATATTACCTTTAATTGTAGATTATGTCAAAGATCGAAGAAATGAGTGCTTTTGGCCTTAATTCCCATTTTTTGCCCTTCTCCTCTTCCTTTGTTTTTTCCTTTTTCAAAAACAGTGTATGTGTGTGTTGGTGAGAAGGAGTAAGAGAGAGAGAGAGAGAGTGGGGGGTAGGGCCAAAGAGAGTTAGAAAGAGATTTCCCCTCAAAGATCTCAATTTTGGGATCAAAATCCCTAAAATATGTTAGCTTCGGATGAGGATTGAATTTAGTTTTTTTCTCTGGTTTTTTCTCTATTACTAAATGTAGAGTGCATTTTTGGAGTGAATCACGGACTTGACTCATGGACCTAGTTTGTGACTTAAGAGTCATGACTCATGCCCATTTGCGCAAGTGACAAGGCACAATATATGAGTGACACATGCTTAAAGGATCGTAACTTAGGAGCAAGTCACAGGCTTAACCTGTGAGTCAAGTCTTGACTCACTTTTGAGTATTTTTTTAGCCATTTAAATGTGTGTTTCCACCCACAAGAAGAGAGAAAAGAGGCAAATTTTTTAACCCCTAAAACCTTGTAGGAGAGATCAAGAAGTATTTTAAAACCATAAAAATCGGAGAAAGGCCTAGCACTTCCATTCCTTATCCATTTGTGAAATACTATTTTCTCATTAGGTAACTCTTATCAGAAGCTGACTTAAGAGCTAGTGTTTACAATTGCCCCCAACTTTAGGGAACTTAGTACACTAGTGCCTAAGTGAGCTAAAGTTTAGAGTAAGGGATAAAAGAAGCATACCTGAGGTGGTGAGCTTTTGATTGCATTGAATGCATATCACTTGGGTAGTGAGTCTCATGCTGGATAGTTACCACTAGTTTAACCTTGGTTCCAGTAATTACCATCAGCTTGTCAATATTTTTAACTCTTGAGCTAGTGATTACCATAAACTTGTCGATGTTTTAACCCTTGGTTGATAGTTACCATCAGCTTATCGATGTTTTAACTCTTGATAAGTGAAGTAGTTACCATCAGCTTGTTGATGTTTTAACTCTCGATCGGCTAAATCAGGTAGTTTACCATCAATGTGGTGATGTGTTAACCTTTGATCAACTGAGCAATTACTATTAACTTGGCAACGTTTTAACTCATGATCACTTGAAGTGGGTGGTTTACCATCAATGTGGTGAAGTGTTAACCCTTGATCAACTTAGTAATGACCATCAACGACATTTTAACTCTTGATCACTTGAAGCGGGTGATTTACTGTTAATATGGCGACATATTAACCCTTAATCAACTAAGTAATTACCATAAACTTGACGATATTTTAACTCTTGATCACTTAAAGCGGGTGGTTTATCGTCAACGTGGTGACATGTTAACGCTTGATCAACTGAGTAATTACCATCAACTTGGTGAGATTTTAACTCTTGATCGAGATATCTGATTAGTGCTAGCTTGTGAACGTGCAAAATAAGGAAAGATGATGGATTAAATGCCTCGCGAGAGGATTTTTGCTTTTCATGTATGTATCACCTTTTAAGAGAATTTAGGTACTTATAAAAAGGATCTTTATGTTAGTATACTATCACAACGGAAGAAAACTCTTACTTTTTTTATTAATTTGCATGAGTGCTTTGATGAAAATCCATCTTTGAGTAAATGAGCTATCTTTTGATAAATTCCCTCAACCATGGTATGTGAAAATGGTCTTGCTTCATGGAATATTCTTTTTGCTTCAATTAGATTGATCTATCTTATGGAAGTTTTTCTTGTGGTTTGACTGCTTATTGCTTTGAATTGTCTTATGACCAACCTCAGCATGTAGAATCCCTTTTCATTTCCTTGCAAGAAATTGCCCACATAATTAGGTGGAAGAAATTATATAAGTGTAGGATATGTGCGAAATTTATGTGTGTATGCACAATATGTATGCGAGTCATGTGCGATGTGTGCAAATAGTGACTTACAAAGAAGCATCCAAAATTTAAATTAATTGTAACTTATCAGATGCTTTGAACTTGAATCTTACTCATCTTTGAATAAGTTGAATGGACTATATTCTCAACTAGTTTAATCTCAATAAAAGAAATTTAAGGGTTATTCTCAATGAGGGAATAGGAAACGGGTATGTTAATACCAACGTCTATTGAACCAACACATAAACATATGATGTAACACTTCAAGAATTGTCGATCACGTGAATACTACTTTCCGAGGTGAATGTGCCACCCGGGACCCACCGGACCCATAAAATTTTTTCTTCACCTTTGAAAATTATTATTCATAACGAATTTGATGTTATAATTTGGGCTAAAATTGAGGTCAAATAGGTCTTCAAAAAGGAAAAAATAAAATAATTAACTGGACCGATATAGTTGACTGAGAACTTTGACTGGCTTAAAAATATTTTCTGGACTTCATAAAATTATTCCGATTGCATCAATTGACTAAAAATTATGTATATAAATTTTTGGAATGATAAAATAAATTTTTTGAAGACTTTGAAAATTTAGTTTTCGGACTGATTAAAATTTACATTCAGGGCTAGTTTGATATCGAAACGACATCGGATTGACCCGAAATTTTAAGCATGGCCTAATTAAAATTTTTAAAAATTTTAGGTATAATTTTTATCAAAAATTGACAACTAAAAGTGTATTAACCAATTAAATGGTGACATATAACATTAGACCCATTTAAGACTTAATTTCTTTTGTCCTAAAGTGGGTGTATAATTAATGTGGCTTAAGAGAATTTTATCTCCTTGTTTTGGCCGGTTAAAGACCATTTCTTTTCCCTTTTTTTTCATGGCTTCATCATCATCTTCTTCTTCTTCATTTGTTCTTTGTTTTCTAAGCCAAATTCATAAAATTTCTCAACCCTCATCTAAAATTAAATTATTTTATCTTGCTTTCCTTCACCTTTGTTTGCTATGGATGATGAAAGAAGGTGAATAAAGTCTAATTCTTCAAATGGATAAATTGGTGAGTTGGGAAAAATTTAGTTTTATTTGATAATTAGAGTAATTAAGTGTTAATTATAGTATTGTGAGTATTATTTGAGCAAAAATTTGACTTAATCTATGGTGATTTTAGCCATGAATTTACTGCCAATAGAAGAGCAAAGAGAAGGAAGCAAACCAACTAAAAATAAGGAAAAAGACAAAATTGTTGAGTGATTTGGTAAGTGAATAATTTTAAACCCTTTAATTTCACAATATATATGTTGTATATATAATTAGAAAAAAATTAGGTTAATTATTAATTACGAATTAATTATGAAATCGAACTTAGAATTGTGAAATTAGAAGATAAATTAGTAAAATTATGGTATTCAATTAAAATTTAGACAAGTTTAATTTTAGAAAAAATTTCGGTTACTTAAAAATAATTAGGGACTAAAATATAATTTTCCGAATTAAATTGAAATAATTGAAAAATATATGGTTTATGTTTATTTTGATTAAATTGAGTAGAAAATATAATTTGTAAGAAAATTGGAATAAGGTAACCGAATAGAGACCTTAAAAAATTTATGAAATTTTGAGATATAAATCGGAATAAATACAAAATAGAATATAATTAATTTATATGACATGTAAGGAGCATGTATTGGAAAATAAAGTAATAAGTAAAATAAATAAATAAAATAATTGTAATTGTAATTGAATTGTATGATTTTAATTGAAAAACTAGTATATTTAAAATACTGAGACTGTTTTTAATAATGTATACTAATTATTATCATGAATCGGTAATGATCCATTATTGTAAACTGTATTAAATTCTAATTGTATTTTGTCCTTTACCATGAATTGGTAATTATGCATTATTATAAACTATATTAAATTGTAATTGTATTTTGTCCTTAGTATTATGTGTGAAATCAGAAATTAGGATGTACATGGCTAGCCATAGGGATATTTCTATAACCGCGGTAGCAAGTCATGGCGACTTGCATAGTGGTAACCTTGATATGGTTCCACGTTTGTATTGGAGCGTTTGGAAAAAAAGAAAAGGAAAAAAAATAATATGTGTGTAATTGATACTACTGGAGTACTGGGACCTATAAGGTTCATAGTTCCACTCATCCTAATTAGTGATACATTTTCATGCTATACTAGGGGCAAACATATGAAAATACTGTATTGACTAAAATATAAAAAGATACTGTATGAGTACGGCAAACGTATGAAACTACTGTATTAACTAAAGTATAAAAAGATAATGTATGAGTGTAGCAAGAGTATTAAAATACTGTATTGATTAAATCATAAAAAGATATTGTATGAGTAAAAATGTAAAACTTGAAAAGTGAGAATAAATTACTGTTTGGATAAAAGTGTACTGAAAAATAAGGGTAAAAGCCTAAAAGAACTGATAAATAAAGAAATTAGGACAGAAGTGCATATTTGAAACTTTAGGGACTAAAGTGAAATTTTATCCCTATAGTGTAAAATTCAAATTTAAAATGATAAAATTTGAGAATAAAACTTGAAAAGCTATTATCGAGAACGAATTTCTCAAGCAAGGACAAAATAGTAATTTTGTCAAAAAAAGTGAAATTTAGAATTAAATTGAAAAATTTGTATAATAATGAAATTAACTGATGAAAAAGAGATAATGAAGTAAAATTCTGAATAATATGTGAATGAACTGTAGTGAAATTTTGGAGTTTTAAGTTTATGTTCACCACTAAGTACTTTTGTACTTAGCGTGTGGTTTTGTACTGCACGCAGGAAACAGAGACTGAGTTCGTGCTGGAAGGAAATCAGTGTTAGAAGGATCCAGCATTTTTGTGGTTTTGTGTAGACTGTACATATAGATGTTGCCTTGTAGGACAACATGGCTAGATTTTGGATTGTATATAGTTTTGAATTTACACATATGTTGTGTACTGTATGTATGTATGGTTATATGTAAAATTATTGGAAAATGACTGTTGTTCTGTATTTGGCTGATCTTATGGAGTATTTATTTAGATTGTGGAGGTTGGGTTGGATATTGTGAACATTTTGGGAGTGTTTTGTGACTATTGTAGGAAGGCAGAATTTGGGTTTCAGCCGTTATGCTGCCCGAATTTTTATAGATTAATTAATAAGATATTTTAAAATGTGGGACCCACAACTTAATGGTTAAAATATTGAATGCTACCGATGGATAATTTAATAATAATTTATGGACCACCGTAATATAGTGTGACACCGGTATTCGAACCAATGTCTGGCTATCGGGTGTTACATTTAGTGGTATCAGAGCAATGATTTAGGTGGTTCTAAGATCGGAGTGGGATAAGCCTGAGTGATAGGTTTATTTGTATATACATGCCAATTATAAGTGAAGAAGTGTTAAGGAGTTTGACGTGTACTTGCTCCCCTATTTATTTTAAAGTAAAAAGTTGACATCTGACTAAAATTGTCAGGTGTAAAGTGATTGATTCTGCATAGTGAAGATAGTATAAAGTCAGAATAAAAGCATTGCTGGTTAAAGTCCTTTGGAGGCTAAAGTAAAGTGATGAATTGTTAATTAGACTTGAGTGTGATCCGAGTACATAAGTGTTATTATGAATGAGAATCAGTCCGTTGATGAGTGCAATAAAAAGGATATGTTAGAAATTCAGAAAGAAATTGTGTATTAAGCTCAGACAGACTGTAAGGGACATAGAGAAACCCTAACTTCCGTGTCATGGTTTACATTGTTCTCGAATTAGAAGTGATACGGTTAGAGAAGGTTTCTGATAGTTGAAGTGGTTATGATGATAAATTAAGGTCATTTAAGATGCTATATATATATATATATGTCGGTGATTCCTTGCAGGTGGGGGTATTTGATTAGATGTGTCATAGTTCTGGGATGGACTATGATATCTGTATTATATGAGAATACTTGGCAGTATTCTATTGCATATATGAAATCATTCATTCATCACATAGCATTTCACATTGTGTGACAGCATCTGATTTGCATCATATCATTTGTATAGACCCCACCTGATATGGAAAAACTGATAGGAGATATGATGAGCATAGAGATGACCTAACAACAAGAAAGGATTACTATTGTACTGTGATAAAGTAAAAAGAAATAGGGTATCCAATATTATTTTTCGATTTTGATGTGGCCATTATGAGTTATTGGTCATGTCATTCAGATTTGCAAATGTACCGACTGGCTATATAGACTTGATAAATAGGGTTTTCTATCCCTATTTAGACTTATTTATGAGTATCTCTATTGGTATTATTTTGATGTGTTTTAAAGCATCGAAAGAATCTGACAAGAATTTGATATTATTCTGGGTATGGATTGGCTTTATGCTCACTGGGTGATAGTAGATTATCGGTTAAAGCAAATCACCTTGATGACCTAGGATGGAACAAAAATAATTTTAGATAGGGAACGATCAGATTTCTTATCAAATGTGATTTCAGCTACTGTAGCACATCGGTTGATAAGAAATGGGTGTACAACATATTTAACTTATGTGATTGAAACTGGGAAGAAGGGATTGTGTATCAGTGACATTCCTACAGTTTGTGACTTTTCAGATGTTTTTTCGGATAAATTGCCCGGTCTGCCACCAAACAAAGAGGTAGAATTCTCTATTGAGGCGATGCCTGGTATTGGTATCTCTATAGCTCCATACAGAATGGCACCTACTGAGTTGAAAGAACTCAAAGTTCAGTTGCAGGAGTTATTAGAGAAAGGATTTATTAGGCCTAGTGTTTCGCCTTGGGGTGCACCGGTATTATTTGTAAAGAAGAATGATGGATCTCTGCAATTATGTATCGATTATAGGCAGTTGAATAAGGTTATTATCAAGAATAAATATCCATTGCCTCGTATTGATGACTTGTTTGACCAGCTGAAAGGTGCAGGGATGTTCTCTAAGATTGATTTGCGATTGGGATACTACCAATTGGGAGTTAGGGAGGCTGATGTGCATAAGACAGCTTTTTGTACCAGATATAGACACTATGAGTTCCTAGTGATGCCGTTTGGATTGACAAATGCACTAGCAACTTTTATGGATCTCATGAACTGGATTTTTTACCCATATCTGGACCTGTTTGTGGTAGTCTTCATAGATGATATTCTAGTGTATTCTAAGACTCCTGAAGAACATGACAGACATCTCAGGATAGTACTTCAGATTCTAAGGGATCGGTAACTGTATGCAAAGCTCAGTGAGTGTGAGTTTTGGCTTCAGGAAGTTGCATTCTTAGGACATATAGTGTCTGCACAGGAAATATCTGTAGATCCCAAGAAAGTACAGTAGATATTAGAGTGAAAAAATCCTAAAAATGTGACAGAAGTTAGAAGTTTTCTGGGTCTGGCTGGTTATTATAGAAGGTTTGTAAAGGGGTTTTCTACCATTGCTACTCCTTTAACCCGATTACTTCAGAAGAATGTTAGATTTGTATGGTCAGAGAAGTGTCAAGAGAGTTTTGAACAATTAAAGAAGATATTGACATAAGCACCTATTTTGACCCAACCAATGTCAGGAAAATATTTTATAAATTACAGCGATGCTTCTAGAAATGGGTTAGGTTGTGTCTTGATGCAGGAGGGGAAAGTGGTTGCTTATGCTTCGAGGCAGCTGAAGACTCATGAGAGGAATTATCCCACTCATGATTTGGAATTAGCAGCAATTGTATTTGCATTAAAAATTTGAAGCCATTATCTTTTTGGTGAAAAATGTTTTATCTTCACCGACCATAAGAGTTTGAAATACCTGCTGACATAGAAGAAACTTAAATTGAGACGGAGGCATTGGCTAGAGTTGATTAAAGATTATGACTGTTACATTGACTACCATCCGGGTAAAGCTAATGTGGTAGTTGATGCAGTCAGTAGGAAACATATGGCAGCTTTAAGAGCTATGAGTGTGAGATTGTCCTTGACGGCTGATGGAGCACTTTTAGCTGAATTACAACTTAAGCCAGACTTGTTACAACAAGTAAAAGCCATCCAGTTACATGATGAGAGATTGGTTAAGGCTATGATGGATATCAGTGAGAGTAGAGATACTGAGTTCACTTTAGCTCCAGATGATAGCTTGTATTTCAGGGAAAGACTTTGTGTACCTGCTAATGAAGAGTTAAAGAAAAAGATTTTGACTGAGACACATAGTAGCAGTTATGCAATGCATTCGGGTAGTAATAAAATGTACCAGAATTTGAAGACTCATTACTAGTGGCCTGGGATGAAAAGGGAGATTGCAGAGTTTGTATCTAAGTGTTTGATTTGTCAACAAGTTAAGGCTGAACATCAGGTTCATTCTGGATTACTTCAACCTATTTCTGTACTGGAATGGAAATGGGATAGGATTACCATGGATTTTGTATTAGGTTTGCCACTCACCAGACATCAACATGATACTGTTTGGGTGATAGTCGATAGACTGACTAAATCTGCCCACTTTCTGCCTATGAGATCAAACTTTTCTCTGGTAAGGTTAGCTGAGATTTATATTAATGAGATTGTTTGACTGCATGATGTTCCTATCTTTATAATTTTAGATTGAGATCTCCGATTTACTGCTAGATTCTGGGAGAGACTACAAACATCATTGGGCACAAGATTGCATTTTAGTACAGCTTTTCACCCACAGACAGATGGACAGTCTGAAAGAGTATACAAGTGCTTAAGGATATGTTGAAATGCTGTGTTCTAGATTTTGGTGGCAATTGGGAAAAATATCTTCCTTTAGCAGAATTTGCATGCAACAATAGTTATCAATTTAGTATCAAAATGGCACCATATGAAGCACTGTAAGGGAGGAGATGTAGGACTCCATTATGCTGGATTGAGCTTAGTGAGAATAAATTAGTCGGACCTGATCTGATTAAAGAAACCGAAGATAAGGTATGATTGATTAGAGATAATTTGAAGGCAGCAGCTGATAGACAGGAGTCCTATGCTGACTTAAAGAGAAAAGATATTGAGTATCAAGTGGGTGAGAAGGTATTCCTAAAAGTATCTCCTTGGAGGAAGATTGTGAGGTTTGGTAGGAAAGGAAAGTTGAGTCCCAGATTTATAGGTCCTTATGAGATTTTAGAAAGAATAGGACCAGTGACTTATAGATTGGATTTACCAGCAGAGTTACAAAAGATCCATCATGTGTTCCACGTGTCTATACTCAGGAGATATCGATCAGACCCATTGCATGTGATCACAACACAGGACATTCAGCTGGAATCAAATTTATCTTATGATGAGGAACCGATGAGAATTCTAGAAAGAGAAGTAAAGCAGTTGAGAAATAAGACGATACCGCTGGTTAAAGTACTCTGGACTCGCCATAACGTCGAGGAAGCGACTTGGAAACTAGAGGAGACTATGCGACAGCAGTATCCGCAACTGTTTTCACCAGATAAATTTCGAGGACGAAATTTTTTATTTAGTAGGGGAGAAATGTAACACCCCAAGAATTGTCGATCACGTAAATAGTACTTCCCAACGTGAATAGTGCCACTCGGGACCCACCGGGCCCATAAAATTTTTCTTCACCATTGGAAAGTATTATTCATAACGAATTTGGTGTTATAATTTGGGCTAAAATTGAAGTCAAATAGGTTTCCAAAAAGGGAAAAATAAAATAATTAACTGGAACGATATAGTTGACTGGAAACTTTGACTGGCTTAAAAATATTTTTTGGACGTCATAAAATTATTCCAATTGCACCAATTGACTAGAAATTATGTATATGAATTTTTTGAATGATAAAATAAATTTTTTGAAGACTTTGAAAATTTAGCTTTCGGACTGATTAAAATTTACATTCGGGGCTAGTTTGATATCGAAATGACCTCGGATTGATCCAAAATTTTAAGCATGGCCTAATTAAAATTTTTAAAAATTTTTGGTATAATTTTTATCAAAAATTGACAACTAAAAGTATATTGACCAATTAAATGGTGACATATAGCATTAGACCCACTTAAGACTTAATTTCTTTTGTCCTAAAGTGGGTGTATAATTAATGTGGCTTAAGAGATTTTTATCTCTTTGTTTTGGCCAGTCAAAGACCATTTCTTTTCCCTTTTTTTCGTGGCTTCATCATCATCATCTTCTTCTTCATTTGTTCTTTGTTTTCTAAGCCAAATTCACAAAATTTCTCAACCCTCATCTAAAATTAAATTATTTTATCTTGCTTTCCTTCACCTTTGGTTGCTATGGATGATGAAAGAAGGTGAATAAAGTCTAATTCTTCAAATGGATAAATTGGTGAGTTGGGAAAATTTTAGTTTTATTTGATAATTAGAGTAATTAAGTGTTAATTATAGTATTGTGAGTATTATTTGAGCAAAAATTTGACTTAATCTATGGTGATTTTGGCCATGAATTTACTGCTAATAGAAGAGCAAGGAGAGGGAAGCAAACCAACCAAAAATAAGGGGAAAGACAAAATTGTTGAGTGATTTGGTAAGTGAATATTTTTAAACCCTTTAATTTCACAATATATATGTTGTATATATAATTAGAAAAAAATTAGGTTAATTATTAATTACGAATTAATTATGAAATCGGACTTAGAATTGTGCAATTAGAAGATAAATTAGTAAAATTATGGTATTCAATTAAAATTTAGACAAGTTTAATTTTAGGGAAAATTTCGGTTACATAAAAAAATTAGGGACTAAAATATAATTTTTTGAATTAAATTGAAATAATTAAAAAATAGATGGTTTATGTTTATTGTGATTAAATTGAGTAGAAAATATAATTTATAAGAAAATTGGAATAAGGTAACCGAATAGAGACCTTAAAAAATTTATGAAATTTTGAGATATAAATCGGAATAAATACAAAATAGAATATAATTAATTTATATGACATGTAAGGAGCATGTATTGGAAAATAAAGTAATAAGTAAAATAAATAAATAAAATAATTGTAATTATAATTGAATTGTATGATTTTAATTGAAAAACTAGTATATTTAAAATACTGAGACTGTTTTTAATAATGTATACTAATTATTACCATGAATCGATAATGATACATTATTGTAAACTGTATTAAATTGTAATTGTATTTTATCCTTTACCATGAATTGATAATTATGCATTATTGTAAACTGTATTAAATTGTAATTGTATTTTGCCCTTAGTATTATGTGTGAAATCAGAAATTAGGATGTACATGGCTAGCCATAGGGATATTTCTGTAACCGCGGTAGCAAGTCATGGCGACTTGCATAGTGGTAACCTTGATATGGTTCCACGTTTGTATTGGAGTGTTTGGGAAAAAAGAAAAGGAAAGAAAAATAATATGTGTGTAATTGATACTACTGGAGTACTAGGACCTATAAGGTCCATAGTTTCACTTATCCTAATTAGTGATACATTTTCATGCTATACTAGGGGCAAACGTATGAAAATACTGTATTGACTAAAATATAAAAAGATATTGTATGAGTACGGCAAACGTATGAAACTACTGTATTAACTAAAGTATAAAAAAGATACTGTATGAGTGTAGCAAGAGTATTAAAATACTGTATTGATTAAAGCATAAAAAGATACTGTATGAGTAAAAATGTAAAACTTGAAAAGTGAGAATAAATTACTGTTTTGATAAAAGTGTACTGAAAAATAAGGGTAAAAGCCTAAAAGAACTGATAAACAAAGAAATTAGGACAGAAGTGCATATTTGAAACTTTAGGGACTAAAGTGAAATTTTATCCCTATAGTGTAAAATTTAAATTTAAAGCGATAAAATTTGAGAATAAAACTTGAAAAGCTATAATCGAGAACGAATTTCTCAAGCAATGGCAAAATAGTAATTTTGTCAAAAAAAGTGAAATTTAGAATTAAATTGATAAATTTGTATAATAATGAAATTAACTGATGAAAAAGAGATAATGAAGTAAAATTCTAAATAATATGTGAATGAACTATGGTGAAATTCTGGGGTTTTAAGTTTATGTTCACCACTAAGTACTTTTGTACTTAGCGTGTGATTTTATATTGCACGCAGGAAATAGAGACTGAGTTCATACTGGAAGGAAATCAGTGTTAGAAGGATCCAGCATTTTTGTGGTTTTGTGTAGACTGTACATATAGATGTTGCCTTGTAGAATAACATGGCTAGATTTTGGACTGTATATAGTTTTGGATTTACACATATGTTGGGTACTGTATGTATGTATGGTTATATGTAAAATTATTGGAAAATGACTGTTGTTCTGTATTTGGCTGATCTTATGGAGTATATATTTAGATTGTGGAGGTTGGGTTGGATATTATGAACATTTTGGGAGTGTTTTGTGACTATTGCAGGAAGGCAGAATTTGGGTTTCAGTCATTATGCTGCCCGAATTTTTATAGATTAATTAGTAAGATATTTTAAAATATGGGACCCACAACTTAATGGTTAATATATTGAATGCTACCGATGGATAATTTAATAATAATTTATGGACTACCGTAATGTAGTGTGACACCGGTATTCGGACCAATGTCCTGCTATCGGGTGTTACATATGCCTACTAGAGAACTTCTGTGTTTGTGCGTTGAAGGCCAAAACATGATTTTTGCCTTTTGAAAAATAAAATTTGGATGCAAAATTGGGATGAGATTTAACTCGAATGCATAAATGCATTCATGGCTTCCCACTTGAAGCTCAAAAAACACCATATACCTCTTATTATATACCAAATTTTACTAAAAGGTCATCTCCATTAGGTTGGATAAGATTGAACCCGAAATTAGTAGGACTTATATTGATTGCAACACTAGAGAAAAATGACCACTATGCTTTCTTAATTAATGGGAAAGCTATTCTCTATCTATTTTCCCATTATTTAAGAACTTTTGGATTTGGTTTTGACGATTCACTAACTGGGGATTGTTTGAGCGATAATAGCTTAAAGTCTCCCTTTCCTTTTCGTTTTTTATTTTTTGTATTTTTATTATTGTGATGTTGACTTTAAGGATTTCCCGTTCCCCTATTTTTACTTTTCTTTATTTCTTTTTCTTCTTTTTCTCTTTTTTTTCTTTCCTTTTTTTATTTCTCTTTCTAGATTTATTCCAACTAACAAACCTTAATTTCTTATGAATGAAATTTACACAAAAGGTTGGTTGAAATTTATTTCCTTTATTCTTGGTATGAGAA
This sequence comes from Excoecaria agallocha, assembly GCA_037975025.1. Taxonomy (NCBI): domain Eukaryota; kingdom Viridiplantae; phylum Streptophyta; class Magnoliopsida; order Malpighiales; family Euphorbiaceae; genus Excoecaria; species Excoecaria agallocha. The sequence goes on along the minus strand of CM075806.1, from coordinate 117,779,733 downwards.
ATCAATTTTACCACAATGGTCATTTTCATAAGGGGAAGCCAAACTCATTTTGGGTAAAAAGGTCATTTCAATATTTATACCAATAAAAAGAGCATGTATTTAGCATGCTTAAATAAAAGCTCAAGGGGCTAGCACGCGATTATGAAATCTCGTTAGGAAAAGAGTCATTTAGAAGGTTATACAAAGAAGGATTGCTTGAATCATTTTCCAAGTCGAACCCTGGGGTTGCTTTGATGGGTAATAGAAAGGTTCTAGTACTCTTATTGAGTTTATCCAATCCCCTCGATTGCAAATTTTATTTTCTTCATTTAAAACTAGCATGAGGTGCTCAAAGTTTAGAAAATACATGGTCTAACAAAGGCATTTATGCAATTTAGTAGGCAGAGATAAAGCATGTCTACCTCCTATTCAGTTCAAACTTGAATGAAACACATATTTCAAAAGTTGAGGTCATACTTATTCATAAATAAGAATTACTAGGATGAAATAAAATTTCAAATTGAAAGTAAATAATAAGAAGTGACTATGACAAAACTTTGGACACTGCTTGGCAAGATAAATTAAATTTAAGGCATAAATTATGTAAATAAGAATACTCCTTGTATTAGGGAAAAAGACAACATCGTGGCGGTCATCCTGAATGCATTAGGGAGATGATGGTTAATGGAATTGAAATTGGCAAAAGGACGACGTTGTAGTGGTCATTATTTGGATGCATCATGAAGGTGATGATCCTCGAACCTGTAACTAAAAAAATGTAACACCCTTAACGAAATAGTTCCTTTTCGATCCAAGTAACTAATAAACGAATTTTTTTTTACTTCAATCACTGCCAAACAACTTTGATACAATTTAATATTATTATTCAATTTATAAAATTTCGACAACACAACGGCTAGAAGTTATTAGCCTCCTGAAAAATTCAAACAATCCAGACAGCCTCTCAGAGGCACAGATAGTAATATACATTTTACAAAGTCAATCACATATCAATGATAGTCATTTCACATCACTTACTGACACTTATCCATCGACTGACATAACAATATTTATCATTTAACAAAAACTAAATTGAATACAGTTCAGTTTTTTACTTTCACTATCTAAGTATATACATGCCACAAATTCAAGCAATAAAATTATCTTCGAATTCTGCTAATTCGTGTACCGAATTCCCATAATACTTCAGTACCTGCACGCAGTAAACACTACGTGTTGAGTACTAGACATACTCAGCGATGACTACTAATCCGAGAATTTTTCAATTAAAGCATAATTTCATAGATTATGTCATTATTATTCTTATTTCATTTAACCTTTGCTTTTATCTCTGTTAAAATTAATTTCATTATTTACCTCCATTTTGGTAAGCATTATGTGTTGAGTTTCAATCTTTCAATTTTTGCTTTACACTATTCTCTTATGTGAATCGATTTTAAATTAACTTTTACTTTTACGATTCTTCTTTACCTTAACTTTTACTTTTACTTAACTTTGGCTTTGTAATTTTAGTTACATCAAATTCATTATCTTTTCATTTAACAATTATATCGGTACTCATATCTTTAATAGTACCAAATCTTTTTACTATTTTTATTTTTTGACTAATTTTTAAGTTATCTAACGTGTGATATTATTACAATTTTTCACTACTAATTCTTTATTTTACTTTAACTTTTTAACTAATTAACACATTAATATTTTCAAGGCTTTTAAGTTTTAAATGCAATGCAATACAATTATTTTGGAGCACTTTTCATATAGATCTTTATTTCATTCTTTTTACATTTGAACATGTTCAAGTACTTATTTAGGACTTAGTATCCATTTCTTTTTTCAAATTTAATAATTAGGTGTCTTTTTATCGTTTTACTTTTTATTTAACTTTTCTTTCAGAAATACATTACTTAAGCATAAGTTTTCACTTAAAGACAATGTTATTACTTTTTTTTTTGACTTTAAACAGGAAATTAGTACTTTTATCTTGTTCATGAAAAAGACACATTTTAAACCCCTTTTCTTTACAAAAGTATAATTTAATACTCATTTATCATTTTATCTTTATAAAATATTTCTTTTTCATTTTTACTTATCAAACATAATGTCTGAGAAACATTACAGTTTTATTCCAACTTATTATTTTATTTCAAACAAATTATTTTTCATTCAATTCAATTAAATCATACTGATTCAGTCATTACGATACACTTCAGATACAATATGACAGGACTCTAAAAAATGATATGCAGGACATGGACCCAAACGTCCCACTGAGAGAGAAATGATCCTCAAGGGACAATTTTTCGAAAAATATTTTACTTTCACTTTCACTTAAAACACTGAAGCTATAGAGATCAGAGATCCTACCCATAGCAAAGCAAGTCGCAATAACTTGTACCGCGGTATAAGGTGTCCCTATGGCTAGCCAATTATATCCTAAATAAGAATATCTTTACCTGACTATTGCTAAGGGCAAAACAATAAATTATATTCGAAATAATTTTTAAACATTCAAAAATCTTTAATTTCTTTCTTTTATTTTTTGATATAGTACATTTTTGTCAATCACACTCTTTTTAGTGCTTTTGACCATTCAGTAGCTTTCTCTTTCTTTTACTTCTTTTCTTTCTTTTTCACTTTATCTTTTGTAATTACTTTTGTGAATTATTCTTCAATAATTCACTTAGACACTTAAAACTTTTCAGTTTTTTATACACTTTATGAATTATTGCATTATAATTCACAATTTTTTTATTCTTTTTGTGTTGTCCTTTGTAAATTATCTTTTAACAATTCAATAATTAACTTTTTGATGATTTTTCTTTTTCTGTCCGAAATTTTAGTCATTTGGATATACCAACTTTTATTCAGTTGGTGACTTATTTTAATTTAATTCATTTTTTTAATACTTTTTATTGACTAATTTATTTTGATAAATTAGTCAAACAGTTAATTGATGACTTTTTGAATTATATTAATCTAATTCATTATTTTATTTTCAGAGATTTATCTCTTGACTTTTTCAATTCTTTTATTCGGAATATAACTTAATTCAGTTTAATTTATTTTCTTATACTTGCTAATAGAATTATTTCCAATAAATCAATATCTTTAATGAAACCTATTTCATATTCAATTTTTGAAATTCTTCTAATAATTCACATATATTCTATAATTATTCATATACACATTATTTTACAATTTTCATCATTTTCACTTATTTTATGAATTATTTTCTAGTAATTCATTATTCTTGTTTCTTTCGTAGTTTAATAATTATTCCAAAAAATTTATCGGTTGACTTTTTACTCATTTTTCGTTTACTATAATTTAAATTCATATAAATTCACTTTTTTCAACATTTTTGTGCAATTATTCATTAATAATTCAATTATGTTCAATACTCATATTAACATTAAAATTTCAATAATATTCTAATAATTTCAATAAATTCCAATAAAATTTATTTATGCATTATTTATTATTTACTATCATTTTTCACTAAAATAATTAATTATTTCCCAACTTTCACTATAAACATAAATGTTACATAATCTTTAAAATTTCAAAATAAATTCTAATAATTCAATAAAAATTCATGGACACCATTTATCATCTTTACAATTAATTTAGGCTAACATATATTATTTTAATGCAAAATTCCTTTATTTTTCTTTAGAGAGCAATTTGGCCACCTATATAAAACATTCCTAAAAATTTTATTTCTTCCATTTAAGCTTTCATTTCATCTTCTTTAATATCTAATTTCATTTACCCTAACAAAATTTTATCACTTAACAACTTTAAAATTTTTTACCCTAATTACATAAAAGAAATTAATTCACAATAATGGGAAATCAAAGAATTTTGTAGCCACTTACATTTTTCTCTTGTTCATGGGTGCCTAAGCCTCCCTTTTCCTTGCTTTAATCTATGAAAACTCCTTCCTCTTCATTTGATGCTACCATGGTCGGCCAAATAATCTCCTTAAATCCTTTTTTTTGTCCTCAAATACAAAATTTAAGCTCATAATTAGCTTTTATACCTCAAAAACTATGAGAAAACACTAAAGAATCAAATTAAATCACTTAATTTCTCAATATTAAACTTACCCTTTTTTCTTTCTCTACTTGTTTTCTCCACTTTCTTTATCCAAATCAATCAAGAGAAGCTATTTTAGTGATCTAGAGAGATGGAACTACAACTCTTAAGTTGAGATCTAAGGAGAAATTTGAGTGATTATGAAGCAAGAGAGAGAGAGAGAAGAGAGGGTAGATGAATTCGGCCACGGAGAGGGAGAAGGGAGCTGAGCCAATTTCTTGAGATTTCTCCAGATTTTTGGCTCTTATATATTCCTTCAATGGGCCTAAAATTGGACCAAATCAATGGGCTTAGCCCATTTATTTCTTAAGGCTCATTTTAGGCCTCTTAAAGTCCAATCAAATTTCTCTTTCTTCCAGCCATAAAATCACTTCAAAAATAATTTCATCACTCTTATCACATCAAAAATAGCTAGCATGCAAATTTTTGGCTCAATCGATCCGATTCGATAACTACCGGTGTCATCAAAAAATTCAATTCTCACTACTAAAATATTATACATAAAAATTCATGTAGACATGCAAAATCTGACAATTATCGGAGCTGATTTGCTATTTTTAAAAATTTATGCAAAATTAAGTCTCCTTCCCTATCAAAGAAATTAACTCGCTACCTTTTTCGTATTTTTGACTTTTGGAGGTCTATTTGACTTCGATTTCACTTCAAATTTCAACCCCGGATTCACTATGACCAATACTTTTCGATGGTCCAATAAAATATTTTTAACTTTCGGGTGTCCTTTCGATCTCGAAAAGCACTATTCACCATCGAAAAGTACTGTTCACGGCTGATTCGGTGTTGAAGCCATTACATTTCTCCCCTACTAAAAGAAATTTCGTCCTCGAAATTTTCTTATATCAAAAAGTAGATGACACAATACTGTTATTTTATCGAGCCTTCACTCACATTCAATGGTTTCGAAGTATCTTCGCTAATGGAACCCACTTATGTTTAAAGCTAACCAATCTCGGTATCAAAATCTTTATTAGTTTCTACTATAGATAAACACTTTTCACCACTATTATCACAATCACATACACTTTACTATAACCGTTGTTTCAATATCTGAGTTAGCCACTCCGACTGACTATCAGTTGAAAGGTGAATCATCATGTTAATATGGAGATTATTACAAGTCTCTTATACAACATCTTTCCTCTTTGATACTCAGAAAATCCGATAACATAATCTCTAATCACATTGTCCCACTTTCCAGTTGGATACAAAATATTACTATCTTGGCAGCTGGAGAACTAATCTTCTAACTTATTTACAATAACTACCACACAACATTCTCCTTCTGAACCATTGTTCTTACCTGATGTACAATATCGGCTTTACTTATACTTCAACTAACAATGTCCATCTAAAGCCAAACTTAATCTGGAATTCATGGCTCGAAGAATTGAAAACATTATCATTAATCATTCACACTCATTCTTCAGTCATACATATTTAAGTACCTTCACATTACCCAAATACAAATTCTTATGCTAAGGATTTCAGTCATTTTCATTAACGTTTCTGTAATACTCGGATAAATCCAGGAACTTTCCATTTAACCCGAAGTCATATTTACCAAACTGAGCAGATAGTTGCTTACTTTTAAATACTCACAGGACAAATCCCAAATACTCATCATACTCCTTCAATATCCCAAAACATATCAAATGGTTACTACTTAAATCCTCTAACATGTATCTAAGTAAAAGTAAATGATCCTTTCCATCGATTCATCAAAGGGTTAATGCGCTAACAAATCTAATTGACATGATCAATAACTCATGATGGCCTCATTAAATACGAAAATCAATCTTAATCACACTATTTCTCGTCTCATTCTCAGGTCGTCCTTATGCTCATCACATTCCCTGTCAGTTCCATCCTATCAAGTGGGGCCGATACATATGGTATGATGCATAGCACCTCAATCAAATATCAATGATAGTCATTTCATATCACTTACTGACACTTATCCATCGGCAGACATAACAATATTTATCATTTAACAAAAACTAACTTAAATACAATTCAGTTCTTTACTTTTACTATTTAAGTATATACATGCCACAAATTCAAGCAATAAAATTACAACTAACTTTTCTTCATCTTCGAATTCTGCTAATTCGTGTACCGAATTTTCACAATACTTCAGTACCTGCACGCAGTAAACATTACGTACTGAAGACTAAACATGCTCAGTGATGACTACTAATCCGAGAATTTCCCATTTAAAGCATAATTTCATAAATTATGCTATTATTATTATTCTTATTTCATTTAACCTTTGCTTTTATCTCTGTTAACATTAATTTCATTATTTACCTCCATTTTAGTAAGTATTATGTGTTGATTTTCAATCTTTCAATTTTTGCTTTACACTATTTCCTTATGTGAATCGATTTCAAATTAACTTTTACTTTTACGATTCTTCTTTACCTTAATTTTACTTTTACTTAACTTTGGCTTTGTAATTTTAGTTACATCAAATTCATTATCTTTTCATTTAATAATTTATACTGGTACTCATATCTTTAATAGTACAAAATCTTTTTACTATTTTTATTTCTCGACTAATTTTTAAGTTATCTAACGTGTGATATTATTACAATTTTTCGCTACTCATTTTTTATTTTATTTTAACTTTTTAACTAATTAACACATTAATATTTTCAAGACTTTTAAGCTTTAAATGCAATGCAATACAATTATTTTGGAGCAATTTGCATATAGATCTTTATTTCATTCTTTTTATATTTGAACATGTTCAAGTACTTATTTAGGACTTAGTATCTCTTTCGTTTTTCAAATTGAACAATTAGGTGCCTTTTTATCGTTTTACTTTTTATTTAACTTTTCTTTCAGAAATACATTAGTTAAGCATAAGTTTTCACTTAAAGACAATGTTATTACTTTTATTTTTACTTTAAACAGGAAATTAATACTATTTATCTTGTTCATGAAAAAAACACATTTTAAACCCCTTTTCTTTACAAAAGTATAATTTAATACTCATTTATCATTTTATCCTTATAAAATATTTCTTTTTCATTTTTACTTATTAATCATAATGTTTGGGAAACATTACAGTTTTATTCCAACTTATTATTTTATTTCAAACAAATTATTTTTCATTCAATTCAATTAAATCATACTGATTCATTCATTACGATAAGCCCCAGGTGCAATATGACAGGACTCTCAAAAAGGATTTGCGGGACATGAACCCAAAAGTCCCACTGAAAGAGAGATGATCCCTAAGGACAATTTTCTCAAAAAATATTTCACTTTCACTTTCACTTAAAACACTGAATCTATGGAGATCATAGATCTTACCCATAGTAAAACAAGTCGCCATGACTTACACTGCGGTATAAGATATTCCTATGGCTAGCCAATTATATCCCAAATAAGAATATCTTTACCTGACTATTGCTAAGGGAAAAATAACAAATTATATTCAAAATAATTTTTAAACATTTAAAAATCTTTAGTTTCTTTTTTTATTTCTTGATACAATACATTTTTTTATCAATCACACTCTTTTTAGTGCTTTTGACCATTCAATAGCTTTCTCTTTCTTTTACTTATTTTCTTTCTTTTTCACTTTATTTTTTTTAATTACTTTTATGAATTATTATTCAATAATTCACTTGAACACTTAAAACTTTTCAATCTTTTATACACTTTATGAATTATAGCATTATAATTCACAATTTTTTTTTTATTCTTTTTGTGTTATCCTTTGTAAATTATCTTTTAACAATTCAATAATTAACTTTTTTATGATTTTTCTTTTTCTGTCCAAAATTTTAGTCATTCGGATATACCAACTTTTATTCAGTTGGTGACTTATTTTAATTTAATTCATTGTTTTAATACTTTTTATTGACTAATTTATTTTGATAAATTAGTTAAACCGTTATTTTATGACTTTTTGAATTATATTAATGTAATTCATTATTTTATTTTCAGAGATTTATCTCTTGACTTTTTCAATTCTTTTATCCGGAATATAACTTAATTCAGTTTAATTTACTTTCTTATACTTGCTAATTGAATTATTTCCAATAGATCAATATCTTTAATGAAACCTATTTCATATTCAATTTTCAAAATTCTTCTAATAATTCATATATATTCTATAATTATTCATATACACATTATTTTATAATTTTCATCATTTTCACTCATTTTATGAATTATTTTTCATTAATTAATTATTCTTATTTCTTTATAGCTCAATAATTATTCCGAAAAATTCATCGGTTGACTTTTCATTCCTTTTTCATTGACTATAATTTAAATTCATATAAATTCATTTTTTTCAACATTTTTGTGCAATTATTCATTAATAATTCAATTATGTTCAATACTCATATTAACATTAAAATTTCAATAATATTCTAATAATTTCAATAAATTTTAATAAAATTTATTTATGCATTATTTATTATTTACTATTATTTTTCACTAAAATAATCAATTATTTCACAACTTTCACTATAAACATAAATGTTACATAATCTTTAAAATTTTAAAATAAATTTTAATAATTCAATAAAAATTCATGGACACCATTTATAATCTTTACAATTAATTTAGGCTAACATATATTATTTTAATGCAAAATTCCTTCATTTTTCTTTAGAGAGCAATTTGGCCACCTATATAAAACCTTCCTAAAAATTTTATTTCTTTCATTTAAGCTTTTATTTCATCTTCTTTAATATTCAATTTCATTTACCCTAACAATATTTCATCAATTAACAAATTTAAAATTTTTTATCCTAATTACATAACAGAAATTAATTCACAATAATGAGAAATCAAAGAATTTTGTAGCCACTTATATTTTTTTCTTGTTCATGGGTGCCTAAGCCTCCCTGTTCCTTGCTTTAATCCGTGAAAACTCCTCCCTCTTCACTTGATCCTACCATGGCCAACCAAATAACCTACTTAAATCCTATTTTTTATCCTCAAGTGCAAAATTTAAGCTCATAATTAGCTTATACACCTCAAAAACTATGAGAAAATACTAAAGAATCAAATTAAATCACTTAATTTCTCAAGATCAAACTTATCCCTTTTTCTTTCTCTACTTGTTTTCTCCACTTCCTTTGCCCAAATCAATCAAGAGAAGCTATTTTGGTGATTTAGAGAGATAGAACTATAACTCTTAAGTTGGGATCTAAGGAGAAATTTGAGTGATTATGAAGCAAGAAAGAGAGGAGGGAAGATACATTCTGCCAAGCAGAGGGAGAAGGGAGTTGAGCCAATTTCTGAAGATTTTTTCAGATTTTTGGCTCTTATATACTCCTCCAATGGGCCCAAAATTGGGTCAAACCAATGGGCTTAGGCCATTTATTTCTTAAGGCCCATTTTAGGCCTCTTAAAGCCCAATCAAATTTCTCTTTCTTCCAGCCATAAAAGCACTCAAAAAATAATTTTTTCACTCTTATCACATCAAAAATAGCTAGGACGCAAATTTTTGGCTCAATCGGAGCTCGTTATCGGTCTGATTCAAACTTATTGGTCCGATTCGATAACTGCCCGTGTTACCGAAAAATTCCATTCTCACTACTAAAATATTCTACATAAAATTCATTTAGAAATGTAAAATATGGAAATTATCGGAGTTGATTTGCTATTTTTAAAAATTTATGCAAAATCAAGTCTCCTTCTCTATCAGGAAAATTGACTCGAAACCTTTTTTCGTATTTTTGACTTTTGGGGGCCCATTTGACCTCGATTTCACTTTAAATTTCAACCCCGGACTAATTATAACCAATACTTTTTGATGGTCCAATAAAATATTTTTGACTTTCGGATGTCCTTTCAGACCCAAAAAGCACTATCCACCATCGGGAAGTACTGTTCACGGCTGACCCGGTATTGAGATCATTACAAAGAAAGTTATGTCAAAAACCTTGGGCATACTTTGGAAAGATAAATTAAGCTAAAAAATACTCCCTAAAATTGGGAAAAGGATGGTGCCATGGCCATCTCGAATACACTAAGAAGGTGATGATATTCAAACCTGTAAAGAAAATTGTATCAGAATCTTAGTAAGATAAACTAGGTTAGGAATACTCCCTAAAATTGGAAAAAAATGGCACTATAGCGGTCATTGTATTGACGCGAGAGATCCTTGAGTCTTTTAGGTTATCGTGTATGGAGGCCCAACAAACAAAGGTAGCAGAGCATCTTTCATTTTACCTGTAAGGTTATGTGCTATGATATATACATAATGTTGTGTGTGCATAAGGAATTATCTGTGAAATAATATGTTCAAAATCATATAAAAGATACACATATGAAATTTCACATATAAGACATATGAAATGAATTATGTGTAAAGTATGTGCAAATGGATTACATATGGCAATACATGCAAAAAACTGATATAAAGTATATACAAAATGTGCGTAAAGGGAAATATATGGGTGTGTGCATACATATGTAAAAAATTATATGCATTAGAATATTCGTGTTAAAAATAAGGCGTGTAGAAATGCGAGAATGCATACCGAAATGCAGCATGTAAGGATGCATACAGGAGTACAAGAATGCATACCGACAATCAAGAATGCGAGAATGTATGAAAAAATATAAAAATGTAAGAAATGTGCATGGATGCATGAATGTATGCATAAAATGAAGGGTTGCATGAAATGCAAAAATACAAGAAATGTGTATGGATGTATGGCCTACACCATAGGTGGTTAGGGCACTTCATCTCAGCTATAAGCTAGCTGATGGCCCACGTGCTTCTTTCCAAGAACTCCTGGTTTTCAAGCAAGCTTACTTTAGTTATTACTTTTAGTTTTTTCTACTTTGCCCTTTTTTAGTTCTTTTATTATTCTCACTGTAAGCAATCTGTCATCGCTACACTTTTGGCAAAAGAAAATCCATTTCCTCATGAACTGTGATGTAGTAATCCCATTGAGTGTTATGCCACACTGAACTTGTAATTCTATGCTTTACTCATAAGCCATGCCCCCTACCTGAAGGGTTTGTGGTAACTAAAGATACATCGTCTACCCCCAAAACCTGGACTTGCATTTCAAGCTATGTGTGAAACTTTCTACAAGGAAGCAACTTAAGTACTAGAAGCTTTCCATCAACGGTTGCCAGATTAGTGTCTCATGGTTGCTCTTTCTTCCAAAGACCTGGCTAACATACTAGATGACGCTTCGCTGACATACCTATTTTCCATGGCTACGTTATTTTACTGATTTGTCTTATTCAGTAGTTAACATTGATCCCAAGGGAGCTAACTAGTGGTTATCATCTGCTTAGTATGATAAAAAAATTCAAATAGACTGGCCCTATTTTCACTTCATATGTCTATGGCTAAGATTTCTGCTTACCACTCCAGATGGGCAATCTGGATGTCTATTCCTACGTAAGTTGTGCAAGGCCACATTTTGGATTAAAACTCAATATACTAGCCAACTTAAGAAGCCAAAAGTCATAGTGAAAGTCCTTTGCCCTCAAAAGTCATTTACCATCGACTGCATTATATTAGGCTATCATTTCCCTATGATGGCGGCATTAAACTCTAGATTTTCTGAAATTGTCGGGTGTACTTCCTTGACATGCAATCTTCCTAAATCAGAAAAGTCTATCTCCCTTGCTAGAATGTTCAACATAGAAACCAAGGTTATCAAAGCACACGCCAATGAATTCTTGTCTCGGATATAAGATCTATAAGGCAATTAGCTGCTTAGTCTTTCTAAGTTCGCATAAGACAACAAGTGCTTCTTTCTGAAGGAGCATCCATTATGAACTTGATAACTATCGGTAATAAGTGTCTAGATACTTTTACTGGCTTTGCCCCTAAGGCTAATAATGCTTCAAACCCATATAATCCCATTATTAATGGCTTCAGGTAATTTCTATTACCAAAAGAGATAAAGATGACTCTCAACTTTTACCAAGCATGTAATGCTACTATCCTTCTAAGGAGTTCCTCTTCCGAAGATCTACTTTCAAGTGGGCTTTAAGTAAATTTTCTTTAGGTGCCTCATCTTTTCCTGAGCTTTTTTATTGCCTAAAAAAAGGCAATCTATCTTTATCGCACTTCTACCAAAGATAATCTCTCCCTCAACAGATTGCATATTCCATCTAATGCTCTCAATAACTTGGAAAGGAATTCCAACTTGGCTTCTGCACCTTATTAAGTAGCTTCCTGTAGAGATCAATCTATCACACATTTCTTTTAATGACTATTAGAGCTTATGGTTTGAAACTTTCACTTTATCCATTCGAAGTTGCACCCCCTGCTCGAAGAACTTGTAGTTTGACCTTAAGATTCTTCCTTACATTCTGAGTTGCGAGTCAACTGCTAAAGGAGAGGTTACACGGACCTTATCCTCACTAATAACCCTTCATTCCTCCGGATGCTCGTAATCCCCAGAGATAACTTAAAAGCATTTCTACTACATCCAGCTCAAGTGGAGTAACTTTATCTCTGCCAACCCATATTGGATTTCATTTGTGATACTCATCAAGATTAAACTTTTGAACACTAAGAGGTGGCTCTTTTCTATGATAGGAGCATCAGAAGAAGCATCTGACATATGAGGTGTTGATTTTTCCACTTGAGAATTTAGCCTCAATACATGTTTTTATGTATGGAGGGAGTTTCTTTTTATATGTTAATCGTATGTCTATGCCTAATTTATGTATGCATTCGTTCCCATTTACATGCATCATATAGCAATAACAACAATCATATTCAAGCATACAATGCAAAAACACATATCCCATTCAATCTCAGGGCGTAACACCTTACTTGCTATTATATTTTCTGTATGTGAGACTTCAAGAGGAAGTCAATTGCATTGTTTACTCTCCATGTAGCCATTGCTCAGCACGGGTGTTCTTCCCATATAGGTACACATGTGTAAAGAAAAAGTGCCTTTTTTCGAGTCAACATCTGTAGGCCACTAGAAGGGTAGCAAGTGAAGGTTAATTTTGATAATGTACCATTTTTTTGTAAATGTATAATGTAAAAGATTTGAAATATATGTAATGAACTAAGTTTTAAATTATACTCTAAGTGTATTATATGTCATATATATAAATGTATTTTTGTACAAGCAATTTAACAGAATAATAATTAAATAAAAAGGTATTAAGAGCGGGCATTACAAATGTAAACAGGTGTTATGAAAGTTTTCGTATGGCACCTTATGTGTTTAGAAATTTATGTGAAAAGTTGAAATTGATAGGTTTTTTAAGAGATAAAAGAGATGTTAGTGTGGAAAAAGGAGTTGCCATGAGTTTGTTAGTTCTATGTCATAATTTTCATCAAAGGGTTATAGTGGAACAATATCAACATTCACTTGCTACTGTTCATAAATGGTGCAAGATTGTAATTAGAGTATTGGTTACTATAGGTATTCACTTGATCAAACATGTGAATAGATTTTCTATACAATAAAAAAATTCAAGGAAATTCCAAATGACATCCATATTTTGAGGTAATATAATACATTTTTAAAATATTATAATTTTTATTTTATTTTATGGTATATAATAATATAACATATATATAATATTAACTGTAAGTTAAATATTTTGCTTTTACTTGATAAAAAAATACATAGGTGCAATAGATGGTATTCATATATTAGCTTGGTTACTAGGTTTTAAACAAAAAGACCTTTCGTGGTATAAATGCAATGCTTGTGATACAAAATGTCATAGCTGTATGTTCTTATTTCATGTCATTTATATTCGTGTACACTGGATGAGAAGGCACAATAAATGATTCTAGAGTATTTCTTGATTCACTAATAAGATAGGAAAATATTTTTCTCTTACAAGTGGTGGTAAGAGTTTCCGTTATCATTTCTCCCTAAATGTTAATTTACATTATTATTATTATTATTTGATTAACATAAATATTAATTTGTAGATTATTATTATGTTATGAATGCTAGTTATCCTAATATACCATAATTTTTTGGCTCCATATCATGGTGAAAAATATTTTTTAAATGACTTTTTACGTAATGCGATAGAAAATGCATTCAAAGTGTTCAAAGGCTCTTTCCAATTTTGAAATCAATATCAAATGATGTTTTAGGTTGATAAAGGCTGATGCATATCGTATGTTGCATACTGCATAATTTTATCTGGATGGAGATAAAATTGATCAATTCTTTATATTATATGGTAGAGAAAAATTTAACAATGCTTGAAAAATTAACTATTGGAGTACAACAAGAGGGTATTAATATGGATTTATCCCAATAAATGCAAATGAAAATAGTCATAGAGGTCATTGTGATTAATTGTGGAACGATTATAATAATAATAAAAATTTAAAAATTATTGGATTTTTTATGTTATTATCATGATTTTTTTTATTCAATATTCACAAATTTATAAATATTTAGTTTAAGTGATCCATTTTAATAAATATATAATTTAATCATATATATTTAATAATATATAATTTAATTTTTTAATGAATGCATTTTTAAAATTTAACAAAAAATAAATATTTTAGTTTTTTGAAAATATATTTTTAAAAATAATATAATAGTATAGATTTATATTATATAATAACAATACTAATAAATAACATAGATAATATAATTATATAATAGACTTATTAAACAGGTTGGGTCGGAGCAATTTTGGATTGGGTCAATTTCGAATAGAGTGAATTCAGATTTTTTTTTTTTGAAGAATAGAAGTTCTACAATTAGAGGCAATCAGCCAATAAACAAGAAAGCAAGAAGGTTGGGGGGAAATCCAACCAAATGTAGTGACTTCAGATTTTTAGTCTGGTTAGATGAGTTATTGGGTCAAATTTATAATCATTTTTTGCATCATAAATTTTTTTTTTTCAAATTATTGATTTTAATTTTTTTAATTTTTTCTTGAATATCCAATGTATTTTTAAAAAATGCTGTTTATGTAAATTTTCAAAATTAAATTAATAATATAATATTATTTATACAAAATTAATTAAAAAAAAGAGTAAAATGATAATTAATATGCATATATGATATTATACGATTGAACTGATTTATGAAATTTATCCAAATCAGATTTAGAATTTTTTTTTTTACTCTTTATATATTAATAAAATGAATCAATATACACAGCATTGATTTTTTTTTTCAGGATTAGTCAACAGTTCTAAATCTAATATTATAATTCATACCAAACTCTTACAATTTTTTCTAACAACAAATGGAATCATACCGTACGACGTTAAGCCACGTACACCTTGACGCAAACAAGGTGGGAGAGTCGGCGAGCCAACCTCCCAACTCGTGGTCGCCCACAATAAATATTAAAATTTAAAAATAGTATTAACATATTCGGTGCAAATTTGTCATCCTAAAGGGGATTAACGATTAAAATTCATATTCTCTCTTGATTAAAATTTTCAGATCTTCTCTCTCTCTGGGGAAAAGGGAGATCAGTTCTGTATTATACTGTTCAGAATCTAGGTTTTTTTTTTTTTAAGCCCAAGGACCATGTCTGGAAATACGAGCTGTACCGTTTACGTAGGTGAGTTCTTCAGATTCAAATTGGGAATCAGAATTTTCCCGATCTGTTCGTTTCTTAGGAAACTATTTATTATAAATCATATTCGATTTTCACATTTAGCAGCTAATTTGATTCCAATCGACAATAATTTTGCAGGTAATTTGGATGAAAAAGTGAGTGATAGAGTTTTGTATGATATTCTAATTCAAGCTGGACGCGTGGTGGAACTGTACATGCCGCGAGATAAGGAAACTGACAGACCCAAAGGATATGCATTTGCAGAATATGAAACTGAGGAGATTGCTGAGTATGCCGTCAAGCTTTTCTCTGGCCTTGTTGTTCTCTACAATCGGACTTTGAAATTTGCGGTTAGTTTTTTTTTTTTCCTCCAAAATAACTGTTTGGTTCATTCAATTAATAAATGGATCCCTGTCTTGGTAATATCTCATTAGATGTTTTACTGTTAATGATTTTTGTTGCTATTTTGCAGATTTCTGGTCAAGACAAATCATCACAAAATCTTCCCAATGGATCTTCACCTGCTTCAAATTTATCTAACAAGCCTCGGCCTTACCCCCTGGCAACAAACAATGTAGAGAACTCTCATCAATCTATGAGACTATCTGCGTCTTGCAGGTTTTCAGCTTACCCTTTCAATAATTCCCAAGGTAAGGTGTCCCTTTTACATTTTTCTGGCTTACCCTTTGTGTATTTATGTTTTTTTAAAAAATTGTTGAGGAGGATTACTTTGTTTCTTTGCCCCTGAAAATGTTTTCTTTGATTCAGTGCCAGTTCTCCATGGTGTTACACACCATCCTAATCGATATGGGTCACAATTCAATGGCATCAATTGTGATAGTGGTCGAAGAGATTTTGGTTCCCCTTTTGATAGCATTAACCGTTCTAGGTCAAGTCGCTATGATTTGAGTAACCCTCCATCGTATCGCTTTAACTGTTAGTATAAGTTACTTTATAGAATGAATTCACTTGTGGTCCTGGAATGCTTGCTTCTTTGTGCAATCTGTCTGTCAGGTAACTTAAGTAGTTCAGTTGTGAATATGTGCAATATCATTTGGACATGCTATGTTATTAATTGCCTTAGTCTTCCATTAGTTAGAGAGGAACAGTGCTAGTACCTTATATGCTCTCAATTATTATTGTAGTCATTTTGTACTTGAGTTTTAACTATGGATTTTCTATCTTAAGTTCATATTTTAGCTTTCTGTATCCAAACTTTTGGCGTAATTATAAGAACTATTTCCATCGTTTTATCTTTTTCTTGTTCTGTTAGACTCAAAACTCACTCTCTTTTATGCATCCCTCATCTTTCAAGAAGTTCGGTTGTGGGGAGAGAAGGGGAGGGGTGGTTGAGAGTTTTGGGGGGAGAGGGAGTTGTGTGTGGGGCGCTTGTTTAGGTCCCTCAGTTGGAGTGGTTACATTATATGGTTCATTGAATATCTCTTTAACCTTTCTCATGAATTTTCCCTCTTGCAGGACAATGCAATAGTAATTTTTATCTTTTGATATTTTGTTCTGTATAAATTGTCAAAATTTTGGACAAAATCAAAATAACTTATTAATATTCATTATCTGATTTAAATTTTGCAACTGCACTAACACATAATCACTGGTATAATTTTGTTTGTATATTGTTTGAACAACATATATAGCATGGTATGATTTGAAATTTTGAACTTTGCTAGTAATCCTTGTTGTCCATTCGATTTAATATTGAGAGGTTGTTACATCAGTGCAATTGTTTCCTACTTAAATTTTTGCATTGTCACTTTAATTGGCATTTTATGTAACTTCATAGAAATGAGACTGCATTTTGTAATAGTGCCACTTCTTTGCAAAACCTCATTAAGGTCTATAGATAGAGATTAGGTTTATTGTTATAGGGAGGTATGTTTCAATATTTTGTAGAACTGGATGTACTTGTGGTGTGCCAATTGAGTTTTAAAATTTTTGTCCCAGCTTCCATTCTAGTGATTAGTGAGAAGGGCCTTTGCTCGAGAACATGCAGCTTGGAATTTTCCTGTTCAACTATATTTTATTCTGTAGGTCTGCTTAGGAGGCAAAATTGTTCCTCTTCTCACATCTTTCCTTTGAAAAAACTAGATGCGAGAATATACTTGGGATTACAGGGCCGGCATGTGCATTCCCAAGATAAATGGTTGATATTTTATATATTTGACATTCTAGTACAAGCATCCTTAAAATGGAAAGCATTTTACAGAATGCTACCATACCTGCTCCATGTCTCATTGATCTAGATTATATAATCATCCTCCACATGTTGCATATGGTTATATTTTAATAGATGATTCTAGCAAAACTAGCATTTGCTGCCTATATGTGCTTTATCTGCATAATATTATGCTCACCATTAAACTATAATATTCTTTGCTATAGTAAGAAAATAGGAAGGGTCACCGTTATATACCAGAAGTATGTGATCTGCAGTAGATGATTTTATAGTAAGATGTCCATGTGCAAGGTGGGAGCATTATTGTGGGGTCATGACTGCAAATCTAGCTCTTTTCACCTCTGGTTCATACTAACTGGTGTGACCGAAATTACCAGTGCATTCATTGCTCCAAAATGATGGTAATGTGCTTTCTTTGATTGTAAATTGTTAAAAATTCCGATATAAGCTGCCCCATTGCTAGGGGATCCAGGGGGTGATTACGCGTTGAGGCAGGAAGTTCAATTGATTTCCAAGGCAATGTTTAGATGCTATGTTCGGGTGTAATGAATATAGGCAAAAATATAATATGGTAGGTTAAGATTTATTCATGATAATAATTCTAATTTTATTCATAATGCTTTTTGCATTATTTATGCGAGTTTAGTTTATTTCAATTAAGTAAAATTTGGGGCCTAGACTCAACTTAAATATAAAAAATGTTTGCTAATTCATGGATTGCTGTAAGAGGTGACGACCCATCTGAGGAGATCGAAAGTGGATAGAGAAGCGGGGAGTGATTTAGTAGTATTATTGTTAATAATAAGAATAATTGAGCACTCGGGTTGCATTTGGAAACTGGAAAATCATCTTATAGAGGGTTTTGGGCGTTAAAATCAAAGGTTTTGAAACTCGGACCTTCTGCTTCAGCTGGAAAATTGGGAACCAGTCACTGTGCAGGTCTGGTTGAGGGTGAAATCCACAAAATGTTGAGAACGTGATAAAACCAGTTGAACTGTTACCCGGTTGATTTGGCAGCGATTTGATCGATTCTACTTAAAAAAAAAAATACATAATTTTTATGTGTGAATTTGCAATTTTTTTTCTCTCTTTTACATTTTTATGGGTTTTTTTATAGTTACAAATATTAATTCTAATTAGGGCTGTTCAAAATTGGCATAACCCAATCAACCCAACCAAACCAATCCATATAACCCACAATTTTTATAATTATAATGAGTTATTATAACCCATACAACCCATTTTAATATTTTATAAATATTTATATGGGTTATGGGTTATTATATAACCCAACTAATTAACCCACATTACACCCTTCTTCAAATACACTCTCACTTATACTTTTTTTTACTCTTTTTTTTCAATTTTTATTATTTCATTTAAATTTTGTTCAAAATCTATAAAATTTCTTCAAAAAATTTTTAATGATATTCTAATCCTATTCAAATTTCTGATACCATAATGAATATGAAATATATTTTTTTTGTTGAATTTGATACTTGGGGAAAAACGATTTCAGCACATGTGAGAATATTAGCACATGCTATGACATCAATTGCAGCAATAAAAACAGAAATGGCTTAACTATTTAAGCTTAATTAAATTACTCAATGTAATATTCAGGAGACAATCTGTTCTCGTAACCATTTTGGCTTTCAGCATAATGTTTATTGTTCAAGTTTTAGATTTACATTTATTTTCTTAAATTTTACTTATCCATCTATTTTTTCATTATAAATAGATTTAATATTAAATTACTATAAAAATGGTAATCCTTACAATTAATTTCATATTTATAAAATAAGAACTTATAGGGTTATCATCTTATTAACTTGATTTATTAATAAATCCATAAATTCAGTACAATAAACAAATTTACAAAGTTCACCACTACTGTTGATAATTCAAAATAGAACTTTTTAAAATTGAAATAAAAAAATTTGAAATTATTGATGTTAGTACTTCATAGAAAATATATAAAGATTGGTGATTAGTCATTATCAATTCATTATTATTTCTTTTTTTTTTAAAAAGTCATCACTTGCATCATTTTCTTTCCCTTTAATTTTGTATGTTGGAGTCAACCATTGCCCTTGTGCGGTGTCTATCACGGACCGGCCACTAAGACATCAAACGCGCTACAAAATCCACGAAAGAAGTCACAGTAACTTGAAGAGAAACTTCCACGAATTGAGTTAGACAAAATAATAATATGCATCAAATTTATTTTTAATCTAACAACGTGTATCATGTAGTGTATTGTATTATTTCGATAAAAAAACATTAAAAATCTTTAAAATATTAAAAATAAATTGAATTAATGATCATAAATTGTAAATTTGATATTAATATAATTAATGGCTTTGAAAAATTAAAAGAAATTAATTTTTTTCATTAATGAGTTATGAATTAGATAAATATACATATAAAATACAAATTTAGAAGAAAAATAATATTTTCAGAATAAAAAGGAAATTAATTAGCCACAAATAGATAATATATTCTAAATAATTTTAATTATTTATTTTACGTTTTGTTATTTTAAATTGATCTGCGCAGTATTAAATATATTCCGGTTAAATTAGATTTAATATGAATAATTTGAAAAATATATGAATTCAATATTAACTTTCAAAATAGATCAATAAAAAGTAAAAATACATAATAATAGAAAACTTTTCAAAAAAAAATTTAATTTTTAGATTTTTTTTGAAGTTGATTATTAATTAATTGATATTGTTACTCTCTTATTTAAAATAAAATTAATTCTTTATATTTAAAAATATATAAATATGAATAATTTATATGTTTATAATATAATATAAAATATTAACATAACCCATATAATCCACATAAACCAACCAATCCAACACAAAAATTTTAATACATAACCCACCTGGTTTGGATTGAACCCAAACCACTTAACAATTTCGGTGGGTTGAAGAAAAAACCAATTGTAACCCACCCAACCCACATTTGAACACCCCTAATTCTAATTGTCATGGTAGAATACATATAGAATCAATTTCTTTTTTGAATGCTACTATACTTGAGTTTGATTAGATTAAGTTGAAATTTATATTAAATATGAATGTAAAAAATGATAGTATTATTATGGGCGTTTTTTTTTTAAATTTTACATCATGTTGATGAATAATTGTCTTATACTTAATTAAAATTTTTATATTTCAATTCAATCTGGGTTGATTCTCTGATTTTTAATCCTTTGCATTGATCGGTTCTTTTTGGGCCAGTTTTTGAAAACTCTGGTTAAAAATATTTTTGGGATAACATGTGCCTGTCTTTTAACACGTACCGTCTACCCACGGGCCCTACTTTGTTCCCCTCCTTTTATTCTCACTTATTGTAGCATTTAACCTAATTCATTGATAAAAGTTTTTAAGTATATTTAGTTAACGTGGTTAGTTACATTACATAGCATGTCATATTTGATTTTGTAGATTGTATTGATAGGAAAATGTCGATTTAGAATTTCTTATAACAAAGTTCTAATGCTTACCCTTTTCAACTAGGATTTCCTCATTTTGTTTCGCAATTTTTTTCCCCATATTATATAATCTTGCTGCCTTAATATCTACCTTTTCCTCTTTAGCTCGCAATTTATCTAATTTTTCACCTCTATTTTCCATTTTATCATCTCCGTGCCAATTAATTGTTGAACTTGTAATGAAGGCATACCATGAGAAAGAATAGCTGATGACGCTAATAAAGCATCTCTTGCTTCAAAAGATAGCTTATTTTCATCCTTCAACAATTTATATCCCATTTTCTCTAACTCGGATGGATTCAAAACGGATGGATTGGATCAAAAATTATATATGAAGGATCTAGAAAATTTAGAGGATTAAAGTGTATTTTCGCAAATATTTTTTTTTAAACAAAAAATTGTGAGGGCTAGGGTTTAGTTCCATCAAAGGTCGTCGGATCTATAATAAAATAATTAATTCCAAAATGCGAAAGTACCCCAATTTTGAAAAGTTATCATCAAGTCATTTTGGTTAGGATTAACCATGATAATAATTAGAAATCACCGCTGACGTCCTTTCTAGCACTCTAGCGTATTCTAGGAGCCTACACGTAGAACATGCCACTAAATCCCGGAATATGCATGTCAAGTGTCAATCTGAAGTGTTATTATTTCAATCTACATGTAGGTATCATGTGACGCATATTCTATATGTTTCTGTTATGTATTTGCCTGTGTGAATTTCTATGATGGGTTGGAGTGCAAGCAAGAGTTTCAGTGATGGTTTCTGTGATTCCATTAGAGTGATTTTGAGAATATGCATTACAATTTATTTATTTATTTTATTATTTTCGATACATCATTTTAGTACATGTATAATGATCATTGTTGAAATTAACTCAAAGATATTTATATATATTCACCACAAGATCACTTGTAAAAAGCGCTAGAAGACTTCGAAGATGTATTTTGGTACGATGTAATATTTTGGCAAATCACTCTATCATTGGACTTCTTGGTTAATTTTTTCAAGCAGATGCTTCTTTGACAATTTAGTAATTTTAAGGTGGTTCACATGAAAATACTTTCTGAAAAATATGTTGAGCTTTTCTTTAGGATTGGAGCTTTAAGACAAAAGTCCTAATAAAAAAATGAAAAATTTTTCCTAAGACACCAGCCAAAAAATATATTGCTTTGTATCATTACATTAGCTACCTCATAGTTAGCTATAGTTTTCTAAGTTCTATATATTCAATTGCGAAGGGGTGAAGTAATGTTTTGGAGGAGGTGAGATACCAATTTTCAATATGATATTCATTCACTATGTTATCGAACGTTGCGTTTTATTATTATATATTTTTCTTGAAGGTTAAATGAGTACCAAAGTACTGTCCGTACATTTATTTCGGCAATAATGGTTAAGTTAAAAAACTGAGAACAATATTGGGTTTGGACCATCCGATACATCTCTTATTGTAGCAGGAGTTTAGTAATAAAAGTGAGCAAATAATTATGTAAAATAGCAGAATGTAGGAAGCAAGGGGTCAATTTCATCCACGGTCACTGAACTTATCACTTATCGTGCAAAAGTAATCGATTTTTTTTAGATTTAAAAGTTATCGAACTTATTACATAATTGCATAAAAGTCACAGTCATTGGATTTCGACGAGGATCCTTATCATATTAATGATATGGTATGTCACGTTATATAACTGGACATATGTGATATGTTTCACGTTTGGATCAATTTTAGTTATGGTCACTGAATTTACGATTTATCATAAAAAAGTAACACATTTATTTTTCGTAACTAAAATGTCACTGAACTTATCATATTTTTTCAAAAAAGTCATCTTGATCGGACATACATGGAAATAGGGGTGAGTAAATTTCGGTTCAAATTGAAAAATCGAATCAAATTCGATTTTTTTAATTTGATTCGGTTTTTAATTTTTTGGTTCGGTTTTAAATTTTGAAAAATTTTAGTTTTTTGGTTAGGTTTTTGAAGAAAAAACTGTAAAAAAAAATCAAATCGAATCGAAATTGTATATAATTATATAATTTTTTGGATTTTTTAATTGAATAATTATTTTATACATGTAAATTATTTTATTTTGAGTTGTAAATTATATGAGTACATTTATCCATTATTAATATCTATTTTTTAGATGATAATTTGAAATTTTGACTATTAAATTAAAAATCAATTAAATGAAAAATTTTATGTAATGATCTTGTTGTATTATTTATTATATATTTTGGAATTGTATCTTTAATTTGAACTTTTATTTTGTACAATTTATATATTTTTACTTTAGTATAATATGATTTATAATTTTGTATAATTTTTAGACATAATTTTTTTTATTTTTTTAAAAATAGTTTTAATTTTCAGTTTTTCGGTTAACCGAACCAAACTGATCGAAAATTTTGATTTGGTTTGAATTCAGTTATTCTATAAATTCGGTTTGATTCGATTGATTAAAATTTTAAAAGTTCGATTTTCGATTATTTTGATTCGGTTCGATTATTGAACAGAACCGACTGTTGTACATGGCTACATGGAGATGGATTTATTGCTACATCATTAGTTATGACACATTAGCTATGAACGTCATTAGCTATGGATACATATGGATTGCTGATGTATCAAATATGACATATTAGCTGATGACGGTGATTTGGCTGCTGACGTGTCAAATATAAAACATTAGCTTATAATGTGATAATAAATTCATCACCATGAGTATCCGGTCAAGATGCCTTTTTTGAAAAAAGATGATAAGTTCAGTGACATTTAAGTCACGGAAAATAATTCAGTTATTTTTGGGTGACAAATCGTAAGTTCAGTGACTGTAGCTGAAATTAATCCAAATGTGAAATGTGCCACGTGTGTCCACGTATATGAAGTGGTATGCCGTGTCATCAATTTGGCAAGGGTTCTCGTCGGAATCCGATGATCGTGACTTTTATACAAATATATAATAAGTTCTATAACTTTTAAGTCTAGAAAAAAAGTCGGTTATTTTTGCGCGATAAGTGATAAATTCAGTGATCGTGTGTGAAATTAACCTAGGAAGCAAGCATTGATAATTAGAATCTTCTATTTTAAGTGTAAGACTCACGTGGAAATAAAAGATGCACAAAAAAAAATTAAGAATATCAACTCAGTGCGTGAGTGCATTTGCATTGTTTGATTGCGTGTGTGCATTTGATCAGATATTGCAGATGTACTTACTAATCACTGTACTTGTGCTAAGAATTGTAAAAACTTTTTATTTAGAAAAAACGAGACTGCAAGAATGTATAAATGGTTGAATGCCAATGATAATTTTTATTTTGTTATTAATTGAACTTGCTTCCGAAACATAGGGGAGGTCTAACATGAAACATTATAGAAACTGAAGTACGTGTTGAATTAACCGAGTTCCTTGGTTGTTTAGAAGCCGTCCAAGGGAGTTGGGATGAAAATTCCTTCTTGACATGATTGGCCGGCGCCCGGCGGCTTCTTTTAGCTTTTATGCCGAGTACCAACAAAGTTTCCATTCCTATTAGCAAGAGAACTAGGGGTGCTCACGGGACGGAATGGGAATCGGGATCGGGAATTTTCCGTTTTCGTCCCCGACTCTAGAACGGAGAGAAAATTCCCCCATCCCCTGTCCTGCGGAAATCTCCGTCCTCCGAATTTTTTTTAATTTTCAAATATAATATTTTATAAATAATTAAAATTAAAATATAACATTTGATAAATAAAAAATTTAAAATCAATCATAATTAAAATTAATATAAATTTTAACCATTCATAAATTTAAAATTAAGTATAATTTAAAACTTAATAGTTATAAAATTAAGTTATATTTTAATTTTAATTATTTATAAAATATTATATTTTAAAATTAAAAAAATATTTTTTGAGGGACATAAATCCCCGCAAGGCGGGCATTTCATTCCCCGTCCCCGCTTTCGCCTCCGATTTTATAACGGAAAATTTTTTCCTCCCGTTCACGTCCTCGCGGGGGAAAAATTTGGAAATTTTTCGTTCCAAACGGGGCTGGTTCTCGTCGAAAATTTTCTATCCCATGATCATCCCTAAACGGAACACATGCTTTGTTCGTTAACAAGAGGACATAAGTATGTTAATATGTATAAAATGCCTTGTTATCAATTGTAAAAATTTAGGTCTTAATTGATGCATGTTCATTAGATCAACTTTACTGAATTACATGGTTAATTTTATCTATGCTCTCTAAACTTATATCGTGATAATAACTAATTATAAAAAAAATTAATTTTATAAAAATACTTGAAATTTTGAAATATTAAAATTAGAGTCATTTTGGCTGCAAAGTCATAAATTTGGTATCAGAGTGTAGCAAGTCACATCAAAATTTTTGTACCAAATTTATGATTTTTTAATTAAAGTGGCTTTAATGATAATATTTTAAAAATTGAGTTATTTTTATGAAATAATTGTTTTTGATCGAGTTATTATGATGCAAGTGCAGCTATTATGAATGAAATTAATTTTGGATTACAATGTGATTGGAATAAAGAATTGATCTTTTACATATTTACTCGCACGTTATTTTCTTAGTTTTATAAAAATTACAAGTGCTCTTATTCTTCACCTAAGATTTGAAGATAAATTAACTTTTGTAATGGCTTCTAGTTCATCCCCAGTTATCTATACTTCGTAATATGGAATTTGCTATGATTTTATTAACAATAGTTCATGGCGATACTATTATTGTGCAAACAATAGCTAGTCATTGTATTTGCAAATTGAATATATATTTGAATAATAAGTTTAAAAGTGATCGGTGAAATAGGTTTTTATTTTTTATTTTTTGAAAATGATTTTTTTTTTAAAAAAATTAAAAAAAGTGATGCTACTATTAGGGGTGAGCAAAAAAAATTAAAATTTCGGTTAATCAAAAAATCGATTCGAAATCGAACTGATTTTTAAATTAACTGAACCAAAAATTTAGATTTACGGTTTTCATTTTTAAAAATCGATGGTTAACCAAACCGATATATATATATATATATTTAAATTTTACACTTGTATTTTTCAATATATATGTAATTTATAAATATTATAACATATAATTTTCTTAAATATTATTAAAATACATATTTTTAGTAAATAAATATTAAAATTATCTTATTATTATTATTATTATTATTATTATTATTATTATTTATTCATTATATGTGTATAATTAGCACTCTGTTGTTAGTTTCATATTGAATATATTTAATTCTTATAATTAATTATGAAAATTTTATTTTTAATGGATATTGTATTTAATTTTTATTTTTTTCATTTATAAAGCATTTTTAACTATTAAAATAATATTACAAATTGTATAATTTATTAAATTTATATATTAAATATTTTTAGTAGTTAATCGATCAACCGATCTGAAAAATTGAATTTAAAATCGGAATCGATATAGCTATTAACCAAAATTAATTGATTGATTTAATAAAATTGTTAATGGACCCCTATCTACAATTAAATTATTTAGAAAATAGTGTATCAGAAATTGGTAGTCTGGTACGGGACACAAAATTTTGTGTTTTCTATCTGATAGAAATTGACATCACATGTGCCAATTTTTGATACAAATTTTTTTTTAAAAGACATGGGAATCCATAAAGAGCTACACTTGGTGAGAAGGAATGACAAAAAATATAAAACACCTATTATATGCTATGTCATGAAAAAGAAAAAGAGGTAAAATTTTTGTGAGTCTTTCAAATTTGTGAAATTTCCTAATGGATATGCTTCTAATATCTCTCAATGTGTTAGTTTAAGTGATCATAAGATATCAAGATTGAAAAGTTATTTTTGTCACATACTTAATTTTACAATGAATACTTCCTGTCGGCATTTATGGAAGTTTAAGAAAGGAAGTGTGTAGTCTATTGGTTGAGTTGGGTGATTTCTTCCAATGCTTATATTATAAGAAATTGAAAAGATGTCAATTGAAGAAAATGAAAGATGAAATTTGCCAAATTTTATGCAAGTTACAAATGATATATCCACCTGCATTTTTTGATATCATGGTTCACTTATTAATTCATTTCCCATATGAGGCATTACATGATAGACCAGTTCAATTCCGTTGGATGTACCCTATTGAAAGGTAATATAAAAAAAATTCCAAAATCATCAACATTTTTGCTTTCTTAATTGTCATGGATAATGAGATTTCCTTTTTTTTTCCCTTACTAGATCATTGTATGAATTAAAGTAAAGTGTGCATAACAAAGCTCATCTAAAAGGGTCAATTGCAGAAGCATACATTGCCAAAGAGTGTATAAGCTTTTGTTCCATGTATTTAAAGGGTATTGAAACTGTTTTAATCATGATGATCGAAATTATGACATTTGTAGTGACAATGGTCTGTCAATTATCTCATAAAAGTGTCGATCTTATAGTGCAAAAAAATATGTCGAATTATCAAGTAAAATATTCAATATGGCACAGTGGTATGTCTTGCGAAATTGTGATGAAGTTGAGCCATATTTTGAGTAAGCATATAAATGAACTTGTTTGTATGATATTAAGGTTAATGCTAAATTTATAAAATCTTTTTCTTTTTCAGAAAGCACAATGAATAGTTACGATTAGAAAATTGTAAAAATGTTAAAAAAACCGATAAAGAATGATTTCCAGTATGTTTTCTTCGACAAGTAAGCTTTTATTTAGCATGATACGAGTTTATAATTCATAAAAAATCAAACATACCTTTTAAATTATTTTATTACTCTGTGTAGATATCACAATTATACAATGAAAAATAATAAAAAAATAGTTAAAGCTTTGTATGCACTTGCATGTGCACCCTATAGGTGCATTAAAAAGTACAGCGGGTGCTTAGTGAATGGAATGAGGTTTTTTTACTAAGGAATGGGATAACAAGTGTGATCCGTGTCTAGCAAGTGTACTAGATCGGCTAGTAATACATGAGAATATAGATTAAAATCCCAAATATCGTACCTAAGGGAACATGAATTGCTAATGATAATATCTATGTATTAATTAAATTAACTTGAGATTGTTTCCCAAATGTTTTTGATTTAAAAGAAAAACTTAAATAAAATAAACAATGAAATAAAACAAAAACTAAAATTAAACTAACATGAATTAAAAACAAAACAATAACTAAAATTCTCTTGCTAAAGAAACTATCAACCTTAACTTTCATTGTAATGACTTAATTATAAGAGAAACACAAGTGATTATGAAGAATTTAGTGAATAAAACCATATAACTTTACTCAAGATTATCATTTCAAGTATTAAAATCCTCTTTTTTAGAACAATTCAACACTAAGCATAAAGATCTGAATTAATCCTCCTAGATGTCTATTAAATCCTTTTTCAAGAAATTTAACTTTCGCCTATTCTTAGTTACACTTTTTCTTAATCTTAACTTACTTTAATTAACACAAAATTATCTCTTATTCAGAACATAATCATACATCAATCCAAGCAAACTAACCTAAGAACATGTATATCAATGATCAAACCAAAAGTCAATTATTACCCAATAATTAATCAAGCCAACAACCAAACTTTAGTTAAATAATGATAACAATATTGTTAAGAACTAAGAAATAATCAAACTTGCATTAAAATTAAGCACAAGCTTAAGTCATAACAATAAAAATAAAAGATTTCAAGAATCCATTAGCAAAAGAAGAAAAACTACTTCCTAAACATGTTTAAAAACTAAAACAAAGTTAAAAAACTAAAAATAAAGTTAAACAAAAAAATATTGAATAAAAACAGAAAAACTAGAAAACAATGTAAAACTAAAAACTAATGAATTCTCCTAGTTTATTCTACTTGATTCTTCTAATTCCTCCCTTTAATTGATGTTTGAGTCTTCTATTTATAGGAATAAATAAGTTGTAGAAGCCTTCTAATCTTCCCAAATTGGAATAGAAAAAGAATCTTTCTTGAATTGAAAAATCTGAAAATCCTTCGTAGCATGGGAAAGAAAACACATGGCCACTTGATTTTTATATTTGGTGGATGTACTGCCATGTATCCTTTATTTTGGGATACACGGCCACTTGATCTCCTTTGAAAAGTCACACACGGCCACTCATCTTCTTTGAGCAAAATGGATACATGGCCACTCATTTTTCCAACCTCTGCATCACACAGCCACTTATCTCTAAATCTTCAATGCACGGCCACTTGAGTTTTCAAGCAATGAAATACACGATCACTCATGAGTCTTCTAGATTTCACATATAATTTCTTGCAAGAAGTTTTCAAATTCACAGTTTTGGCCCAAATCTTTTTGCCTTTTTGCAATTAAGCCATTTTCTAGCAAAATAATCTTAAAAAACACAAAAACTTACAATTAACTCCAAAAATATAAAATTAACCAATTAAACTCAAATTCAACATAATTAACACCAAATTAACTCAATTAAATACCTAAAAATATATTAAAAATATCATATAAATTACCATTATCAAAGTTTATAGGTCAAAATAGTGGCATTTGTGTTGAGGGAAATCATGGTGATGAAATAAAAGATTTTTATGGCGTATTAAATGAGATTATTCAATTAGATTATGTGCACGATAAACATCTTATTCTTTTCAATTGTGGATGGTTTTGGTAGGAAAAAAAAGGGATTAAAAAGGAAGAGAATATAACAAGTGTCAAAGTAACTGAGAGGTGGTATGAAAGTTATCTTTGTACTATAGTAGACCACTGTAAGTGGGGACCTAAGAGGTATTAGTTCCTAGGATAAGGCCATATTATCTTTTCACAATTGGACCTTGGGTGTTTAAAAATTGAAAGAAATATAGTTGAGAACTTAATTGAAACATGGATTATAAGTCATAGGTCGTATATGAGAATTAAAGCAATTAAGTGGAATTAGAGGAATTGAGGGATAAAGGAGGGAGTAAAAGGCAATTTTTGCTATGGCCAACAAGTGGACTAATAGCAAATTGACAAGCAAAACTCTAAAAATCTCATGTAAATAAAAGATATTTCATAGGAATTAAAGGAGAAGAAGTGGCCGGCCAACAAAAGGGAGCAAAACTCATAAAATTTCATCGAAAATACTCCCTATTTTCTATACAAACAAAACTACTTATTTAGATTGATAATTGAAGATGAAAGAGATATTAGAGGTTGAGGATCTAAGGTATAAACTTCATCTTCTTCTCTTCTTCTTTTATTTATTATGGAGGAAATTGATTTAAGAGAGTATATAAATATTTATTCATGCAATCTCTTCCATGGAGAAGGAGAATCAAGTAGGAGAAAGGAAAAGAAAGTGCAATAGAGTGAAGGAAGTGTTAGTTTGCCAAAATAAGGTATGGGAACTTGCATGCTTATGTATGCGCATGTTTGTGTTATTTACATAAGAAATATGTTTATTAGTGCTTTTGTATGCTTAATTTATTGAATTTAAGTGTGATATGGATTGGGAACCGAATTATGTAAGTTGTTCATGAAGTACATAAATTCTGCTCTAAGGTTTAAGTGACCAGTCTACACTATTTCGTGTATATCTTGAGTTACAATAAACAAAATTTAGAAATTCTAATTAGAGTAGAATTTCGGGTTGAATTCTATATGTGGATGTTGTCCTATCATTAGGAGTAATATGTGATTTTTATTGAATATCCTGAGTTATGCAGGTTGGATTGGAGTTATTATTGATGTTTTAGAAAATATAAAGAAATAGAAATAAGTTTGTAGAAGGCTATTTTGGCTAAAAATGCCTTTTTATAGGTCAAAAAGCTTATACAAATCGGGACTGGTAATCTATCTCCGGATAGATTAGATCTCACGGTTAGTATATATGATCTAATGATCGTGAAGTGGCTCATTTTCAGTCCAAAACTGAAAATAAACCTATATCATGGTCAGTAGGTATGACCTAATGATCACGACCCCTTCTCATGACCATAGGTCACAGTTACAAGGTTTTAGATGTTGACCGTGACCCTCCTACGTTCCTTCCCAAAGTTGATTTTAATTCCCAAATGGTTACTAAATTTAGTTAAAATCCTTCTAAACATATTTAAAACATTCTAATCATAAGAATAAAGGTGATTGTGACCTTAAATGTGTGAAAAATATAGTCATGTATATAAAGAAAGGTAAAGTATAGTGTATATGTAAAGTATAGTAACAAGATAGGAGCATTGAACATTTATTGATATGTTCAAAACATGAATAAGGAATTATATGATGAATTATGATATTAAACATGTAAAAAGCATATTAAAATATAATAATAAAGCTATAGAAGGAATACTAATACTAGAAGATATGAATGATTCAAGTTGTGCATGAACATACATAAATGCATTAATGAATATGTACGAACCATAGTATGTCAAGGAGATAATGGACATATGTATAAGTATATATGTGTGTATGTATACTATTGAAGTTATATGGAGTTTAAGCATGATATAATATTATCATTACTCATGAATAAGAATATGAATGGTAATGTATATATACGCTTGAACATGTGTTGATATATAGATGATCAAATGAAATTGCATAGTAAGGTACTTATAGTTACAAAGTTGATTAAATTCAAATGCACGAAAACAAAATGTATAAATTTTAAGTTGCTGGGAAATGACTAAATATACATATGTTTAGTCATTCCTACACATACTCATGCAAATAAGCTATAGATAGTTATAACTATATATATACGATACGAAAGGGAAAAGTAAAGAAGTTATAAAAAAAGCAATTATAGTTTTTTAGCCTGTGTTATTGTCTAGGTTGTGGATAGATAAACATGCCTATAAGGATACCTTGCAACTACTACATGTTCGATCCCGTTTGGATCTATAGTACATATTTAATTCTATCTGGGTCCCCATGCTCTAATGCCTTTTGGGTCTCTTTGATCGATCTATAGTACATATTTGGCCCATTTGGGTTCACAGTCTGATACCTTTGGGTATCCTTTCATACCTCCGGGTACTACAGTAGAATATCACCCGTTAGCCACTCCTTTAGAGAGATGCAGGCCTATTACAAGAGATAAGAAAAGCGTTATAAAAAGCCATATGATAGAAATGTTATGATATTTATATAGCTATGATAATTACATAATTGATTAAAGGAACCTGTAAAAATATATAACTATATAGTGTTATAATATCGCATGTAAGAAATTTATTGATGCAAATACATAATGCTTCTTATGGTTGAAACCGAAAATGTATAGATGGACAATTATAATTACTTAACGATCAAATATTGATTATGATGTTAGTACATGATTCCTTTACTTAAAATGTCGCATGCTTAATATTGAATAATTGATGTATGCATTATCTATAATTTAAAGCTATAACCCTTAACAAGTAAATAGGTCTTTACACTTATGAATTTACAACTTATATATATAAGTTGAGTTGAGCCATGAGAAAGATACAAGCTATTATCCTAGCCTATCAATATGCTAAAATTAACATGTAAAGAATAAAAGAATGGCATGATAATGGTACCACGATCAAGGCTATTAATAGATATATATATAGAACAACAATAGTATATTAACCTAAATGTTTGTATATTATGAAAGCATATTAGTTAAGGTAAATGCTTATAGAACTAATTGATAAAAATTGATCACTAAGAATAACTAAGAAATATACAATTGTAATAAGACTAATTAGGTATCTTAATAGAGACCAAATAAACTAGATAGATGTACCTAAGCTAATAATAATTACTGATTAAACACAAAGGTTATAAGGTGTCAAATGACTTAGCATATCAGTAATCGATGATTAATTGGGATATGAACGCTAATTATGGAAATGCTAAGGAAACAGATGAATAAAAACAATAAGCATATAGATTAGCCTATACAACCTTATGAATTTGATCAATGGTTTCGCTAGAATATTTAATGAATTAAATATGCAATTGTTACATAGGTTGATGACTTTAATAATAAAGGTATAATGACAGTATAACGTTTTTACACACTAATGTAGATTACATAATGTTTTGCCAGCATCATAAGAATATCATTTGTTGGTTATTATTATCTTGTCATATATTAAGCTAATTGCTTATAGGTATATGTGTTACTGATGACTTCTGTGCGAGATCATCTCCATGATTTTTGCTTTGTTCCCTACTAAGCTAGTAAGCTTAGCACAGATGTTTATCCGTGTAGGTACAGGAAGCTAAAATTCATTCTGCAGGGATAAGATCTGCTATTTCAAAGCCAACACTAAAGATAGAAAGGGTTAAAGTATGAAGTTGTATTATGTTTTTTTTGTTCTTGTAAATATTGTACTATACTAAGTAAAACATAATGTAAAGAGCAATACAGTTAGCAATGTAATGTATCTAATAACCCTATTTATATAGTTTTTCATTACATGATAGTATATGTACATGTATAGACAGTATTAACTAACAGGACAATAGCAAAAATAACTTATCCTTTTTAAAAGAATGTATAAGATAACAACTAACATGAGTGTTTAGCATGATCCTTACATCTTTGGTATCAGAGTGCCTTGGTTTAGGTGGTTAGGCCTATAACAATTTAAAAGCATGTGTTTATAGAGTTTTTATTGGTGTTGGCTTATGACGGATGTCCCTATGTTTCTTTAGAAAGTTATTTTTGGAGGGAAGTCGTGAAATAGTAGATAAGTCTATGGAAAGTAATTTACCTGAGCGATCAAATCCCTCAAATCCTGAATTTACAGCATCTATCAAAGGTGATATACCCGCTGCTGAACCTGGGAAAACGTTATTGAAGGTTTCCCATGATATGCCCCAGATTTTACAAAGAATGACTGCACCAAGAACTCCTATTTCTGAATTAGAAAGTAAGGTATAGAGGAGTTATTGGGGCACAAACTAGGAAGAATCTGAAAAAAAGGTCAGAAAAATTGTAGCTTCAGGATTTTAAATCCAATTATCCTCGATATCATTGTTGTATTTTCGGATGAGATAATGGTTTTGAAAGTAGAAAGTTTTCTGAATATGAACCACAGTTCAACTTATATTTTTGTCAATAATTATTTGACTATGCTATATCAGGAGATGTCGAAAGGAAATAAAAATAAGAGTATAGAGAAAAGTGAAATCAGTAAAAGAAAAAATAACACCCTGGTATAGATTGAAAAAAGTTTAAAGGTTTCTAATGTACCTCAGAAGAAGAGGTAAACCACAGTGAGAAAGAGATAAATTTATAGATTTAATTATAAGAGTGCAAACTGATAGGAAAGGTTCCAAAGAAGTGCGCTATCACTAAATTAACTCTGATGCATCAATAGGTTTTGATAATAGAGATGTGTGTGTGTGTGTGTGTGTATTAAGATCTTAACTTTGAATTGAAAAGTAAAGGATATTAAATACATATATGACTAGTTTTTGGACTATAGTATAAGTGTGTTAATAGGGTATATAAAGATTATTTCAATATTGCTTATGAGAAAGAGTTTTTTAATGGTAGATAATATCTTTCTTAAGTAAGGTTGTTGTGAGGAGATTGAGGTGGATTGCAATGCTCTGTAAACCTATTAGTGGTTCTTTAGCAGGCATGGGCACTTGACAAAATATTTCATAGTTGGGATGGGGTGAAACGTGTGCATTACATGAGATTATACATCTGCATCTCATTGCATACATGAAAGCATCATTCACTCATAGCATAACATCATATCACATGTATAGGCCCCGACTGAAAAAGGAAACTGATAGGATATACGTTGAGCATGGTAATGATATGATGGTATGATAAGGCTACCGTTATATGGAGATAGAGTTATAAGAGAAGCAAATCAAGTTAAATAATGAATCAAGAGAAAGTTATAGTTATAAAGAGATAAAGTTAGATTGAATTTAAGTGTGATATAGTAAAGAAATGTAGATGAGATAATGTAAAGAACAAGTAAAGCTAGTAGAGACAATATAGAATAAAGGTTGATTGGGATAGATATATAGGTACAGATAGAAGTATAGAAATAATAATAATATATATGAGTAAATGGTACAAATATAAATTTCGTGGATGAAAGTTTTTAAGGGGAAGAGAGTTGTAATGCCTCTAATTACACTCTAGGAGAAATTCTAATTGATTAATGATGTATTTTTAAATTTGACTGTGTACGATTATGGATACCACTGTAAGTAGGGACCTAAGAGGTATTAGTTCCTTGGATAAGGGCCATATTATCTTTTCACAATTGGACCTTGTGTGTTTAAAAATTGAAAGAGATATGTAGTTGATGACTTAATTTAAACATGGAATATAAGTCATAGGTCATTTATGAGAATTAAATCAATTAAGTGGAATTGGAGGAATCAAGGGATAAAGGAGGGAGTAAAAGACAATTTTTGCTATAGCCAACAAGTGGACTAATAGCAAATTGACAAGCAAAATTCTAAAAATCTCATGTAAATGAAAGATATTTCATGGGAATTAAAGGAGAAGAAGTGTCTGGCCAACAAAAGGGAGAAAAACTCATAAAATTTCATAGGAAATACTCCCTATTTCCTATACAAACAAAACTACTTATTTAGATTGCTAATTGAAGAGGAAAGAGAAATTAAAGGTTGAGGATCTAAGGTATAACTTCATCTTCTTCTTTTCTTTTATTTATTATGGTGGAAATTGATTTAAAGGAGTATATAAATGTTTATTCATGTAATTTCTTCTATAGAGAAGGAGAATCAAGTAGGAAAAAAGAGAAGGAAGTGCAATAGAGTGAAGGAAGTGTTAGTTTGCCAAAATAAAGTATGGGAACTTGCATACTTATGTATGCATATGCTTGCGTTATTTGCATAATAAATATGTTTATTAGTGCTTTTGTATGATTAATTTATTGAATTTAAGTGTGAGATGGACCGGGAACCAAAATATGTAAGTTGTTCATGAAGTACATAAATTCTGCTATAGGGTTTAAGTGACAAGTCTACACTATTTTGTGTATATCTTGAGTTACAGTGAACTAAATTGAGAAATTCCAATTTAGGTAGAAACTAGACTCATATACCTTTATTTTATATGAAGAACACAAAAGTTAAATCATACTACATGATAATGGAATTTTGGGTTGAATTCTATGTGTGGCTGCAGCCTTGTCATTGGGAGTAGCCTGTGGTTTTTATTAAATATCCTAAGTTATACAGGTTGTATTGGAGTGATTTTTGATGTTTTGAAAACTAGAAAGATAAAGGAATAAGTTTATGGAAGGCCATTTTTGTTAAAAATACCTTTTTACATGTCAAAAAGCTTATACAAATTGGGACTAGTAATCTGTCTGCAGGCTGATTGGACCTTACGGTTAGTATGACCTAATGATCGTAAGGTGGCTCATTTTCAGTCCAGAACCGAAACCAAACCTATGTCATGATTAATAGGTATGACCTAATAACCGTTACCCCTTCTCCTAACCATAGATCACAGTTACCAGGTTTTAGATGTTGATCGTGACCCTCCTTTGTTCCTTCCTAAAGTTGATTTTAAGTCCTAAATGGTTACTAAATTTAGTTAAAACCCTTCTAAACTTATTTAGAACATTCTAATCATAAGAATAAAGGTGATTGTGGCCTTAAATGTGTGAAAAATATCGTAATATATATAAGAAAAGTTAACGTATAGTGTATATGTATAGTATAATAACAAGATAGGAGCATTAAACATGTATTGATATGTTCGAAACATGACTAAGGAATTATACGATGAATTATGACATTAAACATGTAAAAAGCATATTAAAATATGATAATAAAGCTATAGAAGAAATACTAATATTAGGAGATATGAATGATTTAGGCTGTGTATGAACATACATAAATGCATCAATGAATATGTATGAACCATGATATGTCAAGGAGATGATGGACATATGTATAAGTATATATATGTGTATGTATACTATTGAAGTTATATGGAGTTTAAGCATGATATATTATTATCGTTACTCATGAATAAGAATATGAATTATAATGTATATATACGCTTGAACATGTGTTGATATATAGATGATTGAATGAAATGGCATAGTAAGGTACTTATAGTTGCATTGTTGATTAAATTCTAATACACGAAAATAAAATGTATAAACTATGAGGTGTTGAGAAATGACTAAATATACATATGTTTAGTCATTCCTACACATACTCATGCAAACGAGCTATAGATACTTATACCTATATATATACGATACGAAAGGGAAAAGTAAAGAGATTATAGAAAAATCAGTTACAGTTTCTTAGCCTGTGTTATTGTCTAGGTTGTGGATAGATAGGCATATCTATAAGGGCTCCTTGCTGCTGCTATATGTTCGATCCCATTTGGGTCTACAGTACATATTTGAATCCTGTATGGATCCCCATGTTTTGACCCTGTTTGGGTCTATTTGACCGATCTACAGTACAGATTTGGCCCATTTAGGTCCACAATTTGATACCTTCGGGTATCTTTTCATGCCCCCAGGTCCTACAGTACATTATAACCCGTTATCTACTCTTTTAGAGAAATGCAAGCTTTTTACAAGAGATAAGAAAAGCATTTTGAAAAGCCATATGATAGAAATGTTATGATATTTATATAGCTATTATAATTACATAATTGATTAAAGAAACCTGTAAAAATATATAACTATATAGTGTTATAATATCGTATGCAAGAAATTTATTGTTGCAAATACATAATGCTTCTTACGGTTGAAACCAAAAATATATAGATGGACACTTATAATTACTTAACGGTCAAATATTGATTATGCTGTTAGTATATGATTCCTTTAATTATAATGTTGCATGCTTAATATTGAATAATTGGTGTATGCATTATGTATAATTTAAAGTTATAATGCTTAACAAGTAGATAGGTCTTTACACTTATGAATTTATAACTTATATATATAAGTTGAGTTGAGCCATGAGAAAGATACAAGCTATTATCCTAACCTATCAATATGCTTAGAATTGTAACTTGAGATGTCATTTTAGTACTGGTAAATGGTCAAAATTAAAGGAAGATAATTTTGATCCAATCTTCACCACTTGAATGTGAATTACAATATTAATGTCTATGAGACTTTGTTATTTTTTTGTCTTGTTTTTATTGCATTATGATATATAACTTGAGTAAACGCGGATTTACATGGATGTGAAAATGATCCAGATGTCAAAGATTGCTTGATAGAAATGTTCAAAAATAATAGTTTACAAGAGCGTTATAGGTTGCAATAGCATTTTAAGAAGTTTAATTCTGTAGATGAGGCTAAGATGAACAAGATCGAGAAATTCAAGATTTTTGTGATCATTTTGCATCAGAGAAATTCAAGGTATATATTTTTGAGTTTGTTTTGTTATCTTGAAATGTAAAGATATGATTGAGATAATATATATGCAGTTTGATGAAGATGTAAATATATGTTTGGATAACTTTTTTTTTATTTATCTTTTGTTAACTTAAGTTTCCACATTTTCTTAATTTTTAAGGGAAAACGTGTGAAAAATTCTTGAAATTGAAGTAAGGCTGAAGCTTCTAATATATCTTGTAGAAAACCTTTTATTGTTCGCCGACATGAAATTGTAAGTATTTTGTTAATTTATCCTTGCAAATTTCAACATGCCAACATAATTAATTAAATTAATTATTATTCTAATTATTATGATTTTTTCCTTTTATAATAGTCTCAAAAGGAATTGAATGGAGAACCTTATTGTATGATTGCCCTTTACAAGTAAACCCATTATTCAATTTAAAAAGGCCAATCATCTTAACAAATAGAAGAATATTAGAAAAGTAGTTAGTATACAAGTTGTGTAACATCATCAATGAGTTTTTGAGATTTACATTGAGATTTACATCAACCCTGTTTTCTTGTACTTCTTTCTTATGATAGAATTGAATGATAAAAAAGCAAAACCATTATAATGAACAATAAATTCAAATGATTGAAGATGAAATTATCCAATAAGTCATTGGCCATGGTTTTGGTTATGTAAAAAGCCCTGGATATGGTCCCAAACCTCCTTCAAGTTATTTATTATTGGATTACTTTACTACATCAAAGCTTCAAAAGAAAATTTTAGATACTGAAGAAAAGTTGAGTGAGTCTCAGTTATATATAATTGAACATACTTAAGAGTCAGGTGATTGATTGTGAGACAAAAGTAACCAAGCTAAAAGAACAAATATTACAACAGGGTCCACTATTTATAAGCTACTTGTTATTTAAAAGCAAATGGTATGAATATCAATTGAATTCTCTAATGTAAGTTATATATATTTGAGCATTTATTTTCATTATATTTAATAATATGATTTTGTTTGGCAAATGATTATGTCGTGTGCTTGCACTCGGATTGCAATACTGTTAAAGTGTAGATTGTACATGAATTTATATGTGTTCTTATTTGTTTATAAGGATTGTCAAACTTTTAATATCGTTACTTTGAAATGTATATATTTTTTTATAGAAATTTTTTTTGCTTAATTCAATGTCTTGATGAGAATATCTTTATTCTCATTTTATAACACTCTACTTGTATCTAAGATTTATTTCATTTACTTAAAGAAAGTTTTTAGTAATTTAGAGCTAATGTTTATATTATTTGTTAATTTGATTTTAGTGAAGTTTTGTTTTTGTTGTATTCATGAGTTTTATAGTTTAATATGACTTCTCTAGTGTGTGCTATATATTTTATTTATTCACAAGAAATTAAGTTTTTATATATGATTTTTTTTGTAGGAACATGATGCACATTTTGAAGTTTCAACAAATTTTGTCTCTTAATTCTAGATTGGGATATTTTAATTTTGGGTTTATTACAGAAAAGGGCCTCAACTATAAGGTACCTCACAATTTTGGATCCTATCAAAAAATCTTGCAAAAAAAAGGCCTTAACAATATGATACCTTACAATTTTTGTACTACATCGCTATTTTGTCATTCCTCCTTCAATAATGATGGAATAGTGACGTAGTATCAAAATTGTAAGGTATCTTTTGCAAG
Source organism: Excoecaria agallocha (assembly GCA_037975025.1). NCBI lineage: Eukaryota > Viridiplantae > Streptophyta > Magnoliopsida > Malpighiales > Euphorbiaceae > Excoecaria > Excoecaria agallocha. The sequence continues at coordinate 117,739,389 of CM075806.1, read as the reverse complement.
ATTTTTAGATGGGGTCCAAAATTATAAAGTATCCTATAGTTGAGATATTTTTTGTAATTAACCTTTTAATTTTTGTATTAAATAATATCCTTCTATTTAATTGGATTTTTGTTTAAATAATTATTTTATATTAGTTGTTGGACAATTAGCTTTATGAAAAGTTTTACAAATCTTATATGTGATATATATTGTATAATTAATACCATTAATTGATTGTATAACACATAATTTAAAATGTGTCATCTTTAATGCAATACGTATATGACAATTATATTTGTCACAATTTATCGACTTGTTATTTAAAATGTGTCATCTTTAATGCAATACGTATATGACAATTATATTTTGTCATTGCGTCGCGAGAATGATATTTACTATTTTTTTGCGACGAAATAGCGACGGAATTAATAAACAGTCGCTAATTATTGGCGGGAAGAGTACACGCCCTATTTTGCGACGGAAATAGCGACAAATATTTCCGTCGCTTAAATTTATAATTTTTTATTCTGGAAATTAGTTCCAGAAATTTTAGCGACTAAAATTTTTGGAGGGAAAATTTAGCGCCTTTTTTGCGACGGTTTAGCGACGGAAACGAATCTGTCGCTAATTAATATTTTGTTGCTGTAATACGATTAGCGACGGAAGTATTTAGTCGCTAATCTGTCGCAAATAAATTAAAAAATAAGTTTTTAAATTTCACTCCCATGATTTATGTATAATTTCAAGTAATTTTAATATATACCATATAAAATGAATATTTTATTTTGTAACAGAAAATTAGAAATTATTTTATAAGTTGGTAATAATTTTTTTACCAATTATACCAAAATCTAATGTTATTTATTTAGAAAATTTACATTTTTAATCATAATAATAAACTAATTGTTATGATTATTATATATTTGCGTATTTAAGATTAATAAAAATAAATATTTATAAAATTTATTATTTCATTCAAAATAATAATAAAAAAATTTGTAATTTATTTTTATTTTAAAAAATTTAAATCAAATATTAAATTATTAGGAATTAAATTAATTTGTTTATCAATTATCCCCAAATATAAACTTATTTATTTAAAAAAATTACATTTTAATAATAATAATAAAGTAATTTTTATAAGTATTATATAGTCATATTATGAAAAATAATAAATATTTACATTTATATAATAATAATAATATAAAGTTTATTTTTCATTTAAAATGATTATGAAAAATTTATAATTTATTTTTATTTTGTTAAAATTTTGAGCAAATTTTAAATTATTAAAAAATTTAAAATATATATTTATAAAATTATCCTTGAATACAAGGATAAAATGATGAAATTTGGTAGGGGCATTTTAGTAATTTCAAAAATTTACCCTACATATGAAAATAACATTTTATCTTCCGCCACATCTCTCCACCGTTTCAATTTAATGCGTATATAATTTTAAGCTTAATTTATTATTTAGTTGAATAATACAATAGAGTTCAATCCAAGACTTAAACTCATACAAGTCAAAATGAATAAATTTTCTAATTTAATTTCTATTATTAAAACTGGATTTTTTACGTAATTACCAGTTTTGTATACGAAGACGATCGGAAAATCATTTGCCGTTAGATTGGCCTGATTTTTGGTGAGTACGTTCGAAACTTCTTGTTGTTAATTTTGAACGGTAAAAATTAGTTTTTAAGGTCTGTAAGTTCAATTTTTGTTGTAAAAAAGAGACTGTTTTCTGGATTTTTTATGTAATGACCAGTTTTGTATACGAAAACGATCGAAAAATCATTTGCCGTTAGATTGGCCTGATTTTTGGTGAGTACGTTCAAAAATCGATGTTGTTAATTTTTAACGGTAAAGATTAGTTTTTAAGGTCTGTAAGTTCAGTTTTTGTTGCAAAAAATAGGCTGTTTTCTGGATTTTTTACGTAATGACCAGTTTTTTATACGAAGATGATCGAAAAATCATTTGCCGTTAGATTGGCCTGATTTTTGGTGAGTACGTTCGAAAATCTCTGTTGTTAATTTTGGACGGTAAAGATTAGTTTATAAGATCTGTAAGTTCAATTTTTATTGTAAAAAAGATGATATTTTTTGGATTTTTTACATAATGACCAATTTTGTATGTGAAGACGATTGAAAAATCATTTGCCATTAGATCGGCCTGATTTTTGGTGAGTACGTTCAAAAATCGTTGTTGTTAATTTTGAACAGTAAAGATTAGTTTTTAAGGTCTGTAAGTTCAGTTTTTGTTGCAAAAAATAGGCTGTTTTCTGGATTTTTTACGTAATTACCAGTTTTTTATACGAAGATGATCGGAAAATCATTTACCGTTAGATTGGCCTGATTTTTGGTGAGTACGTTCGAAAATCTCTGTTGTTAATTTTGGACGGTAAAGATTAGTTTATAAGATCTGTAAATTCAGTTTTTATTGCAAAAAAGAGTATATTTTTTGGATTTTTTACATAATGACCAATTTTGTATGTGAAGACGATCGAAAAATCATTTGCCGTTAGATCGGCCTGATTTTTGGTAAGTACGTTCAAAAATCGTTGTTGTTAATTTTGAACGGTAAAGATTAGTTTTTAAGGTCTGTAAGTTCAGTTTTTGTTGCAAAAAATAGGTTTTTTTCTGGATTTTTTACGTAATGACCAGTTTTTTATACGAAGATGATCAGAAAATCATTTGCCGTTAGATTGGCCTGATATTTGGTGAGTACGTTCGAAAATCTCTGTTGTTAATTTTGGATGGTAAAGATTAGTTTATAAGATTTGTAAGTTCAGTTTTTATTGCAAAAAAGAGGATATTTTTTGGATTTTTTACATAATGACCAATTTTGTATGTGAAGACGATCGAAAAATCATTTGCCGTTAGATCGGCCTGATTTTTGGTGAGTACGTTCAAAAATCGTTGTTGTTAATTTTGAACGGTAAAGATTAGTTTTTAAGGTCTGTAAGTTCAGTTTTTGTTGCAAAAAATAGGCTATTTTTTGGATTTTTTACGTAATGACCAGTTTTTTATACGAAAATGATCGGAAAATCATTTGCCGTTAGATTGGCCTGATTTTTGGTGAGTACGTTCGAAAATCTCTGTTGTTAATTTTGGACGGTAAAGATTAGTTTATAAGATCTGTAAGTTCAGTTTTTATTGTAAAAAAGAGGATATTTTTTGGATTTTTTACATAATGACCAATTTTGTATGTGAAGACGATCGAAAAATCATTTGCCGTTAGATCGGCCTGATTTTTGGTGAGTACGTTCAAAAATCGTTGTTGTTAATTTTGAACGGTAAAGATTAGTTTTTAAGGTCTGTAAGTTCAGTTTTTGTTACAAAAAAGAGGTTATTTTCTGGATTTTTTACGTAATGACCAGTTTTTTATACGAAGACGATCGGAAAATTATTTGCCGTTAGATTGGCCTGATTTTTGGTGAGTACGTTCGAAAATCTCTGTTGTTAATTTTGGACGGTAAAGATTAGTTTATAAGATCTGTAAGTTCAGTTTTTGTTGCAAAAAAGAGGCTGTCTTAAATTAATAATTATTAATTAGAGTAAAATTTAAGAACAAACCATAAGAAACAATAAATTTTAATTTAATAACTAAAAATTATAATATATATATATATATATATATATATATATATATATATATATATATATATATATATATATATATACATATAAATGTCGAAAATCTCTAGAAAGTCCTAGAGAAACCCTAATGTCACAGCACACATCTAAATGTACACGTGGATTAAGTTTAGATAAATTTAAAATTAATAGTAATGCATAATGAATAACTCATCTAATTAGCACATATGATTAAAATCAGAACGAGCAATGACTATTTTTACATAATTTGAGCAATAATGACTTATAATATAATATAGCTTATTGTATAAAGTCACGTTTTATATAAAGTGATAGTTGTCTTAGTAAAATATATAAAGTCACGTTTTATTTTGAACATTATTAAACTTGAATTTAATTATTTTAAGATCATCTCAATCATAAAAGGTTAAAAATAAGAATAACAATAATAATATTGATAATACTAATTTTCGGGTAGAGTACAAAAACAGAAAATAAAAAAGAAGGAAGAAGAAAGAGGGGCGCAGGAGAGAGGAAGAATCGGGATGGGAGAGAGAGAGGGGCGGAGACCAGGGGAGAACCGGCGATGCCACCTACCGGCGATTCCTAACGCCGACGCGTTCCCACCAGCGTCAGTCACCTTGCTGTCATCGTCTCTCCTCCGCCCAATTCTCTCCCTGTAAAGGAAGCTGCCTTCTTTTCTCCGGTGACATAAGGCGGTAGCTGGTGGGTTGAGCAGTAACAATGAGCTCGAGGCGGCTAGGCAGATCCGACGACACCTCCCTCCGATCGTCATCCACCGGAAGCAAGCAGATCGGTGACCAAGGAATCCGTAACTTCCAGTGTAGATCTACGCTGTGAATGAGGTATGTTAGGCGCGTGACCACCAAAATTAGGAAGCCGGGGTTCTAACCTCCACGACGGCAGTGATGGTGCATCTCCGGCGAGCCTCCGACGAAGCTCCGGTCACCGGTCCGGCAAGTACTTTGAGTCTTCATGCTTCCAGGTTATTATCTTCTTAGCTGAACAATATAATATATATATATATATATTCTTAATTGTTGGCAATTCAATTTATGTATTGTAGGATATATATTTTTTTCTTCTATTTTAATAAAAATGAGTTAATTAGAAAACTCCAAAGTATCTGCATGGCTTAAAATTGAAGCTAAGTCCACTTTCTATCTGTCATTTAGTTTGGGTATGATTTTTATTTGAGCTTAGAAACAAACATTTTTTTTTTGTTAAGGAGTGACTCACCCATCCTTGAGTTTTATCAAACACTTGTTTTGCTTCCATGGTCACGTGGCTACTATTTATGCATTCTCGTTGTTTTTTCTTTTTAGAGGTACAGTGCTTCATTTTATAGTGTAGATTGAAGCAAGAGATCATTGATTGAGCTTGAAGCAGAGGAGCGTCTATCTTACTGCTGTGAAAAGGTATAACATATAAGAGTAATTTTAATTTAGCAAATTATATTTATTGAAAATTGACTTTAAATATCTGAATTTTTTTGACAAGTACAGGTGTTTTTGTATGCATGTATTTTGCTTTCTACTTTAAGTTGGGTTAATAATATAGTTGGTTAGCGGGCAAAATATTAGAAAATAGAAATTCATATATTATGTTGTTATTTAGAGCACAATTGAGGACCGTTATTTATGCGTATATTCAGTTTAGTGATCATTATCTCAGTAGAGCAGCATTGAAGGCTAACCTGGATCATCTGTTATCAAAAAAGCACAACTTGTATAGCATATGGATTCCTTTTTCTTACTGGCTCATTGTGTTTAGTTCTTTTCCTAGGAAAAAAATACTTCTCATCTTAACTCTATTCAGGCTCTTACAACACCAAGGTTGTGTTGCCCAAATGCAATCATTTAATGTATATGAAGTGCTATCAAAATTGGTAAGCTAAGCTAAATTCCTATGATCTACAGAGTTCATTTGTTGGAATTACTAATGTTTAGAAGTTTGTCATTTAGGTTATTTTGTTTTCTTTCCCACCATTTTAAAAGAATAAATTATGCTTATCTTGATTAAAAAAAATATCTTTCCAGTCAAGTTATAGAGAAATCCTTTATATAGGAGAATCACTAAATCATGCATAGGAGTTTATTCTATTAATTAAAAAATTCAAATGGCTTGCAACAGAAACTAGAGGGATGAAATATTTTAGCTTAAAACTCCTTGTGAATCACTAATTCATGAGAATGAATGACTTGATATTGGGAAAAAATTAATTATTTTATAATAAAAAACAATGAATTCTGTTCTTGCTGCTCAATGTTGCTACTTTTTCTTCTTCTATTGCCCTATAATTTGTTTAATCTATACCTCAATCTATTGTTTTGCCCTTGGTTGCTGTTTTCCTTTTCAGTTGGATCTTTGCTAGAAAATAGCCATACATATTACAAGGACCTCTGCTGGCTATACTATGTCTTTTTCTCTATCTATTGGCATGGATAATTGTTATATCTCCAATTCTGATCCTTATTAGGGGGTTTTTCTGTATAAAGAGTTCTATGCACGCCATACTTCAGTAGTTACTTTGTAGATTCAACATGTGCAGAGTGGTGAAAATTGATGTCAGACCGGAGCAGCAATGAGGTTTATGTTGTATTTTGCTTTTTCTTTTTAAGCTAATGGGAGAGGCAAGAGCAATGTGATATGAACAGAATGATATTTGTATTTAGAAAGCGAGCAAAGCAAGTATTTTTTTGTTCGTCTTTCCACTCATGTTTAAGAATTTAGATATATGTCAGTTTTCATAGTATGTTTCAATACTTTGTTTTATATATTATTTTTTATGTTAACTCTCTATTTGTAATGAATTTATTACAAATTATATATATATATATATGAAAATATAAGATTATTATTTATATTTGTATATATTATATATGAATTTTATAATATAATATTATTATTTATATTGTGTACAGGATGAAAATTGAAAAATAAAAGAAAAATTAAATTATTTAATAATTTCGCGACGGATTCGCGACAGAAACTGTCGCTACTGACACACTTTAGAATTTTAGAAATAATTAGCGACAAATATTTCGTCGCTAACTTTTACTGTAATTTTTTAATTAGAGATTAATTATAGTAATTTTTTAATTAGCGACGGAAAATGTAGTCGCTAAATATTATTATTTTAATTCGGTGACTATTTAGGAATATAAATTAGCGACGAATAAAAAAACTTAGCGACGAAATATTTCGTCGCTAAATTAGCGACTGAATTTCGAATCCGTCGCTAATATATTAGCGACTGGCCTATTAGCGACTGTTCGTCGCGGCGTCGCTAATTTTAATTAGCGACGAAAAATTGGTATTTAGCGACGGAATTGTCCGTCGCTAATCTGCAGTTTTTTTGTAGTGTATGCTATCATAGTTTTAGTCCTAATAAAAATTATATGATTAATTTAAAGTTAAGTTGGACTCAATAATCGTCTTATTAAAAATATGGGATTACTTTATAAATGTATATAAATCTAAAGGATTTAATCTAATTTATGATGGATAAATTAGAAAATAAGTCACTTTATAAATAGATTGTGGTTGTGGTTGCATAGAGATAACTCTAATCCTAGTACGTTCTTTTTTCTTTGGTATCCCATGAACTTAGAGAAAATCCAGATCTCTGTGTCAACTAGAAACCATGAAATCTCTTCACTTTTTACTGTTATAGATTTAGGTATGTTTTTGCATCTATTTTATTCTTGATAATTTGACATGATCGATTTATGGGCTATTATGTATTCAGGATTTATTATTCTATCGCGTAATTTGTCAATATTATGATGATTTATATTCGTTATTGATATATATTAATTTAATGACAAAATCATTTATCATCATTTAAAGTATTATATTCAATGACAATATAAATTATTATATAACAAAAATTACCTTTATTTATAACAACAATTACATAGTTATTATTTAATAGTTTTGATAAAAAGCACATTTTTGTCACTAAAAAAACTTACTCCAGTGACGGATTTTAAATTTTTCATAGAAAAATATCAATCTTTTGTAACACTCAATAATATTATGTGACCAAATATTTTTTTATTTATGACATCATTTTTGTCATTAAAAGTAAAAAAGGTGACGATAATTATTTTCGTCACAAAAAATGATATTTATGATAATAAATAAACAAATTGTCACCCAAACTTTTTGTTATGTGGATACTATGACGATTTTTGTAACGATAAAAAATTGTCACCTTATCCTTTTAGTAACAAAAATGAAACCTTTTATGACAATTTTTTACGTCATCAAAAGTGTAATTTCTATTAAAGGCCAATTGCTGAATCTCGATTCTCAAGAAATTATATTATTTATTTGAATTATAGCTAAGAGATTTTGAGTTAATTTCATCAGCGATTACTGAAGTTATGCACTTTTAACAGAAAAGTTACAAAATAGAATTTTATTAAGAGTGAGCAAAAAAACCAAAATTTTGATTAACTAAAAATTTGGTCCAAAATTGAACCGATTTTTAGGTTAATCAAACCAAAGTTTTATGTTTATTGTTTTTACTTTAAAAATCGATGGTTAACCAATCCAAAATCGAAATCGAATATATATATATATATATATATATATATATATATATATATTTTATGAATTATATTTTAAATTTTACACTTATATTTTTCAATTTTTGTGTAAATTATAAATATTATGATATATAATTTATTAAAATATATATTTTTAGTAAATAAACATTAAAATTATGTGCATAATTAGCGTTCTGATATTAGTTTTATATTGAATATTTTTAATTTTTATAATTAATTATGAACATTTTATTTTTATTTTGATTATTTTAATGCATATTGTATTTAATTAGTTTTTTTTTCATTTTAAAGCAATTTTAAATATTAAAAATAATATTATAAATTATATAATTTATTAAATTTATATATTAAAAGTTTTTAGTAGTTAACCGATAAACCAATCTGAAAAATCGAGTTAAAAATAAAAATCGATATAGCAGTTAGCCTATATTAATGGACTGATTTAAGAAAATTATTAATATACCGGTTAATCGATCTATGCTCATCCCTAAATTTTATAATGCAAAAATTTCCCAACTCATTATTTTGGCTGAGAAAGTCACTTTGTTCGAAAATCAATCGAAACCTCCCCGAATATATAGTTGGCAAATCAACTTATCAGTTAGCTTTCATTTCTTACATGTACTTGGATTGCATTAGTACCTCTAATGTGTCATTTTTTCTCTTTTTAGGCTTCATTGTTATATACCAATTGTACATTCTAATAAGGTTTTGGTTGAAATACAATAAATAATTAATCAAATAACGTTAATCAAATAGAACATGAAAAAGAAAAATACTTACACTATGTTTGGATGAAATAACTCATAGGATGGTAGGGTTAGGGTAGGGTGGTAATATTTACTAGTTAGAGGCGACCATGGATCGGTTAAACTGTTTATTAATAATTTTATTAATCAGTTCATTAATTTCGGTTAACTGTTATATTAGTTTCAATTTTAACTAATTTTTTAAATCAATTTATTGGTTAATCACTAAAAAATTTTAACATATAAATTTAATAAATTATACAATTTCTAATATTATTTTTAATAGTTAAAAATGCTTTAGAGATAAAAAAATAAAAATTAAATATAATATCTATTAAAAGTAGATGTAGTAAATGGGCGGGTTGTATATGTTTATATTGGTTCATTAATGGATGGATCATTAATGGGTTAGGTCATAAATGAGTCAAAAAATATGAATCATAAATGGATCAATATCCAAATATGTTAGAAAAATTTGGGTTGATCTATGAGTTTAATACAAATTATTATAAAATTTTTTTATTAATTAATTAATGAATTCGATAATAATAATAATATTCAATTAAAAATATAATATAAATACTAAGTTGATAAATATATAGATGAATTTTTGAAAAAATGATGGGAAGTGTTGTGATTTGTAATATAAACAAAAAATTAAAAATGTAAATAAGAATAAAAAACCCTTATAGCTAGGAGAGGGACACGAACGTGATAATTTGTACTCGCTATTCATTATAGTTGATAGGGTTAATATATATTGTCACTTTGTAATTAAATCCAGCTTATTGTTTTGGGACACAACTGATGATATTACAACCTGTATTTCCAATTTTTTATTTTTTTCCTTTGAGCTCAGTGACCATTGTATATACTTACAAGAAAAATAAAATTTAAAATTATCTGCAATTTTTTTATTTTGATTATCCTGCTATGACTAAGCTATACTAAGCGAGTTTGATCAATAAAATGACAATTGAATATTTAATGGAAGTTAAGAATGTAATAGTTCAAATACCGAGTTAGTCGAAAATAGTATTTTTCGATTGTAAATAGTGATAACGGGGATGAATAGTATCTTTCAAAGTTGAAAAATATTTTATTTGATCATTGTAAAGATCATGTTAAAAAAAGTCTATGATTTAAATTTGTGGTCAAACAGATATCGTTTAATCCTCGAAAAGGTGCGAGTCACTTTCAAATTTGGAATCTGACTAGTTTAATCCAGTTTGATTGAACCATAAAATATGCTACGACCCTTAAAAAATAATCTAAAAATGTGAATGCGATCGTATTAATGAGTATAATTATATGGTAATGAAAAATTAATTTTTTGTAACTTTGAAAATCGGATTATTGGACTGATAAAAGTGAACCAGATCGAAAAATAGTTTGTGATTGATCCAAAAATATTATTTGAGTCTAATGAATATATTTTGAAAATTATGGAAGTATTTTTAGGAAGAATTGAACTTAGGAAGTAAGATAAAAATAATGAATTCGGTTTAAATAGTAATCGATTGACCGTGGATTTGATCGATGCTTTAAAAATCGTAATTGATCTTTAAAAATTTTAAAAAGTTTTATATGGGCTCTAATTAGTATTTATAATTATTTGGTAGTGAAATTTTGATTTTACGGTAGCACCAAAAATTTACTAATTGGACCATTTTAAGTGAATAAGATCGAAAACGAACTTCGATTTGGCTAAAAATTTGTATATAGGCTAAAATATATATTTAAAGAATTATGGAATAAATTTTGGAAGAAATTTATCTTGGAAAGTGAGGGAATTAAATTAGGATTACATATTGATTAATTAATAGGCTTAGGTTGAATTGGATTAGATCAATTGATTAGGCCAAGTCCAAGCTCACATAAGACTCATATAAAAGGGCTAAAAAATTTGCAAGAGACCAGAATGTTCTTCAGCCTTCCCCTTCCTCTTGCTTTGGCTAAAACCCCTATTCTTATTATCTCCATAATTTTTTTTTAATTTTATCTTCCATTAATTACACTAAATCAAAGCTTCCTAAGCATATTTCAGCCCCTCTTCTCATTGATTATCACATCTGGAATCTATTTGAAGGGAAATAAGTGAAAATAATCAAGTGGTTAAAGTTGGAACGTAAAATTCAGGTAAGTGATTTTGAGACTTTTAATTTGATTTAAAGGTTCTAATAGATAGATCTAGGTATGTAAAGTGAATTTATGCTATTAAATTGATTAATAGGGGCATGATTAATGGTGGTTCTTTGATGTATGTATTCGGCCACTTTGGTATCTTATGAGGAATAGGTTGTTTTATGGCTTAAATTAAAGAAAATAAAGATTAAGGAGTAAAAATTAAGCTTATGAGGTAAGAGGATTCAATATTCCTTAATTTTCATGAGTTTTATGGGGATATATGGTTATGTATGTTATAAAATTGTGTATATATTTCATGTTTAATTTAGATTAATGTTACAGATATGTTAAATGAGGTTAGAAATGGTGATTTAAGTAATTAAAATGAAAAGAAAATAAGAATAGGGAGATGTGATTGGGTTGGCCAAATAAGGTATAATAAGGAAAATTTGTGTAATTAATTAAGTTGTGCTTGTATTATGTACATAATGGAAATTATATGGTATAATATGTTTATGTAAGATTTTAATGTAAATGAGATTAGTAATGTAAAATATGTGGCTTATAATGTATTTTATTAAAGGATATCCTAATGTTTATTGAAAGGTAAATGTAGGAAATAAGTTAATTAGTGTATTAGATAATGGAATTAATGATAAAGGAGAAAATAATTAATTTAAAGCGAATAATTCTAATCTTGGCTGAATAGTATACTCGAATTAATATAGTATACTTTAATGTATAAAGGTATAAAAACATGTAGATGTGTTAGCTAGTGTATAATTTAATTGAATATAAACTAGAAAAGTGATTAAGGGCCTGTAAAATAATATTTAGAATGCTTAAATGAAATTAAAAGAATTTGTAAGTTGAGACTTACCTTGATCGAATAAACCCTTAGTGTATACTAGGGTATATTTTATGTGTACATGATGTTTAATGGTATAAAATGAATTTAGAGATAAAATGAAGTGTCCATGAATTTATTTGAAATTTACAGAATATGTGATAATATGTCAAAGTATGAAGTTATATTATGTTTAAAGTGAATATAATGAATTATGATGAGATAATTCATGAAATGTGCAAAAATGATGAATTATGATGAGATAATTCTGAAAGGTGCAAAAATGATGAATATGTTGAGTAAATAGTGTATTAAAATGTAAATGTAAGTGAAAGTATTAAAATACGAAGATTGGATTTAAGATAATTAAGTAATTATTGTCCTTAAAAGTAGTCTGGTAGCTAATCTAGCTCAGGATATGATTGGCTAGCCATAGAGACACCTATACTGCGGTACAATTCATGGTAATTTACTTTATTATGGCAGATTCGTAACGATCTTCTATAGTGCAGTGCTATGGACCTATGGGGTCCATGTCTCGTATATCTAAATTGAAAGTGTTTGCTGGGTTTATACTAGGGAAAAAATCAAGAAATTAACTTAAAATGAACGATAAAATAAAATGAATGCATGAATGAGTTAAAGCAATGAATGATTAAAATAATGAATGAATGCATATTCGAATGACTAAATGATTATGTAATGAATAAAAGTATGAATGTTAATTCCCAAGTGAAAATGAAATGTAAGTTAACTTATTTGTAAATAATGAAAAGAATTGGTATTAAAGTGTAAAGTAGCAAGAAAAGAATATGTTAAGGATCAAAATTGCAATTTGCAAAATGAATAGTAAATAAAGTGAATAAATGAGTTCAATTAGTGATATTAAAGTAATTAATTGTAATTAAAGGGTAATATTGTAATTTAATGAAAGTTAAGTATAAAAATGGCAGCTGTACTAAATGATGAGTTTAAAGGATAAAAATGATAAAATAGAAAAATGAGTGGTCTAATATGTAAGTTATTGGTTCAATAGGGATCAATATGTAATATGCCATAAAAATAATATATTTGAGATTAAATGATAGATTGCATGTCAAATAAAAAATTAAGTGTGAAAGTAGTAGTGGTATTAGTGTAAATAAGTGAGAGCACCACCGTAATTTAGTGAAAGTGCAAGGATTAAATTGTAATTTAGTAAATGAAATGTTAATTAAAGGATGAAATTATAAATGAACCCTATTATATGGTAAAATAGGGATCAAAAGTGTAATTCTTACCCTTAAGTAAAAAGTAAGGACTAATTTATAATTTTTCATATCATAGTATGTATTAAGAGTAAAAGATAGAAAAATGAGCTATAAGAGTAAATAGTAAAAAATATAAAGTAAATTAGCAAATGTACAACTTTAAGGACCACATTGTAATTTGCCATTAATAATAGTAAGGAGTGAACTAAAATGAAAATTGAGAAATAGTATAGTCTATAAGTGTAATTAAAAGTATAATGAATATTATTTAAGAAATGACAAAAATAGTAATGTTTGGCAAATGAAAGGTAAATTGTTAATTAATGAAATTTAAAAGGGAACTCAATTGGGAATTAGTCATGATAAGGTTAATGAAAGATTAGCCTACAAGCTGAATTAAAATGTGATCAATAAGTGAAATAAGTCTAAAAATGTTAGAGCTATTAAGGATGAAAATATTATAGATAGTGTTAATTCATAGGTCAATGATATTAGTATTAATGATAAGAATAATAGCAGCAAATTAATTAGTAATGCTACTACAAGGGTAAAGAATTAATCAACAAAATTAACAAGTCACAGATAGATCATAGTAATAATGAAAAAAAAAGACAACAAGGTTGATCAAAAAAGTAAATTAATAGTATTGCTAAATAAGACCCTAGCACTTAAATATTGACGAATAAAAGTGTAAACTTGGTAATAGCCAATTCTAGTAAATTTATAGATAATTAAGGTAGCGATATTAAAAAGGATTAATTATAGTATAATATGAGAGAAAATGAGCTTGTGTATGCATGCATGTGTTTAGGATTGAAAAGTTTGGGATATGTAATGCTCCATTGGGCAATTTTAATGCTCAGCGCGTAGTATTGTGACTGTGAGTAGATTTCGAAGACAGAAATCACTATAAAAAAACTGTCAATTAGCGACTAAATTTAGCGACGGTGTTATTTTCGTCGCAATTTTAGCGACGGATTCACGATTGTTATACAATTCCGTCGTGGGGAGGATATTTTTTATTTTTTTGCGATGAAATAGTGACGGAATAAATAAACAGTCGCTAATTATTGACGGGAAGTATATGCGCCATTTTTTGCGACGGAATTAGTGGCGAATATTTCCGTCGCTAAAGTTTATAATTTTTTATTCATGAAATTAGTTTTAGAAAATTTAGCGACGGATATTTTAGTCGCTAAATTTGGAGGGAAAATATAGCGCCTTTTTTGCGATGGTTTAGCGGTGGAAATTTGTCTGTCGCTAATAGTAATTTGTTACTGTAATACAATTAGCGACGGAAGTATTTGGTCGCTAATTCGTCGCAAATAAATTAAGAAATAATTTCTTTTAATTTCACTTACATGATTTATGTATAGTTTTAAGTAATTTTAATATAGACCATATGAAATAAATATTTTATTTTGTAACAGAAAATTAGAAATTATTTTATAAGTTTATAATAATTTTTTATCAATTATACCAAAATCTAAAGTTATTTATTTAGAAAATTAATATTTTTAATAATAATAATAAACTAATTGTTACGATTATTATATATTTGCATGTTCAAGATTAAAAAAATATTTATAAAACAATAATACAAAATTTATTATTTCATTCAAAATAATAATAAAAAAATTGTAATTAATTTTTATTTTATAAAATTTAAATTAAATATTAAATTATTAGGAATTCTATTGATTTCTTTATCAATTATCCCCAAATATAAACTTATTTATTTAAAAAAATTATATTTTAATAATAATAATAAAGTAATTGTTATAAGTATTATATAATCATATTATGAAAAATAATAAATATAAATATTTATATAATAATAATATAAAGTTTATTATTTCATTTAAAATGATTATGAAAAATTTATAATTTATTTTTATTTTGTTAAAATTTTGAGCAAATTTTAAATTATTAAAAAATTTAAAATATATATATTTATAAAATTATCCTTGAATACAAGGATAAAATGATAAAATTTGGTAGGGCCATTTTAGTAATTTCAAAAATTTACCCTACATATATAAAAATAACATTTTTTCTTCCCTCACATCTCTCCACCGTTTCAATTTAATGCATATATGATTTTAAGCTTAATTTATTATTTAGTTGAATAAGACAATAGAGTTAAATCCAAGACTTAAACTCCTACAAGTCAAAATGAATAAATTTTATAATTTAATTTCTATTATTTTTCTAAATGAATAAATTTTCTAATATATATATATATATATATATACATACACACACACACACACTTTTCAATTTTATTTCTATTATTTTTCTAAATATTCAAAGCTCCATCTAAACTCATCCTTACCATTTAACTTCACTACCGCGGTTACTTAATTGAGTGGTATGGAAGACTGAGAAAACTTACTGACTTGAAAATGGAGAAATGACTTTGAAATTCTAAACATGGCCAGATTAATAAATAAGTTAAGATATTATCTGATAAATCCTAATATATAGTTCATTTGAATCTGCATGTTTACGGTTTGGTTGGATCTTCAAATACAAATTGAACAGCTTTTATACGGAATAGTGTAAGTAAATATTAAATGGTTAAGTATTTGCCGTTAGATCGGCCTGATTTTTGGTGAGTACGTTCGAAACTTCTTGTTGTTAATTTTGAACAGTAAAGATTAGTTTTTAAGGCCTGTAAGTTCAATTTTTTTTGCAAAAAAGAGGTTGTTTTCTGGATTTTTTACATAATGATCAATTTTGTATGTGAAGACGATCGAAAAATTATTTGTCGTTAGATCAGCCTAATTTTTGGTGAGTACATTTGAAACTCTTTTTTGTTATTTTTGAATGGTGAAGATTAGTTTTTAATGTTTGTGAGTTTGATTTTTGTTGCAAAAAAGATGTTATTTTCTGGATTTTTTACGTAATGACCAGTTTTGTATACGAAGAAGATCGAAAAATCATTTGCCGTTAGATTGGCCTAATTTTTGGTGAGTACGTTCAAAAATCCTTGTTGTTAATTTTGAACGGTGAAGATTAGTTTTTAAGGTCTGTAAGTTCAGTTTTTGTTTCAAGAAAGAGGCTATTTTCTGAATTTTTTACGTAATGACCAGTTTTGTATACGAAGATGATCGAAAAATCATTTGCCGTTAGATTGGCCTGATTTTTGGTGAGTACATTTGAAACTCCTTGTTGTTAATTTTGGACGGTGAAGATTAGTTTTTAAGATCATTAAGTTCAATTTTTGTTACAAAAAAGAGGTTGTTGAACTTATTTATTTAGAAAATTTACATTTTTAATAATTTTTTGTCAATTATCCCAAATTTTTAATATTTTCTCATTTAAAATAATTCTGAAAATTTTTAAATGAGATATTTTTATTTTGTTAAAATTTTGATCAAATATTAATTATTAGAAATTTTGAAAATTTATATTAGATGATAATAATAATGTTAAAAGGTGAGATTTAAAAAAAAAAAGGAATGTGTGGTTGAATTTTAAAGAGAAATAGTGGGTTCTAATAAAGAAGTTTGATTTGTGGTTTAGAGGGGAGGAGGGGAAAAAGAAAGAAAGAATAAAAAAAAGATGAGAAAATCGGGGAAGGGAGAATCGGGAATGGGAGAGGCGGTGCTGGTCGTCCCCTGGCCGTCGCTGCTCGACGCCGGCGAAGGGGCGCAGATCGTCGTCGCCGCTTCCAGTCCTCCGCTAGCGTCGTCGTTCTCCGGTGATTCTTTCCATTCGATTTCTTTATCACCATCTAGCTCCTTTCTCTCTCTTCTTTCCGACGTTTCCCGTCGGCAGTGAAAGGGATTGACGGCACCGATGGGATCCCGAGTTTGTGGCGGCTCCTCCGATTGCTGTCGCTCCTCCCCACTCACCGATAGCAGGGAGATCGACGATGGTGAGGGCGGGATCTTCAAGCTCCGATCTCGATAAATGATGGCAGCGTTGGGGCGCGTGAACATCACCTGGAAGTTACCGGTGCCTTGATCTACCAGTGGACGGCTTCGGTGTCCTTCCGGTGAGTCTCCGGTGACTGGTCTGGCGAGCTCCGGTGATCGGTCCGGCGAGCATGATGACAGGCAGATCGTAGCAAATTTGACTAACAGGTTTGGGAACTCCTTTGATCTTATATGTGTTTGATTGGTGTAAATATATATATATATATATAAGGTTGGATATTATGTTCTAATTTCTGATTGTGAGAAAAACGGTACTACATGTGTAGAGATTCCATTGCCAGCTCGTGTTCTTGGAGTTAACTAACTCAGTCATCAAGAAAAGAGGTAAGTTCCTTCATGCCAATTCGATTGCAGTTTTGCAATTGGAAGCCTAGTTTAGAGCTTTAAATACTAAATTTAGGTTTCCAATATTTTGGAAAAAATCTTCTTACTATTAAAAATTCAAATTTTATTAAATATTATCTTCCTATTAATACTTAATAAGGTCTATTGGTAATTATGAACTTCCAATGACTATCACTTAGCTATTAAATTTGTTTATAGTTAGAATTCTGTTACATGAATATATATAAATTTGTGTTTTCACATATTATTTGTTTGATTAAATATAAATGTTGACTTGGGTTACATAAATAAAATTATGCATGGATTTGATTACATCAATTACAAAGTTCATTTATATTATGGGTATATAATAGAAATTGTCAACATGTACAAATTTCTACAGTTTAGTTTAGTATGATGCAGTAAGATATTGCCCTGTTCACAATGATTTCAAATTAAAATCAACTCTGCAGTATAATTTGGTAAAATGTCAATAGTATTGTTACAATCATAGAAGTTATATCGGTCAATGTTTTCCTGACAACTGTTTTGAACATCAGTTTTCATTTTTTTTCCTTTTGACCAAATCATCAGTCATCTCATGGACACGAGAATTGCTTCAGAGATTAAACAGTTTTTCTGAAGTAGCTCCTGGGCGTATCTTTATAATAGTAGTGAAATCTTGCCACGGCTTTTCCTTTTTGACCTAATAGAATTGCATGCGACATTTTATGGTCATATGACTGCTCAGTGTTTTTTCTTTTTCCTATTCTTTTATTGTTTTTGTCCTCCCTGATGAAGGTCCTCATTTGATCCATGAAGGTCGGCAAGAAATATTCCTTGAGCGGTATGGTATTAATGCAATGGTTTTTCATGACATAGCTTTTTTGTTATTTAATTGTCCCTATTCTACTAGGATTAGAAATTCATACTATCCTGTAAGCTTGAGAATTTTATATTGCACTATATTGCATTAATTGATGGAGTGTATCTCTCTAACAGACTATTTGTTTCTTATAGCTTTGTTAGAGGTTACAACCAATTTCATCAGGAAAAGTGCTAAATATCTTCTCATTATTGTCTCTTTTAACTTCTCCATTTTTTAAATGACATGTCAGCAAGTTAGTTAAAATAGGTGGTCTCATAACACATGAAATTTAAAAATTTGCACACATCATTTACAATGCAAAATATAATTATTGTCACTTTTAACTTCTCCATTTTTTAAATTACATGTCAGCAAGTTAGTTAAAATAGGTGGTCTCATAACACATGAAATTTAAAAATTTGCACACATCATTTACAATGCAAAATATAAAACAAGACAATTTTCATCTTAATTTACAGTTGGCAAAATACTTTGATGCCTAGAAATTGGTATTATTATCCATGACAAAAGGTAATGATAGAGAAAATTGACACATTTAATTGGTAGTGTATAAAGCTTCTAAATTGCTCATTATTCAATAGTATATGATATTGTTATATATGCAATAGTATATGATATATATTCCTCTATGTGTATTGTTTTAAATTGTTAGAATATTTCAGTTGCAATATTTGTTCTGCCTGATGCATTCTTCATGGAAATTACCCATTTCTTATGCTATTCTCTCTTTTTGAGTGTTCATATAGGCATTATAATTTCCAAGGGATGCAAGTTGGTCTTTGATGCTTTTATCCTTTGGCAAACTTAACTAAAAGTTCAACTAAAGAGTTTGAAAGCAAATTGCATAAAATTGCTGTCATGCTGCTATATGTTTTAAGCTTTTTAATGATCATTTTAAGTATTTCATTCTTGTTATGGTAAATACACTACAGGAATGCTGCTGCTGTGGTAGAATTATGTGTGGCAGCTGAAAGACTTTTTTTAAATGGGTGCTATTAGAGGTATCTTCTTTCATCTTATTGCCTGTAAGATGGTTTCTTCGAACTGAAAATCATCAGCTTTTAGGATCACCGGGCTATCTCGGGCTTGCTGATCTTGACCACCTTTGCAAATATGCATGAGAAAGCTTCATTTCTAGCTTCCTTTTTCAAGTTTTCATTTTTCAGGGGATTTTTTTGTACAAAGAGTTTTATGTACACCATACTTCAGTAGTTACTTTGTAGATTCAACATGTGCAGAGTGGTGAAAATTGATGTCAGATCGGAGCAGCAATGAGGTTTATGTTGTATTTTGCTTTTTCTTTTTGAGCTAATGGGAGAGGCAAGAGCAATGTGATATGAACAATGATATTTGTATTTAGAAAGCGAGCAAAGCAAGTATTTTTTTGTTCATCTTTCCACTTGTGTTTAAGAACTTAGATATATGTCAGTTTTCATAGTATGTTTCAGGTTTCAATACTTTGTTTTATATATTATTTTTTATGTTAACTTTATATTTGGTTTCAATACAAATTATTGTATTGGAGAATTTTTATTTACAGAAATTAAATTATATAAATTATGATTCTGCATACAATAAATTAATTTGTTGATTATACTGGCAGTAAATTGGTAAATACAAAATAAAAAATTAATTTCGCGACGGATTCACGACAAACAGTGTCGCTAATATGCAATAAATTAAAAGTTGACGAAATTCGTATTAGTGACTAACATTTGGTCGCTAAATTTTAAAGTAAATTTATAATTAGCGACGGATATTGTAGTCGCCAAATATTATTATTAAAATACTAGCGACTAATTAGGAATATAAATTAGCGACGAGGAAAAAAATTAGTGACGAAACTTTTCGTTGCTAAATTAGCGACTGATTTTGAATTTCGTCGCTAGTACATTTGCGACTGGCCTTTTAGCGACTGTTCGTCGCAGCGTTGCTAATTTACATTAGCAACGAAAAATAGGTAATTAGCGATGGAATTTTTCATCGCTAATTAGCAGTTTTTTTGTAGTGAATATTCAACAAGTTTTGTCGGCAAACATGGAGGATGATGGAAGATTTAGGCATGGCATGTATATTATATTAAAGAATATAAATGTAAGTGTTAAAATTATGGTTATGTATATGTATAAGTACAACCTGTAATAGTATTGCGTATGAATTGTTTCATGGTTATAGTGTTTGAATGTTAATGATGTTTGACAAAAAAATTTTACCGGATGCTTGGTATAGTGCATCGAGTGACTGTAGCTCTGATATGATATTTGAGTTAATAAGTCACCATACATATAATACAGTGTTATAAGGGTATTGCAAAGAATACATTATAATCATTTTAAGTTTAGAAGTTAGGGTATTAAAATGCTGCATATTTTCCATTTTTTTAATATATGTATAATTAGTTTAATTAAAATAATCTTTTCTCTGAAATAAATGTACATTCTAATTTATTCATATGCCAGAAAGGGAGAGCAACGGCACAGAAAAAAAAGATAAGGGCGAAACCCATTGGGTACAAACTCAATGAGTTGAAGAACGAAATTGGTCAATTTTGAATTGATCCAATGGGTCGGTTGAATATGAATCATTTTTAAACAGATTTGGATTAAATTTTAGATTTGGATCAATTTTGCCAGATCTAATTAAAAGAAACAAAATAAAAATAAAATTTTCATAATTAATTATAAAAATTAAATATATTCAGTATGAATCAAATAATAGAGTGCTAATTATGTACATATAATGAATAAATAATAGTAATAAAAGATAATTTCAATATTTATTTATTAAAAATATGTATTATAATAATATTTTAGAAAGTTATATTTCGTAATATTATGAAATTACAAAAATATTTAAAAATTAATTATAAATTTAAAATATAATAAATAAAATATATATAGATTGATTAACTGTTAGTAAATGATTAACCATCGATTTTTAAAAGTAAAAATTGTAAACCTAAATTTTTGATTTGGTTAATTTAAAAATTGATTTAGTTTTGGATTGGTTTTTAAATTAACCAAAATTTTAATTTTTTTTCTCACCTATATTACTAGTGTATTTGGAAAGATGGTGTGATATGGTATGATTTTGTAGAATTTTTTTTTATAGAAGAAATAGTTAAAAAAAAGATAAAAATAAAAATAATTTTTATAAAAAATTAAAGGTTAGGGTTATATTTAGAATTGGAAAAAAATCAAAAAAATATTAAACCGATTTAAAAAATTGAGTACAAACCAATTTTATTGGTTAACTAATCAAATTGGACATGGATGTGGACGTTTACATTAATTTTTAAAATTATGATTCATGGACTTGGTCTTAAACTTAAGTGTTTCGTTAACAGGTTTATAATAAATTTTATACATATATCTAATAATTTGCACGTGCATCTAGGGCTGAGCAAAACCGAACCGAAACCGAAAACCGAACCGAACCGAATGGATTTTGGTCTGTTTGGTTCAGTTTTTTCGGTTTTCGGTTCATTCGGTTTGAAACCGAAAAAATAAATCGGTTTTATCGGTTCGGTTCTTGAAATTGAAAAACCGAAGAAACCGAACCGACCGAAGTTTTATACATATATATTTTTATAGTATTTATATTTCAAAGGACATGATTTGGACTGATGGTGATTGATGGCCGGGAAAATAACTTAAACTCTCCAAGGTTGCAGGTTCGAAACCCACAAACAGCGGGAAGTTTTTGATCCAATTTTTCCTTTTTTCGGTTACATAACACAAGAAATTTTTTCTTTTTCTTTCTCTGTTAACTGTATAAAACATTTATTTCATTACTGCATATCATATCTCCTTCATTGTCAGAATAATATCAGGTATTCCTCTCATTTTCATTCTTTATTTTCTTTTATCTAATTCTTTTTTTATGATTAAATATGCTTATAATGGTATTGAATGAAAAAAAAACACACATTTTTCTTTTTCTTCTATTTTTTTTCAAAAGAAGATACTGTTGTTATAATTTAATTAGGCAGTCATCTCCAGCATTTTCTCTAGCCATCTAATTTAATTTAGGATTTACTCTGCCTTTTAAAGATTGATGACAAATCCAAAAGAGCTTTTGATTTTTTTTATTTGTAATAAATCAACTGTTTGAGACAACAAATATATATATCACACACAGC
This sequence comes from Excoecaria agallocha, assembly GCA_037975025.1. Lineage (NCBI taxonomy): Eukaryota > Viridiplantae > Streptophyta > Magnoliopsida > Malpighiales > Euphorbiaceae > Excoecaria > Excoecaria agallocha. The sequence continues at coordinate 117,716,942 of CM075806.1, read as the reverse complement.
ATACAGATCTATGCCGACAAAACCCTGTCCAATTCCTAACTCCATCGCTAGAAGTTATCTCCAACCAATCTAGCCAAAGAAATGCCTCCCGTGGAGCTAATTTTTTAGGACGGAGTATCACTAAATTTAGCAAGCATAGATCCATGCATGCTAATTTTAACGACCGTTTCAATGTTGAGAAAGTCTCTTTTGCATGCTTTTGAAATTTCTTGCCATACACCATTATTCATTTGTGTATTGCCATTTAAATAAAAATGGCTATGCCCAAGTCGCTACTTTTGCTCATATGGAAACCTTCTCATGGCCAAATTTTTCCTTTTTTCGTAAAACGAAGATGTATAAACATAAAATAAAATAAAATAAAAAAAAGAAAAATAATATTTGATTTATATTTGATTTTGATGAATGATTTTTGTAATTGAATTTTTATATTTTTATATAGTGATATTTACAAAATTATATAAATAATATTATTTTTAAAAAAATATTAAAAAACTTGGTTCGGTTATTATAGACATAATATAATAAATTTATGTATATTATTTTAATTTTAGTTATTTTAAATGAATTTATTTTGTTGAATATAAATTAATTTAATTTATGGACCCATATAGGTTAAAAGCCCAATTAAAAAAAGCCCAAATATGGCCCAGAACCGGTAGAACCGAACCGAACCGACCGAAATTATTTCGGTCCATTCGGTTTTCGATTCTATATACTTCGGTTTCGGTTCGGTTCCAAAAATTCCTGAAATTCGGTTTTCGGTTTAATCGGTTCGGTCCAAAACCGAATCGAACCGACCAAATGCTCACCCCTACGTGCATCCATACTAGATGTGCTCTAATATTAAAAAGTAGATGACTGATTAATTAATGATTATGTAATTTTGTTTTAGTCTATTGTTTTTAAATTTGAATAACTTATATTTTATAGTTAAAACTTGAAAAATTTATATTTTAATCTTATAAATGAATTAAATTTTTTTATGTGAAATTTATTTTTTTAACGATTAACCAATGATTAATGGTTAACCGACTGTACATATATAGTAATTAACGGGTTGTTAATGGATTGAATTTGTACTTTTATTTTGAAAAACCAACTTTATTGGATTGTACTTGAAAAATAGGCTACGGACTAGTTAACCAAAACAAGCCTACCCTTAGTTATATTGTAATATAAATGGAGTTATCAAAATTAAATAAAGATGATAGGAGAAAAAACAAAAAGAAAACTATGCAAAACTACCAAAATTTGGACAAAAAAAACACATGGATTAATAATGAAAATCCATTACCCATAAAGAGTTCATCTTCCCAAACAAGTCACTAAATTATATGATCCCATAACACCCTATTAAAAACCATGATCCAAACAAGGTATTAGGTAATCACTAAAAAAAAAACGAAAGAAAAAAGATCATAAAAACAAGGAATTAAATCACGTGGGACTATGAAACATCACTAGTGGATCCTTATTGAGAATTATAAGTTAATTTTACTCATAGTTATTAGACTTATACCTTAACAATGACTGGGTCATAAAAGAGTTTTTTTATTTCACAAAAGTAACTGAATTTTTGAAATATTATACCACTAAAGTTTTTTTTTGGGCAGAAAATCATAAATCCAAGTTTGGAATATTCTAAAAAATTTCATATGAAACCTTGGTACATATGCCATGTGGATTATTTAAATTGACGTGACTTGCCATTTTAGCTCTCTGGTGTTGGAATCATAATTTTACGGTCAAAATGACTTTACTGGTAATATTTCAAAAGTTGAGTTATTTTTTACGAAACATTTTTTTTGTAATCAAGTCATTCTTATGGTATAAGTTTAGTGTTAATTAATGAAATTAGCTATTCAAAGCAAGATTAGTATCAACAAATATGACTATGACACTATTTATTGTTGGGTTTGCTTTTCTTAAATATCCTACCTTAAGTAGGAAGAGGTCATAAATTGTTAAAAGTGGAAATGGCAACAGTAATAAAAGTTTTTACGAAATTTGGGTTTCATTTGATTGATAGCCTTTTCAGCAACTCCGAAGCCTCCTTTTTGAGTTCATTAAGCCAATCCCATGCCATGGGGTGCATTACCTCAAATGTTTGAAAGTGTTAAGGATAAATGATATGCAATGATATTTTTGTATTGATTGTAAAAATATATTTTTCATGTATAGGTTGTTGCCTATTAGCAGCAAGTAAAATGTCATCAACATATAGAACTAAAAATATAAACTATAGCCTATTAGCAGTAAGTAAAATGTTATCAACATATAGAACTAAAAAAATATAAACTTACTCCAATTGATCTTTCGGTAAATACATCAACCAATAATGATTTCCTTAAAACCAAAAGAAATAATGGTATTATTGAACTTAATATATCATTGTCTAAATGCTTGTTTAAGTCCATTTTTTGATTTCTTCAATTTACACACCATACTTCCTTTACCTTCAATGGAAAAGCCTTTAGGTTGATCCATATAAACTTCCTCTTCAAGATCCCAATACAAAAAGGTTATTTTTCACATCCATCTGATGTAGCTCTAAATCAAATTGAGCCACTAATGCTAAAATTATTCTCAATGAATCTTTCTTTGAGATAGGTAAAAAAGTCTCCTTATAATCAATACGATCTTTCTGAGTTTAACTTTTAGCAACAAGTCTAGCTTTAAATCTTTCAATATTGCCATTTGAGTCACATTTTTTCTTAAAACCTATTTATAACTAATTTGTTTAAAACCTTTTGGCAAGTCTACAAGATTCTAGATATTATTTTGAGCCATTGATTTCAACTTTTCTTTTATAGCATCAATCCATTTTTAAACTTATCACTACCTATGGCTTGTGAAAATGAAACAAGATCATTATCATTGCCATAATCAAAATTTGACTCATGCAAATAAACCACATAATCATAAAAAATAACTAATCTTTTAACCTTTACAAGTTTATTTAAATATATACCAATTGATTCATTTGTATGAGCTAGTGGCAAGTTAGGTTCTTCATAGGGTGCTTTTTCATCATCCAAATATTTTTTTTGATCATTTTGATCTTCCAAAATAGGAACAACATTTGTTATGATTATGGGTTTGAGAACATCTATAGGTAATTGAATATTAACTCTTATTTCATTAATATCCACAACTTAATTTTCAACACTCCCACTAACCTCACCATTTTCTAAAAATTTTGCATGTATATTTCAACAGTTCTAAAACTATGGTTTGGATAAAAAAACATATACCTTTTGGATTTATTTGGATAACCAATAAAATAGCCTTTAATTGTTTGAGAATCCAGCTTTCTTTCATGTGGATTATAAATCCATACTTCTACTGGATAACTCCAAACATGTAGAGATGATCACGGGGCAGGGCTGGGGAATTCTCCCCCACTCACTCCCCCAACAGTGGCGGGATTCCCCGCCCCCGCCCCGGCCACCAATATCGGGGAGGGAATTTCTCCCGTCCCTACCCCGTGGGGATCCCCGTTCCCCAATTTTTTTTAATTTTAAAATATAATATTTTATAAATAATTAAAATTAACATATAATAATTAATAAATAAAAAATTTAAAATCAATAATAATTTAAAATTAAGTATAATTTAAAACTTAATAATTATAAAAGTAAGTTATATTTTAATTTTAATTATTTATAAAATATTATATTTTAAAATAAAAAAATATTTTTTGCGGGGCAAATACCCCATTCCCTGTCTCCCCCCGATTCTAGGACGAGAATTTTTTTTCCCCCGTCCCTGTCCCTGCGGGGGGAAATTTTGGGGATTTCCCGCCCAGAATGGGGCGAGTCCTGCCGGGGCCAGGGAATTCCTGCCCTATGATCATCCCTACAAACATGTAAGTATTTTAAATTGGGTTTCTTTCCTGCCTATAACTTGAAAAGAGTTTAGAAACTGACTTACTAAGAACCTTGTTTAATAGATACATAATAGTTCTAAGCGTAGACATCCACACACTTTTGTGTAATGCAAAATTACTCATCATACTCTTAACCATATCCATTAAATATTTTATTTCACCTTTCTACCATACCATTCTGTTGCGGTGTGCTTGTCATAGTATACTATGAACACATGCCATGACTTTCAAGGAACTTGGTAAATAGACTAGGAATGCTGACCAAATACATCATACTTTCCATAATACTCACCACCTTTATTAGATCTTATAATTTTCACTTTTTTACCTAATTGTCTTTCAAACTCTTTTACAAAAGCATTAAGGGCATTTATAACTTGATATTTTTCATACAACACATTAATAAATCTATTTATATTATCTATAAAGGTGATGAAATATTTTTTTTCCATTAAATGACAGAGTGTTAAAAGGTCCACAAATATCGGTATATATTATTTCAAGAAGTTAACTACTTTTTATGGCTCATTTCTTGCTATGTTTGGTTTACTTGCCTTTAATGCTTTTTACGCATAAGATAAGATAAAAAAATCTAGATTTGGTAGAATCTCATTCTTTACTAATATTTCCAACCTTTCTTAGGATATATGACTCAAATGTTTATGCCATAAGTAAGCAGAATATTCATTGGACAAACTATGTTTCTTTCTAACATTATGATTGACAATAAATAGGGATTAAAAAAAAATCATCAAATTAAATTTATATGAGCCATCCATTAGCATTTCGTAACCAATAAAGGAATTATTTTTATATGAATTAAAACAACCATGTCCACCCTTAAAAGTATATCCACTAGCATCAAGTCTAAAACTAAAAAATTCTTGACCTTTGGTTTGAGTTTCTTTCCAGCTCATTGATCCACTAGGTTAATGGAATAAACTCCTTGTTTCTTTAATCTTGCTTTCTCCTGAATAAACTTACTGAACTGTTCATCAATATTCCACTTATCCTTTAATTTATTATGATTGATGTAGAATGGTCCATATTCAGTGGGAAGTGAGTTCATGATAAACTACACTAAGAAGGAGTTTTCCACAATCATACCCAATGTATTAAGTCTTGTTGCAATATTGGTCATATTAAGGACATGTTTGTACATACTCTTTGACCCATCAAACTTTATAGTCATTAGTTTAGGCATAAGTGTCCCTACAAGTGCCTTATCAGTAGAATGGAACTTATCTTCCACTAGCTTAAGAAAATCTTTAGTATTTTGATTTATAGTGCTAGGAAGAGTAGACTTAATGTTACTGGCAATTGTCATTCGCATAAAATTTAAGCACGATCTGTTAGACCTTGTCTATGCCTTATGGTGTGATTTTTCAACCTCTGTACTAGTATGATTAAGGTCAGTGGGATTATCTTCTAATAGTGCTAAGTCAAGAGCCAAAGTACTTAAATGGAAGGTGACTTGTTTGCTCTATTCAAAGAAATTCACCCTAGTGAACAAGATAATAGAAGAAGCTTGAGAGTGAAAGTTAATAGCTACAAACATATAAATGCTCACTAATTAATAGATTCAGACAAAAAGCACACACATTAAATATATTGCAGGTTTCCATTGGGTAAACACAATAATACATATTTTCACTATTATTAGAATGTAATTTAAACTTTATAAGAAAATTAAATAAATTTCACTAAATACATATAGCATCTTTGGATAACTATATAAATATATGTAACAAAAGTATATCAATTTTCTCTTTTATATTTGTTAGTTATAGAACATTGATTTACCTTTGGATAAAATCCTATAAAATATTCATAATAGCATTTCATAAAATAAATGAACTATATGACGACACATTCAAGATTAATTGGGACACTTTGGTGACTAGCAAATTAATTTTAGGGGTAAACCCATCTCTAGCCCCTTAAAGTTGTCCATAAAATATCACTTCAACATCCGAACTTTTAATGTGACCAAATGAGCACTTGAATTCATCTTTTATACAAGTAATAAACACAAATCTGATGTGGCAAAATGTGTGTGTAACAAGGTTTAAGTGAAGCATTAATTCAATATTTTCTCCCATATAAAACCCAAAAAAATCTTCTTCCCACTCTGCCCCTTCCACCCTCGTCGTCTCTCTCCCTCTCTGCTATCCAGTCATTATCGGCCTCCAGCTCTTGTTTGTCTTCGGCCCATGATTTTCCGTTACCATCTCTTATGTCTCCGCAACCAAAAACCTTAAAAAAAACTTCAAAATCACGATTGAAAATAGAGACAATAAGCTCAAGGTTTGCTCTAATAGCAGCAAAGAAGCAGGAGAGCACCAAATCAAGGCAAGAGCTTATGATTTCCCTAACTTCTTATGCAAATCCAACTTTGAGTACTGCCAATTGTTGGATATAATTGATTCATACCAAAAAACCCGTTTTATATTTTTCTCTTTTGGATCTGTTGAAGATTTCTTCAATTTGGATTATTTGTTGTTATGTGGGCAATTATCAGTTAAATTTGTAAGCTTATATATATATATATATATATATATATATATATATATATATATATATATATATATATATATATATATATATACGCCACTAGTCTCTCTCCCTCCCCATTTTTTACTTTTCTAACCTCTCTCTTGCAATCTCAATCTCACTCCCCCTTCCTCTCTCTTGACCTCGATCTTTCGATCTCACTCCCTTTCTCTCTCAATCTCACTTAACCCCTCTCTCTTTCGATTTTCAAGTTCATTTATTTCTCTTCAAATCTTCTCTTCTTCATCTACAATTAACAGGTGCAAATTCTAATTCATTCTTTTTTCCATTTTAATTTCAGTTTTGATTTCAATTTCACCCAAATCTATTTATTTTGAGTTTTTTTTATCTAATTTACATAAATGGTTACTGGTCTATTTTGATGCTTTAGGATCATTATTGACTTGAATTTTAGCAGAATGCTTTGGAATTGAATGTAATTCTATGATTAAGTTTAATTAATTTTTATTAATCTCTTCTCTCTCTCATATTACTATTTTATTGAAGAATGTTACTTACATTCGTTGAGAAGTCTGGATCTGGTTGTATATATGGTGGTGTATATGGTGGTGACCGGACGAATACCTGAGGAACTCAAGTCTGCCCTTTTTGAATCCTTTTTTACACAGAATCCAACTGTTATAAATGTTAACATCGATCCTGTAAAGAGTGAGAAGATGTAGCATAGTATTCTGCCTCTTTGTATGTAAGAAATCTCAACATTTGTTGGCAATGCTTAGTTTTTAATCACTTGATATAATGTCTTTACTTTTTTGTTTTTTTACCTCAACTCTTAGTAGAAGAAATGGTTTTGAATAAAAACATAAATGGTTGCTGTCATGTGTGTATATTTGAACTTGTGTGAAATTATTGAGCTGTTAGTTGATGAGTTGCTACTATTAGCGAGTGACAAATTTATTAATAAAAATTACCAATGGAAAATTGATGGATTTTTTTTTGTTGAAAAATTTAAAGGGACAATTTATCTAACTGTATAACACATGTCATCGTATCATTGATTTATTTGCCACGTCAGTGCATTTGTAATCCACACACATCTGAAATTTCTTTTCATTACGATTTTATACGTAAAAGTATCAAAATTCGAGAGTTTGAGCGTTTATTCGATCATTTTCATAGTTTAGGTATCAAAATGAACTTAGTAGACAAGTTTAAGGAGCTAGAAATGGGTTTGCCCTAATTTTAATCATACTATCACACACACACATAAGATGGAATTAAAATTAAAATTTTGATTATAGGTCAAAATATCACTAATATGCCTAAAACAAAAAAAAATAAAAAATTTAAAATCAAACCATTCGTCATTAATACTTCATGGATCGAAAAGGTAATTTGCCATTCATAAAATATTCCTAAAAAACATGTTTGCGTAGGGAAAGGTAACAAATCAAGATTCTATATATAAAGGATGTTTAATCTCGATTCATACGATGGCAACAAATAATTTTCCTTTTTTATGGAAAAAAATTATTCTTCATATAAAACCCAAAATTATAATTTTCAATAACGTCATAATATTCATAATCATCATAATTGAAACAATCATCAAATTAAAAATAAAAAATTATTATCTATCCAAAATCAAAGGCTCTAATACCACATGTAAATTATCATAATTTAGATTCAATCATCAATAAAAAAAATCATTCATAAACATTCATACCCATTCAAATATTAAATATAATAATAATTTCACAAATGGAGAGAATAAATTATTTATCTTGTGCAGAATTATACATGATGTGGAGAGCTTTCAATAATTACGAACGCGTCGAACTAGTTTCTCTACCTTAACCCTTTTTTTGTAACAGTGGCTTGATGGATAACCAAAATACGTGCATTTTATATTTTATTTAGTTTGCGTACTTTATTAGGGTGGAGAGAGGACTAGTTATCAACTTTTAATTTTGTACGTACATTAAGTACTAAATTATCGGTCAAGATTTATGTTAAGATTTTGAGTTGAGGACCGAGTCACAGGACGATAAACTAGAAAATCTTGATCAAATAACCTTGACTTTCTTTCCCTTTGTTCGAATACTTTGGTCGACCTAGTTTGAAATTTAATTAAGCTCATAAGGGAGACTGAAATCTCGAATCTCGTTAACTAGGAGAGCTTCGAATCTCTTATTTTTCTTGATAAAAATAGATTTTTGTATTATTGATATCATTTTCCCATAAATAGGCAAGAATTATTATAACATTAAAAGTCCTAATTTATAGGCTTCTTAAAAGGAAATTACAACTACCTACAAAAAAGAACAATCCAACAATAATTTAGTTAAAAATAAATAACCAACAATTTAAAAAAAATAACAAAACCCAAACAAATTAATGAGGCCTGTGGTTATAAGCTTGGCCTACAAATGCATCCACAACACATTATCCCCTTCCAGCTGAAAGAGCTTGTCTTCAAGCTTAAAGGTAGGATACAACTGTTGGAAAAGAAGTAGGTCCTCCCAAGTAGCATCTAAATCTGGAAAACCAGCCTAATAAACCAAAACTTCCTTAGTACCTCTATTGATCCAGCCACAAAGAACTGCTTGGGGGTAAGGAATAATTTTGCCATTTTCAACAGGAGGTAAAGCTATAATAAAGGGCAATTGAGGACCTTTGATTCCTTTTAAGAGAGACATATGAAAAACATTATGGAGACGACTGGCAGTAGGCAATTTCATTTTGTAAGCAACCTGCACAATGTAACGTAACACCAAAAATGGCCTACAAAAGCAAGGAGAAAGCTTACTATGGATGTTTAACTGAACTAAATGTTGTCGATAACGTTGTAAATGGAGCCAAATTCAATCGCCAACTTGAAACTTCACCTTCTGGTGCCCCTTATCATAATAGTCCTTCATCCATTACTATGCTAATAGTAGGCGGTCTATAATATCCCTCAAAAGTTGATCCCTATCTAATAAGATAGCATCAACCACATCAACTCTAGTAGACCAGTAGTGTAAGAAAGAAAGCGAGGAGGATCACGACCACTCTAAAGGGAATTATTTGAAGGGCAAAATAAAATGATGTATCGTAGCAAAATTCTGCCCAAGGAACCCATACAACCTATTTTCAAGGGTGGTTCCCAACATAACAATGAAGATACATTTCCACTATATGATTTACAACCTTTATTTGACCATCAATTTATGGATGATAAGCAAAAGAGAATTGCAACTTAGCCCCATTAAGATGGAACAACTCTTTTCAAAAGGCACTAGTAAAGCTAACATCTCGATTACAAGTAATATTTTTTGGAACCCTATGCAAATGAACAATTTGTTCAAAGAATACCTGTGCCACCCAATATGCAATACATACGCCTCAAGATTGAGTAACGACCACAAACAAAACAACCATAAACAAAACAAATTTGCCTCAAGATTTGGGTAAACCATCAATAAAATCCATGGAGATATCGGTCGAACTTGGGTCGACAATTGAAGGGGCTGTAGCAACTCGGTGGGGTTGAGATGGTAAGATTTATTATGCTAACAAATAGGAAATGCAACAACATACTTGGCAATACCAACCCTCATATCGTGACAAAAAATTCCCACAAACCATATATAAAGTCTTCTAAATGCCCTTATAAAAAAATTGTCATGATATGCTACCATAATAGCTAAAATCCAAGAAAAATCTTATGGAATATATATGCAATTTTTGAACATTAGTAATCCATCACAAAATAGCCAATTTGGGCCCAACTCGCCATTATGGACTTTAGCATGCAAATCCTGCAAGTCCGTGAAGCTTAACAAATCGCCTGGAGGAATTCCAACAAGGAATTATGAGGGCAGCTAATTGCAAATACTATTAGGTTTTCGAAAGAATGATGTGATAAAGCATCAGCCTCCTTTTAAAAACCTTGATCTATATTCAACTGAGAATAAATCACCCATCAATTTACTCAACCAGTGCTATTGCAGAGGCATCGTCAACCATCGTTCCAACAAGTAATTGAGGCTAAAATGATCTGTATGTATAAGAAAAGAACGACCCCACAAATAAGGGCACCAATGCTATATCACCTTGGCCAAAACAATTAGTTCCCTATCATAAGCAACAAGCTTTTGGTGTCTCAATGCCAACTGTCACTAAAGAAAGCAATCGGGTGACTATCTTGTTGTAAAATAGCCCCAATATTACCACCTGAAGTGTCACACTTTATAATAAATTCTCATCAGAATTAGGGAGTCGTAGAATAGAAATAGTAGTTAAAGCCTGTTTAAGCTTCTTAAAAGCATGCAAAGCTTTCTTAGTCTAGTGAAAGTAAGTTTGTTTTAACATACTAGTCAAGAGAGTAGCCAATTATCTATAATCTCAAATAATTTTGTAATAGTAGCTAGATAAACAAAAAAATCCACACAAAAAAAATGATGGATTATTGTTATGACCAATCCATAATAGCATGAATTTTATCAATGTCAACTCTTACACCTTCCACAAAAATAATATGGCCTAAGTATGCTGCCGAGGTGGCCCCAAAACAACATTTAGTGCACTTCAAGTAAAGTTTATGTGCATGAAGCAATTCAAAGATCTTATGCATGTGAACTATATGGCTCTCCTAATTATTATTGTAAATCAAAATATCGTCAAAGAAAATAAGCACAAATTTATACAGGAAGTCATAAAATACCTCATTCATCAAGGCTTGAAAGGTTGACGGTGCATTAGTGAAATCAAATGGCATAATTAAAAATTCAAAATGCCCGTGATGAGTGGGGGACACTACAAAAAAAATTAGCAAATAAAAACGAAAATTAGCAACTGAATTTGTTGAATTTTTTCCACATAAGTACATTTAGTGCACTTCCGGAAGATGTTTTTTTTTCCACATCTGCAGAATACATGTAGACTTGGTAATAGCCTGACTTTAAGTCTAATTTAGTGAAATAACGGGCGCCATGCATTCATCAATAAAGTTCATCTACCATTGAAATTGTAAATTTATCATTCACTGCTTTACTGTTTAACTCACAATAATTAATATAAAGTTGCCAAAACCCATCCTACTTTGGGACTAATAACACTGCAAAAAAAAGGGGAATTAGCGACAACAAAAATCATTGCTATTAGTGAAAATTCCGCCATTAGTAACTTTTAGTAACGAAATGAATAAAGGGTGCGATTTCTAACCATCACAAGCAAATTAGCCACCAAAATAAAAATCTTTTCTATAAATAAAAAATCGGTCCCTAATTAACCCCTAAGTTAGTCGTGGTAAATGTAAATGAGATTATTAGTGACAGATTTTTGCGTCGCTAAATTCTCGCATTTGTCGTCAAAACACATCGTTTTTATATTAGCGATAAAAAACTTCTCGCCATTCTGTCGCTAAAAATATTATTATTATTTTTATAATAGCATCCAAAATTTAATTTATATAAATAAAAATTCTCCAAAACTATTAATTTAAAAAATATAATATCACATAAGTACATTAAATTGTATGATACTTAAAATATACTTAGAAAAAAATCCAAACTAAATAATACACAATTGCACTTGCAATCCCAGAAGATCCAATATCCACATCCCCTCCCAAAAAATTCTTTGCTACATAGTATTTACAGCAAAGGGCACACCCAATTATGCATATAGCCTGCTCTCCAATTGCCTTTCTTTCAATCCAATGGCCTTTCACAATGTTGACAATCAGTTTAAGCCTTGAATTTCTAAACTCATCATCCCCTTTCAAGAACTGATCCATCAAAGATCCTTCTCGCGGTCACAACACTATAATTATCCTTACTAGGGACTTGTAGATTGAATGCCCAAATAAAAGGGCTTATCATCATTCACTTTCACTTCTGCCACTAGAGCTGGCCATGCTTTCCTATTTTTTACGGATGTATACAGTATGAATATGCAAGCAATAAGACACAACATATATGTGATCTATGTCTTCCACCATTATATCTTTATGTTTTTAGCTAAAATTACTAAGACACTAAAAGCACCATAGTTCTTGGAAAGCAAGCCCAGACACAGGATAAGGATAGCAAAAAAATGAACAAACGGTATCAAACAGCGATAGTCATACATGCAAAAAAGCTAATGTAGCCACTATGAGGTATAGTGAGTGAAATGTGAGCACAAAATGCAGATTAATTAAAATGAGTTCTTAACCGATCCCTCAAGTTAGAGTTGCATAGATGACCCTAAATGAAATCAGACCAGGGATATCGTAAAAATAACTATACACACTGGAAAACAAATTGATATGCTGTTTCATCTGATTTCTGAAAGAGTGCACATGATTGCTACACCATGGTTTAAGCAAAAGAAAATTGCCTAGTTATTGGTTGTCTAAAAAAAGTACAAAGGGCAAATACTACTAATCACTACCCCACAAAACAGTAAAATGCGAATCATAAAAAATAAAAGATTACTAATGCTTTAAATCTTACCATATTTCTGTATGCTAAAAGAAGAGGCGGGTTGCCTATTGCCTAGAAAGAAAAGCAAAATTCTGAAGAGATGAGTGCCCTGCATACATGGATTTAAAGAATTATATAGCAGAGAGAATAAGCATATTGATACCTTATTTTGCATGTTGATACTCCAGGCATGCAGGGTTCCATCTCCCGAGCCTAAAATGTTGAAGTACAATTTTAACATTACACACGGCACGTCAATAAACTTTCAAAACTAGTATATCAACAGAATGGCTGTTAAAAAAAATAAAAATAACATATAAATATATAAATGAATAGTCTGCTTAAACCAATATGACTTGTCTTGCTATCAACCAATAGACAAAAATGGGGTATACTACTGGTATACATGATATGAAATCAGCATCAGGTGCTTAAAATTGACACAAGTCTCAAAAAGCCACACTAAAGATGCTCACAACCACTGATTGAAAATAAGGCACAAACACAAATAGAAACACAAAAACAACATCATGTACATAACAAAATACTTCAGAAAAAGGTTTATATTAAAGATGTCAGAATTTAAGTTAAACACTTTTGAACTTCTGGAAGTTAATAGAGAATGTTTTTGCTTTTGCAGTGTGTTATAAAAACTAGATTTTCAATGAAGCATTCATAATAGGCACTAAAATTTACTATCATTCTCTGCACCTGTTTCATTATTTAATAAAACTTATGTTCGAAAAGCAAAATCAATCAAAGACAAGTTAATTAGCTGCTCTCCATTGCACAATATGATATACTTGAGGACCTTGTGGAATCTATTTTTTATGGTCTTGGACCCATATATCGACTCTTTTGTCCATGCAAATGAAGCAAGAATGGAGCCGATTTCGTTTGATGATCTCAAGGGGCTCTTGCTTAATGAAGAGCGTCAACTGAAGAGGGATTCTATGTATGATGCTTTTGGTTTACTATCAACGCCATTTGCTCACTTAGCAGTTTGATAGCCCTCTCCTAATATTTCAAGGGGCAGGGGTGGAGGTTGCATTAACAGGTCCCACGGAGCTTCTAGTTCGGAGCATATTTCTCACGCAATTCTGCTTCTCAACAGTCCAATGCTCTATCACCAAGGAATTATACGGGGCCTCTTATTTGTCACAGTTGCGGTGGCATGACTCCGCCACTGCGTGCGTCATATATTACAGTGGAACATCATTGTAGAGTGAACATTAGTCATTTTAAGAACAATTGATAAGCAACTGCAAGAGTTGAATTATAGGTTTAGTGGACGAGCAATTGCGCTTTTAAATTCAAAATTTCATTGTTGATGCCCCTAAAATTCAAATTTGAAGAACTTATCCATATATGCCTAAATTGTGTGAAGTTCAGTTGATGGATCGTTTAATTCGTTTTATATTTTTTTTATATTGACTCATTCAGTTTTTACAGGGCAATGAAATGGAAGGTAAATTTTTTACGAGAGTACATTGGTTTATGTAGAAAAAGAAATAAATAAAAATTTTTGATTTAATTATTTCAAATTTCTAAAAAACAACGAGCGACACTTAAATAAAAGTGAATGACTATTTATTTTGGAACTTTTATATAGATAATGTGTTTAGGAAAAATATTCATAAAAATGAGGTATTTTGAGTTTTATTTATGGGAAAAGGGTGGTCAGCTACTAACCCGTAACAGTTGACTACAGGAGTAGAGTGATTCATGTTCTTGACGAGGCTACCGAGGACATCCGGAACAGGCTGATCCCGTAGCTGCCACTTGCGGGATCAACATCTAATCCTATAGGCAGCAGCTGCGGGATCAACCTGTCCTCCGACGACCTTGCAGCCTTTGGTTGTGAATTCCTCATGTGTGAACAGTAATTTTCTATATAAAAGCTACCCGATTGCACTACCAAGCTGCTTTCTTCAACTATAGGTAAATTTTATTTATTATAAAATACAGATATTTTGTTAAATATCAATTGTACAATAATATTAATAAAGCTAATATTGTGTTTCAGCTGGCAATCCTCTATCGATTTGAGAAGAAATAATAATAGTGATGTGAATGATTATCGGGTCAATTTAGACACACACATCTAATTGCACCTCCTTCTCCTTGGTAGCTAATTGAATGTCGTAGACGGCTTGGTTCAATATTTTGACTCGGATCCACATCTACTTGGTGGCAAGCCAAATCACTTTCTTGTGGATTTACGGATTGTCTCGACTGACTAGGATCAATATCATTCACATAGAATTGTTCTCTTACCTCAAAGTTTTCCATCCTTAATTCATCATTTGTCAACTGATAACTTGGTGCATACATTGGTAGATTGGCTCTTGCACTTCATTCACCAATTACAATAATTAATTTCACCAAATTATAATCTTCATATTTACTTAAATTATCATATATTGTCTCAATGTCATCGTCGTCTACCAAATCCACCGACGTCCAACATAATGATCATCGATTGTACATTGGACACTTTTAGATGATCCTGGACACTACTTCGTTCACACCTAAACTCAATTTAATATGAATTTTAAGGATCAATTTAGGAAGGGTTGGTTTATTTTTAATTTTCAGTATCCTTGTAATAACATTTGGACCGGATATGTCATATTAAAAACCTTTCAATCCATAGCTTACTTGCCCTCCCGTGTGCAAAAAAAAAAAATCAGTATATGTTGTCATCTTTCAATTACTTATAGGTCAAAATCAAATAATAAAAATTTTTATGTTTTAAATTTCTAATCTAAAAAAAAATATATTTATTTCATTATATTCAAATATTATTAATAGCATTTTCATTAGATTAAATTGTCAAATATTATAAAATTTACCACGACTAAGATAATAATTTTTCGATATAATTATATAAAAAATATCAAATATGTTAATATTATTACATATTATAATTATACATGCTTAATTACAAAATATCAGAATATAATACTAGAAATGTTTTATTAATCTAGCCAAATAATTTTGCATTACATTCTAATGAACATAGTATTTGGGCCACATATTATAATTGTACCACTTACAATAAGTTTTTTGATATACTGGCATAATATATCTGACTTTGCAATAATATTCATCATTAATATTTATTACATCTTTCACAAATATAAGAACTAATTGATGATATTTCTCAACCTCCTGTCTATTCCAAATTTTTATAATATATTTCAAGTAAATTATTGGAATTTTCATGCACAAAGAATCTACCATCTTCGCTTCAACCATAAGATATCCTTGCATGATAATTTATTGTAATTTTTTATTTATCATAATAATGTGATCAGATATTATTGGGCTATTTTCAACTCCGCAATTATACATATCATTCCATTTTTTACTAACAATTGTCCGTATAATATCACCTCTCATGGCTTTCGGAGCTAAATATGTATGCACCATCTATCATATAAAATTAATAGAATAAATATTATATTAAATTTAAATTTGTAAATTTTTTTATTTAACATGATATTTTATCAACTTAAAATTAGTCATACTAATTTATAAATATTTTAATTTATTTAGGTATACTTATAAATTAGAAATAAATAAGAAATTTATAGTTGAAAAATTACCTTGCTTTATCGAAAGATTTTTTGTTTATTGAATGTATACTACATGTAATTTATCAAATCAAATATAAAATTAATTTATTATATAAACAATTAAAACAAAAAGTATCAAATTAAAAATAATTACATTAAAAAATCTTACTCAATATTAATATTATGCTATACATTGAAATTGTAGTATATATTGCAAATGAAATTCTTTGCAAATCTGCTATAATTGTTGCAAATTGAACTTCTTTGCAGGGTGAATTGCTTTGCAAATAAGTGACTCCTTATATAGGCACTCGGACAATAAATTTTCAATACGTTACGTAATTGCTGGGTTGAAAAAATAAAAAAGTGGATTGAACTCGTAGTACTGGATTGCGGGTTCAGAGCCCGAACTCATTTCCTGTATCTACGGTATCAGGCCTCAATTATGCACCAATAATATCCCATTTCATGTTGAAGGTGGACCCCACTTCCTATTCCCGTAGAAGGTACCTATGGGATCACTGAAGGAAGCATCTTATGTTGGCGGATCCCACCTTCTCCATTCCCGTAGCTGACATCTATGGGAAGACAACATCCTATTTCCCCAAATAAAACCTAACTCACCCCTTCTTATAAATAATTTTCCTAAACATATTATCTGTATAAAAGTCCCATTTATTTTTTTGTACTTTCTAATAAATTTTATGCTAGTATATTATTGAAAATTTTAAACAATGTTATATTTGCTTTTCACGCACGTTGTATAATTTTATGTTACTTAATTACTTTGGTATATTTTTCTCCAAATATTTTAATCAAAGGTTCGCCAGTGATTGCTTAGGTGACAAAACAGGTTGCTTGCGGTGTAAATAACCTCGGGTTGCTCGCGACCGGACAAGCCTTTTTGTTGTAGTTTTCTATAAATACTTGTTGTGAATCTCCTTAAAATATTATGCCTATTTATAGTGCTATGTGGGTGGTCGTTAACTGGGGAAGGTACACTCAGAATCTCAAAGGTACATTCAGACGCGGTTAGTTCTAATGTTCTCTTTCTTCAACCATATTTTTACCCATTTTGGAGAATTGGGTTTCCTTTTCCTTCTATTTCTTTGGGTCCGTTGATTTTTATAGAAACTGGGCCTTTTGATCGATCGTTTGAGTTTTCTGGGTTCTTTCTTTTGTGTTCAGTAAACAAATAATTGAGTTAAAAGGTTCAACTGTGTGCACATAAAAGCATAAAACGGTTCTGAGTTCTTTTTTTCTATTGTTATTTCTGTCAACTGGTTTCATCATCAATTTTTCTAATGTTGTAATCCTTTGGTTGTTGAATTTTCCTTTTCCCTTTTGAGAGCACCTTTTCCTGTTGTTTTGGCTTGGTTGCAATTGATTTTTGATTTTAAGATCTCTATTGGGGCACTGTGATATAGAGTCTATTTCCAATTAATCCAATGATGGTCCCAGATGGTGTTCTTAATCTGCGAGAAAACTTCTCCAGTATGCCTTTTTTCCTATTATTCAAGGACATAAGGTAGTCTTAAACCCTGAAGGTCTTGTGCTTGTAATAATGCCAATATTAAGACTATTAGCTTATAGGTCATTATTGTTATCATCATCGTCGTCATCATAATCATTAAAATATTGATTGTTACTAAGGTGCACCTTGTTCCCTCTTATAATTTAGGCTTTAATTATAATTATAGTTACAATTTGTTTATTTTAGCTGTTATGATCATGACTTTGGTGACAAATTTATGTTTCTAATTTTTCGTTGATGGACTGTTAACCAATTTTGTAAATTCCTTGTGTAACCCACTATATGGTATTTTCAGGAATGTTTTCAAGAAAGATGAGTTAGGGGTAGAAATAGCGCAAATTGCAATTCCGGCAGCACTTGCTTTAGCAGCAGATCCTATTGCTTCTCTCATTGACACGGCCTTCATTGGCCACTTAGGTTTGTATTTATAGTCCTCCATCTTTAACAAAGACTGCTTGCATACTGGTACTTAATTGGTCTTGCTTATTTTGTTTTTAAACTTGAGCAGACAAGTACCATTAGAAAGAAATGAGGATATTCAACAAGTTTGATTCATTTTAGAATGTAAGAATATACTTACTAAAATGATTTTCTGCCTCTTTGATTGTTTCTGTTTTCTGCTTATCCTTTGTCAATAAACTTTGCTTCTCATTATCGGGTATAGAAGACTTGACAAGATACAAACTTTTTTCTGTCTGTCTTTATTATGCATGCACTGTAAACTATAGCATATGCCACATAGATAAAATTGAAAACCACAGAATAAGGCTCTGTATTCTTTTCGTTGTATTTTTTAATGTAAATTTGATTAATGGCTACACAAACGGTGCTGGAAGGTAGAAAGTATTACAAGAAAACTGACTTCCATATTATATTTCTCTCTTCCTATTCTCTTTAGATATCATAAGTAGCTCAAATGTTATGTTATTTGTAGGAGCGGTGGAGCTTGCTGCTGTGGGAGTTTCTATAGCTGTTTTTAATCAAGTTTCAAAGATTGCAATATTCCCACTCGTCAGTGTCACGACATCTTTGGTTGCTGAGGAAGATACCACTGGAAAATTGCATAACGATACAAAGGAAAATGCAACAATTGAAGATGGATTTGCTGTCAACAAAGAAATGGAAGAGCTGCTACCTAAATCTGGTATGATTCTCCTGTTTCCCCCCTGTGTTTGTTTTTATAAACAAATCTATGTCGATAGCTTGCATGTTGATAGTATGCATGATAATCTTGTTTCAATTTTTATTTTATTTTATATTCCCTGGATAAGATTGTTACTAGTAACATGTGACTTCTCTTGTTTCAATCTTAACCAGAGTCCACAAGCAAAACATCCCTTCAAAGCAGTTCTTTCACCAAAAGTAACTATGAAAGGAGGCATATTCCATCTGCTACTTCTGCATTGGTTGTTGGTTTTCTGCTTGGCATCCTCCAAGCTTTATTCCTTATATTTGCTGCCAAACCAATCCTGAACTACATGGGTGTATATTCTGTAAGTGTTATTAAAGCAGTGTTTGGCTATCCGGTTTGGTATTTGTTGCTGATTTCTCATTTATTTTTGTCTTCAATAACCTAAAGCTCCCATTAATAGCAGAGTTACATATTTTCTGGTACTACATCTTTCTTCCTTATTTCTTCTTCTTTTTTTTTTCTTATTATTATTCTTTATGCAGGATTCTCCACTGTTAATACCAGCACAACAATATTTAATATTGAGGTCTTTAGGTGCTCCTGCTGTTCTTGTTTCCTTGGCCATGCAAGGGGTCTTTCGAGGAATCAAGGATACAAAAACTCCTTTATATGCTACTGGTTAGTTGATTCTCTTTGCTGCATTTCTCTCGTAAATATGCCACCTTTGATGCATTGGTGGAAGATTGCCATGAAAAGGAGTTTCGTATAGTCTTTCAGATTTGAATTAATGTTATTTTCCTTCCATGTGTACAAAATGATTTATGTGTTCCTAAGATCATTGCAAGGAAGAGTGATAATTCTTGCTCATGTTTATCGTTGCCTTCAATGGCAATAATCCCATTACTGGGGAGTGAATTGTATCTCAGATATTATGGAATGCCATACTGAGCAAATTGTCTCCAGGGAGTATCAAAGACATACCCGATCAATGAAAAACATTTTTCATTTTATATGAACAGTTACCTGGTACTGTTAGTTCACATTTTGGGACAAAATTTATGTGGTTTCTACAATGCATTTGGGATTGTAATTAGAGGCATACCAGTGTACTATCCGAGTCAGTATCACGAATATTCCTTGGGTTGAAATTCATACTCACCTGCTTAAATTTATATGGTTTATTTTATTTTATTTACTTTTCAAATGATTGTAAACGACTGCTCATCTGTTCCTAGTTTTGTTTTTTGGTTACCAGAACAAAATGTTATAAATACATATTACTAATTCAAACATCACTATTACACTTTTTGGTGATTTAGTTGTGGGAGATGCAGCAAATATAATATTGGACCCAATATTTATTTTTGTATTCCGGCTGGATGTCAGCGGTGCCGCCACGGCTCATGTTATTTCTCAGTAGGTCCCTTCTCTCCTGATAGAGGTTTCACTCCTTTTTTCTTGTTTCTAATTCATGACCTGAACTTGATTTGTGAGAACTATTTGGGAAAGATGCAATGGTTCACTGCTTTCATATTTCTCTTTAAGGTACTTGATCTCCCTGATTCTGCTGTGGAAATTAATTGAACATGTTGATTTGTTACCTCCAAGCTTTAAAGATCTACAATTTAGTCAATTTCTCAAAAATGGTAAGGTGTTCTCTTTTTGGCTTGCTTCTTCTTTTTCTTCGGTGTTTGTGTGCATTCATATTTTCCAACTTCCTGAGCATTCATATCTGCTATTTCACTTATTAATGCAAAATACTATTTTATGTGTTGTATTAAGGATTTTTGCTGTTGATGAGGGTAATAGCTGCAACATTCTGTGTCACCCTTGCAGCATCATTGGCTGCAAGACATGGATCTACTTCAATGGCTGCATTTCAGGTTTGCTTGCAGATTTGGTTGGCAACTTCTTTGCTTGCGGATGGGCTGGCTGTGGCTGGACAAGTAAGAATTCTTTCTTTTGAGAGAAGGAATTTACATTGGTTCATAATTTCATTTCGATTCTAAAATCTCTTCATGAAATAAACCACCATATGTTTTCACTCTTTCAGGCAATCCTTGCTAGTGCATTTGCAAGTAAGGATTATGACAAGGTCAAAGCCACTGCCTCTCGTGTACTGCAGGTGTGCATGATAATATTTTAGCACTAAAAATGCTCTTTTATCTGCAGACTTCTTAAATTATTTATTGCTTTACTGCAGTATGGTTTGCTCCTAGGTCTTCATCTTGCAGTCATCCTTTTATTTGGATTACGGTATGCTACAAGATTATTTACTGAAGACAGCAATGTTTTGAACCTTATTAGCGTGGGCATCCCGGTATCTTTCACTTCCACTGGAATACGATTGCTTCTTTTCTATACCATGAATTCTGGATTGTTTTGAGTAAGACTTTCTATTTTCGCTGATTAGTTTGTGACAGCTACTCAACCCTTAAATGTTCTTGCCTTTGTTTTCGATGGCATCAACTATGGAGCATCAGACTTTGCATTCTCTGCATATTCAATGGTATCTCTTCTCTAGTAAATCTCAAAATCCGACATTTTATGACTTTATTTGTAACTCTTCTCTAGTAACACAAGCATTATCCAGGTTTTGGTGGCAATAATGAGCATTATATGCTTATTGATACTATCCTCTAGTCATGGTTTTGTTGGCATCTGGGTTGCGTTGACGATTTTTATGACTTTACGGACATTTGCGGGATTTGTGAGGTAAAAGCAAGTCTTTGGTTTGTTGCATTTGATCTGGGATTTTTATCGTTCTCTCTCTGTGTCTGTCTCTAATACTTTGTAGTTCTGAACCTGCAGAATAGGAACTGGAATGGGACCATGGAACTTTCTCAGGAGATGATCTGCTTTGCTATATATATTGTATATCCATATCGTTAGACATATTTCTTTTACTTGCCTGTCTTGCTAAGGAAATTGGAGAAAATCGAGGAAAAATGGGAATATGGCAAGACAGATTTACACACAAGTCGATATGAAATACGCTTTATTTACTGTTTTATCAACTCAGAAGCTGATGAAATCCTCAACTCCAAATTGTTGGTGCAGAGATAGTAAGGATGGGTAACTACAAGGCAGGTATAGCTCAATGGCTCTTGAAGATGATGAGTGATCCTGTGTAGATTATATCTTAGCAGAGCAAATATGGATAGGAATGTGCAGTCTTCTTACTCTCCCCATTCATTAATTGTTTGGTTCCTTCACTTGTTATTAGATTTGGGAAGTTACATTTCTCAAGTTTCTTCATGTATTTTTGGTAAATTTTTGAACATTGCTTCTTCAAAAATCTTGTATTAGAAATTATTGTAGGTTTTAAGTTGTTCAAAGACTGTTCAATCTCATTGAAGAGTGATGTCCCTTTAGTAATTCAGATGAAAAAGATTTTCAATTTTAGTTCAACATAATTAGCGAAGGTCAAGGTAAGATTTCCCGTCCATATTGCTTATTAGTGGCTCAGCCTATAAAGCTGGGTTGGGAAACAGATTTGCCCGTCCTTGTTGATCTTTACACCTTGTTTGGATCGTCGTTTTGGTTATGGTTCAATGGGCTGTTTGGAGAGATGGGTTCTTTATAGGTTTCCATGGTTAATCGATGGATTCATTTTATTCAAATTTTAAAGGGGTTTCTACACAAATATCACAATATATATATGTTGGCTTGTGTTTTTAACTTATAATAAAATTCAAATTTAAATTTTTTTGTTTTATAACTTCTACTTTTTCAATATTCCTCTTTCAAATATGCACAAAATGAAATTTTTCTAAGTTTCCCTTTCAACAGTTACAATTAAAAAATAAATTTCCTCAAAAAAAAAAAACAAAAATACATGATCGTTTTCTTCTATTCATGTACAAATATTCAAATCATTCACATAAATCGTAATCCAACCATATCTACTGCGATTATTTCTCACAGATCGTAAATTTAGAGCACTTTGATTTCATAATATCTTCAGCTTCCTATTATTAATACAAGTTTTATCTTCTTTCTACGATATAAACAATCTAAAAATTTTGCTAATTCTCTCCTCTCTTTATTTTTACCTAAATTTCAAAATAATAGCTTTTGGTTAAATTGAGTATACATAATCCATATTCTGCATTATGTTTTTATCTATCCATATTACAAATCTTATAATTGTTGCTACTTCGCTTCCAATTTACTTAAATTTATAAATAATAATTTTGCATGTGTATTATGTTTGCTATAATATTATGTATGCGATATCTTTTTATTTATATTTTCATTACAAAACTTAAAAATATTTTTAATTAACTCTTATTTCTTTAATTTGTTAGATTTCATCTTATTTAAAAGATTTCATGTTTCTTTAAAAGCCTATAGACACTATTTTTAGTTTGATCAAAACATGAGTATGGTGTATCATATTATACATTGTAATTAGATCAATTTCAAAAATTAATATACTGCATTGTAAATTGAAAACACAATTTATTGAATTTTATAAGAAGATAATATACTGTATTGAGTTCATCTTATTCATTTTTTTACAAAGTGTAATACAATTTATTGAGTTTTATGAAAATAATATACAATTTATTGAATTTTATGAAAAAATATAAACTGTTTAGTTTTGTAAAAACAAAATACACTCGATTTATTTCATGACAAAAGACAATATGTTGTATTTAATTTTTATAAAGTTTAATATAGTGTATTTAGTTTGTATCAAAAGCTAATACACTGTGTTTTGAGTTTTGTTAAAAGAAAATACAGTTTATTATGTTTTGTAAAAATAAAATACAGTATATTGAGTTTTGTGAAAATAAAATACACTCTATTTATTTCATTACAAAAGACAATACACTGTATTTAATTTTTTTAAAGTTTAATATAGTGTATTTAGCTTATATTAAAAGCTAATACACTCTGTTTTGAGTTTTGTTAAAAGAAAATACACTTTATTGTGTTTTGTCAAAAGATAATACATTATATTTAGTTTTGTGAAAATAAAATACACTATATTTATTTCAACACAAAAGACAATATACTGTATTTGGTTTTTGTAAATTTTAATAGAATATGTTTAGTTAGTATCAAAAGCTAATACATTATGTTTTGAGTTTTATTAAATGAAAATACAATTTATTGTGTTTTGTAAAAAGAGAATACATTCTATTGAGTTTAGTGAAAATAAAATACACTATTTATTTCATAAAAAAAACACACTATGTTTGATTTTTGTAAAGTTTAATACAGTGTATTTGGTTTGTATCAAAAGCTAATACATTGTGTTTTGGGTTTTATTAAAAGAAAATGCACTTTATTGTGTTTTGTTAAAAGAGAATACAAGGTATTTAGTTTTGTGAAAATAAAATACAATCTATTTATTTCATCATAAAAGACAATACACGGCATTTGATTTTTGTAAAGTTTAATATAGTATATTTAGTTTTTATCAAAAGTTAATACATAGTGTTTTGAGTTTTGTTAAAAAAAATACACTTTATTGTGTTTTGTGAAAAGATAATACAGTCTATTGAGTTTTATGAAAATAAAATACACTATTTATTTGATTACAAAAATAATACATTGTATTTGATTTATTTTAAAGTTTAATACAGTGTATTTAGTTTGTATCAAAATCTAATACACTCTATTTTGAGTTTTATTAAAAGAAAATAAATTTTATTGTGTTTTGTGAAAATAAAATACAATGTATTTAGTTTTCTAAAAATAAAATAAACTTTATTAATTTCATGACAAAAAATAATATACTGTATTTGATTTTTGTAAAGTTTAATACATTGTATTTAGTTTGCATCAAAAGCCAATACACCGTGTTTTGAAATTTTTTAAAAGAAAATAGACTTTATCTTGTTTTGTGAAAAGAAAATATAATCTATTGAGTTTTGTGAAAATAAAATACACTCTATTTATTTCATTACAAAAGATAATACTTTGTATTTGATTTTTATAAAGTTTAATACAGTGTATTTAGTTTGTATCAAAAGCTAATACACTGTATTTACTTAAGGTAAAAAAATTAATATTTTGTATTTAGTTTTCAAAAAGTTTATTACATTGTATTGAGTTTTATAAAAAAAATAATACAATGTATTGAGTTTTGTGGTAATAAAATACAGTGTATGGAAGTTTGTTAAACAATAATACAGTGTATTTAGTTGATGTTCAAAAGTCAATAGAGTGTATTACACTTTAATAAAACTTGTTACATTTTATTATATGTTATACAGTATAATATTTTTATATTTTGAAACAAAATGTGTTAACTCTCGTGCAAAAGTTAAAATTATTCTCTGATTTATTTTACATTCATGTGCATATAATCCTGACATAATAGCAAAATGGACATGATAGCAATATTAATTCAGCATGGAGGGCATTGGAATGTGAATCAAGAATATGAGAATTTTGAACTGAAAGGCATTTTACTTCCATTGACTTGCAACCACGAACAACTATCGAAAATTATGTCAAAACATATGAATATAAATGTAGAATACGATATCCTTGATATGAAGTACAAACTAAAAGCAGGATATCCACCACTAAAAGTTGATGATGTATTCCTTCTCTTTTACATGGAACTAAAAAAGAAAGAAGTAAATTTTACAACTTATCCTTTGTGCATCACATTTCTATAAAATGCTATCCTAGGTAATATATAAACAAATACTTTTAATTTTTCATTTCTATTCTTAAATTCATTTATTCAATATCCAAATATATTATATTTATATAATGTCATTTAACTTGGTTTAATATATTGTGTTTGTTACAATGTATTAAATTTTTTATATAAACTAAATATAGTATATTAAGCATTGATAAAACTCAATACATTGTATTAGAGATTGTATAAAATTGAAAGCACTGATGTAATTTTTTATAGACAAGTTAATTACATCGTATTAGCTTTTTTGAAAACTCAATTAATACATTGTATTAGTTTTTTATAACACTCAATACACTGTATTAAAATTTAACAAAAATAAATACATTGTATTAACTTTTATACCTCAAATAAATACATTGTATTAACTATTAACACAAACTAAATACATTGATTAAATTTTATAAAAACTAAATATAGTGTATTACCTTTTGTACATGAAATAAATACATTGTATTTAGTTTTGATAAAACTCAATGCACTGTATTTTTTCACAAATTATAATATATTATATTTTCTTTTGAAAAAACTAAATAATATCACCACAAGAAAAAGGATTTTTAGGGACCATATATTAGTAACCAGTCAAATTTTTATTCCTTAAAAGTGTATTAATAAGGACCAGTTTTATATCTTTTTCCCAATTTCCAATTTTTAAATTTTAATAAGGAAATGTTTTAAACTAGTTCTTATTTCCTTAAAAGTATGTGTGTGTATACACACACACACACACACACACGAAATGTTAGGATTATTATTTATGTATGTTTCTATTATTTATGAAGTGTATAATACAATTGAATTTACAGAATTAAAAAAATTATTTATTTTGAAATCAATATAAGTCATTTACCTTTTAGTGACCAGATTAGATATCAAAATTACGATCTTTATTAACCTTTTAGTGACCGAATTTACATATGGTCTTTAAAAGTTGGATAAAATCTTATCCTTTTTGAATTTTAGGGATCAAATTTTTTATTCTTATAAAGTTTGATTAGTCACATGCCCTAATCATTTGGGATAAGAAATCTGGTCCTTAATACTTTTTGAATACCAATTATTTTAGTCCTTAAAATATTATAAGGACTAGATTTTTGGTCCCTAAAAATTGAAATGGCCACGTGAGGATAATTTTTAAAAATAAGAAATTTGGTCCATAATACTTTTTAAGGACCAATTATTCTGGTCCTTAAAACATTTTAAGGACCATATTTTTGGTCTCTAGAAGCTGAACTTGTCACGTAAGGATAACCCTAAAGGATAAGAAATATGGTCATTAATACCTTTTAAGGACCTAATTATTTCTAGTCCTTAAAAAATTTTAAGGTCTAGATGTAATATCTGCTCCTTGTTAGTCATTAGTAGCGGAGCCTTTAAAGACTAGTTAAGGATCAAATTTTTAGTACCTATTGACCTTTAAGGGCTAGTTTTTCACTTTTAAGAACTAGAATTCTGGTCCTTGAAGTTCATTTTTCTTAAAGTGTATGTGTTACACTATATAAACACTAAATTCAATTTATTACCTTTTTTAAATTAACTAAATACAATGTATTAACATTTCATATAACTCAGTACACTGTATTAAATAAATACAATGTGTTAACTTCTGAACATGAACTAATAAAAATGTATTAGACTTAATCAATACTCAAAATAATAAATACATATTATCTTTTTTTACTTTTTTAATTGATTTTTTATTTTTACATTAAGTGATTTCTCAAACACAATACTAGCTGAAGTTTCAGTAATTAAAAGTAAGCAAGCAGCATCTCCAGTTCCTTGATTGATGAAGATTTAAATTTTAATGATACTAGCACAAGCTTGATGGAATATATGAGCAATCTGAGCAAAAATAAAGTTCATGAATTAATTAGTAACAACGAACATATTCCAGAAGAAGATAAAGAGCTCTATTTTGGAATCATCAATAATGATATGAAATGATGAAATTGAAGTGGAATAGATTTACAAAGATAAAGACACTCTCAGGAAATTAATTAGTTTTTTTTCAATAAAATATGATTTTTTAATTTAAGGTACAGAAATCGTATTCTAGAAGATACTTTATTTGTTGCATAGATGACAACTGCTATTGAAATTTGAACGCATCAAAGAAAAGGGGACACACAAATATTTAAAATCAAAAAATTTATATCTAATCACACATACAATTTTGAAGTTAGACTAAATAATAAGAGGCTGGCCGCTTCAACCTTGATTGGTGATATTGTTAAAAATAAATATATGAATGTAAAGACTATATATACTCCAATAGACATCATATGCGACATGTAAAATGATTATGGAATCAATATAAATTACTTAAAGGCTTGGAGGTCCAAGGAAAAGGCTTTGCAAAACATAAGAGTTAAGCCATCTGATTCCTATTCACTTTTGCCTAAATACTTATACATGCTAAAAATATAAAATAGTGGATCTATTTTGGATTTGGTAACCAAAGATAAGTCATTTCACTATGTTTTCATATCCCTAGGAGCATCTATTAAGGCTGGGAACATTATATGCCATTTGTAGTTATTGATGGTTCCTTTTGAAGTCGATATATGGGGGAACAATGATCACAACATCAACACAAAATATAGCAGGTAAAATATTTTCGTTAGCATACTCCGTAGTTGAATTAGAAAATGATGCATATTGGGAATAGTTTTTTATAAAATTCAGACAGAGTTATGGATTAAGACCTAAAATGTGCATCAAATCAAATAAACATAAGAGTATAAATAATACCATGAAGAAGGTATATCCAAAAGTTAGTCATTGCATATGCATTTATAATCTGTTGAACAACGTTAAAAAGAGATTCAAAAAAATACAAAAAATAATTAAGGAACTGTTATTTGCAGTAGCTTCATTATATACAGAAAATGATTTTCAACATAACATGAAAGAGCTGGACAAGGTTGATGCACGTATTAGGCTATACCTACAAGATATTAGGTATGAGAAATGGTTAAGATTATACTATATGAGCAACTGATGTTCAACTATGACATAAAATATTGCTAAGTCTATGAATGTAGTAATGAAATCAGCAAGAGATGTAACAATTGTGCCATTACTTGAGTACATACATGTTTTAATCCAAGAATGGAGTTGCATTAATAGAGACTTAGCATCAATAACTTTCACAATCTTACTCAAAAACCACAAAGATGATTTGTACAAAAATTACATTTTTTCACTAAAAAAAGGTATGTTACTTAAACTTAAATGTATAAAATTTTTATTTTGTATTAAATTCTGTTTAACTTCTACACAGTAATAAATACATTCTATTTCAAAATATAAAACTTCTGTATTGTATAATATATAATGCAATGTACAATTTTTTCTAAAACGAATTACACTATATTAAATTTTAACATTAGATAAATACAATGTATTATCATTTGGCAAAGCTAAATATAATGTATTTTTTTCATAAAACTCAATACACTATATTTTTTTATAAAATTAAATAAATTTTATTACACTAAAAATACTGAATTAAACCTTTATACTTGAACTAAATACAGTGTATAAACTTTTGATACAAACTAAAGATACGATATTACATTTTATAAATACTAAATACATTGTATTATGCTTTCTACATTAAATAAATACATTGTAATATCTTTTGTAAAACTCAATATACTATATATTCTTTTCACAAAAACTAAATACAATGTATTATATTTTGAAAAAACTTAATACATTGTATCAAACTTTAAAAAAATAAAATAAAGTGTAATAATTTTTTTAAAATAAACTATATATACATTGTATTAACTTTAATACAAACTAAAAACTCTAAATTAAATTATATAAAAATTAAAATAAAGTGTATTAACTTTTATACATAAATAAATACAATGTATTTTCTTTTGACAAACTCAACACAATTTATTTTTTTCATAAAACTAAATAAATTGTATTAGAATTTATTATACAATGTATTTAATACACTATATTAACTTTTGCATAAACTGAATAAACTTGTGCACTAAAGTTAATACAATCTATTTCAAAAATATAAAAATACAGTGTTTGATTAATTGGTACACTTTATTAACTTACAAACATTATCTAAATATAATATATTTTCTTTTGATAAAAATAAATACACTGTATTTTTATATAAAACTCAATATATTGTATTTTATTTTCATCAAACTCAATAAATTATTTTAAATTTTATAAAAACTGAATACAGTGCATTTACTTTTGTACATAAATAAATTTAATGTGTCAATTTTTACTAAAATATATTATACTTTTGTTGACTTCTGTACATGAGGTAAAGACAATATATTTTTTTGATAAAATTAAACACACTATATTTTTTTTTCATAAAATTAAATATAGTGTATTTTTTCCTGAAACAAAATAAGTTGTATTACACTTTAAAAAACTGAATATATTTTATTAACTTTTTAAGATGAACTAAGTACACTACATTGTTCTTTATATGTAAAATAAATATAATGTATTTTCTTTATCACAAAATAGAATAAAAATGTTTTTTCTTTTAACAAACATTAATATATTATATTTCTTTCATAAAATACAATATACTGTATTTTCTTTTAACGAACTCAATACACCGTATTTCTTTTCACAAAACTGAATAAACTATATTATATACAATACATTATATTCAATACACTATATTGACTTTTCTGCAAACTGATTAAACTTCTGCACGAAAGTTAATACATTCAGTTTTAGAAAAATATAAAAGTATGTCATTATATAATATGTAATATAATTTGTAAATTTTACTAAAATGTATTACACTGTATTTACTTTTGTAGATGAGATAAAATACAATGTATTTATCTTTTGATAACACTAAATACACTGTATTTTCTTTTTCATAAAATCAATAAATTGTATTACACTTTATAAAACCTGAATACGTTTTATTAACTTTTTAAGATGCAAAAAATACAATATATTTTCCTTTTTGGATGAAATAAATACAATGTATTATCTTTTTAGATAACTATATATACTGTATTTTTTTTACAAAACTCAATACAGTGTTATATTTTGATAAAACTCAATACACAGTAATAAAATTTATAAAAATAAAACACATTGTGTTAATTTTAAAATCTAAACTAAATATAGTGTATTATATTTGATACAAACTAAAAATGCTATTAAATTTTATAAAAACTAACGTACAGTGTAACTACTTTTGTACATAAATAAATATAGTATATTTAATATATTGCATCCAAGATTATAAAAAATTGACAACACAATTTTATTGTTTTACACCAAATAAATATGTCATATTAGCTTTTTACATAACTCATTATAGTGTATTCTTTTTTATGCAAACTAAATACATTATACACTAATACAGGTGAAGCCATCCAGTGATGTTCAATTTACTATTTATCATTTTCAAAACACATATGTCATGAATATCAAGAAAAAAATATGTACATGAAATAAATTCCAACTAAATGAAATGCCTTATCCTCATGCATTAGCAGTGATAAGAGATAGGAACTTGGATCCTTATGCATAATGCGCACCTTGCTATACCAAAGATACAATGATAACAATATATAAAGAAATTGTTAATCCAATACTAGATCAATCTACATAGAAGATGCTTACAAGTATTTAAACAAAAGTTGTATTAGCACTAAGCGAAATAGTGAGATCTAGCAGAGCAAAAAAGAGAAGAATTAAAGAAATTTGGGGAAATAGAAAAATAAATAAAATGTGATAAATGTGGAAAACATGGCCACAATAGAAAAATATGTAGAGATATTCCTAAGAAATAAAATATTCAGAATTTCCAATATTCATTTCAATTGTATATGTAAATTTGTCTTTATTCATAATACACTATATTCACTTTTTCATCAAACTAAATACAATGTATTAAGTTTTGTCAATACACTGTATTTTTTGTCACAAAATATAATACACTTTATTTTCTTTTAAAAAAAGTCAATACATTGTATTTCTCTTCATAAAAGTAAATAAATTGTACTAGAGTTTATAATATACTGGATTAGCTTTTGTACAAACTTAATAAACTTGTGCACCAAAGTCAATATATTATATTTCCAAAGTATTAAAATATGTTATTGTATAATATGTAATGCAATGTGGAAAGTTTCACTAAAACGCATTACACTATTTATGTATATGAGATAAACACAATGTATTATCTTTTGATAAAATAAAATATACTACATTTTCTTTTCATAAAACTCAATATACTGTATTTTTTATAAACTCAATAAACTTTATTACACTTTATAAACCCTAAATACATCTTATTAACTTTTTAATATAAAGTAAATACAATGTATTTACCCTTTGTAAATGAAACAAATATAATATATTATATTTTACAATATTCAATACACTGTATTTTCTTTTCACAAAACTCAATATAGTGTATTAGCTTTTAAATAATTGAATTAAATAAACTATGCATATAAACTAAATACAATGATACATTTTTAGTAAAATTCCAAGCATAAAACAATAAATAAAAAAAATATATATATAAAAAATGTAATTACAAAATAGTTGTATAAATAATAATTTGAAAAAAATAATCTAGTTCTATTCTATCCATCACAATTTTCTTATTTAATCTTTTTCTTTTCACCTTCTTTCCATCTTTTATTTTTATTTGATCCTTGTCTGCATCACTTTCAATGGTTCCTTGTTGCGTACCAATCCCATACAAATACAATAGAAGACCTAATCTATCCCTATATTTATCTATATAAAAATTTAAAGGCATTATTTTTCCTTTGATGAAATATTCGCAAACATAAATAATTTTTTTCTCTTTTACTAACAACCTTTCCAAAATCCAATGGACCTTAGCTACATTTATTAGAAAAAATATATGGTCCACCTCTAACCATGGTGTATTATAAACCATGAAAGTCTTGATCCCAAAAATATATTCAACCAGCATATCCCCAACATTACAGAAGAAATGTCCTTATTATTCTCATTATATATTTTGTATCTCTTTAGTAAAGTTTGGTTTGGTAAATGAACACTGTACATTGTCATCAACCTTTGCCCTTTTCTCATATAGTTAAAAATACATCTAAGTGCTGAAAATAAAAATAATAAAATATAATTAATATATAGATCAACAAAACAAAAAGTATAAAAATATAGTTAATGTACAAATATAAATACATTTAATTCTTATATTTAAATTGCTTATATATTAATATTTATTTATATTTAATCAAATATTGAATACAATGTATTATGTATAATTATATCGAATACAATGTATTTAGCTTTTGTAAAACTCAATAAGTGTATATAGTTTTGTCAAAAACTTAATACACAATATTTATTTTGATCAAAGACTGAATATATATTTATATAAATATACATACATGTACATACCGAATTACTAAGCTCTTTTCCAGTGTATGCCAAATCACACCATCATCTCGTCCTTTACACCAAAATGAAAATGATCGTTCAAAATTGAATACTTTTTGGTATAAACTTGCTCTTTGTCCCTAACAATAAACAAACAAAAATAAATTATAATAGTATAAAAAAACAAAAAGAAAAACTTTAAATAGATGTATCAAAATTCTTAATCAATTACTTGGTGGTCTTGATGTGAGCAGTATAGTTCATGTTAATTTAGTGTTTTATATTTATAATTATTGAGTGAATGTTTAATTTTAGTTATTTTTATGTGGAACTTGGTATCTTTTTTTTTTGTGTGTTTTGTGTGATTTTAGGAGTAAAGTAGAGAAAGAGCTAAAAGAAAGAGGTAAGTTGTGAAAGGATACCAAGGCTTTATCGCGAGCGCGGCAACCATAATTGCAAGCATGACCCAGAAAGGGAAAAAGAAGAAAATGAAGAAAAGGTGAAAGAAGTAGATTAATGGGACACGTGTTCTGTCGTTAGCATGACATACTTCGCGGGCACAACATAGGAAGTTATTGGTAGTTGAATTTCAAACAAAGTTTCAAAAGGACATGACTTTTCATTAAGTGTTGTGTACCTCTAAAAGGATGTTTGAAGAGATGCAATATTTTGCAAAGAGTCTATAAATGCAATGAAGATGAAAGAGAAAATGATGTTTTTTTAGATAATATAGACATATGATAGAAAGATAGAAAATTTTAAATTTTGAAAGGAAGACAAATAAAGAAGAAGAAGAAACATTTTATGAGTAAAGGATTAAAGATCATCTTTCATTTATCTTTCAATCACCTTATCTTCTTTGTAACATTTTGAATGATGTATTTTGGACTCTTGAACAATTATGCTAATATTTGTTTATTCTAATTAATAAAAGTATTCTTTAATTGCATAATTTCTTAAGAGTATTGTTTTTATGTTCATTATAAGTGAGAGTATAGTTCAAGAGATATATTCTTGCTTAAATCTATTAGGATTTCATTATCAAAATATTATTAGAGAGATCATGATGTTAAGATAATTGTTATAGGTTGATTTATATTCTTAAAATACTTGATTATAATCATATAATTCTGTAACAAGAGTTAAGGGTTGCAATTATATTTGCATATTTCAAGCAATCTATTTCATGTTAAGAGAGTGATCCAGGAATTTAATTCAACTTGATTTGCATATTAAAGATTAACTTTAGATTGAAAGAATGTTCAAGTTTCATATTAGTTAATACAAATAAAGAATTTTATATATCTTCTTAGATTATAATTAAAGTAGGGTTAGTTAAGATAATAGTGTTAATATAACATTATCAGTTTAAGCTTGTAATTAAATTAATGAACTTTGTAAAAAAGATAGAGATCAAGTCATAGTGAGTGATAACTAATCATTTCCTCGTGGGAATGATATCTTAAATACTAATCAGTAAACCATGCATTTGCGAAATTAGCACAATAAGCTTTTTTAGTTAGGTGTGTTATTTGCATGTTTAGTATAGGTATAGGATTTAGTTTGCATTATGTTTGTTGAAGCTTTAATACTTGATGATATTTGGAACTATTTGTTTAAAACGTCTTGTATTTTTGCGATTTTTGGTCTAATTGATGAAATTTTTAAGGAATGCTGTTGGATGTTGAGCATTAGGATTTGATATCAACCTATGGAGGGTTATGTTTGTGCAAAGAACTTTGATATAGGTTCTTTTTATATGTACCTTTGATTGTTTTAAGTGAAACATTGCTTTGAGTAGCTTTGAACCTTAATTTGTGAGATTTTGAGCCTTATGATGATATATTTTTCTTGTAAGAGAGCCCTTTTTATATTCATATACTCTAGAACTTGTTGCAAGTAAGTTTCAAGACTACATTTAGTATAGATTATGCATGAAAAATGACAAGGGCACTAGAATGAACCATTTTGACTTGCTTAAAAAATCATCCTTTTGACTTTAGGTAGCCAATTTTGAGCCATTAGCCATTTTTGTTTATTGATAAGCACATTACAACCTTAATCCACTTTTTGACTGCTTACCTTTTTCTTTTGGCATCCTATTTGTCGAAGGTTAGTTCTTGTCATATCATTTGAGAAAATTTTGATTTGTTTATTTGTTTGATGCTAGTTGTTAGTCCCTTGACATATATAGGTCCTAAGAAAGAAAAAAAAGAAAAAAACAAAAAAATAAAGAAATTTAAGAAAAGTAAAGAAAATACAAAAAAAACAGTGTTGGACATAAATAAAAAGGGATTAACGTAATCAGAAAAAGTCTTAGAATTCATATGTATCGTGTTATGCTTTATAAATTATAAGTCTCATGTGATATGGTAATTGCTCTTCCTTTCCACAACTTTAGTCACCGAACCAAAAGTTATCTTACCCTAACCCGAGCCAAGTTACAACTTTTATTAAGATCTTTTGATTTTGAGCATTAATTTGCACTAGTAGTGAAGATTTTTACTCAATTACAAACTTATGGCATATATGGATGTATTAAGGGAACGAGGGATGCGAGTAAAGTGTTTACCTTAAGTGAGCTATTCTAGGCAATATGACATTTGTAATAATCAATACATGTTGTAAGAAATTTGATTTTTAAGGTGCTTATATTCTTATGTTTTGTATTCTCATGGTTTTTTAGTTAGGTGTATATGGATGTTAATGTTTGATGTTCTATGATATTGTTTAGGAATTTGTTGACATAGACTTATATATTATGGGATGGAACTTGTTCTATATGTTTATCAAGTATTTATAAGGTATAAAAACTCTATGTTG
This sequence comes from Excoecaria agallocha, assembly GCA_037975025.1. Classification (NCBI taxonomy): domain Eukaryota; kingdom Viridiplantae; phylum Streptophyta; class Magnoliopsida; order Malpighiales; family Euphorbiaceae; genus Excoecaria; species Excoecaria agallocha. Next base: position 117,680,937 of record CM075806.1, on the reverse strand, counting down.
TTGTTGTATTTTGTGTTTTCTCTTTCATTTTAAGTTTTTGCTTGGGGATAAGCAAAGGTTTAAGTATGGAAAATTAATGTGAGTAGTATATTCCATGTTAATTTAGTGTTTTATGTTTATAATTGTTGAGTGAATATTTACTTTTAGTTATTTTTGTGTGGAATTTGGTATCTTTTATATTTTTATGTGTGATTTTATGACTAAAGTTGAGAAAAAGCTAGAAAAAGGAGGCAAGTTGAGCAAGGAAGTGAAGGCACTGTTGTGAGCGTGGCAACCATAGCAAGCGTTACCCAGCAAAGGGAAGAAGAAGAGAAGGAAGAAAAGAAGAAAAAGTAAAATAATGGGACACTTGTTTTATCACTAGCGAGACATACTTCGTGGGCACAACAGAGGAAGTTATTGGCAGTTAAATTTTAAACAAAGCTTTAAAAGGACATAACTTTTCATCAAGTGTTGTGTACCTCTAGAAGGATGTTTGAAGAGATGCAATATTTTGCATAGAGTCTATAAATGCAATGAAGATGAAAGAGAAAATGATGATTTTTTTAGATAATGTAGACATATGATAGAAAGATAGAAAAAAACTTAACTTTTGAAGGGAAGAAAAAGATCAAAGAAGAAGAATAAACATTTTATAAGTAAATGATTGAGAGATAATTTTTTATTTATCTTTCAATTATCTTTTCTTCTTTGTAACATTTTGAATGATTTCTTTTGGAATCTTGGACAATTATCCTAATATTTGTTTATTCTAATTAATACAAGTATTCTTTAATTGCAGAGTTTCTTAATAATATTATTTGCATATTCATTATAAGTGAGAGTATAGTTCGAGAGATATATTCTTGCTTAAATATATTAGGAGTTCATTATCAAAACATTACTGGAGAGATCATGATATTAAGATAATTGTTATAGGTTGATTTATATTCTTAAAACATGTGATTACAATATTCATCTAATTCTGTAGCGAGTTAAGGATTGGAATTATGCTTGCATGTTTTAAGCAATATATTTCATGTTAAAAGAGTGATATAGGAATTTAATTCTACTTGACTTGTATATTAAAGATTAATTTTAGATTGAAAGAATGTTCAAGTTTCATATTAGTTAATACAAATCATTAATTTTATTTGTCTTCTTAGATTATAATTAAAGTAGGATTAGTTAAGATAATAGTGCTAATATAACATTATTAGTTTAATCTTGTAATTAAATTTGTAACGGCCCAAATACTAAGTTAGTCGAAAATAGAATTTTCCGAAAGTGAATAGTAACACCAGGGTGAATAGTACCTTCCTGAGTCGAAAAATATTTTATTGGACCATTGAAATGAGCAAGTTAGATGGAGTCCAAAGATGTAATTTGGAATGAAAATGAGATCAAATTGACCATTAAAAGTCAAAAATAAGGAAAAAGTCACGGTTCCAGTTAAAATGATGCTTGGGTTAATTAAGAGTTTATCTGAGACTTTAAAAATAATACATGATCTTTAAAAATTATTATATTTTTCAGATCTATATTAAATGTGATGTAAAATTATATGGTAATAAAAATTAATGTTACGGTAACTTTGGAAATTGAAATATCGGACTGGTAAAAATGTATCAGACTGAAAAATAGTCTCCGAATGACTCAAAAATATTCATGAAGTATATTGAATATATTTTGAGAATTTTAGAAGTATTTTTAAGGATATTTGACCTCAATAAGTAAGAGAAAAATAAAGATTTCGGTTTAAATAGTAACCGGTCAACTACAATTTGACCAGGATTTTAAAAATAATAAATGATCCTCAAAAATTGCAGGAATTTTCAGTTAAGCCTTTTATGACATGTAAAATCATTTGGTGGAAAAAAATTAATTTTTCGGTAACATCAAAAATTTATTAATCGGACTGGTTGGATTGAATCGGACTGAAAACAGATTCCGATTGAGCCAAAATTTTCATGGAGGCTCAATAAATTATTTTAAGAATTATAGAATTAATTTTGAGTGAAATTGAACTTTGAAAATGAGAGAAATAATTTATGGAGGCTTATTGGGCTTAATAAGGCAATTGGGCTTGAGTTAGGTCCAACCAAGTTGGTTGGACCAAACCCAGCCCATTAAGAGCCTTATAAAAGGCTGAAAAATATGATGTTCTAGAAATCTCACCCAGCCTCTCATTCTTTCACGATTATTCTTCTTGGCCAAGTGAAATAATACAATTTTTCTTAAGTTCTTCATCTTTTCTCTAATTTTCTTCTTAAATTCAAGTTCCCTAAGTCAAATTCAGCTTCTCTAGTGGAATATGGCAGCTTCTAGTCTTCAATATGAGCAATAAAAGTGGAAGAAACCAATGATTAAAGCTTAGGTATTAAAATTGAGGTAAGTGAAAAATGAAGTTTTAATTTAATTTAAAGCTTCCAATAGGTTAATTAGGGTGTGTATGTTAGGATTATGTGGTTTATTTGAATTTAGAAAGCAAGAATTGATGAATTTTTGGCCATAATAGGAAAAATTTAAAGGAAATGGAATTTTCAAGGAAAATATGGAAGATGTGAAGAACAAGGTGTGGAGGAGATGAATTTGAGGTTAGTGTCCCTTAATTTTCATAAATTGTTCATGAGAATTTATGTATGTAAATATTTGATTTTATGTGATTATGTATGATTAATTGAAAAAGATGATATATATGTGTTATTGAGAATTTAAATTGATGAATGAAATATTTTTAGATAGAAAAAAAAATTTAGTTGGAAGGCAAGAATCATATTGGCCGAAATTTTATATGTGTGTATGTGAAGTTATTTTGGTTAAATGGTGAAGAAATAATGTAAATTGAAAGTAGAAATAATTTTAATGCTAAATTAATTTAATGGGAATTTTTGGAAATTAATAGAATATTTTTAATTTAAAATTTATATTATGTATAGTAAAAATATTGAGTTCTAATGAGAAAAAATGAATTTATGGCATAAACAATTTTAAGATAGTCCAATTAAATTATTGGAATAAAAAGAAAATAAAAAGGAATGGAAATAAAATAATAAAGTGAAAAAAGGACTTCAATGAAAAGAATTATAAGTATAGGGGCACAAGTGAAATATTATCAAATATTGAAGAACAAATGAGTATTGATGTCCATAAATTTTTATAGAATTTATGGGAGTTAAACGAATATTTTTGGAATAAATTTTAGTTAGGCATTATTTGAAAAATATGAAATTATGATGAACTACTACATAATTTATTGATTAAATAGTAAATTATTACGAAATAATTCACAGACTGTATAAGAAAAACAGACTGTAAATATAATGTACTAGTACAGTATTTACAAGTATTGTAAAGAATGAATAAATAAATAATTAAATAATAAAATGAAAAGTAAGTGAATATGTGCCCTTAGAATTAGTCTGGCAGTAAAAACTAGTTCTGGATATAGTTGGCTAGCCATAGGGATACCCTTTACCTCTGTGCAAGTCATGGCGACTTGCTTTGCTATGCATAGGATCTTTGATCTCCATAACTTAAGTATAAAGTGAAAGTGAAAAGTGCAATGTTATGGAAATGGTTCATTGGGAATAATTTCTCTTTTAGTGGAACTCATGGGGTCTATGTTCCGTGTATCCGGTCTGAGATTTTCTGTCAGGTCTGTACTAGGGGCATAATAAAAATAAATTGATAAAAAGTGAAAAGACAATGAAAAGTAAGAATAAAGAGTGAAAAAGGACTGAAATGAAAGAAAAAGAAAGTTTAGGGAAAAAATAAAAAATTTCCCAAAAAGTATAAAAAAATAAGTAAATTAAGTAAGAAATGCTTAAATAAAGATAAAATGGTCAGATAATAGTTAAATTGTCTAAAAAGTGAATTTTATTGTCAACTTTGTAAAGTTAAAAGACTAAAATATAATTTTATATGAAAAGTCAAAACAAAGATTAATTGATAATTTATAAGCCAATTAATAGACTAAAATGAGAGAATAAGAAATTAAAGGGCATTTTGGTAATTAAAGGTATAAAAAGGGTAAATTTGGAATAAATAAAAAGTTAAAGGACTAAACTAAAAAATTAAGTAAAGTTTTAAATTAAATTGAAAAACAGATTTTTAATAGCATATTATGCTTATTAAGACTTTTAAATGAATTTAAAATAAATGTTATGGTATATAGAAATACGCATATGAATATGTACGTATATGTACGAGTAATATAGGTAAATGAAATGTATGTATACGTGTATGTATGTATGGGTGTATAGAAATACGTAAGTGAATATGTAAGTATATGTTTATGTATGTATGTATGCATGCGACAATGTATGCATGTATATGTAAGAGCATGTATGTGATCATGTATGCATATATGATATGTATATGTATGCAGGTATGATATGCTATGTATGCATATATGATAGTATATGTATGCAGGTATGACATGCTATGTATGCATGTACGGTATGTATATGCATGTAAAGGATGTGGATGAATGTATGTATTGGTAGGTGAACATATATATATGCTATGTATATATGCACATCGAATGACTGTACGTATGAGTAAATTCATGTAAATGTGTATGTGTGTTTCGGTGATTTATTGTAAAAAGTTTGGGATATGTATTTATCACTGAGCGTTTCGATGCTCAGCACGTAGTTTGTTGACTGCGCGCAGGTCATGAAGACGATAGAATTTCATTGGCTAGTAAGGCAAGAGTAGACAAGTCCAAGAAAAGGAACAAGATAGGAAGTTGTTTTGGCATGTATATGTAGGTACGAAAAAATATAGTTACTGTGCAAGTATATGCTTATAGTATAAGAAATTTATTTGTTAATTATTGAGACACGGTTATGAGATTAATGATTATATGTTAAGTATCTATGTACAAGTATGTTTATCGGTACTGTTAAGAAAAAAATTTCACTGTTTCATGTATGGTTTGACATCCGATTACCGTATACATTGTACAGCTGTATAAGGGTGTTACAAAATTCATGAACTTTGTAAACAAGATAGAGATCAAGTCATAGTGAGTGATAACTAATCATTTTCTCATCGGAATAATATCTTAAGTACTAATCGGTAAACCATGCGCTTGCGAATTAACATAACAGGTCTTCTGAAGCAAACCCACATCAAAGCGCTTAAAAAATTCGGTTAAATTTGCATGATCTAGACTTTCTTTAACACCAATGTTAAATGGATAATTAATATCTTTGTTTTTTATAACACTATCTGACCCAAACTTGTTTACAAAAGGAGATTTAACAACCATGGATGGTTTGATATCCCTTTTGTGATCATCCAAAATAAAATAATCAAGAGGCTCTAGTGTAAGTATAACTTTTCCATGTTGGGCATCTAAATCCTGTAACAATATAAAAAAATATTTTGATTCATTTAATATATTGTTATGATAAAAAAGTATATATTTGATTAATTTTACTAACTTTGAGTTCTTCCTTATTAATTTGCATAACTGCATCTTGAATAATGTAATCAACTGTCTCATCTTCAAAATTTCTTATGAATGAACTCAACATTTGTCTCTCTTCTAGTTCAACTTGTAAAAAATGAATAGAATGTAATACATTGAATTTAGTTTTATAAAAAAAAGTAAATATAATGTATTAGGCTTATCAAACCACTTAGATATTCATGTATTTAAATTTTAAACAAATATTGAATCGAGTGTATTAGATTTTATTAAACTAAAGATAGTGTATTAAGATTAAGTAAAATTCAATATACTATATTTTCGTTTTACAAAACTCAATAAAGTGTATAAAATATATTGTATTAAACACTATAAAACTACAATACATTCTATTTATTTTTCTTTATGAATAAATATACTATATTTTTTTCACAAAACTCAATACACTGTATTTTTTTACGAAACTCAATATATTGTATTTTTTCATAAAATTAAATAAACTGTATTATAGATTATAATACACTATATTTAATACACTATATTGATTTTTGTACAAACTGAATAAACTTGTTGACGAAAATTAATACATTATATTTCGAAGTATAAAAATATTGCAATGTATCAAATTTTACTAAAACCCATTACATTTTATTGACTTTTCTACATAAAATAAATACAATATATTATCTTTTTTTCAAAATAAAATATACTGTATTTTCTTTTCACAAAATACAATACACTGTATTTTTTCATAAAACTCAATAAACTCTATTATACTTTATAAAAACTATTTGATACATTTTATAAACTTTTTAAAATGAACTACATACATTGTATTAGCTTTTGATAAAAATTTAAAACACTACATTATAGTTTATAAAAACAATGTATTTTCTGTTTCAAAACACAATACAATGTATAAACTTTTGTAACTAAACTAAATACAATGTTTAAGCTTTTGATAGAAACTAAATACATTGTATTAAACTTTATAAATACTAAAAATAATATATTGTCTTTTATACATGAAATAAATACAGTGTATTGTATTTTGCAAGACTTAATATACTGTATTTTTTTACACGAAACTCAACACAGTGTATTATATTTTGATTAAATTAAATACACTGTATTAAACTTTACAAAAATAAAATACAGGGTATTAATTTTTTAATATAAACAAAATACATTGTATTATCTTTGATACAAACTAAACACATACAGTGTATTAAGTTTCAGCAAAACTCACTACACTGTACGTACTTGGAAAAAAACAAAATGTATTAGTTACTAAGCATGCCATTACCACTAAAACAAAGTTTATTCATATTTATACAAATACACCTAAAAAATTAAAATATATAAAACACTTACTTATTTTTGAACATTTTGTTCTGTTTTCTTTTCTTCATTATCAACAATGTCTTTCTCAACATGCATATCCTTCTCTGTCTCAGAAATATGATTTGCATGTTTTTATCTTGTTCTTGTTTTTCTATATCTTCAAATGAATAATCAATAGGTTCTGATACTAAGATAATATATTTATTTCTGTCATGTAAATCTTATAACAAAATAGAAAATATTGTATTTCAATTAATATACAACTACAATACACACACACACACACACATTTAATTAATTTTAATAACATTTATTTCTTATTGTTCACTATGTTTGATCATTGTAGCTTGAATAATACAATCAAATGTCTCATCACCCATATTCCTTATGAATGAACTAGACATTTGCGTCTTTTTCCACGTCATCCTATAAAAAAATTAATATAATTAAAATATCATTTTAATATTTAGTTTGAGCAAAAACTCAATGTATTGTAATGTACATTAGTAAACTTTAGAAAACTAAATACAATGTATTAATTTCAATCAAATACCTTCATTATCTTTGGAAAAAAAAAACATATTGACTTTTGTACATTAACTAAATAAGGTGTATTAATTTTTAACAAAACTAAATACATATAATTTTCTTTTTACTAAACTCAATACACTATATTTTCTATCTATAAGACTCAATAAACTGTATTACACTTTATAAAAATATAATATGGTTTATTTACTTTTTTATATGAACTAAATACAATTTATTACACTATATTAAAATGTATTACACTGCATTGCACTGTATTATTTTCTAATAAAGCTCAATAATATGTATTATACTTTATGAAAACTAAATAAAATGTATTGAGTTTTGTACCTAAACTAAAAACGTTGTATAATCTTTTGATAAAAACTAAATACACTTTATTATACTTTATAAAAACTAAATACAGTGTATTTACTTCCGTAAATAAATAAATATAGTGTATTTAATCTTTATAAAACTTAATATATTGTATTTTTTTTATAAAACTCAATACACTGTATTTTCTTTTCACACAATAAATACAATGTAATAAACTAATTCAAATATTATACAAATATAAATAAAACATCAAAACTAATAAAACTTACTTCTTTTATAATGTTTTGATCTATTTTTGCTACTTCGTTATCATTAATGTCTTTTTTAGCATCCATATCCTCCTTTCATCAGAAAAAGGATGTACATAATTTTCATTATTTTTATCTTTTTATCCTCCTTCAAAAAGAGAACTAGAAAAACCCTGATGACATTGAAAATTTATGACTTAAAAAAATTTAATAATTATTACTGTAAAATTCATATAAAATGTATCACATACCAAAAAATTACATGAGTGTTAACACCACAATCTAGTTTTTGAGAAATTCTAGAAAGTGCTTCATAAATCTTTGCCAATTCTTCCTTCAAATCATTTTTCAAATGATATATATCTCCTTTTATGATTTTAATCTCTTCTATAATTATCTTTTGATAAAACTCAATACACTATATTAAATTTTACAAAAATAAAATACATTGTATTAAGTTTTACCAAACCTAATACATTGTATTAAGTTTCACCAAAAATCAATACAATGTATTATACTTCACTTAAACTGAATACAATACACTGTATATATTTTTTATCAAAAATAAAATCTAGTGTATTTAATTTAAATAAAACCTAATACAATGTATTTAGTTTAATAACACCTAATACATATAGTATTATAAACTCTAATAAAAATTTTTCCGTTTTGTGAAAATAATACAGTTTATTAAGTTTTGTTAAAGAAATATAGTTTATTATGTTTGTAAAAAGAAAATACAATGTATTGAGTTTTGTAAAAAAAAAAAACACTCTGTTTATTTATGTACAAAACCTAAAACATAGTGTTAACAACCTTGTTTATAACTTACAAACAATCGAAACATATATAAAAAATCTCATTCATCTCACTTTCGATAACAGAAAAAATCTATCAATTAATCACTCATTGTCAAAAATAATAAGAAAAATCAACATAAACAAAAATCAATGGAACAACCATCACCAACAAGAAATCATTTCAACCATAAAAAAAAAACTAAAATATTGTAAATATTAATAAAAAAAATAAAGAAATAATAATCAAGTGAAAAATAAAGAGTGATTTACTTACTATCGATTAATTAAAGCTTAATAAACTTTTGAAAACAAATACTCGATGAATTGTAATAACTCTCAAATACGTAGTCGATATCAACCAAACAACTTAAAAGATGAAATAATGAAGTTAACACAAGAATTTCTGAAGATAAGAAGAAAACCCTTAGATAGAGAGAAAAAACCTTCAGAGATTTGAATAAAAAACCGCCTTGAAAAATATTTAAGAGGGAATACGATATCCCCCCATTTTCCATCCCTAAAAGCCATTTTTCTTGTAGTGAAAAGGCTTGCACTTCTGAGTTTTTTTATTCATAAATCCATCCTGCACTTTTGACTGGTGGCAGTACTGAAGTAGTGTAATTAGTTATTGCCATTTTGTGTTGTTCACTGAAGAAAGAAAAAGTTTTATATACACAGATTGTTGGCGGGAAAATAACTACTAATCGACTATTAAAAAAACCATATAAAGACCAATAGGCAAAAGACAACTCATTGTTCCTAATTACATGATAGCCAAAGGTGCAAATTTGCTTTTAACGTTTAATAAAAAATGCAATTTTACTTTCGATACTTCAATGGGTGCAATAACATTATATCATTTTCCACGTTTTAAAATTAGAAGAATTTTGCTTCTCTTTCCGCAATCTCTTAACATGTATTATTCGAATAAGTAAACATGTGCGACACATCTTTTACTATGAGAGGTAAATTTTTTCCAATTTTAAAATATGAAAAGTAATGTTATGGTAACTGATACATTAGAATCGACCATTTTGTCAAACATTAAGAGCAAATTTGCACCTCCTTACGTAATACTAACTCAAGTAACAAACCTTAATACCCTGATTAATTGTTATCTATAAAAAATCTTGAGAGGTCTCATATATATATACAATGGATTACCCCCGTTCAGGAATAAAGGCATAAAAATTCACAATCTTAATGAATTAATTAATTAATACAACATTAATTAATTAAATTTTGCCCTTGAATTGGATTGTCTCATTGAACTAATCAAAGTACGCCTATACCACTAAAAATGTCAAATAACAACTCGAATTTGTTAAAATATATCAGATTATCCCCTTATCACTCTTCACGCGTCTTTCTTAAAGTGTTATATGAGAATAATTTGACATTTTTAACAAGTTCAAAAGATATTCTACCAATTAATTAGTTCAGGAATAATATATTAAACATTGATAATTTATAGAAATTTATATACTATCCCATTAAATTTATAATTTTTGTTTTTTCAAAGGAAAAAAAAAAGACTAGGGGACAGACAATTTGATAAAAAGAGAGATTTAATTAAGGAATTGTTATTAACCAAGATCATATAGAATATAACCTTGGTAACTTTTGCTATCAAACTCATTGAAAGCTACATATTTTTCTAATAAAATGAAAAATATAAGACAATATATGATTGGTTACTATACAAGACTAACCTCTTTTTAGATTAATTTGAATGAGCTTGAGCTTGGGCTGTTGTTAGGGATGCTCACGGGGCGGGGAATCCCCGACCCCGACGGGGACCCGACCCGAACGGGGCGGGGAATCCCCGATTTTTCCCCCCGCGGGGGCGGGGACGGGGATTAGAAAATCCCCGAGGTGTATTTCGGGGACGGGGGCGGGGAACGGGGTATCCGCCCCGCGGGGATCCCCGCCCCGATGTATTATTACTATTATATCCATAGTTTATTAATTATTTACCTTTGTGCCATTGACTATAAATACCTACTAATAAGCCCTAATTTCCTCCCCTACATTTCTTCTCTTCTCTCAGCCGCTCTCCTCTGCTACCGATCTTCACCATAACACCAAAGATAGAGAAGAGGAAGACAACTTCCCCACGCCGATGACGAAGACACCGGAGGTCAGGTTCATCGTTAAACTTGACGAGGTCACTGTCTCCACTGGCGAGGAAGACGAGGATCCTATGCTCGATCTGTATGCTTTCTTTCTCTTTTATACGCTTTCTAGGATTTTTTTTTATTTTCTTCTTTCATATTTGTTGCAAGGAAGATGTTATGGATTCGATTTGATTTCCGATGACTATGGAGTTGATGGTGGTCGTTTTTTCTTGTCTAGATTATTTACTTGCTAATCGTATTATTTTTGGTAATATTGTAATTTTTTGTGCCAGTTTCCCCCATTTTCTCCACCCTGGTTTCTAGCTTTCTTTTACATTTTGTCTGCCTTCTCTTACCTTAGGGAGCCAGGGATTTTTCACATGGGTCTATGGAAATTAATTGGCCTTTTGTGAAAGGATGGGAATCTAAGACTTGAGATTTGAGTAAATTTGGTTTCTTTTCGGGGTTTCAGCTCATGGGTTGTGGTGATTTTCTTCTAATTCTTCTTCTTCTTGGTTTGCATTTGGAAGAGATGAATGAAATAATGGGAAAAATAGCTACGTGTTTGGCTATAACGGAGAAGAAGCCTCACAGATCTGGTGGTTATGTGGGGATTTTATTTCAGTTATTTGATTGGAATAGGAGATTTACCCAATTTAACTTCTTTCTATTCCAATAAATAGTTACAGAGGGTTGCAGATTTTGTCTTTTTATCTAATTAAGTAGGTGTTTGGATGTAAAATTAACTTACTTCTACATTTGCTACTTAGATGGCAGCACCTGCTATGTAAAAAGTGATGGGCTTAAAAGAAGTTTGCATAGTATAGAGTCCACAGATTATCCAATGGGAGAAACCATGCCAGGTAAACTTCCGTTTTCAGCTAATTGCTCCGGCATGCATCTGATTTCTGGTTAAATATTCATAGCTCTGTTTCTTTCTGCTGACATCTTTGTTTTTGACATTTCATATTTTGATAAAGCTAGATTTCAGGTTTTCTTGGGCTTTAAACAATCTTATTTGAACTGTAATTGCCAATTCCAGCAGGTGATTCCAATGAAATTGACGAAGAGATTGCAAAAGAGTGGGAACACACACTTCTACAGAACACATTGGACAAGGAATTGCATGAATCGAATAGGCATTTAGAGGAGAAGGAGGTATATATTTTTCTTGTTTCATGATGATAAATGCCTATTTATTTTATGATATGGGAATTGAAAAAGTATATAACGTTATTTGCATAATTTTTTTTTTGGGTACTTTTAATCCCAATTGTGAATGCATCTGAGAAATTTTTAATTATATATTAAGGAAAAAAATCACATGAGGTGCTTTCTTCTGTAGATATTCAGATTAATTAAAAATTCTTTCTAACAAAGCATGTGATATAATCATAGTCATCTGTACAGCTGTGTGCATTCATCATGGTTATTTTGGCTGCAATTATTACAATTATGTGATCGTTAGTAATGTAATGGTTGGTTGGTTTAGAAGGTGAGAATGAATATATTTAGTATATTGATGGGGACAAAGTGTTCTTGAAAATTGAATGGGTGTGTGTTATTAATTGGGCCAGGATGCCCATTTTCTAAATCCTGAAAGGATATATATATATATATATATATATATATATATATATATATATATATATATATATATATATATATATATATATATATATATATATATATATATATATATATATTGGGTATGTGCTTAGATGATAAAACCTCCATTTCTAAATGCAACCAACAAACATGTCGTGGCTTCTCCATTATTAGACATCTATATCTCTACAAATTTGATTCTCTATTTCTTTAAGGCCTCGTGAAGGGAAGTTACGTTTTACTTTTGATAACAAACCTCATTTGATTGATACAAAAAACATAATTGTTTGCAGGAAGATCTGCAAGGGGCATATGGAAGATCTGCAGAAAGAGATTTATACTTATATAATTTACTACTGCAGCAAGAAAGGGATCGTTTATTAGCTGAAATTGAAAACATGTCAGCTAGTTCTGATGGCCAGACACAAAACTGCAACTGGTTTTCTTCATCAGTTCTGCAATATGGCTTTTTTGTATATCTTTTCCTTTTTTTTTATTTTCTTTAACCCTATTATTTGTGGCCAGGTCTGGAGAATTTGACCTATGGGAAACCTCATACATCAATTCATGAATGCATTTTCAGATGTTGTTTGTAATCTTCTTAGCAATTTGAGTGCTGTTGTGTTATTTTATAATTTGAATTATATCGAATGTTTATAAATATTTGTATTTGAATGGTATGAAACATGTTTAATTTTAAGTTATTAATTATTAAAATTTGTATTTTAATTTTATGTGAAATTTTTTTAAACAAATGAAATACAATTTATATGAAACATTTAGTTCGGGTCGGGTCGGGGATTCATTGAGGACGGATTGAGGGATTCCCGCGGGGAACGGGGATTCCCGCGGGGAACGGGGATCCCCGCGGGGCGGGGACGGGGGGATTTTTCTCCCCGTGTTCCAGTCGGGGGCGGGGACGGGGAATCCCCGCCTATGCATGGGGCGGGGAGTGGGGACTCCTTCCCCGCCCCCGCCCCGCCCCGTGAGCATCCCTAGCTGTTGTGGTGGAGATGAGATACTATGTGTGCACGCATATGGTGCACATGCAGCTAACCGTTCGATCAAATAGATACGCATAATTCGACAGACTAGATATGCGCATATTAAATTCCTACTCATTGTAGTGTAGCCACGTGATGTATTGGCTTTCATTTGAACAAAATGAATGTGGTTGATTTAAAACAACCTTTGATCTGTGAACAAGCATTCTATATATTTACAGTATTATGAATTCTAATAAGGAAAAAAAAAAGGAAAAAAAGAAAATATATCATGTTGAATACAGACTAATATGTTGGATGGCTATCAAAAATTTCAGTCAATCTCTGGATTATTGAAGAAAATGTTGAGCGATGAACTTTGTGAACCTGTTGTGGTAATCTTTTGGAGAAACGAAATTTCTGTACCTGTTGTTGTACTGCCTAAGATAATCAATTATCCCACAAGCAAGTAGTCCATTTTCCTTATCCACCCCAACAAGTAGAGAATAATCCATCACATTAGTTGACTGCAACATATGAACAACAAAATACAACCATCACCCAAAATACAACAGTAACAAAACGAAGGCTTAATTTCACTGTTTTTATGTAATTATGGCCAATTTAATACTGATATGTATTACTAAAACAATACAACTAAAGATTTTGGAGCTCCAATTACTGGAATTACGTTGCTAACTAAACGAAGACTCTGTAGTCTTCCTTTTTTCTTTAAATTGGATCATCTTCCTCATCTCCTTTATCTATAGTTGGCCGACCTCATTCCCTCATCCACTCTCTCATATTGTTCTTCAATTATGAAGGGAAACTCTTAAAGATAGGGAGCATGTTTAGTCAGGAGACCGAATTATAATAGATAAGAGCGTCCATAAGAGGGAAGCAGCTCGGAGGAAGCATCAAGCTTGGGCAGCTATGTATTCAGAGGTCTTTATTTTTTTTTTGGTCACAAGTCCAGCCTGCATTTTTGACTGGCGGCAGTACTGAAACAGTGTAATACGTTGTTGCATCGATCACCGCTCTCTCATTGTATAGGATTGAATTCGGGTAGAAAATGATGAATGCTGAAAGTGGAAATGGCTTTATTTCTTCTCAAAGGAATTGCGTGGGCCAATTGAAGTTAATGGTACTTTGCTTTGAGGAGGACAATGATAAATGATTGATAACAACAAGGTTTAAAACATGTATGCTACTGTCTACAAATTGTATGATTGATCTCGACAATGTTCTAATTTCCATCAACTGGCCCCCTCCGATCTGCTTCATCAACCACACGTTTCCATTGGAGAATAGGTTTTTCTTATATACACACACATGATCGTACTTTGCGTTTATGACCACAAGTTGGAGAATTTCCCATTCAATTTCTTATTGATGCAGCATAAATATTTAGAATGGATTGATCATAGATTAAGTTAATTAACGAGTGAATGTAGTACAAATTATTTTATTTATATAACAATAAATTATTGGTTTAGATTAATTATATATACGAGCTTTAGATAAAATTATTTTTTACCAAAATTGATAACTTTGTTATTCAATTTAAACTTTTTAAACTCGAATCGATTTCTAAGTCCTAACTGAAAGTTACCACAATTAAAAACTAAATTTTAACTATCAAGTCTTAATTTATCAATAATAGACCATTGCAAATCCTTTTTCAATATTAAAAACTCAATCCATTCAATACACTTTTATTAGATACTATACATGAATCTTTCATAAATATCCTTCAAGATAAGTTCTCCATAAACACTAAAAGTCTACATATTTCTTTTCAATATTAATTTACTAATTTAACCGTCTAACATTTCTTATCAAAAACTCACCAATACTTTTTCTTTTCGGTTGACTATAATTGTTATATCTTGAGCGAAAAAAGAAGTAAAAATTTAATCATGACACATTTTACTATATTAAAATTAATTTTACCATTAAAATATCGAAAACAATATTGTTGTTACATCATAAAAAAAATAAGTATAAATAAACAAAAGGGGCAATAAGATCAACTATTTTTTGCTAACATAATTTCAATATTGAAAGGGGCAATATCCTATTCAAAAACCATATAATTCTTAGCTACATACACCATAGTACATTAATAAAATGATGGAATAAATTATCACTAAATTCCTAAATTTTTCTAATTTTTAATAGTAAATTCTTATATTTTAATTTTATAATTTTATCCACTAAATTTTTAATAAACTGAAAACGTAAAATTAAATTTAATATTTTATGTAGCACGTGTTTAGTATCTGCGTATAGAGATCAATTTAACGTGCTCTTAGTGTTAATTTTTGGACTGACCTAAATATAAAATAAGGGTTAAAAACCAATCTGTACAAATAATTTTGGATTTTCAGAAATAATTTTGGACTTACGGAATGAGCCTACAATGTGCTATAATAATTTTGAATTAGGCTGCTGAAATGGGAGATAGTTTCCATCTCCATCCTCATCATCCTTCCACTTGCGCTTTATTAAATCATCGTTAAGTACTTACACCAAAAGCAGCATCATTAATTATTAGTAGGAGTCGGACCCATATCCTGTAAGAGAGTATAGAAATGTGTAATCTCATCTGGATAAAGAAATTGTGAAGAGGAAATTTCCATGGAGCGAAAAGGAGGAGCAAAAGTGTTTGAAAATATGCCTGAAAGGGAAATGAAATGAGAGATGTGAACGGTGGAGTTCAGATTTGAGGGATTGAATTGGGGAAAGAAAATTGGGGGAAAATGAAAGGAAAGAGCGTATGAGCAAGTGTGAACGCTGTCTTTAGTGTAGCCCAAAGACATACAAGAGGGTGTAAATTGGATGTCTCAAATTTTTATGGTATTTTTCTAATGGAACATAAATGTATGATTATGTAAAATGCTAATACAAAAATATATTAAAATTTTGCAAGTTTTTCAGTTAAAAGGTCAACATCAATTATAAACATGAATGTATAAAACTTATTATTAATATTTAAAAAATCGTTTTAACTCAATTTTAAAAAATACAAATTCCATAATATTACACAAAATTGTAGATACATATAAGAAAAATAAACAAACAAAATTTATCTTTACACGCATCAAGTATTTAAAATAAATTTCATATATTTGAATGGGTCAATACATTAGTTTCGAGGCAATGGTCTCACATGGCATAATTGGTTAAGATATTGGTCACTTTGCAAAAGGACATTTATGTGAAATTTTAAAGAAAACAAAAATAAAAATTTCAATTAATAAAAATACCAAATAAATTAATTATGTAAAAAACTATTTTTTTATGTAAAATTTCATTCGAAATAAAATTGATTAAAACAATAAACGAATAAATATGCGTTTTACATGGATTTTTATTTTATTAATATAAAGTAAACTTACGATGAGAACTTATTTTTATGTGAATATACACGCAAGTTATTCTAATTATATATTTTTTTTCTACAAATACTAGTGCTTAGACCATCATTCTTCCTTCGAGAAAATCTACTCGTTATTCTTTTAAATGAAGGAAGCGGTTGTAGTCGTCCACCTTAATTATGAAATTAATTCTATATCAAAAAGACTTGGAAAATATATCAAATCCTCGTCAACACGCATATTAAAAAATTTGATTTTTAATTTATGAATATTAAGCTTATCGTCAAACACGATAATTTATTTTTTATGTAAATATACACATTAAGTTGTTTTAATTGCTTTTTTTTTTTCTATAAGCACTAATTAGGGGTGAACAAAAAAAACTGAAAATATGGTTAACCGTAAAATCGGTTTGTAACCGAACCAATTTTTATGGTTAATCAATTCGATAAACTCGGTTACGATTTAGAATTTTTATATTTTTTATTAATAGTTATAGTTTAGATTTTTGAGTATATCGGCTAACAGTTAGTTTACGGTTAATCGGTTCATATATATATATATATATATATATATATATATATATATATATATATATATATATATATATATATATTCAATTTTTCTTTATTTTTCTTTAAAATTTGCATAAAATAATATTTTAAAATATATTTAAATAATATTTTTATTTTTATACCATAATTTTTTATATTTTTTATAAAATTTATATAATACTTTAAACTAAATTTATATTATATCATTCTCTTTAATTATATAGCAATATTTATATATAGTATACAATTAACTTATATATATATATATATATATTAATATTCATATTTTACTTAATAGAATTTAATTACATTATTATCCAAAATTTTATTTGACTTAGAATCAAAGATAGTAATTTTCAATAAATATCAAATAAATTTTATAATATTAGCTATTAATTTATAAAATATGAATTTTGGCTAGTAAATTATGTTTATTTCTTAATTTTTATATTAAATTACTTTACACATTGAAAATTAAATTAAATTTTATCTATTTTTTATATAATTTTATGCTATAAATTTTAATGATTAATATAAAAATATTGGTTAACCAAATAAAAAAATCGAAATCGATAGACTAGTTAACCGAATATAACGGACTGATTAATGAGAATTTTTTTTTATAAATAATGTATATTTCAAACAATATTATAAAATTGGGGTGTGTTAGAAATTATTTAGAAGGACTAGGGTGTTTTTCCAATAATACAGTAAAAGACTGCGTGATAAATTGAGAGTATCTGAAAAAAAGTGAGCGCCACAAAAGTAAAGAGGCAGCCACGTGCTGCGTGATCAAAATTTTCGCCTCCAAACGCGACGTGTGGCGATCTCTCATTGAAGACGCAGTCAACGACTATGTCATCAATTTCCTTCTTTAGCTGCACGATATGTGTCACTTTGTGGCTGAGGATGCAGCCCCCGGCTACGTGATCAGGCTGTGCAGAGAGGGCAAAAAGAACGGCAAAGATTTGTTTATATTTCATTCAATAGTATTTATTAATAGGCACAGACTTAATTAGCACTATCCTTTCAAGTCAACAAGTCGTTGTGTGTTATTTTAAAATGCTCCCATCCCATGTGGCCTGCCCTTCTATTATTATAATTTCAAGTCAATATGTCTCTCTGGTCCAAAGTCATTTGTTTTCAAATTTTACATTTTATTATAATTCAAATTTCAAAATCCACTTGGTATCCTATACACAATGTTAATAAATCTAATTTGATGGATTCAAGTATAAATTAAAAGCAATAATTGACACAACATAAATAGAACCAAATTGCTCGAAGATAGGAAATTATTGCGAAATTTTTGTCTCTATTTAATGAAAAAGGCACAAAATGATAAGCAATCCATTCCATTGGACATATTAAAAAAAATGGAATCAGGTAAATAAACACAGTAAATTCTTCCATAAAATTTATTCTTTAATGTATAAAAAATATTAAAATTTAGTTGAATAGCATTAAATCATATTAAATCAAATCGAATAAAGTCCTAAACTTAATATATAAATTTAAATTTATTTACAGTTTATCACGTATATAAAAAAATTCTTTATATACATGACATATAATTGTATGTAACAAATAAATTAGATCATGAACGGATTTAAATTTTATAAGTTATGAATTAATTGAATTGAATTATATTATTATCCATATAAATTATAAAGAGATTAAAATTTATGACATTATTTTTTATCAAGTCGAAGCATGTAATAAAACAATCAAAAAATTTAAGTTTAATTTAGTATGAGTTGCTAAGACCCATTCATGTCCCAGCTATTCATAACTTTAAATAAAATACATAAAAGAGTTGCCAGAGCTAATAATAACACATAAATTCTCTATTTATAAACACATTTGTGAGGCCAATAGTCCTCATTTTTATGAAAAATTTCGCAATAATTTCCTATCTTCGAGCAATTTGGTTCTATTTATGTTGTGTCAATTATTGCTTTTAATTTGTACTTAAATTCATCAAATTAGATTTATTAACATTGTGTATAGGATACCGAGTGGATTTTGAAATTTGAATTATAATAAAATGTAATATTTGAAAACAAATGACTTTGGACCAGAGAAAGACATATTGAATTGAAATTATAATAATAGAAGGGCAGGCCACATGGGATGGGAGCATTTTAAAATAACACCCAACGACTTGTTGACTTGAAAGGATAGTGCTAATTAAGTAGGTGCCTATTAATAAATACTGTTGAATGAAATATAAACAAATCTTTGCCGTTCTTTGCCGTCTCTGCACAGCCTGACCCCGCAGCCAGGGGCTGCGTACTCAGCCACAAAACAACACATGTCGCACAGCTGGAAAAGGAGATCGATGATGCAGCCGTTGACTGCATCTTCAACGAGAGATCGCCACGCATCACTTTTGGGGATGAAAATTCTGATCATATAGCACGTGACTGCGTCTTTACTTTTGTGGGATCCACTTTTTTCATACATTTTCAATTGATCACGCAATTCTATAAATACCTCAATTCTTTTAAATAATTTCTGATACACTCTAATTTTATAATATTTTTTAAAATATACATTATTTATAAAAAAAACTTCCCTGATTAATGATTAATAATTTTAAAAATTTAATATTAATGGACTGATTAATTTTTTTATTCATAATTAATTTTTTTGTTCATGGACTAATTAATCGGTCCATATATGCTCATGCCTAGCAATAATGCTTTGATCATCAGAGTTTTTCTTAAATGGAAATCTATCAGTTGTTATTTTAAATGACCAAAATTGCTGGTAGTCATCGACATTAATCATGAAATTAATTCTAAGTGAAAAAACTTGAAAAATACATTAAATCTGTGTCAACGGGCGTGTTAGAAAAATGAATTTTTATTTTGTGAATATTAAAATTCGAGAAAATTTATTTTTATGTAAAAATTTATTATCAATTAGTCAAGAGGGTATAAGCCAAAATAATCCTATATATAGATGTGCCAACCCCTTTCCTCTAACAAAAGCATTTAACCATGAAGACCACTCTATTCTTCTTTGGCCTTGCCTTCACCTTCCTCTTTTATGGTATTCTTTTAGTGTCTTTTTTTTTTCTTAGCTAATTTTATTTCAATAAATATTATATTCTTGCAAGATATTTTAGAATAGCAATTTACTAAATTATAAGAAATTTTTTTTCTTTACCATCGAAGCATAGTGACGAGTTAATTTTATTCATGTTTACTAGAATTTTATCAAAATAATACCCCTGTAACATTAAAAAAATTTGTAACACAAAAATATTTTTAAAAAATATTCTGAAAAGTCAATCAGGTCGGAATCAACCATGAAAACTATTAGAAATGGGCGCTGGCATTCTAACTTAGGAGCTTACACATAGACAAACATATCATTAAGTCACGTAATTTATGTGCTATGTCATATTTTTTAAAAATATACAATTATGTATATTAGTAGGAGGAATCAAATATGAGATCTGCTGTAATTTTAATTGAGTACCAGCCAAGCTAATCGTTGATCCTTAATGAGAATAAAAATTTTTAATTAAGAAGAATATTGCTTGAAAGTGTTAACGTTATATTCTCATGCAGGAGCTCATCCAGCAACAATTACTTTCAAAAACAATTGTCCATACACAATCTGGCCAGCCACCCTAACCGGTGGCAATAGGCCACAACTCTCAGACACCGGCTTTGAGTTAGCAACACAAGCAACCAAAGCCGTCGACGTTCCAGCCCCTTTCACTGGAAGGT
Organism: Excoecaria agallocha; assembly: GCA_037975025.1. Taxonomy (NCBI): domain Eukaryota; kingdom Viridiplantae; phylum Streptophyta; class Magnoliopsida; order Malpighiales; family Euphorbiaceae; genus Excoecaria; species Excoecaria agallocha. The sequence goes on along the minus strand of CM075806.1, from coordinate 117,659,874 downwards.
TCTGGGCCCGAACTCAATGCTCCATTGACCCCACCTCCAAAAAATTCCAGTGTCTAACTGGTGAATGTGGTTCAGGCACTATAAAATGCAATGGGGCCGGCGGAGCTTCGCCGGTGTCGCTAATTGAATTCACTATAGCAGGAAGTAGTGGGCAAGATTTCTACGACCTTAGCCTTGTTGACGGGTTTAATTTACCTGTCTCAGTATCTCCGCAAGGTAGTGTTAGAATATATTATCATGCGTGCTTGTTAATTTAGTGACTTTCTTTTTTATGTTTATAAAATTTTGTGGATTAATGTTATTAAGTAATCCAATTATTAAAATAGGAAAGGAGAAGCATTATTTATAATCAATATTAGAAAAAAATATTATGCAGTTCGGTTAGATTGAATAATGCAATAAAAACATTGTTATGATTTGTTTTGAATTTGACTGTTGGTTGGAATTAAGAAATTATATATTAAGAGCTAATTTTAGGTTTAAACTTCAAGAAATAACTTAATTGCATTTCTAAATAAGTTTTTGTTATAAAACTGCTCTCGAAACTGGCAAAAATGATATAAATTCATCATTTTTTTTGTAACTTCTAGGGTTGGGCAAATTAAATCAAATCAAATCAAAATAAATTTGATCCGTTTGATTTGATATGTTTGGTTTTTGGTTTTTATTATTGAATTTGGTTCAATATTGTTAATGGAAAAACAATATAACCGAACTTTTGATAAAACGTCTTAATTTTAATTTTATATTTTTAAAAGGGTCTAAATTGGAATAATCTAACAAACTGACCAAAGTATTATTTGGTCAATTCCGTTTCGTTTTCTTTAAAATAAACTGACCAAATGCGCACCCTTTAATTTGTGCTGAAATATGCTGGTGACCTTTAATTTAATTATTTTAGTATGGGGATACTTTTTTTAATAAAGAAAAAGAAAATCTTATTAGAAGTGATAAAAGAACCATCTATTCTCTTTAGTAGTTTACATTATTTTGTCAATAATATTATCTGCCATTATTATGTATGAAATGGAAATAATTTTGGTTTTGGTATTTTAACAGGAGGGTCAGGTAGCGAGTGCAAAGAGGCCAGCTGTAAGGCGAATATAAACTCAGTTTGCCCAGATCAATTAGCAGTTAGAGATTCAAATGGCGTAATAGCTTGCAAAAGTGCATGTGCGGCCTTTAATCAGCCAGAATATTGCTGCACAGGAAATTACAATTCGCCAAACACTTGTAAACCCACAAGTTATTCAATGATTTTCGAGAATGAGTGCCCACAAGCTTATAGCTATGCCTATGATGATCAGAACAGCACATTTTCTTGCACTGGTGGGCCTAGCTACTCTATCACTTTCTGCCCATGACCAAGACTTTGTGATTGCACTAGCACGTAGCGCTCATATATATAAATAAAAGTCTTGATGTTTTAATTACCAAAAATAAAGTAAGCATATAAGTAAATGTCTTGATGTTTTAATTACCGAAAATAAAATAAATATATAAATGTCGGAAAATACTTACCTAGATAAGGTATATGGCTCCATTAATGGCCACATCAGTAAAATTGCCACATTACCTTTTATTTTATTTTATTTTATCTCATTAGTTTCATTTAATTATTTATTAAAATAATAGTTAGCTAGCCTTGGTCTTATTCCAACTATTAGAGTTGAACATGAACCGGTTAACCAATCCATTAATAATTTTATTAATGAATCTATTAATAGTTAAAAATACTTTAAAAAGGAAAAAATACAATTTAAATACAACATCCATTAAAAGAACAAAAATAAAAATAAAATTTTCATAATTAATTATAAGAATTAAATATATTTAATATGAAACTAATAACAGAGTGCTAATTATACGCATATAATGAATAAATAATAACAATAAAAAGACGATTTTAATGTCTATTTACTAAAAATATGTATTATAATAATATTTTAGAAAGTTATATATTATAATATTTACAAATTACAAAAATATTGAAAAGTATAAGTATAAAATTTAAAATATAATTTATAAAATGTATATAGATCGGTTAAACATTAGTCAACGGTTAACCGTTGATTTTTAAAAATAAAAATCGTAAACCTAAATTTTCGTTTAGATTAATATAAAAATCGATTCGATTTTTTTGTTAATCAAAATTTTGGTTTTTTTTTGTCACCCCTAGTACTAAGCATCGTCCTTTTTCCTCTCATGGATGGCACAAGGTGGATAATAACACCCATAATAATACCCATAATCGTATTGGGCATGATAGATATCAATCAAGGCCCATTGTCAAACAAAGGCCAAAGCCCATTTTGGTCAACTTAAAAGCGATCTGTTCAGATTGACAAGACCACTTTTTATCACATCCATTAATACCCCTGATCAATTTGGAAATGTTTCATGCTATCAAATCTTCTGACACACGCTACTTATTAGGAAAGCTAATCCACCTGTTACTTCAGGCCATCACCATAGGCACTCGAATGCCTAAGTGACCTATCCCTTGGCATACACCTTTAATAGCCCAAATCTAATGAATTTTTAAGATCTTCTCTCTCTAAGATTTCTCTCTATAAGCCTTACTAACTTAAGGTTCGGAATGCTTATGCTTGATCCAACTTGGTTTGTCTTATTACAAGTTCCATTATCTTTGATGATCCGATCGGCTTGCAATCTTCCTTCTAGCTTCATCTCTTTCTAATAATTTTAGGATCATCATTTGGTACTTTCATTGAGAAATGATGGGAGATTTATAAAGGAAATGCAAGCACTCCAAAACTGGGATAAGTGAGCATTCAGACAATGATCGAAGGAGACTGAAATCCATTGTAAGGAGGAAGAAGCCAGATAGATCCCCTCACGGGTCTCTTGTCCTTGATAACCTCTTGTCAGCATTCATTGAGAAATTCATGGTAGAACCAGATGCCACCCCAATGACAATGAAGGATTTGAAGGCAATTCTTAGAGACTTTGGTAGAGGCATAATCCAATTGTCCGAAAGGGAAGCAGCCTCAAACCTTAATAATGGACTTAAAGGTTGAAAGTGAAAGAAGAGAGGAATTGAGACACAAGAATAAAGGGATGGTGATTAGAGAACAAGATGAAGGTAACAGAATAGGAACCTAATCAAATCTGTGTGAGGTTGATTAGAGGAATAAGGAAACAAAGAAAATTTACTCAACCAGCCAAGCCTTTGGCACACATGATCATACCTTGGTTTCCATAGGAGATGACTTGTTATACACGTGCACTCCTAAAAGGAGATCCATCAAAAAGGCGAAATAGGAAATTAGAGATCCTGTAGCTAATAGGAATGAAAAGTGGTATTTACAACAAATTAAGAACTTCAAGCTTGGGCACCCTAAGAAGTCCATAAATAATGTAAACATTTTTCCCCACCCTGCCAAGAAAACAGAGAAGCAAAGTTATCAAGCAAGTTCAAAGAAATAAATATGCCTAGATATACAAGCAAATTCGATCTGAAATGCCACATCTTGAAGTATATAACACAAACCTAGATGTATTGCTTCAATGATTGGATATTTTGTTGTATTTTCCCTATGACACTAGCAGGCCATGCCCTAATTGGTTTTATGATCTCCTTCAAAAATGAATTCTTTTAGCAAAATTTGAGATTTGTTTACAACTTAATTTCTCATGCCTAAATTTGTTAAGATTTATATAATTTGATGCAAAAGTCCAATGAGAGATTACATTGACAAGTTTCAGACTTTGTCATCTAAAATAAGGAACTTGTATCCAAAAGTAGTAACAAACTCTCTGGTTAGGAGTATGAGAAACGTGCAACTATTTAAATCTATTATAGCTTGCCCTCTGACTGACTTTATAAATTTGATGGACAGAGCTAATTAATATATCCAACTGGATAATAAATTAAGGGCGAATGTAAGGCTGTTGAATGTTGATAGGATGCAGTCAGTCAGATAAGGGGAGAGGAAAGCTAACATGTTGATAAGCTCGAGGAAAAGGAAAAAGATTGAGCATGCAAGGTTTGAGTGCCATGTAAATAATCCAGCTAGAGCCTAAAATTTGCTGAACTCCTCTCCCATTATGGTCCTAATGTTGATAAAAGAGAAACACGATCAAGTAAACTGGTTGAAGAAGATGTCCAATTGGACATATGCTAGAAGAGATAAAAACAAATACTGTAAATTCCATAAATATTTTAGTCACACAACCAACAAGTGTAACGTGCTGAAAGATGAGATCAAAAGGCTAAAAAAATAAAAAACTATAATATTAGATTGTGTAAAAAAAGAAAATTAAAGAGGATATTAATACATTGTTGACACTGATAAAAAGTCATAATTGGAATAAATATAATAAATATTGTTTTATTTTCATAGTGTCATATTAAATGAGATAAACTTGAAGAAGAAGAAGAAGAAGAAGAAGAAGAAGATGATGATGATGATGATTATAATTGACTTGAAACAGAAGAGAAGGTAAAATTTTACCAGTAGTTGTAACTTGTATGGTGGATTTTTTTTCTTTTCAATCAAGGATTAGGTTTTACTCTTAATATGGAAAACTTGTATGCAATTTGGTGCTCACATTTTATGGTTTGTGGGCAGTTACTAAAGAATATTGTGATAGGTACATGAGCTGGAGCAATATGAGAGGACCTTCACATGTAATATTTTTTTAGAGATGTTAGTTCAGTTTTAGACAGTTGATATGTTGAGCTGGCTTAGTTTGTTGGATCATTTTCTCTCTCCTTTTTATTTTACGGTTATAACTTGTTTACGTATTTATTCATCTTTTTTCAAAATACAATTCCATGTGAATGAGAGTATTATTAACATTTATTTCTTTTTGATGACTAATGTGGAAGATAATTTGGTGATGAGATTCTAGTATTAACGACGAAAGCATTGCAATCCTAAATCACCGTCTGCAACAATTAATAACTACTCCCTCCATCCAATTTTAAAATATATTTTTTTTTATTTTAGTTTGTCCCACTCCAAATATCCTTTTCAAAATTTAAGAGATATGTTTACATGTATACTCCTATTTATTATACTACTTATTAAATATTTCTCTTTCTTATTACTCTCTATTTTTAACTAAAATTAAATGAAAATCTTGGAAATATAAAAGGATATTTTTATTAATTACTGTAGTTTTTTATGAAATTGAGGTATTTTAATCATTTTCTTAATTTTCATAAAAAAATAAAAAATACCTCTTAAAATGGAATGGAGGGAGTAACTTTTATCCACCGGTTTATCAGCGACGTTCACCTACATGTAGAAAGAAAATTTAGAGACGAATATGGGTTTTAGAAACGGAATGTGTTATCTATCTGAAGAAGCCAGAAGGGAGTTTTTTGTGAATTCTTGTAGCTGGGATATGGATTATCTTCATACCATAACAAAAGATTATCATCAGAAATCTTGTGAATTCTTGCCAAAAATGCAATGTTTAAATTAGAAATCTTACAAAATATTATCATCAATCACAACAAAAAGAATAGCCATCTTGGACTCTGTAGTACTATATTTCTGTGTCTCTACACAAACAACATGTGAACTCCATTACCATAGAAACTTTAAAAGTGAATCCCTATGAAAAAGGATTGAGTATAGCTCCAACAAATAGAACAATGCTAGATGCCTTTTCTTTAATCATGAACATGAAAGGATGATGAGCAACAAAACTTGGTAAAGGAGGGCCCATTGGTACACTTGCAAAAGCAGAACTTACTACAGTGACTGCTCCTGCCACTGTGCCTTCATCATTTACTTCGACATAAGATTTATGAATAGTCTCTGATACGTAAACATTTGGAACTTCAACAATCTCTGCTAACTCTACATTCACCCCAAAAGGAAAACCCAATCCAAATTCAACCATGGTTTCCAAAGCATTCAACACATATTCAAAATTCAATTTTGGAATCCACATTTTATCAAGTTTCACTTTCTAAAGCTCCCAATTCTCATAAAAAAAATTTCATGAATTTGAATCGAGCTTTTATATCAATTTTTGTAGGCCATATTTCTTACAAGGAAGAAATACATACATGGAATATTGGTTTCCATGTTGGCCATTCTTGTACTGCATTCTGAGTAGTTTGAAACCTTTAAATGATCCATAAAAGTGTTGACTGTTGGAGCTATCCGTGAAGGAAACTCTTTAACAATTTTTCCATTAAAAAGATGGAAGACTTTAGTCCTTGTTCTTGAGCTATCAAATTCTTGAAACCATGTTCCTTTAAAGTAAAGTGCACTTGCAAATGCAAGTATTGCATCTTCTTTGAAGAACCTAGAAGGAAGAATCGGATCAATGAGGCCTTTCGATGCTTTTCTCGCCCAATAATTGACTTCATTCCTCACTTTCTCAGCCTGCAATCAGGGAAAAAATTGAGAGTTAAAACTTTTTTTTTGCACTGTTATTAACTAAAGTTATGTTCTTAATTAAATAGAAAGGTTTAACTTGTAAAAATGCCCTTAATATTTACAAAAAACAACAATTTTACCTTTAATATTTAGTTACGAGCAATTTTACTTCTAAAATTATCAAAATAGTGTAATTTTACCTTTTAAATAATAGAACCGTTAATTTGATCGTATTTCATTATTTGACTACTGACATGAGTTTGCTGTAAAATTTTGATGGAATAATATCAAACTAATAGTTTCGTTAGTTCAAGGGAAAAATTGCATAATTTTAATAACTTTAGAGGTAAAATTGCTCTTTTCAATAAATATTAAAGGTAATTTTGCATATTTGGCTTGAAAAAAAGAGGCAACCCTGGCTAAAAAAATCAACACTTTCTACTTTGGCCTTATAAACATTGTCAGCTAAGCATTTGAAAGAATGCTTGAAAGAGAAATGATGATCAACCCAAATGCCATTAACAAAAGATAGGATGGGCTCTCCATCAAGTCTTTTATCTGAATTTCCACCATAACTTTCAGATTGTTGGGTAGGAGTCAATTTTACCCATGATTATTGGACTTACGCCTAATTATCTAAAAGTAACTGACTTATTTTTCATGATTTATATGTATTGAACTTATCATATTTTTACAAAAAAAGTCATTTGGATCGGTTTTCGACGATAATCATTACCAAAATGCTAACATGACATGCCACGTCATATGTCTGGACACAAGTGGCATGACATGTCACTGAAAGAAGCCATATCACACGATATGTCAGCATGTTACGTCATATGCCTAGACACACATGGTCTCTTCCGGTGATGTGGCTGCTGACATGTCGTGCCACGTATATCCAGGCATATGACGTTACGTACCATATCAGTATTTCGACAAGAATTATCATCGACAATCGGTCAAGATGACTTTTCTGCAAAAAAGTGATATGTTCAGTGACATTTAAGTTACGAAAACTAAGTTAGTTACTTTTGAGCGATTAGGCGTAATTCCAGTAACCATGGATGTAATTGACCTGTTGGGTAATTTTTGCAACATTCATAAAAAGAAAAGACCGAGCATTGAGGTCACTTATACTCTCTGATTCAAGAAAGCTTAGCAGCTGTTGTAAAGTTTGGCCCTTTGCACCCGAAGCCGGCAAATTCAGAATAGCATGCAATGATAATGGAGAGGGTAATAAATTCTGATTTTAATGTCAGTGTTCGTAGGAGATGGATCGGTCTTCATGGGAAATGAAATGGTGATCAAGCAATTGGCTAAGATGGACAAATTGGATTAATTATTGCTGTAATGTCTATGGAAATATATTTAGTTCGCTCCAAAGGGAAGCCAAAAACTGTGCATGAGTAAGATGGTCTAAATCAACACACACACATATATATATATATGACAGCAATCCGGCATGGATAATATACATTTATAGTTATTTTAGGTTAGGATGAAATACACATCCATATATTTGAATTGTTCGATTAAATAGATATAAAAAAAAGATTTAGATATTTAGATATGCATGCACTCTAATGTATTAACACTTTTTACGTATAGGTTGCAACTTACAAGTCAGCTTAAAAGTTAAGCCAGAAACCGCGTCGGTGAAGTCACTAAATAAGTCAACTTATAAAAACAAAACCCACACAATTGTAATAAGCAAGCTCGATTGAGGCCAAATCGGGAAATTCAGATGTAATATTTTGTAAGTTTTGAAGGTTTGTATACATATTTGATATCATTCCCGTATTTTGAGAAGATTTCTTATAAAAACTGTTAAAAAATTTTAAATATATTTATTTTAGTCGGGACTATGAATAAACTAATCGAAAATTAAAATGGAACTATTGATAATTTGGTTTATTTGATTTAATTTATTTTATTATTATTATTTCAATCGGTTCAGTTATAATATAAATTTCAATTCAGTTTACTTAATTTGGTCTTTACAAATTTAAACTCGAAAAAATCAAACTGACAGAAATTTTAAAAACAAAGTTAATTTCAGTTTATGTATTATATATATTTTTAATTTCTTATGATCATATAACATATGTAATATAAATTATATAAATTCAATCCAAAACCCAATCTTTTACTCTCATGGATCCTTCAAATAGAAAAGCGAAATCATCTATCGCCTTTCTACTCAAGCCTCAAGGTATCGATCTCTTTGGTTTTTTTTTTTTTACTTCTAAATTTTAAGTTTCTTTTCCGAACAATGAACTTGTTTGAAACATTGATTTTATATTATTATTATCATTATTATTATTATTATTGGTGTCTGTCTGACTAGGCCAAGCTCCTAAGTCATGACTTGACTTGAGAAAATGGAATTATGGCGGAATTCTGGTAAGAATACAATAACGGTCAAACTAATTTGGTGAGAAATTTACAAAAACATTGTCAAGGTCAAATAGTTGAAAATACTATCTCCCTCCCAATATAATCTTATTTAAAAAAAAATTCAATCAAATTTTTATTTTGATAAATTTACAATAGCATTTAATATCTATTTTTTAATTTTATGCTCATATAATGTCAATAAAATATTATAATTAAGAGGTTATTTTAATCAATTTATTATAATTTTTTATAAAAATTAGTGAAATTAATGATTATTGTAAGGAAGAACTGAAATTATTTATTGAATAATCTACTGAAATAGCTCTACTTCTCGATTCAAGATATGCATAGGACTCTTTAAAAGAACCAAAATTTATTATCCAAAGAGGACTCCAAACAACTAGCAAGGAAAAAATAGGGGAAGAACTAAGAGTAAAGAACTAATTTTACATAATAGAGAACAGACACGATGCATAAAGATGTTCCATGCCATATCTTGTGCAAATTAGCGAGACATTTGGAGCACACACAATTAGACAGTTAAAAAGTTGTACACAAAAGGAAACTCACCTAGAGAAGCCTCTTTATAGAAGAGAAGTGATTCTCTAGCTTTTCTACGCCTCAGATATGCCTTTACATTCTGCAAAAATAAATAAAATAACCATTATAACAATTAAGCAACGGAACATTATCAAAATTTGCCATTCGAGACCTCTTCTAACCTTTTCTCTTCTTCAGCAATGCTTATCTATTAAATTAAAGTGTTCAATCTATTCATGCTTCCTACATTCTATCATACAAGAGTGATATAAATAAACCTCCTAAAGTGCAGGTGCAGGCCGTCAGCCAGGAGACTCGTGGAACTTTGGACCATATATTGGAACGGCAATATTCATCCAAAATTTTCAAATGCCAAAAATATGAGCTCACAAGACAAACAGATGATAGCAACCGATCAAAAGAACATTACAACAAGAGACTTGAAAATAAAAAGATGAAAAAAAAGAGGCAGGATCCTACTCTTATTCACGTACTTTCCTTTCTGAAGTAAGTTACAATTTTAAAGGATATAAGAAAACTGACATAATAAAATAATGAAAAAACAATCTTACAAGACAAACCCAACACCTTTTTATTAAGTGATATTGCTTTGGCGCAATCTTCTTCAGCTTGCTGAAAGCTGCACAAATTGAGATCAATCGTTAATGTAACCAAGAAATATAGAGCAATGTAGTGAAAAATACACTTTAAGAACTAGATAAAAAATCACACCATCCTAATTCTAAATAAGTTGTTGCTCAGTTACTGTAGTAAGTTGCATTTACCCTATTCAATTTAATAGCTTCACTATAGTAATTGACAGCCTTATTCCACTGCTTCCCCTTAAATGCAGCATTCCCCTGAAAACAAAATATTTCCATCAAGAGTTAAAAAAAAGTACCCATTCTACTTGTTTGATTGATAAGGAAAAATTTCATGATAGAAGTGAAAGAAATATTAGAAAAAAGATAATGGGTTAAGGAGGAACAAAAATCAGAGTAAGAGCTCCACAAGGCTTCCAGATGCAAGTCAAGAACACCTTAAAACACCCCCATATGCAAAATCCCAATAGACCCCAAACATAAAGTAGTTTATCCAGTGAAAACTGCGCATGCAAAGCCTAATCAGCAAAGGACAACGTATTTCTCTCCCATCAAATGCACTAATGTTTTAAGTATACTACAATTGAATAAGCTCTTAGGTCCTCCCTGTTAAACCTTGTAAACAAATAACAAATCTCAAAATTTGGACAAGCCACTTGCCTATGAAAAACACAAAAAATTCATCCCATATAGACCAAAAATACAAAAAATGCCAAAAGAAGATTCCAATCTTGCTACACTACTGTCTGATTCTTCTATGAATTTAAAAGTAAATTGCAAAAAAGCTTCCCTAGGATGGGGAAAACATTCACACACACATCATGAGTAATTAGATGATTTTGCATAACTGCATAAGTAGAAGCTTAGAAAGGATATTAGGTCTTTGTTTGATGTTACGTGAACTACAGCATGTATATGCTTCCACTTAATAGATAGCATTAAGTAAATGAACTCTTAACCCATGCAAACTTGTAGATGTAGTGAAATGTATCTCCGTCAACCAATTCATAATTGTTCTTGTCTCAAGTTGGCGTGCACTTACATCGTTATTCATTGGAAAAAACTGCAAATTTTTTATTGATAAATAGTTGTTTAATACGATTTAGAAATGACATAATATTACAATCAATCAGTCCTAAAAGTGAAATGTTTTAATAAGTTCAATTCATATATCAAACAGCAAAGCCATGCAACATATCATGACATAAACAATAGAAATATGAATTAAAATGTTTAGCAAACAATTTATATGTAATCTTTACATAGTTAAAGTGTAGAAAGTCCTTCTAAACCATATAATTATTTGTTTTCATTGGGGAAATATGGGGGGCATGGTTGAGTAAAGATGAAAAATCACCAAAGATCTACCATATTGTTTCAATGCAGGAAACAGGTTAGAGAAAGGGATCGACAGCATTACACTTGCTTCCACAAAATCTCAGAAAAGATAGACTTGTCAAATATATACTTGCTCTGTACAAACATACTTAAAAATAAATAAATAAATAATGAAATGTAAATACTATGCTTCTTCCCCTTTCATAAAAAAAAGGAAAAAAAAGCTAAATCAATTCGTTACAAAAATCCTACAGGCTGGGTGTTTTGGTTAACAATTTTACGAGTAACCTATTTCTAAAGCATAGACATCCCTTTAAAGGTCAACATTTGACAACAACTTTTTCTATATTTGCTAAGCTGCAGCACCAGGCAGACAAGTTTTCAACATCCCAACATGAAATGGAAATATGGCTTAAGCATACAAGAATATAGACATGAAACTATGTATCCATGTTGAGACCACATACCTGGTCTGCTTCTATCTTCTGAAAACCAAATCTATCTATCCATATAGATTTGGCTTCTTCATCAGCCTAGAGCACCATATTCTAAATGTTTAAAAATTCTAGCAGCTTCTCAATGCATGAAAACAGTAATTGGAAATAGCCCTGAGAAAGCAGTTCGGTACCATAAATAAAGATTCACAATGCATTATATTCCAATCACATATATGGTAATAGTATACCATCACATCAATACTCACCAAACATTATGAAAACTCCCGAAAAAAATCAAATGAAAAAAGAAGGGCCTCCTGCTCAAAGGAAATACTAACATGCAAGAAATATAAAATGAAATTTACAGTAATGAACTCATTGTAGTTAAACAAATTAACACTAGAAATCATATCCTTACCATATATAAGAGAGAGAAGCTAAACAATAGCTTCCAATATTTACTTTTTTTAATATGCACGCATGTGGACCATTCAATGGATAACATACATGCAATTAAAAAATCAAACAGCTTAAATGCATACGGGTACAAGATTATTTTCAATTTTCTGATTTATTTTTATCAATTGCTTATATATGTGTGTGTGTGTGTGTGTGTGTGTGGGTGGGTGGGTGGGTGTGGGTGTGTGTGTGTGTGTGTATGTGTGTGTGTGTGGCCCTATAAATAAGAAAATACAGCTTTCACAATGCAAGCATGTCTGATTTATTTTTATCAATTGCTTATATATATGTGTGTGTGTATGTGTGTGTGTGGCCCTATAAATAAGAAAATACAGCTTTCACAATGCAAGCATGTCTAACCCAAAAAAGCAGTATTAGCATGTAATTATGGTTGACTATATATAAAATGTAGTGAACTATAATTTTTTTTTGCCTTTCAAATTGCTAAAATTCTTCAATTGTGTACTTTAATTAAAATTGTTATTCGGTTATCCACCTAAACTTCTAATTTCTATTTTATTCTACCTTTTTTTTTTATGGAAAGGTATAGCAAAGTCAAGAATACTATTATACTAACATGGAGAACGCGTAAAAATTACTCAAAATAGATTGCATTGGTTCAATGCATGTTTACACACTGACTTAAAAGGTCAGGATAAGAATCTTTGACTTATTATGATTCATAAAGGTGCCAAGCAAAATTTTCAAATCATTATCAGCAAGAATGATTTAAACCCAATTAAGACATCAAAAATTAAGTCTTGAAATCAACACATAGAATTTCTTATAAATATCACTGATAACCAAAAATTAATGTTGTACTTTCAGAATAACTTGTTTTTCAAATTTTATAGAGAATAAAAGAAAAACTTGGTACATCTATATAAGCAAGATTAAGAATTAAGTCAATAAATTAAAAAAAATCCTGTCAATTTGTACAAAATACCTTTGTGGTGTAAGCTTTCCACTTCATCAAAGGTCGACTGGAACTTATCAGAGTTGGGTTTTCGAATATCATCTCTTTCATCTACAACAACAGTAATATATATATATATATATATATATATATATATATATATATATTGGTGTAGCAAAACTAATTGAAAGCTGCCTAATCCATATAGGTAACTATTTCCATGCTTCTATATCAGTATACTTCATGTCAAAAATATCACCAACATGTTGATTAATCAATTGAAGAATCTAATAAGAATTAATGAAACCAAGAGTCATCAATGCAAAACAGGTATAATTCAAGGTGCCTACTACACGAGTCATGAGCAGTAACATGAAGTATCATAAATAGAATTAGATAACAAAAATCCTTTTATTTTATGTTTAGATAATGCAGTGAATAGTATATAAAACTGCATTCACATACACAGATAAGCGTTTCTTAATTGTCAATCAAATTTTCATATATAAAAGAGCACCACCATAGTAGAAAAGTCTAAATTGTATGAGCAAATGACCAATTTCTCAAGATAATGTTGCATCCAAAATTCATAGAAGGAGAAACGAGTTACTGAACACTTGTAAGTTTTTATTTTTAGTTCAAAAGGAAATTTACAAGGAAAGATATAAAAATTATTATACAAACCATATAGAAAAACTTCTACTTAATAATCTCCATCACATTGTACACATGAAGCAATAAATAAGCAATGAGCTTTTCAACTTGCATTATTACCTTCCGTTCTATCATTTGAAGAACCTGCCTTGCCATGTAGTCATATGGTTCAATCTACATATCAAGGATTAATAGTCAGAAAAATCAATGATTGTTAATGAAGGATCAATGGTCCAAAAAACTAGAAATAATAAAGCATTGATGATCTCCACCAGTCTAACTATGACCAATAATACAACCTTCATCGGAGCTTAATCCTAAGCTCATTATAGTTTTCATCTGATGGAATATAACATGATATGTATATGATGATCACGCAGCGGAAAAATAATAAAATCGATCATACATACCACGTAATCCATAAACTAGAATCGAAAACATGCAATTTTAGAGTTTTGAAACTTACAACTTTAGATGCACTTCAAGACTTGATTTTGATGATGACCAGCAACTAAGATGAATTTATTTACCTTAGATCTTCACCACCAATGCCAAAGGAACAGCCTTTATGCCACTCCTCTCTATGTTCACACACACTTGCAAAGATAGCTTAAAATCAAGAGTGCTAGCTCTATATTTGTGTATTAGGCAATGGAATTGTTTGAAAAACACAAGAACTCTTCTTGTTCTTTCTTCTTTGGTTTCTATGTTAGTCACCTTCCATGAGAGAATTGAGAGAAAAACAAATCTCTACCAAAAATAGTCTCATGGCCAAAAGAGAGAAGAAGAATAAAAGTGGCACCCACCATTATTCCTTTAATTCATTTAATATATATCACTTACTTTAGTCATGTGTGAGTGCCTTAAATTAGGTAGCAATTTCAGCCACTAACACTTAATAATTAAGAGATATATATTTTAATTTAAATTCTATTAGAATTTAAATTCAAATGGCATCATTTAGTTAATCAAAACAAACTTACTTAACTAAGGTAATTAGTTGCCAAATTTAACTAGGATTCCTAGTTTAAACTTTGGTTACTTTAATTCCCTCTCAAGTATTATATTTTGATTAAATATAATTTAGGATTTAATACTCAATTAACTTAATTATACATAGATAATTAATCAATTGAAATTAAACCTAACACATGCCAGTAAATTTCTCTCGTGACCAATTGTTAACAGTAAAAAATCTGTTCACCCATTGCATGCATTAATTTGACTTTAAATAAAAGTCTAAATTAATTTCCAATACAATTTTAAGCCCAGTGCTTTATGTGCGATCCTATAGGTCCATTTAATGTTGGCAATGAATTAATAAATTAATTCAAAGGCTATATATATTCTCTAGCAAGATATTATAGCATTCCAAATTAAATGAAAATGCATATGGCATTTGGTGACCTAATGCAATTTCGCATAGTCCCTTACCCATAAATATCAGAATTAATATAAGGCATGGAACTAGTCATCCTTATATACATTAATTCATTTCTTGATATTCCAGTGACACTGAACTCTCAGATAAATAATGATTACTCATTATTTCATCTCGGTATGGCCATACACTTCTCAGTTCACTGATCAAGTGGCCGGTGATATTTTTCTCTCTTATCGAGAGGGGTAATCCCTTCACTTCTCTCATGCTCTCTAACATGAATCAGTGCATACCCAATCATACCCGTACTTGTCACTCTGTTACGAGCACGTTAGGTGTATGTCAAAGTACACAGTAATTCATAAAGAGTTTCATAGAGATTTCAGGTCTAAGAACTCCGATACAAAACTTGCATATGAGAAACACTTATGACTTATACCATGTAGTGTTCTCATGAGCGGATCGAATCCAGATACCATGTTCTTTAACATGTATCTATGATCTCTGATTGACACTCTTGTCCTAATGATCCGTAAGACAGAACTCATAAGATCAGAGAGAGCATATTAGTCTTAATTCATTTGTTATTCCCATAACAATGACTGACTAGGGATATTTAGAATGATGTCTCATTTGTTTCAAGGTCTTACAATTCATGTGCCTCACACATGATAACTTAAACCGAAACGACATTCTTGGATAGTTTTATCAATTGATATGCACAGGAATACAAAAGATAAAACTAATGCCTCATTTTATTAATTTCAAGTGTTTCGTTACAATGCATTGGGGCTAGGGCTTACACTAACATCATCATATAGAGATAATCTTGGTCAGACTAACAGACTCATTTTCACTCAAAGAACCCCACTATAAAAGCCATATAGAAGCAATAAATTGACTTGAGTGTACACATTCAAAAACTCAAAACACTACACACTTTGAGCATATAATTGTGAAAATATTAGGAC
This sequence comes from Excoecaria agallocha, assembly GCA_037975025.1. Classification (NCBI taxonomy): domain Eukaryota; kingdom Viridiplantae; phylum Streptophyta; class Magnoliopsida; order Malpighiales; family Euphorbiaceae; genus Excoecaria; species Excoecaria agallocha. The sequence goes on along the minus strand of CM075806.1, from coordinate 117,643,811 downwards.
ATACTGGCAATAGATAGAATCTATATAAGAGATAAAAACCCAAGAATCATAGTATGGCCAAAAAATATTGGTAATAGGGAAAAGAGGAAATCAACAACTAATTAATTATGTCAGCAAAGTTGCCTGTACTTCAAATTCTCAAATGGTAAATATTCAAGATCCAAGAAATATATACACAAAGAAAATTATTTCCAAAGATCTATAATACCTTCTTCCTTAGCCTTACAAGCCTTAAGGCAACTTTAGCAGCTGTATTTGCTGCTGCAATGACATCATCATCCCTGCCAGTAACTGGTCCTTCTTAAAGAATATGGGTGCATGCAACTGCAGCAATGAACCCATCTATATGGCACCCTATATCACTGAAATGTAATTAAAAAAACTTGCAAAATTTATTTGTAAAAAGAAGAAGAATTACAGAGAAACCAAAGTCAGAGCATTACAAGTAGAATAGTAAAGACCAAAAAACCCTGACAACAAGTATTATTCAATACAAACTCTCTAAAGAAACTTGGGTTTATTTTTAGAAAGGGCAAATGGAAATTTGTGTATAACAAGATCCTTTACCATAGAAATGAATAAAAACCTGTTTTCTGTGAGCAAAATCTTCATCCATCAATCCTTGCATATCTGCCAAGTTCTTGAGGGTTCCTTTTATGAAATATGATGAACAGCCACCTGAAAAAGACAAAAAAGGTATTATCTTCTAATTAGACTTTGAGAATATAAAGAATAAAACATATTGAGAAGAGTTAATTGAAAAAAAAATGAAGAAAATAAATCAACCATCACTTGAGAGGTTAATTTCTTCACTTTTTATGTATACTGTTGAATTTCGCCATAAAATAGCCAAAGTTTCTCTATGGTTTCTGGATGGAGAGAGACAATAGAGTTGTCATCATTGATAGCTTCATCAACAACAAGGCGACTGGGAGACTTCTTGTGCTTTAAAATCGCAGTACACAAACTAAAATATAGAGCTTGAAGGAGATGAGTGGCGGCTTTGCTTTCATGGCAGGCAGCGAAGCGAGTAGCATTGATAACACAAGAAGTACATGGGAGGAGATGCCTATGGTTTTTTTAATAACACCAAAAGATCCAAATATATAAGCTGAGAGAGAGAGAGAGAGAGAAAGGAATTAACATTGTTGAAAGGCGATGTTCAAAGTTGATGGTGAAGATGAAGAAAAGAGAAGAGATGGGGGCTAATTTATACCTAGGGAAGCAAATAAAAAAATTACATAAATACCTTTAATTTTATCAACGAAATTTCAATTTGGTTGCTAATTTAGCAACCAAAATTAACTCCATTGCTATTTTTCATTGAAAATGAAAATTAGCAACATAAATCAATTTTGGTTGCTAATTTAGCAACGAAATTTTATTTCGGTTGCTATTTTAGCAACGAAAATCCAATTCCGCTACTATTTTTCATTGAAAATATAAATTAGCAACGAAATTTCATTTTAGTTGCTATTTTAGCAACTGAAATCCAATTCCTTTGCTATTTTCCATTGAAAATGTAAATTTGCAACGAAAATGAAATTCCATTGCTATTTTTTGTTCCAAATTTTTTCACCATCTATTGGCGCCTTATTTAGCAACATTATCATATTTTCATTGTAAATTTCTTTTGCTAAATTTTGGCGCTAAAAATTCCCTTCGCTTTTAGCAACGGAAAATAACCAAACATATTTTCATTGCTAAATCTAAAATATTTAACCAATTTTAGCAATGAAAAATTTTTTTCCGTTGCTATTTTTAGATTTTTAGTGGTTAAAATAACAAGGTCGTAAGTAGTAAATTTTATAGTTGACCTTTGTAATAGAACCTAGATCCGAGTGTAACATCCAGTATCCAGATCTTTTATCTAACCGGGTATAGGATGTTACATTCTTGGTTATAAGATGGCCAGCCAACTCATTAAAAATAATAGAATTTTCCTCCCTTTTCTTGCTTTCTCTATATTTTCTAGAAAAAGGTATATGAATGCCTATAATTGGGTCACTTGTTTGGCCAATATAAGTTTGCATTTTACACCCTCCTATCAGTTTTAATTACTAATTGATATCATGTAAAATGTCTATGTTTTTATGTGTGTTTTTCTCTTATTTATGTAGTAAGTATGTAATATTATATGTGTTTTTATGTGTTTATGTCCCATTTATGTGTTTATGTTTGTTTTTAGGTCAAATCATGGTGAAGTGTGAAGAAAAGGAAGAAGATGGTGAAATTTCGAAGAAGAGGATCACGAGTAGTGAAGAGAAATCACGAGTAGTGAAGAGGATCACGAGTAGTGAAGAGAAATCACGAGTAGTGAAGAGGATCACGAGTAGTGAAGAGGATCATGAGTAGTGAAGAGGATCACGAGTAATGAAGAGAAATCACGAGTAGTGAGGAGGCTCACGACTTCAGAAGAATTCAAGGGAATCACGACTCGTGAAGTCATTCACGAGTCGGACAAGGCAACTAATTCCGAAACATTGTGTCTTTTGAACCTAATTTTTCAGCCAACCATCATGACCCTCCATGGCAACTTTTCACATTCACAACCATTATGAAGAGACATGTTTGTAGAGTTTTCTCTCTATAAATATGGATGGCATTAATCAAGGAAAGAGGGGATCAATCAATGTTTTAGTTTTTAGAAATATAGTTATTATTTTGGATAAACATTTTTACTTAGCTTTTAGTAGATGATTACAAAGGGACAAGCCAAAGTAACAAGAGATAGTTTTCTTTCTCTTGTTTGTCTTTAATTCAAATATGTACTTTGGCTAGTTTCCTTTGTACATTATAACTATGCACTAGTATTTGTTTAAGACATGTTTATTCTTATTATGCATGAATTATGATTTACATCCATTTGTGTGCTTTGATTTGCTATGTATGATTGGCTACCATATTTAGCATGTTAGTCAATTTGTTCGTAATGAGAGTTGGAATTCTTTGATGGAAAAACAAATGAATGTACTTGAAGCATTGAATTTCTTTCATGTGACTTAAGGAATTCACTTTGAGGGGTTAAAGAATTGGCATAGAGCTTCATGATTCTTATTTATCTCTATAATGACATGAGAATGCTTATAGACTCTAAATAAGAACATTCTTTATTGACAACGAGAGTTGCTTTAAAGAATCTTGGCTAAATTCTCCAATCACTTTATTTATACAATTACTAGAACTTGTTCTTAGATGAATTACTATTGCATATTTGTAATGTATGTTCATACTATCATTTAAGTCATCTTTAATCCAAATTTACTTACCACTATATCCCAAGTAGTTTAGATATTTAGTCAAATGCGTAATCTTTATTTTATTTGTTACCTATCCATCTGTTCTTTGTGATTTCAATAAAAAATTTACCCCGTTCCCTTTGGAACGATACCCTACTCATCCTATACGCAGTCTAGTGAGACTAAGGGTTAAATTAAATCCCCATCAGATTTTGGCGCCGTTGCCGGGGAACGGCTTGAATGAATTTTTATTGATTGACACAAAAGAGTAGATGTTTTAGGATTCCATGATATAAATTAGTTATTTTGATAAATGAATTTTGTATTGTTTTTGTTGTATCCTTCGTAATTAGAGTTTTTGTAATGATCTTAGACCAAAAGTTTTTGTGATTTTAACAGTTAATTTATTAAATTCATTTCTTGCACAATAATCTTTTTGTTTAGGATTAGTTTTTTTTAGTTTAGATTTTATTTGTTTAGGATTATTCCTGGTCATATTTTCAGTATTTTATCATTTTCATTTTTCTTATTTTTCCTCTGTCTCTTTAACATTTGGATCGAGGTTGGTATGATTTTTGCAGAAAAATGGCAGCAATTCATCATGTTCACGAGTGCATCACGACTCGTGAACATCTTCACGAGTATTTCAGAGGCTTTATCCATTATATTGTGAGCAGCATACCGAGTCGTGAATGTCATGATGACTCGTGACCATGTCCATTTCTGTCTACCCAATAATTCTTTCACGAGTCGTGAGGATTTTGCCGACTCGTGAACATCTCTTCCTCAACACAAAATGCCTTATTCTTCACGAGTCATGAGGAATATACCGACTCGTGAAGCACTGTTCCAAAGTTACGCCTCCACATTCACCATGAATTTGAAGGGAGTTTTCTTTCCTCTTTTCTTTTATTTATTTTTTATTTTCTTTTTTGTGTTTGTTTTGTTTCTCCACATTGAGGACAATGTGTGCTTTAAGTGTGGGGGAGCCAAAACTTGTGTGTGTTGTTTGTTTATCTTTTTCTTTATTTTAGACTAACCTTTCTAGTGAGTTTTATTATAAGTATTGTTCGTATTGTATGTAATATAGGTTGTTATGAAGTGTCATTTGCCTTCTATACTCATTTGATTAGTTTTTCAAGATTTTTGGCATGTGTTTTATGTTTTCAAGTTATTTCTTTTTACTTCTTTCAATATTTTAGGTTATTTAGTCTCTTCATTAACTATGCTTTAAGGTTAGATTATGCTCATTTAGTTTAAGATTTTTGGATTTTAGTTGTCTTATGGAAACTATAGCCATAATACTTACTTTTAGGCCTTTCAATAATGGATGAGGACTAGTAAAAAAAAAAGAGAAAGAAAAAAAAAGAGATGAAAATGAAAATAAATTAAATAAAATAAAGCAAGATGCATATCTAAAAGCTTAATAAAGTATGGGATGGAGCGTAAAACGCACCCAATACTACATTCTCTTGCTACTCATGGGATAAAGTCTAAAAGTATACCCATGAAGAAAAAGAAAAAAAAAATGAAAAAAAGTAGTCTAAAAATGCCATGAGATTGGTTTAAAGGTATGTGTGCTTTTTATATGTCCAAAAAGGCAACTATAGTGTTAGGATCTTAGGCTTTATGATCATTATTCTTTCTTGAGCATGGTTAGTCTTGCGACTTTATCTTCATGATGTTGAATTTGGTAAATTTTGATGACTTGATGATTTAAGATGCATGTTTTAAGTCTTGATGGACTGAAATTTTGAGTGTTAAGGTGTTTGAATTCATATCAATCTTATCTTAAGTGAAAATTGAGCAATATTTTATAATGTAACTTACTTAGTTTGACTTGAGATTAAATTTTCTCACTTTTCTCTTGCTTGGGGACAAGCAAGGTTTAAGTGTGGGGGAATTCATGTTTTTATGTGTGTTTTTCTCTTATTTATGTAGTAAGTATGTAATATTATATGTATTTTTATGTGTTTATGTCCCATTTATGTGTTTATGTTTGTTTTTAGGTCAAATCATGGTGAAGTGTGAAGAAAAGGAAGAAGATGGTGAAATTTCGAAGAAGTGGTTCATGAGTAGTGAAGAAGATCACGAGTAGTGAAGAGAAATCACGAGTAGTGAAGAGGATCACGAGTAGTGAAGAGGATCACGAGTAGTGAAGAGAAATCACGAGTAGTGAGGAGGCTCACGACTTCAGAAGAATTCAAGGGAATCACGACTCGCGAAGTCATTCACGAGTTGGACAAGGCAACTGTTTCCGAAACATTGTGTCTTTTGAACCTAATTTTTCAACCAACCATCGTGACCCTCCATGGCAACTTTTCACATTGACAACTATTCTGAAGGGACATATCTGTAGACTTAATCTCTATAAATAGGGATCCAAGATGCTAAAAAAAAGAGGGAAGAGATCAATCAATGTTGAGTTTCTAGTTATTATTTTGGATAAATATTTTTACTTAGTTTTTATTAGATGTTTACAAAGGGACAAGCCAAAGGAACATGAAATAGTTTTCTTTCTCTTGTTTGTCTTTAATTCAAATATGTACTTTGGCTAGTTTCCTTTGTACATTATAACTATGCACTAGTATTTGTTTAAGATATGTTTATTCTTATTATGCATGAATTATGATTTACATCCATTTGTGTGCTTTGATTTTCTTTGTATGATTGGCCACCATATTTAGCATGTTAGTCAATTTGTTCGCAATGAGAGTTGGAATTCTTTGATGGAAAAACAAATGAATGTACTTGAAGCATTGAATTTCTTTCATGTGACTTAAGGAATTCACTTTGAGGGGTTAAAGAATTGGCATAGAACTTCATGATTCTTATTTATCTCTATAATGACATGAGAATGCTTATAGACTCTAAATAAGAACATTCTTTATTGACAACGACAGTTGCTTTAAAGAATCTTGGCTAAATTCTCCAGTCACTTTATTTATACAATTACTAGAACTTGTTCTTAGATGAATTACTATTGCATATTTGTAATGTATGTTCATACTATCATTTAAGTCATCTTTAATCCAAATTTACTTACCACTATATCCCAAGTAGTTTAGATATTTAGTCAAATGCGTAATCTTTATTTTATTTGTTACCTATCCATCTGTTCCTTGTGATTTCAATAAAAAATTTACCCCGTTCCCTTTGGAACAATACCCTACTCATCCTATACGCAGTCTAGTGAGACTAAGGGTTCAATTAAATCCCCATCATGACTCGGTATGCTGCTCACAACATAATGGATAAAGCCTCTGAAATACTCGTGAAGATGTTCACGAGTCATGATGCACTCGTGAACATGATGAATTGCTGCCATTTTTCTGCAAAAATCATACCAACCTCGATCCAAATGTTAAAGAGACAGAGGAAAAATAAGAAAAATGAAAATGATAAAATACTAAAAATATGACCAGGAATAATCCTAAACAAATAAAATCTAAACTAAAAAAAACTAATCCTAAACAAAAAGATTATTGTGCAAGAAATGAATTTAATAAATTAACTGTTAAAATCACAAAAACTTTTGGTCTAAGATCATTTCAAAAACTCCAATTACGAAGGATACAACAAAAACAATACAAAATTCATTTATCAAAATAACTAATTTATATCATGGAATCCTAAAACATCTACTCTTTTGTGTCAATCAATAAAAATTCATTCAAGCCGTTCCCCGGCAACGGCGCCAAAATCTGATGGGGATTTAATTTAACCCTTAGTCTCACTAGACTGCGTATAGGATGAGTAGGGTATCGTTCCAAAGGGAACGGGGTAAATTTTTTATTGAAATCACAAAGAACAGATGGATAGGTAACAAATAAAATAAAGATTACGCATTTGACTAAATATCTAAACTACTTGGGATATAGTGGTAAGTAAATTTGGATTAAAGATGACTTAAATGATAGTATGAACATACATTACAAATATGCAATAGTAATTCATCTAAGAACAAGTTCTAGTAATTGTATAAATAAAGTGACTGGAGAATTTCATCAAGATTCTTTAAAGCAACTCTCGTTGTCAATAAAGAATGTTCTTATTTAGAGTCTATAAGCACTCTCATGTCATTATAGAGATAAATAAGAATTATGAAGCTCTATGCCAATTCTTTAACCCCTCAAAGTGAATTCCTTAAGTCACATGAAAGAAATTCAATGCTTCAAGTACATTCATTTGTTTTTCCATCAAAGAATTCCAACTCTCATTGCGAACAAATTGACTAACATGCTAAATATGGTGGCCAATCATACATAGCAAATCAAAGCACACAAATGGATGTAAATCATAATTCATGCATAATAAGAATAAACATGTCTTAAACAAATACTAGTGCATAGTTATAATGTACAAAGGAAACTAGCCAAAGTACATATTTGAATTAAAGACAAACAAGAGAAAGAAAACTATCTCTTGTTCCTTTGGCTTGTCCCTTTGTAATCATCTACTAAAAGCTAAGTAAAAATGTTTATCCAAAATAATAACTATATTTCTAAAAACTAAAACATTGATTGATCCCCTCTTTCCTTGATTAATGCCATCCATATTTATAGAGAGAAAACTCTACAAACATGTCTCTTCATAATGGTTGTGAATGTGAAAAGTTGCCATGGAGGGTCATGATGGTTGGCTGAAAAATTAGGTTCAAAAGACACAATGTATCGGAATTAGTTGCCTTGTCCGACTCGTGAATGACTTCACGAGTCGTGATTCCCTTGAATTCTTCTGAAGTCGTGAGCCTCCTCACTACTCGTGATTTCTCTTCACTACTCGTGATTCTCTTCACTACTCATGATCCTCTTCACTACTCGTGATTTCTCTTCACTACTCGTGATCCTCTTCACTACTCGTGATTTCTCTTCACTACTCGTGATCCTCTTCTTCGAAATTTCACCATCTTCTTCCTTTTCTTCACACTTCACCATGATTTGACCTAAAAACAAACATAAACACATAAATGGGACATAAACACATAAAAACACATATAATATTACATACTTACTACATAAATAAGAGAAAAACACACATAAAAACATAGACATTTTACATGATATCAAATTCCCCCACACTTAAACCTTGCTTGTCCCCAAGCAAGAGAAAAGTGAGAAAATTTAATCTCAAGTCAAACTAAGTAAGTTACATTATAAAGTATTGCTCAATTTTCACTTAAGATAAGATTGATATGAATTCAAACACCTTAACACTCAAAATTTCAGTCCATCAAGACTTAAAACATGCATCTTAAATCATCAAGTCATTAAAATTTACCAAATTCAACATCAAGAAGATAAAGTCGCAAGACTAACCATGCTCAAGAAAGAATAATGATCATAAAGCCTAAGATCCTAAGACTATAGTTGCCTTTTTGGACAAATAAAAAGCACACATACCTTTAAACCAATCTCATGGCATTTTTAGACTACTTTTTTTCATTTTTTTTCTTTTTCTTCATGGGTATACTTTTAGACTTTATCCCATGAGTAGCAAGAGAATGTAGTATTGGGTGCGTTTTACGCTCCATCCCATACTTTATTAAGCTTTTAGATATGCATCTTGCTTTATTTTATTTATTTTCATTTTCATCACTTTTTTTTTCTTTCTTTTTTTTTACTAGTCCTCATCCATTATTGAAAGGCCTAAAAGTAAGTATTATGGCTATAGTTTCCATAAGACAACTAAAATCCAAAAATCTTAAACTAAATGAGCATAATCTAACCTTAAAGCATAGTTAATGAAGAGACTAAATAACCTAAAATATTGAAAGAAGTAAAATGAAATAACTTGAAAACATAAAACACATGCCAAAAATCTTGAAAAACTAATCAAATAAGTATAGAAGGCAAATGACACTTCATAACAACCTATATTACATACAATACGAACAATACTTATAATAAAACTCACTAGAAAGGTTAGTCTAAAATAAAGAAAAAGATAAACAAACAACACACACAAGTTTTGGCTCCCCCACACTTAGAGCACACATTGTCCTCAATGTGGAAAAACAAAACAAACACAAAAAAGAAAATAAAAAAATAAATAAAAGAAAAGAGGAAAGAAAACTCCCTTCAAATTCATGGTGAATGTGGAGGCGTAACTTTGGAACAGTGCTTCACGAGTCTGTATATTCCTCATGACTCGTGAAGAATAAGGCATTTTGCGTTGAGGAAGAGATGTTCACGAGTCGGCAAAATCCTCACGACTCGTGAAAGAATTATTGGGTAGACAGAAATGGACAGGGTCACGAGTCATCATGACATTCACGACTCGGTATGCTGCTCACAACATAATGGATAAAGCCTTTGAAATACTCGTGAAGATGTTCACGAGTCGTGATGCACTCGTGAACATGATGAATTGCTGCCATTTTTCTGCAAAAATCATACCAACCTCGATCCAAATGTTAAAGAGACAGAGGAAAAATAAGAAAAATGAAAATGATAAAATACTGAAAATATGACCAGGAATAATCCTAAACAAATAAAATCTAAACTAAAAAAAACTAATCCTAAACAAAAAGATTATTGTGCAAGAAATGAATTTAATAAATTAACTGTTAAAATCACAAATACTTTTGGTCTAAGATCATTACAAAAACTCTAATTACGAAGGATACAACAAAAACAATACAAAATTCATTTATCAAAATAACTAATTTATATCATGGAATCCTAAAACATCTACTCTTTTGTGTCAATCAATAAAAATTCATTCAAGCCGTTCCCCGGCAATGGCGCCAAAATCTGATGGGGATTTAATTGAACCCTTAGTCTCACTAGACTACGTATAGGATGAGTAGGGTATCGTTCCAAAGGGAACGGGGTAAATTTTTTATTGAAATCACAAAGAACAGATGGATAGGTAACAAATAAAATAAAGATTATGCATTTGACTAAATATCTAAACTACTTGGGATATAGTGGTAAGTAAATTTGGATTAAAGATGACTTAAATGATAGTATGAACATACATTACAAATATGAAATAGTAATTCATCTAAGAACAAGTTCTAGTAATTGTATAAATAAAGTGACTGGAGAATTTAGCCAAGATTCTTTAAAGCAACTCTCGTTGTCAGTAAAGATGTTTTTATTTAGAGTCTATAAGCACTCTCATGTCATTATAGAGATAAATAAGAATCATGAAGCTCTATGCCAATTCTTTAACCCCTCAAAGTGAATTCCTTAAGTCACATGAAAGAAATTCAATGCTTCAAGTACATTCATTTGTTTTTCCATCAAAGAATTCCAACTCTCATTGCGAACAAATTGACTAACATGCTAAATATAGTGGCCAATCATACAAAGCAAATCAAAGCACACAAATGGATGTAAATCATAATTCATGCATAATAAGAATAAACATATCTTAAACAAATACTAGTGCATAGTTATAATGTACAAAGGAAACTAGCCAAAGTATATATTTGAATTAAAGACAAACAAGAGAAAGAAAACTATCTCATGTTCCTTTGGCTTGTCCCTTTGTAAACATCTAATAAAAACTAAGTAAAAATATTTATCCAAAATAATAACTAGAAACTCAACATTGATTGATCTCTTCCCTCTTTTTTTAGCATCTTGGATCCCTATTTATAGAGATTAAGTCTACAGATATGTCCCTTCAGAATAGTTGTCAATGTAAAAAGTTGCCATGGAGGGTCACGATGGTTGGTTGAAAAATTAGGTTCAAAAGACACAATGTTTCGGAAACAGTTGCCTTATCCGACTCGTGAATGACTTCACGAGTCGTGATTCCCTTGAATTCTTCTGAAGTCGTGAGCCTCCTCACTACTCGTGATTTCTCTTCACTACTCGTGATCCTCTTCACTACTCGTGATTTCTCTTCACTACTCGTGATCCTCTTCACTACTCATGAACCACTTCTTCGAAATTTCACCATCTTCTTCCTTTTCTTCACACTTCACCATGATTTGACCTAAAAACAAACATAAACACATAAATGGGACATAAACACATAAAAACACATATAATATTACATACTTACTACATAAATAAGAGAAAAACACACATAAAAACATAGTCATTTTACATGATATCACTAATTACACACTTCATGTACTTCTTTTAATACATTCATCCCTACTTCTTAATAATCATACACATTTACCCCTAAATTGACAATTTATGAAATTACCTTTTGCTTTCGCATTAATACTTATTACATCTTAATTGCATAATTAACAATTCTTTTATACTGAAACCTTTTCCATCTCTCTCTTCACTATACACTAATCCTATTAGGATATGTTTTAAGGCCTTACAAAAATAATTTGGAATATATTAGTTTAATAAAGTATTGTAGTCAAATATATCTTCATAAATTAGAATAAAAATGAAATTAAAAGTATTATAAAAGATACTGTTTACCTATTTGGCTCCGAGATATATAAGAGGTGACATTGCAAAGGTAATGGTCAAAGAAAAATGGAATAATTTATACTGCAGTAGAATTAAAAACGGCATGACAATTGTCGATTATATATAAAAATAAATAAAAAATTATAGGATATTATAATGTTCAAATATCCCATGATCGAAAGAGAGATAGTTGAAGCTTTATAGATGACAATGCCATTGATGTATTTCAAATCTATCATTTCAACTTGCAATATGCTTAATGTTAAAAAATATAGGGATTTTGTTCTCATTTTTGCGAAAAAAGTCATCGAAGTTAGTGATGACGATTTTTTAAAAATCAGAGATATAATCCTAATAGATCAAAGAACTTATTGTAGATGGTATAATTATAATTTATGACCTAGATATTATGTTCATTAGTGGATCTAAACAATTAGTATTATAACAATGAGGGTGGTTATGTATTATGTTACAAATTTTAATGTATTTTATAATTTAAGTATTTTATATCAATATTCAAGATTAATTATTTAATATTATTATTTTTTAATTTGTGATTTATTAATTATAACTTTTATTTTCATAATAATTAATTGATGACTTATCAATAAATATGGAAACAAATAAAAAAGGGTAAACAATAATAAAATCTAATGATTAATTATGCATGTATGATGTTAAATTGATTTCAAGTTTAAACATGGATCACCATTTAAGAGCTGCATGAATAAATTCAGATCCTATTAATTGTAATTGTTAAGACTTCAAGGGAGACAACGTTTAAATGCAATTTGAAATAATTTAGTAAATAATATTTTTAATATATATTACCCAAATTGGGTTATTTTAATAATTAAATTTAATTATAATTATATGATTTGACTTGTTTTATTTATATTAAAGGTTAAGAGAGAATTATTGAGAATAAGAAAGAGCAACGTGGATTAACACTATAAAAATATTAATCCAAGGATTTTTATGGTATATAAGAGCACATGGTTTTATAGGAATTGCAAACATTGGTGTAATTCAATTAGACTGAAATTTGATCACATCACTTATTGAGAGGTGGCGATAAAAAATGCATACATTTCATTTCACTTGTGGTGAAACAATAATTACACTTCAAGATGTTGCAATTTTAATAGGATTACTAGTTGAGGGTGAACCCATTATAGGTAGAACAAACATGGATTTGATGAATGTTTGTCAAAATCTACTAGGAGCAGTTCCTCCAGTGAATGATTTGCATAGAGGTAAAGTTAAATTGACATGGTTGGATATAACATTTGTTGAATTGACTAATAACGCACATCCTAAGTTGGTATGCCAGCATACGAGGGCATAGATGCTGAGATGTTTTGGTGGATTGTTATTTTCACCACAAAATTCACATTTGGTCCACTTGATGTTTCTTCCTCTTCTAGAGTATTTGGTGTTTGTTGGCCAATATAGTTGGGGATCAGCTTATCTTTCTTAGTTGTATAAAGATCTTTACATGGCTACTTATGCTGATGCTAAAGGAGCTACTGGTTATTTGTAACTCCTACAAATGTGGATGTGGAAACAATTTTTTCAGTTTAAACCATAACACGTCCAACCATATGACCTAAACTGAGTCATGCCATACGGATTCAAGTATCATTAGCAATTTTAATATTTTTTTGCATTTATAATTTCATAAAAATGTGTATTTTTAATCTATTATGCAATAATTTTAAGTGGACGCAACCATTGAATATGCATAATATTCATAGAATGGATATACACACATATTGAGAATTATTAGATATGCAGTCCACCGAACAAGTATCATGTTAAAAAATTATCAATCTATACATTAACATGATATGTTTTATATAGAATGCAATTAATATCAATAATATCCTTCATGTTCTTAGATTATTTTAATTTTGTGTTGCAGTTTGAGTGGGAACCTTACATCAACATAATCAATATGCTCCAAAATTTTTGTAGAAATAGACAGACATGCTTGATGTCGGTTGTACCACTCATATGCTTTTATATTATTGAATGGCACCATCCAGATAGAGTAGTGTGATAATTTGATTTTGATCAGCTAATTCCTAGTCCACCCTTTATCCAAGATAATTTACATACAACAGATTTGTGAGGTCAAAACTACTTGGATTGGACAATTAAATTTTTAATGTTTATAAATGAGTGGAACAACTGTTATAATTGTGTTGTTAATGTTCTGAGATAAAATTTGACTAATCGATCTGAATACATGCAATGGTATAATCAATGCACTAGATGTTGGATAACCCCAAGAGAAGCATCCTGTGTAGCAATTGTAAGTAATTCATTCATATTATTTATTTTGTAGATTATAAATAATAAATATAATTATATATTTTTAGGCTGATGGGGTTGAAAGATTAGTACATGATCGAGGTGATGATTTAAACAACAAAATGATTTTAGAAAACATCGTTAGGGTAATTGGTCATTTAGATATATTAGATACTAAATTTCCAAGACAATCAAGCCCTAGCCCAATCAGTGTTCTTGCAATGGAAAATTAGTTTGTTGACTTTTGGGTAAGATACAATTATGCTAGAATGATTGAAAGGTGTACAAATGTCACACAGATATATTATGACCCAAATATTATGTAAATTCCATCACCCATGTCTTAGCCTTTTGATGAAGTACAATGTAATGAAGAAACATGCATAATGTCGATGCCTATCTAGAATTTTCCATCTTATGACTTCGGGTCAAAAGCTATAATCAAACAGAATTAGGGGGTTGAAGCAATATTAGTTCACCAATACTAATGTTTTATAATCTAATACCTAGTTCATTTAGAGTGCCAGCATTTAATATTTATTCAGCATCATCTCATGATTTATCTCAACATGACATATTCCAAAGAATTTTTGGTACACATCAGGAGTCACCTCAACAAGGTAATTTGGGATAGTCACCTTTATTTTTATTTTTTGCACTAACGTAGTAAGTGGTGATGCATGTTCGATAAACCAAGCTAGCTTAGGTGATGGCCAAGAAATGAATGACCCTAAGGTTTGTGGTGAAGGCAACGGTAACCCACAAGTCGATGAGCAACAAAGAAGGTATCCAAATAGACAGTAAAGGCAGCCTAAATGTGGCACAGGATCATATATGTTTCATTAGGTAGTACAAATACAATGTTGTTTGCATATAATAACATCTTCCAAAGTAAATTTTAATAATGTTAAAAAATTATAAATTGGTTACTTTGTCTTTGCATTATAGATTATGGAATATTACATAGACATATAAATATAGATACATTGTAAGAATCCAAAATAAGCCCTAGTAGAATTTAAGTGCATTATCATGTTTTTAATATCTAATCAAGCTTAATTAGAGAAATTATTATAATTTAAGACCTTGTGGATTAATTGTCTCATGTGGTGAGGGTTAGAAATTTAATTAAAATTATGGTATACAAGGGTGCAATTGAAAAGAAATTATAGTTAAGTGGTTAATTGTGATATGATTATGTATTAGAGGATAAAATAAATAAAATAAAGGAAGATAGGGTGCAATTAAAGAAAAGAAAGTAATCATGGGATCAAATTGGAAAGAAAAAACAAATGGGGATACATTTCTAATATACAAGTAGATGAGGGAGCATAAGCATACTTTGCCCTTCTATTTAAGTGCTAGAACTTTTACATGTTGGAGAGAGAAAATATTTTCTTAGTTCTTGAGATGAGGCGAACGAATTTGGCAAGAAAAAAAGAGAAATTAATGCAAATTTTCATTCTCTCCTTCATCTCTCACTAAAAAATGTAATCCATCTTCTCTCTCTCTTGTAAAATCCATCAACATCGATCTCTCTTTTCACTTCTTTCTCTTGATAAATTTGGTTTCTTAACTAATTAGTACACTTTTGAGTTGCTGAAAGTTGCATGTGAGGGTTTGAGATGAGAAATCTTTATGAAATGCAATAGCAAGGAAAGAAGTCTTGATGGAAGATTTTGTGTTCCATTAAAGGTTAAGGATTTTTACTCATCTTGCATATGGATTTAACTATAGAAAATGTGGATAAAACCTGTAATGGAATGCATTTTGAATTGATATTATACTATTCAAGTGAAATTTAAAAAATTATATCTTGCATGTTTTGATTTGTTAAAGATTTAAGAAGTAGAAATCTAGGTTGGTTCATTAGGAACCAGTTTCTGTATTTTAAGCATGTCTCGAGTTTTATAACTCTAATTTGGGTAATTCTTTTTGGTAACTAAACTTAAGACATAGACCTTTAATTTTGTAGAATAAATCAAAGTTTGATTCTACCTCTAAGTGTCCATAAAATTAACTTGACATTCATTTTAAGTTGCTGCCTAGTTGTTAAGATCATGTTCTTATATTTTTGTTATAACTTTTCGTAGAGAAGTCAAAATCCTTTGAGATAAAATTTTGGTTAAAATAGATTCATAGGAGCACAATTTCTGTGAAGGAATTATTTTTTGAAGTCTATAGCTATTTTATTCTATGAATTTTCTATGTGGTAATAAAAAAACTGAATCGGGTATAGTGAAGTGTTGTCTAGAGAAAAGGAATATGTTATAGTAATTTAGGTGTATCTCTTGTTATAGAGGATGAAATGCTATTAGTCTAATTTCTTTTTAGACAAGACTTGTATGTCTATATGTTTATGAAGAAAGCATAGTTTAATTCTACTTTTAAATATGTCAAAATATGACTTGAATCCGGAACTGTTTGCAATAATATTTCCAAGAATAATCCTTGATGTTTTTTTAATACCTTAAAATGTAGAAATGATATTAATGTAATTTCTAATATTCCTGAAACTAGAAACATATTGGGTCATGTTTGTAGAAGATCATATTGGCTAGAAATGGCTTTTGTTAGGTCAAAAATAGCCTTAAAGACAAGCTTGGAAACATCTTTAAACATCTATAATGAATTCAAGCATCTTTAGAACATCATTTTATCTATATGCAAAAATGATCTTAAGTATCTTGAGAAAATTTACAATGAAAAAATAACACATTAAGAGAGATAAGTTCATGGAATATATAAAATAATATCACATTGTAAACTATAAGCATGACTACTTATTGAAGCATACTTATGATAAAAGTATGTTATTATTCACCTCATTGACATAACATAATTATGCTTATATGTTATAGTTGTATGATTTGTCTATAAGTTAAAACGTCAACATATATATATATAAGAAATTCCATCGCTAATTAATTTTAGCGACTAAACGACCATTAGACGCTATTCTGCAATCGCTGGCAAATTTAGTGACTAAAATAGAAATCAGTTGCTAAGTTAATAAAATTTGTCGCTAATTAACCCCTAAAATAGTCATCTTTATTGTAAAAAAATATTTACGACGAAATTTTTCCGTTGTTATAAATGCTCATGTACAAGCTGATCATAATGTTGAGAATACATGTTTATATACTAAGGATTATGTGTCTTTTTGATATCACATGATTATATACACATTTATATATTTTTTTTATATACAAGAGATTATGATACATGTATAGTAAAAGCATGTATATGTTAGTTGAATTGTACATGATATGATGTGATAATTATATGTCATGCCTATAATTTATTATGTCAAATGTATAGTCAAAAGGATAATATAATGTAAAGTATTGCTATATGAAGAAATAATTGATAAAATATGATACAACTTGGTGAGTAAGTGATGAGATCACAATGTAAAGCATTGAGTATGAGGCATGTTATATGGTAAGTTCATGAATAGGTATGTATTATTACTTGATTGAAATAGCATGGCTATGCATATATGATGCCAAATGTTAGCACGCTAAAGTATATGATTACATGGAAGTTTGTTTAATTATAGATAATCTAGCAAAGTACATGACTACAATGATTTATGCTTAATTATGGAAATCAAGCTAAATTACATGATCGCATTGTTATATGAGATTGTGTATACATGTATATACACTAGAAATTGTATAAATTGTGATATGAACATGTGCATACATGATATGAAATGTGCATACATGTTTATGCACTAAAGATGGTATATCTTTTAGTAGATTATGAACATGTGCAAGCGAAATAATATAAGCACAAGCCTAATATACGAAATGAAGTTGAACATAATATTGCTTGCAAATAGCGTTCAATTGTGGATAGATAGGCACCTATACGGATAATTGCAGCTGCCGCCATTTGGCCCAATTAGGTTTAAAGTATAGTTGATCCCATTTGGATCATGAACAGCTTTGTTTAGGTTGTTAGCCAATCCCATTTAGGTCTACTTGACATTTTGGCCTATTTAGGTCTACCGATTCGATATCTTTAGATATCTACTACTTTGATACCCTAGGATATCTACCGTTCCCATTATCCACTTTAAGAACTTAAGCAGGCTATCTAATATGATTACAGTGATTGAACTAAAAGTATAAATGCTTTTATGTCATCGTTTAAGTAATGTGAATCGTTTTAATCACAGTTATGATTGAAATTATAGTATATGGAATACATGATACATATATAAGGCTACATTATAAAAATGAGTACTTGGTATTTTAGAATCACATATTCATACTAGACCAAGAAGTCATGCATATGAACTTGCTTGATATTGATGTTTTATCACTGAACTAAATAATGAATACATGATCTTTATAGTTAAATGCTTATATATATATATATATATAAGTGTGTGTGTGTGTTACCTTCAAAAACATCAATGTATAGCTTATGGAAAAGTATGACTTGGAGTGAAAGAGTATTTGGTTATTATATGTATGAAAATCCTTAAGATGGTTTTAAAGAGTTTACTATACCTAGGAATACATTATATATGAAATGGTATGTGATGTTTTGCAAAAGTATACCAATTGATGTATATTATCATAACTACATGTTACTCATTGAATATTGTGTAATTGATATGAGTGGTATGTATGACTGATTACATGATAATATAAATAAGTTATGGACTCATAACATGTGAATTTGATTCATGTGGAGATAGAAGTGCAAGGGTGGTATTGCAATGCTTTAAAGAGTTTTTATAGTACTTAAGGTAACGATATAATAGCTTAATAATAATAATAAGTATTCAAGCGGATGGAAATATGTCTTGTCCATGAAATATGCTATATATATGTATAAGAAATGAAAATTAATTGAATTTATTATATATTTAAAGATTTAGTTTATTAACTGAAAGTCTTATGTTTATAAGATGGCTTTTATGAATGTGGATTGATATTACCATATCTTAAAAATAGTTAAAGTATATGAATATGTCTAAGAGTGAATAAGTGATAAATAAATGGCATAATTAAAGAGTTTTTGACAATTGACAATGTTTTATAAGAAAGAAAGACTTGTATGTCAAGATGATTAGTCAAGAATAACATAAAGAAATTAAGAAAGTAAATTTGTTTATAAGTATGAAACTGATAAGCAATTGAATTTCAATAAGTACCTGATATTGGTTAAAAGTGTAAATAAAAGATAATATAGTCCATGAAGATCTCTGTGAATATAGTCTAAATGATTAGTTATATGCTTAAAGTTATGTGTGTATGTGATTGCATTTTTTACGATCTTTGTAAAAGGTTATCCATGTGTCTTATATTCTCCACTAAGCTTTATAGCTTAGCACATGTATTTTATCCTTGTAGGTTCTGTAGATAAGTCTTTTGCTCAAAAACGTTCTCTGTATCAGGAAAAGCCAATGCAAGACTGATACAAGTTGATGTAGGGAGATTTTGTGTCAGTATTTTAAAATATTTTGTATTAAAGCTATTAGGCATATAAGGATATATTTAATATGTGTATATTGAATTGTAATTGACTCATGATATAACTAAGCAAGTATATGCGTGCACATAGAAGCTAAAATAACACATACATAACATGATATGCATGATGCTATACATGAAATAAATCATGCAAATAGATAAAGAAACACCCATTTGAATATATGATATAGCATGATATAAGTAATAGTAACATAATGATTATACGATGAATAATATACAGGCATGATAATGTTGTGATGAATGATTACAGTAACTTAGTTAGATATAGACAATAGGTTAATAGTAAGTGGGTGTTATAATTTGGTATCAGAAAGCAAACATTTAGTCATTTCTGGTTTATAAGAGTCTAGAAATTGTGTCATAGAAAGTTATTGAGTGTTGGCCAATGTAGATGTCCCTGTTTTGCTATGATGAGACTAGAAATAAGATGATTTAAAAGAATCTAAAAAAAAGGTTAGAAAAGTTGCAGCTTCGGGGTTTTGTATTCAACTGTCCCCAATGCCATTATTGTATTCTGAGATTAGAAAATGGTTTCAAAAGTAAAAAGTTTCCTGGATATGAACCATAGCTTAACTCAAAGTTTTGCGATAGTTATTTGACTATACGATGTCAAGAGATGTCGAAAGGAAATAGAAGTAAAAGTATAGAGAAAAATGAAAACAAATAAAATAAAAGTAGCATAATAGCATAAAGTGAAAAGAAGTTTAAAGATTTCAGATGTATTTCAAAATAAGAGGTAGATCATAGTGAAAAGATATAAATTTCTAGATTTAATCATATCGATACAGATCAAGAGAACTGGGCCTCTAATGAAGCGAGATGCCATTAAAGGAACTTCTAGTATTTATATTCTTCCTTTTTATTGTTATTATATGTATTGATATATTCTGATAGTGGAAATATTTATATACACTTTTGGAATTATGTGTGTGTGTGTGTGTGTGTGTGTGTGTGTGTGATGAAAGCTTTTAAAGTGACTTGTATATGTGATAGTATATCTCTTGGGATCTTAACTTTGAATCGAATAGTATAGGATATGCTCATATGAATAGTGTTTGAGATTATAGTATATGATGTGATTAGAGTACACAAAGATGATTTTTGTATGGTATATGAGAAAGATTTTATATATAATGGATAAGGTTTTTCCATATGTGAAGTTGTTGCGAGAAAATTGAGGTTAGTTACGATGCTCTATATACCTATTAGTGATTCCTTAATAGGTATGGCCAGTTGACTAAACATTTTATAGTTGGGATGGGGCAAAACATATGCATTACATAAGAGTACACATTTGCATTTCATTGCATACATGAAAGCATCATTCACTACGGGCCCCGAATAAAAAAAAAGGAAACTGATATGATATATGATGAGCATAGTAATAATATAATAGTGTGATAAGGTTGCCTTTATTTGGAAATAGAGGTTTATGAGTAGTGAATCAAGCTAAAGAAAAAACCTAAAGAAGTTAGTAGAGATAGTAATGAATGAAGATTGATTGTAATAGATATAGAAGTACAGACAGAAATACAAAAACAGTAATGAAGTATATGAGTAAAGGTTACAAGTATGAATTTCAAAGACGAAATTCTTTGAGGGGGAAAATAATTATAAGGATCCAAAATAGATCCTAGTAAAATTCAAAGGCATTGTCATGTTGTTAATATCTAATCAACCTTAATTATAGAAATTATTATAAGTTAAGACCTTGTGGATTAATGGTCTCATGTGGAAGAGGGTTAGAGAGTCAATTAAAATTATGTTATACAAAGGTACAATTAAAAAGAAATTATAGTTAAGTGATCAATTGTGATATAATTATGTATTAGTGGATAAAATCAATAAAATAAAGGAATATTGGGTGCTATTTAAGAAAATAAAGTAATCATGGGGTCAAATTAGAAAGAAAGAATAAATGGGGACATATTTCTAACATGCAAATAGATGAGGAAGCATAAGGATACTTTGCTCTTCTATTTAAGTGTTAGAACCTTTGCATGTTAGAGAGAGAAAATATTTTATTGGTTCTTGGGATAAATAGAATGAATTTGTCAAGGAAAAAAGAGAAAGAAATGCAAATTTTCATTCTCTCATTCAACTCTCACTAAAAAGTGTAATCCCTCTTCTCTCTCTCTCTTGTAAAATCCATCAACATTTCTCTTTTCTCTTCTTTCTCTTGATAAATTTGGTTTCTTAACTAATTAGAAAACTCTTGAGTTGCTGGAAGTTGTATGTAAGGGTTTCAAATGATGAATCTTTAAGAAATGCAATAGCAAGGAAAGAGGAAGAAGAAGAAGTCAAAAGAAAGAAATATTGATGGAAGATTTGGTGTTCCATTAAAGGTTAGGGATTTTTACTCATCTTGCATGTGGATTTAACTATAGAAAATGTAGATAAAATGTGTAATGGAATGCATTTTGAATTAATATTATAGTATTAAAGTGAAATCTAAAGGGTTATATCTTGCATGTTTTGATTTGTTGAAGATTTAAGAATAAATCTTGGTTGGTTCATTAGAAATTACTTTTTATATTTTAAGCATATCTCAAGTTTTATAACACTAATTTATGTAATTCTAGTTGGTAATAAAACTTAAGACATGGACCTTTAATTTTGTAGAAGAAACTAGAGTTTGATTCTGCCTCTAAGTATCCATAAAATTAACTTGAAGTTTGTTTTGAGCTGCTACCCAGTTGTTAGGATCTTCTTTCAATATTTTTGCTATAAATATTTGTAGAGAAGTCAAAATAATTTGAGATAAAATTTTGGTTAAAATAAATGCATAGGAGCACAATTGTTGTGAAGGAATAATTTTTAAATTCTATAGCTATTGTATTCTATGAATTTTCAAAGTGGTGATAAAAAATTGAATTGGGTACAAAGAAGTGTTGTCTAGAGAACAGGAACAGGTTATAGTAATTCAGGTATATCTCTTGTTATAGAAGTCAAAATGCTATGATTCTAATTTTTAGTTAAACAATACTTATATGTCTATAAGTTATATGGAGAAAGCATATTTTAATTCTACTTTTAAATATGTCAAAATGTGACTTGAATTAGAAATTATTTGCAACATTGTTTCCTAGAACACTCCTCAATTTTTTATAATATCTTAAAATATAAAAATGATATTAATATGATTTTAATGTTTCTAAAACTAGAAACATATTGTATCATGTTTGTAGAAGATCATTTTGGCCAAAAATGGCTTTTGGTAGGTCAAAAATAGCCTTAAAGACAAGCTTGAAAATATATCTCTATGCAAAATTGTCACAAGAATTTACCACAATTTGTGTATGCATCTTTGAAACATCTTTAAGCATCTCTAATGAATTCAAGCATCTTTAAAACATCATTTTATCTATAAGAAGAAATGATCTTAAGTATCTTGAGCACATTTACAATGGAAAAATAACACATTAAGAGAGATAAGTTTATGGAATATATAAAACAGTATCACATTGTAAACTATAAGCATGACTACTTATGAAGCATACTTATGATAAAGGTACGTTATTTTTCACCTCATTGACATAACATTATCATGCTTATATATTATAGTTGTATGACTACCAGGATATAAATGCTCATGTACAAGCTAATCATAATGTTATATGAGGTTGAGAATACATGTTTATATACTATGAATTATGTGTCTTTTTGATAGCACATGATTTTATACATGTTTATATATATATATATATATATTTGTTTATATACTAGAGATTGTGATCATATATAGTAAAAGCACGTATATGTTAGTTGAATTGAACTTGATATGATGTGATGATTATATGTTATGCCTATATGTTATTATGTCAAATGTATAGTCAAAAGGATAATATAATGTAAAGTATTGCTATATAAAGAAATAATTGATAAAATATGATATAACTTGGTGAGTAAGTGATGAGATTAGAATGTAAAGCATTAAGTATGAGACATGTTATATGGTAAGTTCATGAAAAGGTATATATTATTACTTGATTGAAATAGCATGGCTATGCATAAGTGATGCCTAATGTTAGCATGCTAAAGTATATGATTACATGAAAGTTTTTTTAATTATAGATAATCTAGCAAAGTGCATGACTACAATGATTTATGCTTAATTATGAAAATCAAGCTAAAGTACATGATTGCATTGTTATATGAGAATGTGTATACATGTATATACACTAGAAATTGTATAAATTATGATATGAACATGAGCATACATGATCTGAAATGTACATACATGCTTTTTCACTAGAGATCGAATATCTTTTACATGATCATATACATGTGCATACGTGATATGAAATGTACATACATGTTTATGTACTAAAGATGGTATATCTTTTACTTGATTATGAACATGTACAAGTGGAATAATATAAGCATAAGCCTGATATAAGAAATGAATTTGAACATAGGATTGCCTACAAATAGAGTTCAGTTGTGGATAGATAGATGCCTATAGGGATAATTGCAGCTACCACCATTTGGCCCGATTGGGTCTAGAGTATAGTTGATCCCATTTGGATCATGAACAATCCCATTTGGGATGTTAGCTGACCCCATTTGGGGTCTACTTGACCGAATTAAAGAATAGTTCGACCCCATTTAGGTCTATCCATTCGATATCTTTAGAAATTCACCATTTTGATACCCTAAGACATCTACTATTCCCTTTATCCACTCTTAAAACTTAAGTAGGCTATCTAATATGATTACAGTAATTGATCTAAAAGCATAAATGCTCCTATATCATCATTTAAGTAATGTGAATCATTTTAATGATAGTTATGGCTGAAATTATATTATATGGAATGCATGATACATATATGAGGCTGCATTATAAAGATGAGTACTTGGCATTTTAGAATCACATAGTCATACTAGATCAATAAGTCATCCATATAAAGTTGCTTGATATTGATAATTTATCAATGTTCTAAATGATGAATACATGATCTTTATAGTCAAATTCTTCTTATATATATGTGTGTGTGTGTGTGTGTGTGTGCTCGCGCGCACGCGCGCACGCCCGCACACTCGTTACCTTCAAAAGCATCAATGTGTAGCATATGGAAAAATATGACTTGGAGTGAAAGTGTATTTTGTTATTGTATGTATTAAAATCCTTGAGATAGCATTAAAGTGTTTCCTATACTTAGGAATGCTTGATTTATTAAATGGTATGTGATGTTTTGCAAAAGTATACCGATTGATGTATATTACCATAACTATATGTTACTTGTTGAATATTGTATAATTGATATGAGTGGTATGTATGACTCATTACATGATAATATAAATAAGTTATGGACTCATAACATGTGAATTTGATTTATGTGGAGATAGAAGTGCAAGGATAGTATTGCAATGCTTTAAAGAGTTTGTATAGTACTTAAGGTAATGATATAATAGCTTAATAATAATAATAAGTATTCAAGTAGATGGAAACATGTCTTATCCGTGAAATATGCTATATATATGTATAAGAAATGGAAATTAATTGAATTTATTATGTATTTAAATATGTATTTTATTAACCTAAAGTCTTATGATTATAAGATGGCTTCTATGAATATGGATTGATATTGCCATGTCTTAAAAATAGTTAAAGTATATGAATATGTGTAAGAGTAAATAAGTGATAAATAAATGGCATAGTTAAAGAGTGTATGATAATTGATTACATCAAAATGATTAGTCAATAATAACATAAAGGAATTAGGAAAGTAAACTTGATGTATAAGAGTTTTAGGGTCAGATGAATATTGTTATAAGTATGAAATCGATAAGCAATGGAATATCAATAAGTACCTGATATTGGTTAAAAGTGTAGATAAAAGATAATATAGTCCCTGAAGATCTCTATGAATATGGTTTAAATAGTTATATGCTTAAAGTTATGATTATATGTGATTGCATTTTTTACGACCTTTGTAAGAGGTTGTCCACATGTCTTATGTTCCCCGCTAAGCTTTATAGCTTAGCACGAGTATTTTATCCTTGTAGGTTTTGTAGATAAGACTTTTGCTCAGGGACATTCTCTGCATCAGAAAAGGCCAACGCAAGACTAATAAGAGTTGATATAGGAAGATTTTATATTAGTATTTTGAAATATTTTGTATTAAAGCTATTAGGCATATAAGGATGTATTTAATATGTGTATATTGAATTATAACCGACTTATGATATAACTAAGCAAGTATATACGTGTACGTAGAACCTAAAGTAACACATACATAATATGGTATGCATGATGTTATATATGAGATAAAACATGCAAATAATTAAAGTAACACCCATATAAATATATGATATAGCTTGATATGAGTAATAGTAACATAATGATTATATGATGAATAATGTACTAGCATGATAATGTTGTGATGCATGATTAAAGTAACTTAATTGGATATAGACAATAGGTTAATTGTAAGAGGGTGTTACATAAATAATATTTATATAATGTAATAATTGCAAAAATTAATAATTACATATACTTATAAATATAGATAAATAATTGTACAATAATAATTACGAAATAAATAATTACATATATATAAACATTGATGGATACGTTGAAGTATACTGTAATAGACCGATCAAGTTTGGATATTTTCCTATTATGACCTTTATTTCTACAAAGTGCACATTGGTTAGGCCTAGTCTGGTCTCTTCTATCCATTTCATTTCGATATCTAAAGGTTCAAGACCTACCTTTTTTCCTTATTAACTCTGGATTTGGAACTAAATTTTCCACCACATATGGCTCCCAATAATCGCGATGGTCAAATGGTCGGAAAATAAATTATAATAGCTCAATGCCTCAGATAGCTTATAGCACTTATTGATGTATCTCCACATATCAACACGTACATGCATACAGGATGAAATAGCATGGGAACAAGACATTTTAGTCCCTTGAAACTTTCCACATTCATATGTACGAAAGTCCAAATTTACACAATTTGTGTTATTTCCTTTTCATTTGTTTTTTTATTTTTGATCCTAACAGTGCACAATACTGTACATCGATTAAAACTATCTACTCTGTGGCTACCAGCTTTTTGAGCACATCTAGCCATCTCTTCCATACATTTTTATGTGTATGTATTGCCTATGGCTATCTGAGATTGATACGTGATCTTTCTATCATAAAAAAAATTTAACCAACCATGTAAATACATGCTCAACAACACTACAACAAGCATCATTCGAATACATTTTAATGCACTATTTACACACTTCGCAATGTTTGTTTAACATTACCATATATATGGCCATTATCATGAGACAATGTCCACTTATTCTAAGAGTTCTACATTAACCAGTTGTAGAAGCCAATATCACGTTCCTTGATCTCTTTCATTCGTTTTGTAAATTTCCTAGGTTGGAAGTTATTTCCTAACAAAAAATAATATTAACTTTCAACATATAAGACAAAATATAATACATGCATAATAAAATAATTATATGTGACATACCGGCCTTGTACAATATGTCCTTTATTTTGAAATTTTTACGGACAGAATAGTAATTTTCTAACAAAGTGCCGTAAACAATAATGATAAAAATCTAATGGCTCCTTCCAACCATTTTTTTCATCATGAAATAATTCCATAATACCTATATGTCAGTCGAAAATAACAGATATACCAACTTGTTTAGTGACATACTTCCTAATACAAGTCATAAACCAACCCTAACTGGATTTATTCTCCCCTTCAACAATGGAAAATGCTATAGGGTACAAGTAATTATTTTCATCAATAACATTTGTTATCAAAAGAGTCTAATGGAACTTGTCTATCATAAATGTACCATCAATTAGCAACATGGGTTTGCAGTGTGCTAGTCCATCAATACATGGTTTAAATGCCTAAAAGAGCCTCCTGAATTACTTATAGTTCGATTATATACTGTCATCAACAATAAATTTGTAGCAAAATCCAGGATTTTATGTCTTTATAGCGTTAAGATAACCAAGCAACTTGCCCTAGGAATCCTCATATTTTCTAAATATCTCCTCCAATGCCTTGGTCTTAGCATACCAAGTCTTACTGTAAGAAACATCGTAGTTAAATTGACTCCTTATATCGGCCATTATTACACTAACTTTGAGATCAAGGGCTGCACTAACCATCTCCAATGTGCAATCACAAAATATTTATGTATCTAGCTATTGAGATATTAATGGCACAGTACAATTGTGCGAACCCTTGTAGACACTAATAACCTAGTAAGGGGATGTCCTTTTTTTCATTGCTCTAAGTCTCCATTGATAACCAAAATCTTCAGCACGCGAGCAACATACCACCCAAAATGAAAGCTTAGATTTTACAACATTATACTATACATTATTCTGAATTGAAAATTTCTTCACACAGGCCTTTACTTCTTCCTTTGATGTAAATGTCAATCCTTCGCATAACTCTGAAATACCATCCCATCTTTACATTGAAAAATCACTATACATGTTAATATGAGCTTCTACAAAATTAACAAATGTGTGACACACTGATGGAAAGTGAAACTGTAAAAATTATATTGGTCACCACCATTAACTCTAACATCATTCATGTTTAAATTCTGCATGCCTTCTTTTACATGGATTGAACTACTTTGATCAAAGTTATCATCCCTGCCAATAGTGATTTCCTCCCCCTCATCATTCATGTCTATCTCTTCATCATCCTCATCTAGATCAAAATTTGGAGAAATATACCATTTATTTGCAACATTTTCATTGTCCCATGCAACATCTCTACGTTCAAAGCTAGAACATGATGCAAAAATATATTATGTTTGCCCTTTAAACTCTCTAATTGAACTTGCTTCTACAGTTTTCAAATCATCAACCCCTTGACACTTTGGTTGATCATCAAACTATGTACCAAAATCAGACCGACTATCTCTTCCTAAATATGAGTTATCTCTAATAATATTTCTATCATCAACCAAACAAATGGCATCCCTATCTACATCGGTACTCATCTGGTTAATATTATTCCTCACATCTTGTTCATCTCTAATAACAATTTTTTTCTATTTCAATAATTATTTTAGCAATAGTATATCCAGAAAATGATAAAAAATTTTCATAAATTTGATCAATGTCATCGTCATCAATTAAGTCGATAGGCACCCATGACATTAACCCTTGATTGATAACAGGATACCCATATCACTCTAATAACCCCCACGTCCGGAGCTAAATCTAATTTTACTGATATCTTATGAATAAGTTTAAGAAACGTCAGTTTGCTTCTGACCTTCAATATCCTTGATCTTGCTGAAGGACTTGAAGTATCATAATGGTAATCAACTATGTCCCATATTGATTGTCCTTTAGTATGAATTATAAATGTTGTTGAACTCGTTATTCTCTAAATCATACATTATTGTAAATACTTAAAATTAATGCTTCAATTTATTATTTTCTTCAAAAATAATTAATTATGTTTGAATGTTTAACTCATTAATAAAATTATTCATTATATGCACCTATTTTTTTATATATAATTACTCAACTACTAAATTTAATTTATTCACTTTTAATTAACTAATTGCCCAAATTAAAATTTTAGTACACATCTCAAATATTGCAATTTATATAATTTCACTAAAATCAAACATTTTACATCTCAATTTACTTTCATATATTCCTAAAAATTTAAATATGACAAAAATAAAAGTAAATAATTTACATCTCAATTCACTTTCATATATTTCTAAAAATTTAAATATGACAGAAATAAAAGTAAATAATTTAAAACCACTAATTGCTCTACAAACTATTTTAATAATAAATTTTTAAATAACATAAAAATTAATTACTATAATTTCAACTGCAACTATTTTTAAAATAAAACAAAATAAACTAATAATTACTTAATTTAACAATATTAACGAAAATATAATCCACCCTTTGTAGAACCTATAATATCATCAATGAAATTAAATAAATATTATTAATAAATTTAGTAAAAAATTGCTATTAAAAAAATAATTTCAAATTTATTCACATGGCATTACCTCTATTTTAATTTTCAATAAAATCTTTTATATTAGCTTCAACAATTTTTTGTCTATAACTTTAATTGGGAATATTTAATTTTTAAATGAGAAATGAAATCAAGACTGATGAAGAAATAGAGATCAGATGAGGAAGGAAAGAATAATGTTCCATAAAGGGTTAGAATGACAAAATGGGATTGTATGTTATTTGGGCAAATTTTATTTTTAAAAAATTAAACACAGAATTTTCATGTTTGCTGTAGAGCACAGGAATTATTGTGTGCTCTGCGGGACACAATAATCACGTGCTCCTATAGTACTTTAATATAAAAAAATTCCATATAAAAGGCAAAAGAGACTGCCGTTTTCCACCAAAAGCAAGCCCCACCAGTGGTGGAGCTAAAACTCCAGAATCAGAAGAAGCACATATTATAATTTTAATATAAAAATTTAAAAATTAAAAATACATAAATTATACCATAACAATATATTTAATTTAAAATTGAAAAATGATAACATTAAAATCCAACAAAAATATAATTTTCATAATTATCCTTGACACAATTTCTTATTTTAAAACCATTGTATAATTAGTTTAATGTCAATAATATCAAAATTAACAAAAAGTAAATCTTTAAATAAATTTTATTCGAAAACAGTGTTAAAATATCCATTTAACTTACAAAACCTAATAATATATAAAATAATAAAAAAATCAATTAAAGCAAAAATTGATAAATACAATATTAAAAATTACAAATAAAAAGTGAAATTTTCTTATCAAGTGTCAATTGAAATGATAAAAAATACTTATTAATCCTACTTTAAATTTTAAAGACTTCAAAAGTTGCAATAAAAAGAAGAAAAAATGAAAATAGAAGTATGCATAAAAGTGAAAATAAAATAAAGAAAAGTGTGTTTGGCCTTTTAATGTAAATTTTGCTAAATAAGTTGGCATTTTTTTTATATTTTTTAAAAAAATTAATGTAATTTTATTTTTGAATAAAAGACATAGTATTTGAGTTTTATCATTTGTTTGATTTTTCATTTAATTGAATTTGGATTATTTCATTTTAATTTTTATAATTTAATTAAATGATTATATAATTGTTATTAATTTAAAATTTGAGAATGGATTCTCAAAATAAATTAGAGGATTCCTATAATATATATATATATCAAAAAAATTTAAATTTGAGGGTGTACATGTGCACCCCCGGATATAAGTGGCGTCGCCACTGGACCCCACAATACATTCGACAGCATGCAGAAAACGAAACATCATCCTCCCGTTTTTCGGCATATAGGTCCCACCCTTTGATCGGTTCACGTGCCTCTGCCCTTGTCCGCATATGATGTGCCTATTAGAAAAAGGCAAAGATAGGTGCCATTTTTTGCATCAGAAATCATTCTCCTGCTGTGGGCCCTGCCTATCAGAAAATGACACCCATGATTGCCCTTTTTTGACACCCAATTTATTTTACTGTTACACTAATTTGCTAAATTAAAAAAAAAAAAACTGTGTGTTTGCTTTGGATCAAATCAATCAAACAAAAACAGTTAATTCGGTTCGTTTGCTTTGGATCAACAATAGCTAAAAGACCAAAAATAATAATAATAATAACTGTACCTATCTGGGACTTGTATATCTCAAGGTTTTTCCGGCAAAAATCAAATTTATGAGACATAAATCCACAAAATCAAATAAAACTCAAGCAGATACAGCAAAGTTCCAAGCCAGCCACCAACTTCTTACCGCGTTCTTTCAGTTATTCATTATTTCATTTTATGAAAGCTATCATTCTGGGGCGGAACGTAATAAATTTTGGGACAAAGGCAAACTTTACTTTTAAAATATTAAAAATAATTCATATTTATCTGTTAAATATATTTTGAACCA
Source organism: Excoecaria agallocha (assembly GCA_037975025.1). NCBI lineage: Eukaryota > Viridiplantae > Streptophyta > Magnoliopsida > Malpighiales > Euphorbiaceae > Excoecaria > Excoecaria agallocha. Next base: position 117,612,433 of record CM075806.1, on the reverse strand, counting down.
AATTTATTTTCAAATTATTAAAAATAGTACTTCCTTAAAAATATGTTTGGATCAAAATCATTTTTTTATGTAATTTGCTAAAATTTACCACTGAAATTAAGACGATTAAAAGTAAGTAAACAAATAAAAACACACATGTTAAATTGATTGAAATAAATCTAAACCTGTCATACGTGCACTATAAATTAATATCATATCGGACAGTTGCAGTTTGCTTACCTAAAATCGAATAATTTTAATTTACTTATCTAAAATCAAAATCTGTCATATAACAGAATCTATATTAACAAGTCATGATATTCCAACACTAAAATGTATCCAAAATTCTTGAAAGTCTCGTATTCAAGCACCCACTATCCTTTTTCCTCTATTCAAAGAAAAAGATAATATGAATACATAGTTGGATCCGTTAAATTAATTGTTTCAGAAATCATTTTCCTAGAAGCGTAATTTTAAGTAAATAGTTCAATTCTTGAACATATTGCAGAAATAATACCACAAAATCGACCCCATATATATACATATATATATAACATGATAAAATTTTAAAAATGAGACTGGACTAAGAAGGTTTACAGATGAAACTCGTCATGACGTCTCTAACTCTTAAATTTGGTCCGTCTTGAGCAGCAGAAATTACAGGAAAGACTGAACTCTAGTATTTGCAGCTACTGCAAGATTGTTGAACATTTGCAATGGAATTTCAGGAAGAGTCCTATTATTCTTTACATTTGTGACATTTCTAATCATTTCAATATAGCAGGGGAAAAAATAAAAAAATAAAAACTATTTAGTAGAAAGCCTTTACATTGGGTATTGCAGAGATTGTAGAAGGTTTCTATCGTTTGCTTGTTAGCTTCCCAATTGAGTGTAGATATACTGAGACAGAGACAACACTGCAAGAAAAGACCAAAACAAATGACGATATGGTCTACAAAAAAGAACCACCAAGCACTTCAACATACCAATAGCAACATTCCTCTATATATCTGTCTGTTCGCATCCACATGCAAAAATGTGTGCACATGCACATAGTATACAAAAAAGAATCACCATGCACATCAGCATACCAACAGCAGCACTTCTCTGGCAAGAATCACACACACACACACATATATATATATATTGCAGTGCAAGATAATTTTAAAAGGCAGGGTGGTTTATAGCCATGCTAAGGCAGATAAAGCAAGAGATAAAGGCAGATTACGTTGAGCCAAGGAAGAAAGCAAGTGAGAGATGAAAGCCAAATAGAAACACAGAGACAACTGCCGTGAGAAGCATCGCCACTGAAGTAGCATAAACCTGCACAGAATTTATGAGTTAAATAAATATTGATGGGAACTATAGTTGAAAGATTTTAGGTGTACTGAGAAAGCTTTCTCTTTTCTTTTCAAACACAGCAGTCTGCGATCAACTTCAGCTTCAGGCTCTATATTCCCAACATTAGTATCAAATACTTCACCCAATATTATTTCAGAAATAGGAATTTTTTTCGTTTCTGGGAAATAGGAAAATTAATTGTTTTCTTTTTTGTAACCACAGTTAAATCTGGAGGAGAGAAAAAGAGTCCAGATCATTTTTTATTGCTGCTAACAATAATGAATTCACTGAACAAAATATCACAGATTTACTGTCAATTTTATAGAAAATGGAAAAAGGTTATCAATTTGTTGTTCTCATCAAAATGGCAATCAATAAATTCCTGAAATGATTATGACTTACCTTTACAATATTATCCGCGTACTTCATTACCATTGATACAGCAATGCCACTACACAGAAGATAAAATATTACACTTGTAGTCCCAAAAGAATGGATTGAATTTTTTTAAAGAGTTAAAAAATGCTGCTATATGTTTATGTGTAGAACCAATATGATGCATGATACTCATTCATCATAACTTATCCAATTGGCTCGATGAAAGGTTAACATCCTTAGTACCATATAGGGAATGAAAACTCGAGAATACTAATGTCGGAGACAAAAGCAAAATTATATAACCCTTGCAATACATTAGCATATACAAGTAGTACGCAAGCTTAACTGCCAATTGAACTTGGCTGGTTGTTTCTCAAACTCCTAATGATAGCAAGGCCTATCAAATTTTGATCCAGCCCACAAACCCAACAGATATGGCTGCGTTTTTTTACCAATCCAACCCAACCCGTAAATAACCAAAACATATCACCCAGAAATTTGCAGTCAGGTCAACCCAAAGTGAACCAAATGGGTCAGGTCACAGGTTAACCCTCACCCATTAAAGAATTAAAAAAATCATTATAATTAAATCATGACCATCAACATCACCAACCTTCTCTTCATCTACAACACAGCACTGCTTGTTTGTTTCTTTTGGTATAATATGAAAGCAAAAGCATTGATCATCAACATTCCAATCGAAGAAAGCATCGCCATGAACCCAGTAAAAGGGAACTGCCCTATGGATTTTCCATCAGGCAAGGAGATAATAATCGCAAGTAGAAGAAGGAAGATGATGAACAATGGAATCCTGATCAAGATTGCATATAAAGGCTAAGATTTGAAGCTTCTTCTTTCTTAGTTTTCAACTAAGCCTGTTTAATTATTTTGTGACTTTGCTTTTACTATGAGTTGAATTTCTAAATTCCCGTGAGTTTGAATTTATGGAAAGAATAATATTTATGATTCATTTATGATGACCCATTTATGACCTAACCCATCCTGTCATCCTGTCTGCTGGATCTAACAGAAGTCTTCATTAGCACGTCAAAGGAAAGATATCATAAAGCAATAAAATTACCACCAGCATCATAAAATAAAAATTGGTCATACTACAAATAGCATAAATCCTTTCTAACATGTCATTGCATAGCACCAACCACTTCTAGAAGAAACATATTCAGCTACCAAAATATTATTACATATGTAACCTTTTCTCACAAAAAAGGAACATAAACAAGCAAACACCTATTCATAAGTATGTCAATGCAGAAAACAGATATAACTAACCTGAGTGCATGATTGAGAATCATGAGAACTGTAATCAATGAATATCCATGGAAGAACCCCCTGTAGATGTACATAATAAAAAAGTTCAACATTTTGGAGTCCTTTCACACACACACTAAAAAAACATTGTGGAGAGTTGCAAAGCATTTTAAGTTTATTAAAAGTCTAAAACTGCTGAGTTAAAAAAGGCAAGGATAGTCACTTGAAAGGTAAGGTTAAATCAACGAAATAAATAGATCTCAATAACTATACACTGAGAAAGAGCATTTAATTGGAAAAAATAATACAATTAACGTGTCCGTTACTTGTTCATGACTGCATCAAAATCTTGAATCAAAATGGCAATGGCATTGAAGATCATCCCAAAGACATATAGCCAGAAGTTCTGCACATTGATATTTCTTGAAGGACGCTTCTTAATTATAGCCTGCGAAAACCAAAAGAACCAACATTATGATCATTCAACTAGATCTGTCCAAATCCCATATGAACTAGATGATGACTTCAAGGCTAAATTACGCTTCTTTGAAAACAATGATTAACTGGATAATCTTGGTCCAAATCTAAGTCACTATGTGCTATCTGGTGAAAATTAAAAACATATATATTGATGATTCAAGCATCAGCCAGAAGCTCCAAGTAATTAAGGTATGCTTAAGATACACACCTCTGTGTGGACTCCAGCAAAACCGCTTAAAAGTGCCATTATCTGCGAGGAAATCAGTGACGATAAGCTTACCCAATTACAGGAATAACAGGGCATGGTTTGTTAAATTTTTATTAAAATAAGTAGTCCCATTGGATTAAATTCTTGAAAGGAGGACTTACAATTGCCATTATCCAACCCTGATAAGGTGTTTGAAGAACATGATCGGAACTGCAATATGAATGTAACTTTGTCAGGCAGCAAATCACAAAATTTAAAGGTTCGACTCACAAATAGAGAGGAACAATTTTAAAGTTTCCCCTACGCCTTGAACTATGATAAGAAGCAACCCATTCCATAAAAGTGTTAGCCCCATCCGACCCAACAGATTTTGAACCAGGGACCTCCTTATTCAAAAATTATCTAACTCAAACCATTGAGTGTCCCTAACAAACAACAATAATCCCATTATTCTAAAATATGATCCATGGAAATGCCAACTAAGTTCAAAATTTAACACATTTTTCAAGTATGTAACATTGATAAAGATATAAATAAATCAACTGTCTCACAACTGTGAATTAGATTGACATCATCAATCTGCTAAGAAAAAGAATATATATATATATATATATATATATAGAGAGAGAGAGAGAGAGGGAGTAGTGATCAATCTTACGAAGGGTTCAATTGTGCTGTGGTACATCCAGCACATAATAGAATGAAAGCTGCCCACTGAATCTCACTTAACCTGATAAAAAATAAAATAAAATAACAAACAAATAAAAAAATCATTGGCAGCATAGAACCAGAAATGAATCAAGAAAAATTAAACCTTGCTTTTCTAATATGTAATCCCTGCATTCACAAATATGTGTCCACTTCTCTATTGTGGTCTATTCAAAAATAAGTGTCCGCTTTTCAAAAATGTGGTACATTTAAATGTAATTTTTCAAATATTTCACTATATAATAAATATTAGTTCAATTTTCAAAACACAATTAATAACTGATTGTCCTTTTTAAGAAGGTCAAATTAGTAAAAATATAATGTAATAAATGAGTTTCTTAATCTTTGTACAAAAAGGAAAGTGGACACTTATTTGTGAATGGAGGAAATATATAATAACAGTTAACCACAAGGTGGAAATTAGAAATACTTACTTCCTCTTAAGTATCATTTGATATAAAACACCCGTGCTGATAATATTAAGGTTCTTGAGTATCTGGTAACCCGGAGCATCCACATAGGCAAAGATGTAATACTGCCACGAAAATTGGGACAAATAGATGATAAAATCTTCTAAAAGAACACGACCATGCTGCTACACCTATAACTAATAACTAAAATCAATAAACAATTTGCAGAACCCACCTGGAGCAAATTCTTGACAAGGTAAAGTGCTGCAGGAATGGGATAAACACTAACTTCGTCCAAAGTTGTACTCAACCTAATTGAATAGCAAGATTCACAAAACATAAGAATCCAGACCACCTTAGTAACTTATTCAAGGAAATGAGCATGGTAAATATGTGTAGCCATAAAAGACACCAGCTTAATAATCCAGTATAGAGATCCAAATGGTTTAAAATCTTCAAAAGAATGAAAAGCGAGAAACATTAAAAAAATATATATATATATATATTAAGAAAGAAAAAGAAAAAAAATGAATAGAACAATATTGCTCAGATCCTGCCAGGTTGGTTCTCTGTCACTGAAAATGTAACAACAAAACTGAAAAGACCACATCTTAATCCTAGTACAATATATGAACTGTTTCAACCAGGCTAATGTTATCACATTTTCTCATTATTACTTACGAAAACTTCATCAAGTAAGACAATCATGGAATAAAAAATAAAAAATAAAAAATAAAAAATAAAAAGTACAGTTAACCTGTTATCTTCGGTGACACCCTCTCCTTCCCAAATTCTCGCCAAAGCTGCAAGTGATAGTACACATTTCAAAGTCTCCACCTAAGCATAGAAAGGGGGGCAAACTGCTGGTGTTAAGATAATTGTATAGTTTGAGCTACCTAAGTCCAAGTGCTTAAAAATATAGCACTTCTACACTATTTCTTAAGATTGTATTATGCCCATATTATATTCTAACTGCAATAAGAAATAAAATACGCTCACCAAGAAATTAGCAGTAGTAACACTATACTCATATTTGCCAGCTCTCTTGGACCAAACAATTAGAATTGCTTGTGAACTTGTCAGGATAGTCAAAGCAAGTGTAACAATTGACCTACCTCAATTAAAATAATAATAATAATATTAACAAGAGAAGAACAAAAATAAAAAATGACACATTATTCTTCTTCAATGCCAGTTCCAAACTTCATATTTTACTAATAACCAAAATCGCAATTAACTCTTACTTGCGCTTCCACTTGGATCGATCAATTGATCCACCTCCCAGTGTACGCAGTGGAGCTGCACATCAAACACAAAGGACATGAAAACAACAAAGCAATGGGTTAAATCATTAAAACCAAACAGATTGCAAACCCTGCAGCTGGATTAAGTTCATGATCTAACATTAAAAAGATGAAGATAAAGAGCACCTGAAAGAGATTTGCCTGTTAAGCTCTCTATATCATTACGGGAAGCACCCTCATCTTTGTCCTATAACATTACATAACATTCAAAATGTAAATCCTACTGATCAAAGGAAGTCTCAGATGCGCATGCAAAAAGTGAAACAGCCAGCTTCAACATTAAATTAACAGAATTATTTATAATGAACAGTGAAGCTTCTCCTGTGGAGAGCTTCAAAATTGACATGAAAGAAATAATGCGCAGCTGTTAATTCGCAAGCAATTACTTCCCATTGACTCAAACTGAGTGATTGCTTAGAGAGAGAGAAAAGTGAGTACAAAAATCAAGGAAAAATAAAAGAAGAGAAATCAATTTGCTCCTTTACACAAACAATAGAATGTTTGGATCCAAGTATTCAACAACACTTACTTTTTAACTAAAAGAAAGATCAAATTTATGAAGTGATAAATACCATTTGATAGGCAAAATCGAAATGCTACGAGGTTGTTCCTTGCCGTGACTGAAATAATCAGCAGAGTGTCATCAAAAAGTATAAGCGGGGCTGAAGAAGATGAGCCCACAAATACCCGTTAACGTACTTCAGATTGGTATAGAAAGATCGCGAGGTGTTGGAAAGGGGGATATTGATGGTAGATTTGGGTTTTCCGTGAGATTGAAAAACAAATAGAATGAAATAGAGAGAGCTTTAAGATGAGTGGTTTTTTCTCCGTTAATTTTTATCAGTTGAAGCAGGGCTGTCCACTAATCTCGGTTTTTGGTACAGTCCCGTTCTGAAATTGGCGGCTGGGGCGGGGCGGGCCGGGAATTCCAACGAAACGGATATTCCATTTTTTGTTTCTGTCCACGATTCTAGAACAGAAAATTTTTTTCCTCTACCTCCGTTTTTGCGGGAAAAAATTTTAGGGATTTTCCGTTCCGAATACGACGGGTCCCCACCGAGATTGGGAAATCCTTATCGCATGATCATCCCTGAAAATAAGTCTAAGCTCTAAAACAGCAAATTTGATAACTATGTTTTCATAAATAGAGAATTTTTGAATTTTGTAGCAAGTTTTCGATATTTTAATAAATATAAAAATTATAAGAAGTTCGAAATTTTAGAATATAGATTTCAAAATAGTTTTTTAAAAAAATTAGAATAACCCTATAATTTCGTTTATGTAATTTAAAAATTATAATGTAGAGCAAAAATAGTATCAGAGATTTTAATTAAATATTTTGAATTATTTTATAAGTTTTAGAATTAAAATAGATTATGTAAGACCTCAAATTACATCCTAATAAAATGTGTGGTGTTTATGGGTATACATAAAATGAATAATAATGGTTATATAAGTTAGTGATTGGCTCAAGACATAAGTGGTATTAATGAAACTGTCAAAGGATAATTTAGTAATTTACTTAAGTTTAGATGTAAATATGTAATAGTATTATAAATAGGTTAATTAATATATAAATGTGATAAGAGTTACATGCCAATAGGTGATTAAAGAAAATTAGAGGTCAAATTGCAAATAACAAAAGATATAAAAAGGAACCAATAGGCATCAAACACTTGTCTTCCTATTGACCACAAGAGAAATTAAATATTTGTATGAGAGAAGAAGAGCTAGCTGGCCATCTTTGGCAACCAATTTTAAGACTTCCTCTTGTTCTTTCCCTCATGAAATACTCTCTAAATCCTTTCCTTGAAATTGTGCTCCTAATGGGTAGAGTAAAGAAAGAGAAAGAAGAATTTTGTAACTATTTGAGGTGAGTAAGAGTAAACTCATCTTTTTTATCTTCTCTAACATCTATTTCAGATTGATTAATTAGTAACTGAATGATTTTTGTGAGATAATTAGGGAATCATGTAAGAAGAAGGTCAAGAATGGATATAAAGTAAAGAAAAAAGAGAAGATAAGTAAGAAAGGCAACTTAGAGGTATGGGAATTTTATACTCTTTTTGGTTTCTTTATATTGATTTTGAGATGATTAATGTAAAGTATTTGACGTATAATGGATGTGTTGAGCCCGAAAATGATAAAGAAATATATGAAAGTGGTGATTAGAGTCTTAAAGAATTACTTAGTGAAAATTTATCTCAAAGTTTACTTGAATCGTTCTTAGTATAAAGACTCTAATTTTCTTTGTAGATACTCAAATTAAGTGAATCTAGTTGGAAATAAAAGTTAAGACATATATATGAAAGTTTGTAGAAGGAATTAAAGTTAAATTATGCCTCTAAGTATATCAAAATTTGGTTTGAAGTTAAGTCATGATTGTTGCCCTGTTAATAGGAGCTATCTATAATATTTTGTGAATATCTTGAGATTTATAAGCTCAAATGGAGTAATTTTTAATGATTTGGAAACTAGATACATAAGTGAACAAAAGCCTAGAAGACCATTTGGTCTGAATCTAGATAAAAACAATTAAAAAATGAAAAACAAATTGAACTAAGGAACCTATCTTGTTATGAGTTAGCACCTTTGTGCCAAGTTGGTATACTTGGTTTCTGTAATGGGTCGACACCACCCATGCCGACTTGGCACATACCCAAAGATTATTTTCTTGCCTTTTAAACACTAAATTTCTAGTCCAAAGTGACTAGATGCATTCTTAACATGAAATATGATGAAATGACCTACAAATACATTATACTATGTTAGAATTCTAACAAGGTAAATGAATCTACATAAATATTCGACTAAGAATTGATTAATGCTTTGATTAAATTTATCTAATTGTGTGTCAATGTTGTATATACATGGTACTGAAATTATTGCAAGTATATTATAAAGAATATAAAAGAAGACATATGCTCAAAGGTTAATTTATATTATTCCCAGGCCAACATATCAATTTTATGTGTACAAACCAATGTGACTTTAACATAAGAGTACTAATAAAGGCATATATACTTACATATGCATAGATACATATAAGTATGTATAGGCAAAGATATATCAATATAATGTTGCATAGGTATAAACATATAAATGCAAGTATTTATAAGTACAGATATAAGTCAGGCTCTTCTTATGTTTAAAATGGTCAGGTTGATCGACCAATCTGGTTACAATCACCGTCACCTTAACCAAATCCACCAACTCAGAGGGTGAAATGGTGGTGGCAATAGTAAATCCACTTAGGGCTTTTACTAACTTCTATCTATACAAGGGAGACTATCTTAGTAAATCCCAAATGGAAATTTGTGTATTTATTTTCTTCAATTGCTTAATTATTTAATCCTCCTCAACTTCCTTTTTTACAGGCAATACAACAAGGGCTGGTTATTTCTAAATCTCTGGTGCCACTCTTTTACTCCTAGTGACCGCCTTCACCTTTTCCTTCTCTTTTACCTTTTTCTCGCTTTCGCTACCCGAACTTCAATTGTCAATAGGCACCAAAGCCCCTTCATCCTCACTCTCTGTAGGGCTATTCCAATAATCAATCATTGAGATTGGTCAATTTCCTTCACTTGGCTTTGTTACTTAGGGACAAAATTAGTAATGACCACATACTCATTCCCATATAGGTCTCTCATTACATGTCATTCAGGTAGACTAGACTTGATCATGAACGCTGGGGGTGGCACAATATTGTAACCTTCCTTCTTCTTCCTATCTCTCTTGTTAAGATCCAAAATCTTCTTGCTATTTATTAGATCCTAGATTTTATTCCTGTGATAATAGTCAGGTGCCCGATATATCGATGGTATACACAGTATCGATCTTCCACCTGGTGAGGTAGCCCTTGACTCTTTGTAGGCCTTTAGAGCAGTGGTTGGAGTTTTTCTTCCTTGGTCAGATGATTTAGGGCCCAGGACAGTGACTTACACAAGTTGGAATAATGCCTCTGACTGGCTTCTGTAGTGAACAACTACCTTATTATTAATGAAGTTTCTCTGGGCACCTTCATTGCTTACGCTTTTGGCTAGGTATTCTCCCTCAACTTCTATGGATATATCCTTCAATGATTCCCAATCCTTCTGACCTTTTATTTTCAAACCATTCTTTAGGTATTAGTTTGTATTTTTGGTAAACAACCTAATTTGATTAGTTATGTCAGGCTTCATTTTCATCTCCATTACCCTAATCCTCTACCTAGTGAGGTATTCATGGAAGGACTCATTATGTTTTTGCTGAAGTAGCTCAAGGTCTTTTATAGTGACCTTCATTTTGGTGTTACAATCATACTGCTTAAGGAACTCCTCAATCAACAGATCCCAATCTTCTTTAGCGTGCCTATCCAACCTATGGTACCAATCAATTATAGGTCTTATCAAACTCAGATAAAAATACTATACCTTCTGCTTCTTGGTCAAGGTTATCCTTTCATGATCAGTATATACTATTTAATATGGATCAAAGGGTTTGAAATGCCATGGTATCTTAGCAGATCAAGAATTTTAAATCTCTAGGACAATGACTTATCTCCATCCAAGTCCCTATATTTAGGGTTCATTCCCCTTCCAACTGATAACAACCTAAATATAGCTTCAATCTTTTCCTTCATCTTCTTAAAAGTTAGATCCTCAGCATTAAGACCCTTAATCCTTATGTTCATTGCTGAAGGGATACATTCTTCCTTTTCCTCTTCCATGAAATCATTTTTAAGATCTTACCTTCTTTCTTTCCTTAGTGGGTCTCGAAGCACATCAGCCTTAACTGCAGCAACATCCCCAACATACATTGACTGCAATGCTCTATGAGCAGGTTCTACAGGTCGAGTTCCAATTTTTTATGCTATGGAAGCCACCATCCCACCAATTATGGTTATAAGCCTATCTTTAAAATCTTAAAACCTTTTATCCAATCTTTGGCCCAAATCATCCTGCACTTTTGAAGGCCCTGAAGGAGTAACATTCGACCTTTCCTTTAGGAACAAAAATCTTGTTGTAGTGTCATTAGTTACTCTCCCAGTCTCATTCACCCTTCCGGTCTCATTTAACTAATCATTTGCAATTTTCGATCTTATTTTTTAAATGTCTTTTGACAACTGACTTAAACCCAACTCAAAATTAACCTATAAACCAAACTCTAACCTGAACTTAATCTCTATAGCCTGGAAATATATCTGCAGACTAGGTGACCATTTAATCCCTTGGATAACCTAGATGAGTTTATGATGGTTGTAAGAATCAAATGTTAGGAGTAATGCATGATGAATGATACATGAGCATGTTATATATATGATGTATATATGCAATGTATGCTTTTGTTAGATGTCAATCACAACCACACACACACACATAACAATAGCCTTCTAATCTTATTTCTCATATACAGGAGGTTATACTATCTCTTTTTTAGATGAGCTTAGCTTATGGGTCAATAGGGTACCTAATGGACAAGTATAGTGCACGATGAAAAACCAACCGCTTGACCTCTCTAATAAAAAGTGTAGGCATATGGGTTTTGACCATTATATTTTGACTAACTTATACAAATCGAATTGGACCCACTGAGGTATAGTAGCCTTTGGTCGGTACCCTCCTAACTTGTTTGAGTTTAGCCAATACACAAAGGTCTACATATCAAGCAAATATTATTATGATTATACAACTAAGGGGAAGTTGTTATTATCATTACATGGGCTTGAGTCAAGGGTGATGAAACTTTAAGGCTACCTAAGCATAGTCCCTGCCAATAGATCTAGCTCATCACAAGCATAACGATCGATAGGTCACCATTTTATATATCATTTGGTACTAAACTTGGGATAATGGGTCTCTTTGACACCTCACTACATTGAGTGAACATAGGGCATGCTTTAGGATAGTATCGAGGCTAAAAAAGGTTAATTTTAAGGCTTTAAGATGTATGCAAAGAATGCAATTTAGAAAAGAGATAGGATTAATTAATAAAACTCAATTATAAAAAACTTAACCAATATGCTTTTAGGAGCAAGGTCACTTTAGTCAACAATGGAGTTGCCACTATGACGTACACCGAAGCCATCGCTCATTTACGGGTTCACCCTCAGATATCTACTTTTAGGGTTTGAGATTGAAAGAGGCTCACTTTAACTCATAAGTTGGCTACTTCACAATAAAAATTGGATCAAGCAAAATTATTATTGGTAGTCAACCCATGAAGGTATCTACTAATGGGCCCAAAAAAGGTAGGTGTCATGGAATAATCACCCAATAGAATATCGAAAAATGATTCTTAATCTTTTGATGCCCAAATAGATATTGGTATTCAAAACATCACTCTTATTAGGCTTCTTGGTTAGGTGTAGTTTTATAATTGAGTTTTAAATTTAATTCACTCTCCCCTCTTATATGATTTAAAGTAATAAAATTAAATAAACATCCTAAGCAATAATCAAATAAAAAGAATAAAAGGCCTACTTAAGTTTTATTATATAAGCAAATCGTCCAACAGTGAAAATAAAATAATATACATGCAAAATTTGGGGTACGCATTTGATTTTGGAAATGTTAGTTTCCTCATGTATATTTTACAAAAATATTCTTTTGTTTAGTTTTGGATGAAAAATTAGACATTGATCTAAATTTTGAATGAGAACCTGAATTAATTAATAAAAATTGTTTTAGGTGTCTTTTCCTTTTAACGTGCATAAAAAGCCATTTTTTTACTAACTATTACATCCCCAAAATAAAATATATCCAAAAATATCAAATAAATAAATATAATAAAATAAATGACAAATGGATAGAACTAAGAAGGTAAATAAATAATAAAAGGAATTACTAAATGAAGTAACCGGAAGCAGGTGGTAGTCATTAGCTGACTGGGGCATGAATCCCAATGCAAAATGCCTCCCAAAATCTTCCAAAGACAAAATAATTTACATACTTATAAAAACCACAAAAAAACAAATTAATTAGCATTATATGAATAAACGATAAAAAAATACAGAAAAAGGATCATTTATTTAACTATACTTTACATAATAAAAATATTTATATAATCAAAATAAACATTTTGAGGGCTAAAGAAATCATACAAACATAATAAAGTACACGAAATACACAAAATACATGTAGAAATACCTAAAAAAATTAGCCACTGATGCTTCTAGAAGGGTGTCGCATGCCTACAGCTAGATGAGGGACGGGTTAAGAAAAAGTTCCCATGATGTCCTGTCTGTAACTTTGACAGACGGATGTTCATCGAGTCTTCTTCCCATCTATCACTCACTGGATAGAACAGAGTGCAGGAAAAATTAAAAAAAACACACACAAAATGTAACACCCTACTCTTTTCCATATATCCGTATATAATATATAGCGATACTAGACAGATACACACAAATATCTATTAATTCAACTCATATACTAAAACAATAATAGCTCTGATTATAAAATACTAGGCATTAAAAATAAAATCATTTTACCTCAATTTATGCGATCCCAATATCTTTATGTACATGCCATTCGAAAATTCCTTCTTTACATCTCAAAATCTTCTTTTCCTGCGCGCAGTCAACAACCGCACACTAAGCAACATTGTCGCTTAGTGGTGGATACAACTACTCAAAATTTCATTCGATTAAATTTTTATTTCAATTTTTTTTATTATCATTATTATATTAAGCAAAACCATTCATTTGACTAACTTATCCCTGGAATTCCCATTATTATTTATTGGTCCTTGTCCACCTCATTGTTTAGATTGTCCTTCTTTTATTACTTTATTTAGAATTTCTATTTTGGTTTACTATAATTTATACAGTAAATTTTTACTAGTCAGAGTTCATTAGTTGGAACATTCCATTTCTATTTTCTTTCTAATATTCTTTTCTCATTCGTTATTTAATATTTTATCGTATCTCATTCTCCTATTAGTTTCTTTTTTTCCTCTTATACTTTCGATTAGGTACTTATTTCTGTTTGACTTATAATATAAATTTTTCTGTCTAACTAAATCAATATTTCATTAATTATTTACTCAAAACTGCTAATTTATCCTTCGTTTCTCTTTGCTCATTTCTCGCCATAAACCTATTATTTTTCCTTTTAATTTATTCTTTAATTTCATTATTTGGTCCATTTCACAATTTCATATTTTATTTATTTTTGTTCTTCCTTTGACCATATTATGATTTCATTCATTATTTATAAAAATTCATTCAAATTCTCTCTTTTGATATTAGTTACAATTTAATAATCAAGTCATCAATTCTATTTATTTTCGTTTTAAGTCATTTGACCTTCATTACTTGTCTTTATCTTTATTATATATTTTTCTTGTTTGATTACATTTCTTTCCTCATTAAATAGAAAATCACAAATCAAATCCTTGTAATCTCCTTCTATCATATAACTCCATAATTTATTCTCAATATATTCATAATTTACTTTAAATGTCTTTATCACTTATTCTTTCTAATTAATTTTTCAATTTCCCTGAAATTGACTTTTTCTTAACTTAACCAATTTTGATAATAATTTTAACTGGTTTAACTTTCTTTATCCTTTAATTTAAATTAAGTGCATAAATTACAATTTGAATTTTCAATGTATAAATTACATTTTGATTCTTCGCATTTTCCAAAGATGGTAGATTTACAATTTAGTCATTTAATTTTTTTTTTGATTAACTACATTATTGCCCCTTTCTGTCTTATTTAGCCAATTTAAGTTTCTCATTACTCCTTTTGGTCCAACTAACCAATTTACCTTTATTTTATCATGTAATTATAGTTTTACTCTTACTGACCCCATTAATCTTATTTTTCACATTATTTACTATTTATTTACAATTATGGCGTTCAAATTATCATAATTATTCTTTTATCTCAGTTTCATACAAGATTACCATTTTTGCCCCTAACAAAATTAAGTGAAATTGCAACGAGCTGGATAAACGAAATATAATCGGGAAATTCAGTTCTCGGAACCATCCAATCCCCTTTAACAATTTTTTTCTTATTCTATATACGTAATTTTTCTATTAACTATATATATTTCCATATATACACAAACACACATATATATATACATATATATATATATATATATATATATATATATATATATATATATATATATATATATATATATATATATATATATATATATATATATATATACATATAAAGTTGTGGATTCAGCTCTCGGAGTCATCCAATCCACAACTCAATGTAATTACATACATATATATATATATATATATATACATATAAAGTTGTGGATTCAGCTCTCGGAGTCATCCAATCCACAACTCAATGTAATTACATACATATATATATATATATATATAAATGAAGTTATGGATTCAGCTCTCGGAGCCATCCAATCCACAACTCAATTAAATTACATACACATATATATACATGCAGTTGTGGATTCAGCTCTCGAAGCCATCCAACCCACAACTCAATTAAATTACATACACCAGATTCAGCTCTCTGAGCCATCCAATCCAATGTTACATATCAAGGCGCCGCATTTTAATTTTTCCTAATTGGCATGCCAACCTTATCCGATTACCCCAATTCCTATTTAGTTTTACTAAGGGCAAACATAATATCATCATTAAAGACATTAAATAGTATCATCTACATGTATTAGCATTATATATATCCATGGTATCTGTCATTTTCCTTATCTTTAATAACTTCATTTCATCATTATTTCTTCTTTGTTCCATTAACAATATCATTTACCATTGTAGGCACCGTAGTGCTATACTCTACTACTTTTCAACTCAATTTATGAACTATTTTCCTTATATTAATTCACAATATTATTAATTTATATCAATTTATTTCACCCTTTTGTTCACTTATATGTATAGTTACACAATGTTACATTACTATATATATATACATGGATCCATAGTGCACCTTATGTTAAGAAGTTTATTTAACTCAAAATTATACTTTTCTAAATTAATATAACATATTATATACGTAAAATACTATTTAATATCAATTACTCACTTTATATACCATTATATACAATTCGACTAACATAAAGTTTTTAACACTCACAAATCTCTTCATACTTTGTTTTATGCCATTTATGTTGCTAACATCAATGTATATTAATATATATATCGATTATCACTTAATGTATTTTAATGTCTTTTTATTAACTTCATGAATATCATTATGTTTTATATATAATTTTATACCCATATATTATCCTTAACTAAATTCCATCATAACACATATATTTATCATTAAAATATTATATTTATACATAATTCCTAATAATTCACCATATCTCAATTTAGGATTTTCATGGGAATTATTAGGCACCAATTAGCTTTTCAACTAATTACTTAATTTCTTCTTCTATTCTCATCTATTTCATACTATATCATTAATTTTTATTATTAACTCAAGTTATTTCTCATTAATTCCTAAATTCATATACTTACCTAATATAAAATTCACCATAAAATTCAAAATTAAATGAAATTAAGGGTAGTTTGTATCCACATACCCGTTAGTGTCCATCTCCGAATTTTTCTGCATTTTGTTATCCTTGGGCTCACCGGACCGGTCGCCGGAGCTTCGTCGGAGACTCGCCGGAAAAATACACCGAAGCTATCCACTTGAAGATCCAGGCCCGAAGATCCCATGGTGGGTGGTCACGCGCCCAATGGCCGCCGGAGTTGACCAAGATCTAACAAAAATCACCGGTCAATCCTTCTCTCCGATCTACCTTCCACCGGCGAGAGAGAAAGAGTGAAGGACGTCGGAGAAGCACCTGGCTCTTGGGATCCCACCGGTGCCATCAGCTCCCTCAACCGCCGTCGAGATCACCGAAAAATAAGAGAAAGAAGAAGAAGGAGGAGGACCACGGTGGTAAGGGAGAAGGAACGAAGGAGATGATGCCACGGGAGGAGGAGGACGCTTGCAGGGATGACCGGAGGTGGCGTGGCAGCGGCGCGACGGTCCGAGCCTCACCGGCTTCGTGAGCAGCGGCGGCCAGCACCGCCTTCCCTCCTTCCCGCTTCCCTTTCCCCTTCCCTACTCTCCCTTTATTTTTTTTCCACTTCTTTCTTTTCTTTCTTCTTTCAATTTGTGACCCGATTCTTTTCTTTTTTTCTATTTAATTTAAACCAAACATTTCTTTCTTTTCCTACCAACTTCTTCCTTATTATTATTATTGTTATTATTGGGTTGGGATGTTACACAAAATCAAGGCTAAATCTAAATACTCAAATATTAATGCTTAAAACATGTATAAACAAGACTATAACCTTAAATCATGTATTAAACACATTAAATTCAAGAATTGCATAATAAGAGTAAAGCTTTAAATTATACAACAATGTAGGAATCACATCCAATCATATTACTATCATGCATATAGATCTAATTTAATACATCACTCAATTTTAAATAGGCCAATCAATGAATCATAACACATAAACACAATTATTTCAATAAAAATTCATATAAGCAATGCAATTTTAAAGAAAGAAAATAAGAAGAGAGCCTAGATTATTACCCTTAAAAGATATTCCAACTTTAAATTTCTTGTGGTCTAAATCTCCACTCTGATTGATTTTTTTTATTTTTCAAACAATTGAATAATTATTTGTTATGTGTGTGTATGTGTGTGTTTATCAAAGGATTGTTAGAGAAAAGTTCTTCCTAGAGAGAGAAATTATTTTCTTCTTCCTTAGTTTTTAGGTATATAAAAAGTGATTTTTCCTCCCTAAAAACTCTAAAAATATTTGCTTTTATACCTAGGTTAGAGTTGGATTTGGAATCCAACTCTAACTTCCCAAATCTAAAGTTATATCCCCAAAAAAATTCGAATGAAAATCCTTTAAAAGTTTATCTTCCTTTTTGAATCCCATAAATGTGAAAAATCTAGAAAAAAAACCCACAGATAAGCATCCCCCATTAAAGGACGGGCATCCTTCATGTAAAAATTTCATAATTATAAAAATACCTCTGCTTTAACCTGAATAGGAAAAAGAAGGCCAGGGATGACTGTCCTCATGTGATAGATGCCTGTTTATCACCTCTGAATGCTAAAAATAAGGTTTTTCATGCTCTTTTGCTAAAACACTTGAAAAAACTTAAAATTTAAAAACCATAAAATCTTTGATAAAAATAAGAGAAATTCACAATCGAAGCCTTAAGATCTGAACTTATTATCAATAATATACTATTTTCTCATCATTAGGTAACATTGATCTAGGTTGCCTCGAGTCACAGTGTCTACAAAAGGTACTCAGATTTTTTTATCACCAATGACATTTTATATAAAAAGGTAGTATACCACCCATGGTTGAAATGCATCTCAACTAAAGAAGGCAATTATGCTTTAAGAGAGATTCATGAGGGAATATGTGGCCAATACAAAGTAAGTTGATCAAATCAAAAGAAAGCTCTGCTTGTAAGTTACTTTTGGCCATTATTGCCTATGATGTAGTAAATATGGTAAAAAAAATTCCTTGAATGTCAAATACATGGTCAAATCATTTAGCAATTGATCGGTGTGTCATAGCCCTTTAATCAATGAGGTCTTGACATATTAGGATTATTCCCAATGACAAAGAAATAACAAAAGTCCCTAATTGTTATAGTGAAAACAAATGGATCGAAGTTGAATCAGTAAATACCATATTAGCTTCAAGAATCAAAGAATTTGCCTAAAGGGAAATAGTTTGTTGTTTCATCCTTTTGAAGTGTTCATTATCAATCATGAGAAATAATTCAACTACCGAATTGGTTGTATCTATCCCGTCATATGAAATTCGTTGAGGATGTCCTTCCTAATCATGTTCACAACAAATCTAATTAATTCTCTAACCTTGTTCAAGATGCTTGCTTTGCAGGTTCTACACAAGTGAAAATGGCCAACCTAATTCTTCTTAGCCTACCACGATCACCTCTTTACCTTTATTATCCCTCTCCAATTTGATTCTTTTTCCCACCAATCCTCTTATCAACCCTTCATCCTCTTCCACCTCAGACTCCCCTTCCCCTCATACTTCATTACAAAATTCACCTTTACCTTTACCTCGCCTTGCTCAAGTCAAAAAGCGCAACCCCAAATACTACAATGATAAATTTATCAACCTTACCACCAATCATCCACTCCCTCCTATACTTAAACCATCCACCATCACCCAGACTATCAAAGATCCCTTATGGTGCAAAGTTATGGATGATGAGTTTAATGCCCTTTTACAAAATGATACTTGGAAGTTAATTCCCTAATCCACTTATGTTTCTATTAGTTGTAAGTGGGTTTTTCATGTCAAATGGAAAGCAAATAGTTCATTTGATAAATATAAAGCTTGCCTCATAGTGAAATGATCTTTGTAAGAACCTATGTGTGATTACTTTGAAACATTTAGTCCTGTTACCAAATCAGTGACTATCATAGTTGTTTTTTGCCTTGCCTTATCCCAAAATTGGCCTCTGCATCAATTGGATTTCAATAACTCATTTCTTTATAGAACACTAAATGAAAATGTTTACATAGAGCAACCTCCAGGTTACATTCATTCACAGTTTCCTCATCATATTTGCAAACTCAAAAAGGCACTTTGTGGCTTTAAATAGGTTCCTCTGGCTTGGTACATTGAGTTACAGAATTCCTTACTTACTATTGGTTCTTGCAAATCATCTGTTGATGCATCTCTCTTTGTTTACAATAATAATAATAATGGCATCATTGCTTATTTTTTAGTGTATATGGATGACATTGTTCTTACTGGCAACAATTGATAATTTTTAGATTCTTTTGTTCAGAACTTGGCCTCCCATTTTTCAATCAAGGATTTGGGTCCTTTGCATCATTTTTTAGGTGTCGAGGTAATCTCTACCTCAATAGATCTTTTTCTATCTCAACATCGACACATTTCTGATTTACTAGTTTATTTTAAGAAAAAAGTTGCCACACCATTGAGCTCCTCTGAGTCCTAAACTTTTGTTGATGGCTTACCTCATTTTGATGGAAAGTCTTATCGCAGCTTAGTCGATTCTCTACAATATCTAGTTATTACCTATCCAGATGTCTATTTTGCTGTCAATAAGTTCTCTCAGTTCATGCATGCCCTTACACAATTGCATTTGCAGGTTCTTAAAAGAGTTCTTCGTTATTTAAAAGGTACAATTCATCATGGCATCTTCCTCAAGCATGGTTCTTCGCTGAGTCTTACAGCTTTTTTTGATTCTGATTGGGGTGGTGTTAAGGATAATGGTCGTTTTACTACAACATATTTATTATTTCTTAGTTCTAATATCATCTCTTGGCATTCATCTAGCCAAAAATCTATTTCTCGCTCATCCACTGAGATTGAATATAAAGCATTAAGCCAATGCAACTATAGAGATTTTATGGGTTCAAAATTTACTTCATGAATTGAGTATTTGTGTTCAATATTCCCCTACTCTATTTTGTGAGAATATAGGTGCTACCTATTTTTGTGCTAATTTATCATTCACGTATGAAGCATTTGGATATTGACTATTACTTCGTTCGTGAACATGTCTTTAGTGGTTCTTTGTGTGTGCTACACATAAGCTTCAAGGATCAACCGGATAATATGCTTACCAATTCCCTTAGTTGCGGTCCATTTCTTCATCTCCATTCTAAGATTGGATTCTCCAATGAATCCTCTATCTTGCAGGGGCGTGTAAAGGAGAAGTCCGAAAACTAACCATTTATTAGTTGCCAGATTAGTTTCGAGATTAGTACCAGTAATAGCTCACCATTATCTCTTTGTTTGTTGTAACTGATCCTATTTTATCTTCTGCACCTTTGGCAATATGTATATAAATTATAATTGTTACACTGAATAATATATAGAAAACTCAATATCTCTATATTAATGTAATCTACAAAAGCTTTACTTTAAAAAATAATAATAGATTTACCCCATCAATTGTCATCATTATCAAAGTAGAATAATAAATATAGGTATTTGCAATGTTCTGGATACTGAAATTTGGGATATTTTTTGTGGTCTCAATTCTGCTTGGGATATGAATTTCGGGAAAGCGATTGTCGAGGTTGATAGTAAGGTTGCATCATTGTTGCTCAATAACTCTGCAGTTCAAAGTGTTATGTCATCGGTTCTTATAGAAGTTAAAAGGAAGTTTAATAGAGTTGGACTGATATAATCCAACATGTTCATAGAGAAGGTAATCAAGCTGGATATTGGTTTGCAAAGGTTGGGGTGAGTCATCCACAAGGCGTACACATGTTTCATTCTTTTTCAGGTTGTGTTGTCAGTTTTTATAGAAGTTAAAAGGATGTTTAACAGGGATGGGACTATTAGAATCCAACATGTTCACAGAAAAGGTAATCAAGCCTCATATTAGTTTGTGAATGTTGGGGGGCATCATCCATAAGGCTTGCACATGTTTCATTATGTCCCAGCTGACATCTACCAAATTGTATTACCCGATGCTATGGGAGTAACTTTTATTTTTTGAAAATGCTATGCGAGTAACTTATCCTAGAACCATCTCCTATTGTTAAATCTATTTGATCTTGAATTATTACTTCAAAATAATTTGAATTAAAATTTTAAAATTAGTTACATCATACTTATAAATCTTTCTTATTTTCTTTAATTATTCGATATAAAATTCACTCAAATACCTCTATTATATAAGGTATTTGAATTCCCTTTCCCCCGAAGAAAGAAAAAAGAGAGAATAAATATGTTTATTGGTCATTCTTCTGTTTTAAAGAGAATGTCTAGTGCACCATAAGATCAAATAATATTTATTACTTCACCTATCCTATTTTTAAAAAAAATTATTTTTTCTATTTTATTTTATTTCACTTTAAATATTTTTTCCAAAATTAAAAAAATATATTTACATATATATTTTTATTAATTATACATTTTATTAAATATTTTGTAATTATTTTTTACTTTTAACTAAAATTAAATAAAAATTTTAAAAATATAAAATAATATTTTTATCAAAAATTATAATTTTTTAAAAAATTAAGATATTTAAATTATTTTTTAATTATCATAAAAGGTAAAAAATTATATTTTAAAATAGGAGGAAGGAAGTATAATATTATAAATGAATAATTAAGAATGAATTAGGTAAAGCACGTTAGCAGCGGAAGAGTCGCAGAAAAGTCAAAATATGTAGGTGGATTAACTTCATTAAAAACTAAGCATAATAATTTCATTTGTTCATTCTTTCAATTGTCAGAAAATAAATCCATATAATTATAAGGAAAAAAAATAGTTAGTAATATTATTATAATAACTCCATATAATTATAAGAAAAAAAAACAGTTAGTAATATTAGTAATATTATTATATCACTTATGACGAACTGTCGCTGTAGGGGGACTTTTATATAAATAATGTGTTTTGGAAAAATATTTATAAAAATGGGGTGGTTTTTGGAGTATTTATGGGAGGGGGGTTTTGCATAGATCCCGTAGGAAGTACCTACGGGATTGGTTAGGTGGGACCCACTTTTGGGGAAAGCATCCCCACTGAAACCGTAGGTACTTCCTACGGGTTCAGTAGTGGGTCCCGCAATCCCATCAACTCCCATCAACTCCGGCCAATTATTCGTGTAGTGTTAAAAATTATTAATGTGTCTGAATCCGTAGGTATATGGTTAAATGACTGATTAATGTAATGAACACCCATCACTTATGGTTAAATGACTGATTAATGTAATGAACACCCATCACTTATGGGTAGCGATTAATATCTTTTTCAATATAACTATGTCTTTAATATTGTATGTCGTTGTATTGTTTTATTTTCAACAACGTTACTACTATTGCTAGCTACATTATATTCAATATAATGTCTTTAATATTATATGTCGTTGTATTGTAATTATCTCTTCAACATGATTATTAATATGATTAAATTATTAAGCCTTGATTAATGTAATGAACACCCATCACTTATGGTTAAATGACTGATTAATGTAATGAACACCCATCAACTACCATATGGTTAAATTATTAAGCCTTGATTAATGTAATGAACACCCATCAAATTCACAAACACTACATTAACTAGCCAAAGTTTTACATAACAAAATTAAAATTATTAAGCCAAAGTTTTATATATATTCAATATATATATATATATGCAATTATTATTTTCACTTATTATGTAAAATTTCAGTTATTGTTATAATTAAAGTACTAATCTATCAAATAAATAATACTATTATTTATATGCATTACTTATTTACATACCTTATATTTAATGTTGAGCTAAACCTTAGGAGCTAAAGTTGGATAAAAATGGAGGTTGAGCATGAAGGTGAAAGAAAGAAAGAAAGAAAGAAACGCGAAGATGAAAGAAAGAAAGAAAAATGATGGTAAACAAGTGAAGGAGGCAAAGGAAAGAATAACACTTGAAAAATACATTTAGCTGCTGGTTGGTTGCTGTTCACGCGTGAAGGAGGCACCGGTGGAAGGCTGCAGCGTCGGAGGAAGCTGCTGATCCCGCAGCTGCTGCCTACGGGATCAGCTGCTGATCCCGCAGGTGGCAGCTACGGGATCAGTAAGATTCCTGCCCTGCCTCGTCCGCCGCGCTACCTTTTGACTCCGATGCAGATTCGCCTAGGGACACGTGATATTTACTGTTCCCGTAGGAAAGTACTACGGGATTGAATCTGTCTCACCCCATTTCCATAAATTGTCCTAAAACCACACCATTTTTCTAAATAGTTTTCCAAAAGACATTTTTCATATAAAAGTCCCCGCTGTAGGTGTCCAACATTCAGTCTCAAAATGCTTGTTCTTATTTAAAGCAAAGGCCGTACGGCTTTTAAATTTAATTTATCGACCTTAAGAGAACAATGCAAGTGCCAAGTATTAACTAGCCTATTAAACTATTAAATAAATACTCCTTTCGTTATTTGTTATTAATCACTTTTATTATTTTTATTAAAATTAAAAAATAATAAATAGATTTAAATTTAATATTAAATTACGTAATTAAAATTAAATCATTAAATTTAATTAATTCTGACTTTATTAATAAAAAAATAAATTAAAAAAACAAATTAAATTATATTTAAAATTTAAAAACGACAGATAAATAAAATTTAAATTTTATTTTAAAATAATAAATAAAAAAGAACAGAATGAGTAATATAATTAACATGTACAAGTCATTCGGTCAGATAATGGCTAGCTGTTTTAGTCTCAATAACGATGCAAAGGCTGGCACAGAAATAAAATAAAAATAAAAATAATATATGATGGTAAGGTGACCGTTTAGGGTGTGAGGCCCATCTATTTAGAACAGTTAGAGAATTTAATTTTTATACTTGAATAGCATGTAAAATTTATAACTATACGTAGCAGTGCAACATCAAATCCTTCTTATTGTATGCATGGTGTCCACGTTTCAATAGATATGGACTATCTACCCGATCATTCTCTTCAATCTATTTCTCAACAACTATTCTTCTCTGGACATTCTAAGTGAACAACAACCACAACGACCACAATAATAAATTAATAACAAGAACTCTTTTTAATAGTAATAGTATCTGGTCCAGCTCCTTCAATATAGAAAACATTATTTATTTTGCAGTGGCGATCTTTCTTCTTAATTTTCCTTCTAGAAGGAAGAGATATACATCTTTAATACGAAAATTATCAAGTCAGATAAGTCTTGCACCACAGGCTCATCCATTGCTGACTCAAACTAGCCTATAGTGCTGATCAACCGGATCAGGCAATCTAATTTAGGATTTTTTTTCCTTGAAAAACTTAAAGCAGAAAATATAAACACAAAAAAAAATATGGAATTTAAGAAATTTTGACGATTTTTTATAAATAAAATTTATATTGGATGAATTTTTTAGACGTTTGTGACTTATTATCATATTTATCTTAAATTGTTATCCTATTTAAAGTATTTTTATTTTTCATATAGTGATATTTTTACAATACTTATAAAATTTTATAAATAATATTATTTAAAAAATAAAAATAAAAAATTCGATTCAACCTAACCTATGATCGAACCGCAATCTCATTGATTTTTTAATTCTTTATCCGGTTGGATGTTAACAACATTGGTTTCTTCTACAGACAAGGAGAATCTTCTAATTGGCTCCTGGTGCTCTGCAATTCATAACTCCCAATTACCTTATAGCTTCTGTTAGTTTTGGTATATGAATATAGCTTTTCTCCAAACTATATAATTCGATAGAACATGGGTGAAATTAACATTATTTCGAAACCTTAAACGCACTATTGAAAAATAAAAACAATTTATGTAAGCTAAATTGTGTGATTGGAGATATTAAATGTATTCTACTCATTAATGATATATATAATTTTAAGATTAAGCACATATAATTTTAAGATTAAGTACCAATAAGTTTGGACTTATCTATAATTTAAATGGTTGAAAGTTTGTTTACTTTTCTGTTTTACCTGGATTCAAATTATATCCTCTCCTATCTCAAAAATGTATTATCAAATAAAAAATACCAATAAATTTATTGAAAAATCCAAATATGGCAGAAAATTAGAAAGTGTGGTCAACGCAACATAGCACAATCAGCTTAAGTCGCGCGTGGATGCATTTACTAGCCTCCCATCGACGTGTGAAGGCACGTGAGGCGTGCTCCGACCACCAAATCAGCTCAAATTATTTTTAAATTAAATTTTACAATTTTTCTGATTTTTTTGTATATTTTAATAAATTTTTTGAAGACTAAAAAATATTTTTTTTTTATTTTTCAAACATAATATTTTATTGAAAAAGTATTTTCTGCCTTTGAAAGATATAAAATAACTTTTGTAATTTTTTTTTGTGGAATTATCCTTATTTTTTATTGAAATAAGTTTCAATCATATGCGTTTAATATATGGATATATTAACCTATTAATTTCTGTTATGTATAGCATAAATGGTGATGATAAAGACACCTATGATTCCAAATACTACTTATGGCATTCTAAGAACTAAAACGAGTGTGTGAAAAATCTGCAACACCAAAATGAGTAGGAGGATTCGATCTGATGACATTGATGCAATAGTGCATCATATAGTTCAATTGCAAGAACAAATGCAGGAGTGCATTTGGATTTGTGGACTGAATTTAGAAGAAATGATAAAGCCTTATATAAGGTTGTGATTGATTTCTTCAAATATCATCCTAGATTGTGAGAGTTAATGGACACTACTTGGTTTATAAGGAGATAGATTTTATAGAAAATCTATTATTCACTTTTTGGTTAGAGTTGCCAAATTGGGAGAGTTAAGAAGCAACACTAAATTTATGATGGTATTGAGAAATGGACGTAATGTGCATCATCCATGACTTCATCAACGAACTTATAAGTTGCTTGATGATTTGATGAAATTGATCAAAAATTCAATCCCTAAAACGAGAAAGATTTTGTAAAATCTAAACCTATCGAATAGTTGACAAATGTGCCAATTTTAATTAGTGTTTCTATTTTTGGAATTATGTTTCCTTTTATTTAATGGACATAAGTGTCTTAGCATGAATTGTTAGATTTTATTTATTCGTGAAATAAATGAGTTTATTTGGATTTTATTATGGCTTTTAACGTTATGATAATTTTGTTTATTTAATAGTTATTTGCCTTGTAATATCTTATGAGTAGAATTATTGCATAATTATTAAGTTAATAACTTAAACTAATTAATAAAGATCCCTTCTTATATTTGAAAACTTAAAAATTCAATAATTCAGATTTACTATACATGAAATTTTAACCTATAAGTTTAGACATTAGGACTTAGAGGGTAATTGTATACTTTAAGTAGACTTTTCGAATTTAAACCTAATAAAAAACTTTACTAAGTTATTATTTCGAATGCATAGTAAATAACATGTATTGCTTGATTCTTCTTTAATAATGTGCAATTTTATTCCATTAGAGATCAAATGATCCAAAATGGCTACTGCTTCTAAATTAATTGTTACCGAACTAAATAAAGATATGAAACTAAACGATGATAATTATGAGATCTGGAGTATGAAAATTCAGTATGTGCTTGAAGAGCAAGAAGCTTTAGAACCATTGAGTTCGATTATGGCTGAACCTGAGGACGGCACCACTACATACCCAATATAGGCAGGATCGAGATGCTTATATGGCATGGAAAAAGAAAAATTCCAGTGGCTGCATCATCTCGCTGAGTGATAGATGATGACATCACTAAGCAATTCTGCAAGTATCAGAATGCAAAAGATTTATGGATCTCTTTGCAAGAGAAATTTAGAGTGTGTTTTTGACTAAGTTTTGATCATTGATGAACAAGTTTTATACTTCTCAGAAGAAGTATGATCATAACATGTGAAAACATCTAAAAGAGATAGAAAATTTAATATCTGAGCTTAGTGAGGTTAGCCATATGCTGGCTGATGAGCAATAGGTCTAGGCTATCATCCATTTTTTATTCAAGAGTTGGGAGCATATGAAAATGCAACTGACTCGCATAAACAATATAAAGACATTTGGGGATGTCACTCGTCATCTGAAACTTGAATAGGACCATTTAGCAATGATTAAGATTAATGCTGAAGTGCATGTGGCATAATTATATTCTGTTGGAATGAGTTCTAACTAGAACAAGAGAAAAAAAGTCCAAAAATTAAAGTAAAGGCAATTCTAATGAGACTAAGAAGCAAAAAGTGAGACAAAATACTAATAGGTCTAAGGGTAAAAAAAAGTGAACATTTCAAGAATGAAGTATCTGAATTGCCAACAAAAAGGATATTATGCAAAAGATTGCACTGTGTCTAGATAGGTACACTATTCTAATTCAAGAGTTAGTGAAATATGTGTATCTAGTTCTATATTCCTAAATGACTTTTATCCTTTTGTGGGTGATAGGCTTAGGAGCAATGGACCATGTGACAAGGGATCGAGAAGCCTTTGTCGAATTCTGATGAATCTTAAATGGAGCTAAGTGGATTTATGTATGAAACAATATCGGTGGTAGTTTAAGGGATTGGCATATGCAAATTAGTTTTGCATGAAGGCCGAACCCTACTCCTGCATGATGTATTTTATGCCCCAAGGATTTATAGGAATTTAGTTTTTGTTTTAGCCCTAATGAGACTTTGTTTTGATTTGCATTTTAATGATGATAATATGTGTTTATATTTGGATAATGTTTATTATGTTTTGGTTTTATTTTGAACGATTTTATTATTATGGATTTTGATCTCGATTACATGAATAATACTAGTTTTTCCTTAATCTCTTTTTCAGCTTCACATAGTTATGAGAATAATTTAAAATTATGGCATGCTAGGTTAAATCACATTGGACGAGGCCGAACGAGTCGGTTAGCCAAAGTAGGTTTATTAGGTGACCTAAATGAAATTAATTTATCTACTTACAAGCATTGCCTAAAAGGTAAACTAGTTAAAAAAACCATTCAAAAAAGAAACTACGGTCGAATATCCATTGTAATTAATCCATTCTGATATTTATGGTCCAATAAATGTGAGGGCAAGGTATAGGGCCTTGTTATTTCATCATATTTATAGATGACTATACTAGGTATGGTCATATCTACTTGATTTCTCACAAGTCAAAAGCATTGAGTTGCTTTAAAAGTTTATGAACTTAGTTGAAAATTGATTAGATAAAAAAAAAATAAAAGCTTTAAAAATTGATCGAGATCAAAAATATCTTTCAGATGAATTTAAAGCTTTATGTGATGAAAAGGTAATTGAATATCAATTGTCTATTCCTAAAACTCTACAATAAAATGGTGTTACAGAGGAGAAATAGGACTTTTCTTGATATGGTAAGATCTTTGATGGCTGATGCAAATTTACCAATCTCCTATTGGGAAGATGCTCTATTGACTACCACTTATGTTCTAAATTGTGTACCCTCTAAATCTATTACATCCACTCCTTATGAGTTGTGGACTGGTCGACAACTTGATCTGAGCCATTTGCAACCTTGGGTTGTACTGCTTACGTCCATAATACCTCTAGTAAATTTGATAAATTAGGACCAAGACTTAAAAAGAGTATTTTTGTGGGATACTTTGAAATATCAAAAGGATACATTTTCATGGATGAGTAAAAATATGGCACAGTGATAGAGCTTGAATCACGAGACATTATATTCTTAAAGAATGAATTTCCAAAGTTGAATGAAGTGAATCAAGATTCCACTTTTGATAAAACTCAAGAAAAGGAATTATCAAGATCACTCCATCTAAATGGAAGGAAATTACAGAAAGAATATTAAGACCCTCATCCTCTAAAAGATCTGGATGTTCGGGATTCTTACATTGGTAAGAGTATTCTTGATTTCAGTGGAAGTATGGACTTTGGTCCTAGTGGGAGCATTCCAAATTATAATGAATATATGAGACATGTTTATCAAAAAGAAAAATTGCAAAAATCTAAAAGGAAAAGTGTTCCATATCGATGATTTGAGATTGAAAGCTCAAATAAGGCCTTTTTGGTTTTTTCATAAGATGAAGAAGAGCCTAAAAACATACAAGAGGTTTTTTCATACCCAACTAAGGAAAAAAAGATTAAAGCAATGAAAGAAGAAATGACATCTATAAGATACACTACAAAAAAAATGCAGAATAGCGATGAAAATTTGCGATAACAATAAAAATCATTGCTAAATGCACAATATAGTGATAATATTGTGACAAAATAAATTTCATTGCAAATATTGAAAGATTTGGTGGAAAAATAAATATTGCGATAAATTAGCGACAATAAATTCTTATTGTTGCTAATATCAGGCGCCAAAAATTTAGCACAAACAATTACGACGACAAAAGCAGATTTGGCGTCAACAATGTTGTAGCTAATTAGTGATAATAATGTTATTGACAATTTAGCAGAATTTAGCAAAATACTATTATGTTCATATTCCTCTATTGGCGATAACAATGTTGTAGATAATTAGCGACAACACCGTTGTAGCTAATTGTTGTCGCCAATTTAGAAAAATACTATTTTGTTCATATCCCTCTATTGGCGACAACAATGTTGTAGCTAATTGGCGACAACATTGTTATAGCTAATTGGCGACAATATCGTTGTAGCTAAATTTAGCAAAATACTATTCTTTTCTCATCCCTCTATTGGCGACAACAATATTGTAGCTAATTAGCGAAACACCGTTGTAGCTAATTGTCAACAATAATTGAGCAAAATACTATTCAATTCTTATCCCTTTATTGGCGACAATTATATTGTAACTAATTAGTGACAATACCGTTGTAGCTAATTGGTGACAACACCGAGCAAAATACTATTTTGTTCCTATCCCTCTATTGGCGACAACAATGTTGTAGCTAATTAGCAACAACATCGTTGTAGCTAATTGGCGACAACAATGTTGTAGCTAATTAGTGACAACATCGTTGTAGCTAATTGGCGACAACAATAGCAAAATACTATTATGTTCCTATCCCTCTATTGGCGACAACAATGTTGTAGCTAATTAGCGACAACAACGTTGTAGCTAATTGGCGATAACAATATTGTCACCAATTTAGCAAAATGCTATTTTTCTATTCCTCTATTGGTGACAACAATGTTGTAGCTAATTAGCGACAACACCGTTGTAGCTAATTGGCGATAATATTGTTGTCGCCAATTTAGAAAAATATTAGTTTGTTCTTATCCCTCTATTGGCGACAATGATGTTGTAGCTAATTAGCGACAACACCGTTGTAGCTAATTGTGTTGTCACCAATTTAGTAAAATACTATTCTGTTTCTATCCTTTTATTGGCGACAACAATGTTATATCGAATTAGTGACAACAGCTACTGTTGTCACTAATTCAACAAAATACTATTATGTTCCTATCCCTCTATTGGCGACAATAATATTGTAGCTAATTAGCGACAACAGTGTTGTAGCTAATTGGTGATAACAATATTATCGCCAATTTAGCAAAATATTATTTTTCTATCCTTTTATTGGCGACAACGATATTGTAACTGATTAGCGACAACACCATTGTAGCTAATTGGCGATAACATTGTTGTCACCAATTTAGCAAAATACTATTATGCTCATATCCTTCTATTGGTGAAAACAATGTTGTAGCTAATTAGCAACAATACTGTTGTAGCTAATTATGTTGTCGTCAATTTAGCAAAATACTATTTTGTTTCTATCCCTCTATTGGGGACAACCATGTTGTAGCTAATTAACGACAATACCGTTGTAGCTAATGTTGTCGCCAATTTAGCAAAATACTATTATGTTCTTATCCCTCTATTAGCGACAATAAAGTTATAGCTAATTAGCGACAATAATGTTGTAGCTAATTAACGACAACAATGTTGTAGCTAATTGTTGTCGTCAATTTAGCAAAATACTATTTTTCTATCACTCTTTTGGCAACAACAATATTGTAGCTAATTAGCGACAATACCGTTGTAGCTAATTGGCGACAACATTAGCAAAATACTATTCTGTTTCTATTCCTCTATTAGTGACAACAATGTTGTAACTAATTAGCTACAACACCTTTGTAGCTATTGTTGTCACCAATTTAGCAAAATACTATTCCGTTTAATTAGCTAAAATTATGTTCTAACTATTTTTATATGATTTTAATTTTTAATATTTAAATTTTATTTACATTTAATTAGAGTATTTAATTTAATAAATTTATCTAGTATATTTTTTTAGTAAAATTTAGATAAATTATATTGAATTTACTTAAATTAATTAAATTAAAATAAATTATTATCTTTACAAATAATAATATAAATTATTATTAATCATACAACATAGAAACTATATTAGCTAGAAAAAATATTCTCACCAATTTTGCGAGAGATATGCTGTAGCTAATTCCCAAATTTTTGAGCGGGAGATAGTAAATGTTAGAGCCATTAATTTTTTTCAAATCCCTAAAGCCTTATTCCATTCTGTGCTGTCACCCTCTTTTCCCTCCCCTCCGCTCTCTTTCTCTATTCATAAAGTTTTGATTCTTGCAGGGCATGAAATTATCAGGAGAATTGAGGATAATCGAAGAAATTATGGCCAATGAAGATGTCACTTCTTGTGGTGCCGGCGGTGGTGGAGGGGATAAGGTCAGAACAACATCATCAACGGCATTGAATACCCTGTTTTGGCTCTTATATTTCCATATTTACATTCACTTTTTAATTAAGTTCACAGAAAATTATTTATTTTTAGTTCATTTATGGTAGTCTGTTCATTTTATGGAGAACCTTTTTGTACCTATCAGTCCTTACTTCATGGTTTATGCTTCCTTGTTAGTCACCAGTTAAACTTTCTGTTAAGCGGCATATGATGGCTCCCTAGCAATCAATCACAGTACATCACAATAAGGTTTTTGACTATCAGATTCTCCGATGAAAATGGAGGCGCCAATTAGACGATTCTTTCGGTTGTTCTTTCAGAGCACCGTGGAAGACAAGAAGCTTATAATGTTCCTCAACTCTCTTTACAAACATTAAAAAGAAAGTCATTTCTTTTTTGACTTTCGAGTTTTGTTTTCTATTTGAAAAACCAATTCTAAGAATGAAACTTTTTTTATGGGTTTCCATTGTTCCTGCAGTTAATTTGTTTTTTCGTTTCAAGTTATTAGTTAATTAGATTGCTTAGTCTGAAATACATTTTGAAACTATGGAAACAGAAAAGTTACTATTTGGTTTTAGTTTCATGGAATCTTGAAATTCCTGTAATATGTTCTGGCCTTATCTCCAAAGAAGTTTGACACTCAGTTAATTTCTTTATAAAATATTCTCCAGACTGGCACAACATTTCCCTTTTGTTAATAGACTTTTAAGGAGACACCATCAATAATTGAATGAAGATGACAAAATCAATGTGCTTAATAATGCTCAAGTTTCCATAGCATTTGGGTTAAGTAGATTACATTCTTGGAGTTAAGATTTCAAGAAATCGTTCGAGAAGGTTATTATCTCTTTCATAAGAGACATATATCAATAAAGTGTTTGAACAGATTAACATGCAAAATTGCAAATCCATTGATAACTTTATTACCAAGAATCAATTTCTTAGCAAAAGCATGTATCCTAAGATGCTAGAAAAAATGGAACAAATAAGGAAAGCTTTATATGTCGTTACTTTGGATAGTCCAATATATTCAATGTTGTGCACAAGATCTGATATATGCTATGCAATAAGCTTAGTAAGTAGATATTAGTTGAACCCAGGCAAAACACATTAGAAAGCAGTTAACACGACACTTAGATAGCTCAAAGGTACCGCATAATATTCTTTTTGTTATTAAGGCAAGGATTTACAATTAAGAGGATATATAGATGCTATCTGGTGAGTAGATATAGATAAGAAGAGATCCACTTCAGGATTCATTTTCTTGCTTGGAAAAGGTGCCATCTCATAGAGTAGTAAGAAAAAAACCTATATAGCCCTGCCAACAATGGAAGCTCAATTTGTCGCTTCCCTAGCTGCAGTATAAGAAACAGTTTGGCTAAAAAATTTTGTAGACCATTTAAGAGTAATAGCTTTAGAGAAGCCAGTGATAGTCAATTGTCGATTGCTTACATAAGAAATCCAAAATTTCATAGTAGGACTGAGCGTATCAACATTAAGTATCATTAAACAAAAGATATTGTTGTACAAGAAAAAGTGAACATATAATACGTTTCCATACGATATAGTAGCAGAACCATTGACTAAACCTGTAATGAGAGATATGTTTAAAAGACGCATTAGATCTCAGGGCTTACGTAGGATTTAGTTTGTATTGTTCTCTTATGTAATCCCTTAATATTATTATTTACGAATAATAATTGAGTTTATTATTAGCAATACATGAGTATAAATATTTAATGTGTGAATATTTATTGTTATTGATTATGAGATTAAGTACATCAGACAGAGAAGTAATCCACTCACACGGGTGTTTACCTTAGTTTTGCCAATGAGTTGACAAAGATTAAGATGAGGTAATTTTTGAATATATGGTGAAACTTGAGAGTCTGTTCAAAATAAAAGTTCCATCTTGTAGAAATTACATGATTAATCTTGTTAAGGTGTAAGATAAAGACATACATCAGGTTTTATGATTTGAATTAAGATTTAAATTTAGATTATATGTGATCCCATGGTGAGTAAAACGTAACTACCATGTTATATCCAAAATCCATTAGTAGTTCTTAAGTGAGTGGACTAAAGTTGGATGCTTCGTGCATCACAACCTTACACTTTTGTATGGTGTTAAATACATATTGCGAGACATGCGCTTCTTAAGGGGAATGAAAGAATACCATAATAAATGTTTCATATAATGTGTGCTTAAGTGACAAAGGGATGAGAATTTAATAAGTAAATGATCTCAACTTTTCCTAGTGTGAGACCATATTGGATATTGACCCTCAGAACCCTTAATTTATCCCTGAAGTATGCATCAATGTGGCTATCTTGGTTAGTCTCCAAAAGGCTATGAAATAATTCAACTTGGCAAATCTAGTTAAAAAAAATAAGTTGGAATATGATAGATGGCAGATAATAAGAGGGAAAAATAACCTTTTGATCACTTCAATAGTTTTGTGGTTCACTGGTATACATATTGTGGCTTTTATGAGTAGAACACAATAGTAAACAGAAAAATTATTTTATGAGATCATGAATCAAAGTAGTGAATGTGAGAAGACAATTTATAAGCATATGTGAAAAAGAGCATCTTGTTTTTCTAGATGCTGTATTCCTAATAGGTGTATAACACTAGTGCTCTTGATGTATGCTGCTTGCATAGTCTATCTGTCGTATGACTTGAGATATTAACTGGAAATCATTCCATCATATGCTAGTGGGTAATGATAGAGTTTGGATATACCTATGACTTTTTTTGTATTTATCCTAATCAGTTTAAGAATATTTAATTCTAATCCAAAAAGGAATCAGAGTTTTATTAGGGTTGTGACTCTAGTAAACCTCTATAAATAGGAGATTAGGAAACCTATTTGAGGTTATTGATTTTGTCTACTGATTTTGTCGCTAACTTTGTCAACTCAGATTCACATACAAAATATTTTGTTCTCCTTTTTCGTTTTTTTACATCTCTAAGGGATTTTTAGACCGCAGATTTGTTATCTTTTTTCCAACGTAATTGCTTGCAGTTAAAGGTCTAATTAGTGACGCAAAACTAAAATTTTGTGATTCTATTTCATCAATAATTTCACGCTGTAATAGGTAAAACATTTTCTCTAAATTATTATTATTCATGCGTATTTACATGCATGTTTTCCTAACAATTCTCTTCTACCGCATTAAATGATGACAAATACTAATAACATTTTGGTAAGATCATAGAGGAAACTAATCAAGAGGATTTGAATCCTAGATATATTATAATTTATTTTCTATTTATGTTAATTTTTCTGCTGCTTAACTAAAAATTGAAAATTGGATTAATATACATTGAAAATCGGATTCAATTGTACATTAACGACATGTTTGATTTTGATTCAGGTTGGAGAGATAATTAATATTGATGTGGATGGCTGATAGTATAGCCATAACCAATAACTAATGAAAAAAAATTATAAATGTTGAAATTTCATAACGGTTATTTTTTGTGTTAAATTAATTTTAAAGATATTATTCTTTTTACATAAAATGAATTTCATTAAAAATATATATCAGCTTGTAAAATTAAATAAAAAAAATAAAAAGAGAAATATATACCAAATCAAAAAATTAGACACAGAAATAGAAATGCCAATGAACAAGTGAGTGCAATAATTTACAAATTTTTTAACAAAACCAAAATAACAATTTACATTAAAAAAGTTAAATAATATTGGATAATTAAATGGAATTCAGAATTTAAACAAAATCTACTATGGAGCTTTTTATTTTTTTAATATATTAGCCCAGAGTGTACTGGGTAACCAACATGATTATTTATTTATTTATTTATTTATAATTAATGATTGATTGGCGATGAAAATGTGACGAATATTTTTGTCTTATACAAATTAAATTGACTTTTTGACTATTGTCTGAAGAGTGTCTAAAGAGTGAGGCATTAATTTGGATTTATTGCAGTACCTAATGGCCCGAGTTGGATTATCTTTCTTTAATATTGACGTTTTTTCTTTTTATTTCTTTAAGTAATAGTTTAAGTTTCCGGTTAAAATAATAATAATAATAAAAACTTGCTTTTTGGTTACGTTTTTAAAATACTTGAATAGAGAATGTTATAATAATCATGTTCCGCGACAAAAAAGAATTTTGATACAGTTTTTATTGCTACCGTCTTAAGCGACATTGTTTGGCATAGAACCATTGAATATATATCCGCTACATTAAATGTACCACATGTTAGAGAATGTAACCATTATATTAAAAATGTATTTTTGTTAATTTTTTATTCAACAGTTTAGATTTAATATACCGATACATCAAATGTAGTGAATCATTACCCCCCTAAAATCAATAATAATAATAATAATAATAATAAATTAAAAATAATAAAAACAAAGAAACATGTCACCTAAAAAAAGAGGCTCCCTCTTCCAGCTTTTGAAATTCTTGATTATTTGAATTATGCTATGAATTACAAATTGAGTTGTAATTTTGTTCAATAAATTTTATTGAATTATGAATTGACAGAATATTTTTTTTTATCAAAAAATCACAATTCAATTCAAAAATAGTAAAAAAATTTCGATGACCAAAATTTAAAAATTACTTTATTATTGATATAAAATAATAATTATATTATTTTATTAATACAAATTATATTTTACTGGGAGTACATGGGCAGAGGTGAAATTAACCCAAAAACAAGAGACATCGTGACAAACTGACAATTGCGAAAAGGAAATTAAATTAATTTAAATTCGAAAAAGAAAGGAAAAAAAGCTGGAGGCCCGCCTGCTATAAGAGGAAGCTCTCCAACTCAGACATTCAGGAGAGAGAAAAAGAAAGAACAGCTGCGGAGTTGGAGAAGAAGAGGAGCTTCCTCTCCAGAAGAGAGAAGTTGAAGCAGCAAACAGGTATTTTTCCATATTCTTATTCTTTTTCCGAGGACCATCATCAACACATCACTTACGAAACAGCCATTCTTAAAATTTGAGCATCTCTTTACTTTTTTAATCATTATATAAGCATGACATAGCACTTCTTCTCACATTAACAACCAACATCACCATGTATAAACAGTATTCAAGTCCTTAGCTTCGGAAAACCAGAATCAGTACAGAAGATCTCAGAATAGTACAGATCTTCATATTTATGGCGGATTAGAACCAAAGCTCGCACTGAAATACTCAAAACCAGAAGAAGAAAATTCTTCTCACCTTAAATCTTCTGATTTTTCATTTTTATTCTTTGTTTCAGTCTCTGCAGAAAAAATTCCGAAGAAGAGAAGAGACAGCCAAACATGTTGTCTAAGAAGAGCTACAATGGCAGCACTACTACCACTGCTAAGTCCATTTACGACGAAGTATTTGGTGGTCCGCCTAAGTTCGGGGCTCCAGCACTTTCTCCTCGGGTAGAGGATTACAGCGAGATTTTTGGCGGTTTTCACTCGTCACGCGCCACTTCGATTCCCGTGCTCGATCTTCCATTGGTCGATGACGAGGCAGATGATGTTTTCTTTGATTTTCGTAGTTCCGTTCTTGACTACGGTGAAATTTTTGGAGTGTTCAATGGTCATGATTTTGCAGTTTCTTACGATGAGTTGGTGACGATGGAGCAATCCAATTGTTGTGACGATTCTTCTGACGAAGCTTGGTATGATCATATAGTGTTGTGTTTTGTGTTTCTCAATTTTGAATTTTATGTAAAATGTGTAAATGATATTTTTGTTTTGTTTTCAGTTGTCCCTTTTTCTGGTGTGTGTGTGTCTCGAGTTTATATTACTTTTTAGCTTTCTCAAAACTAAATTGAACATGTGAGAGTTTTTTGTTTTCCTCTCAAATCTAGGTGGAATGTCTCATGAGCAAACTCAAAATTCACACACTATCAGAGTACTCAACAGTAACAGGTGAAATTAAAATTTCACCAAAAACTCAAAACCAATAGAACATATGCACTCCATTTATCATTAAACAGGATTCAAACCTAACAATATTAAACGTATGCTAGTATTGTTTCTGAGTTTTGGGTTAAAATTTAATTTTACCAACTACTACTAAGTATTGTTATCATGTGTTAATTTGCAGTTTATCATGTATTATGCTTTTGAGACATTCTGTGCTTGCAAATCTAAATTTCTTTAATTAAAATTGATTGAGCATGAACGTTCTTCCACCTTGAAAGGTATTTTTGTGTGCGCTAGTATAGCTGCTAAATCTTTTCACGTCCATTTTAAAGGGGGCTTCCAATGATCTTTTCTTTTACATTATAATTTTGATGCTTTTAGCTCAGTAGGGGAACTAGCTCGATTTTGTCTGACTCTTTTGTCAATGCAAATTCAATAGCTTTGCTCTTTCAATTGTAATAAAATTTGCAGCATTTTACCTATCACTATCAAGAAAGTTGAGCATTTGAAAATAGGATATGGTTTTTCTATGTTTCTCATAGGACACCGGCAGGAGCTGAAAATCTATCAGAAGAGTCAGATCATTCTGCAAATGACCAATGCTTATCAAATGGAGATTCATGTGAATCAATTGATAGTTGTATGGAATTCAACATATCACATAATCAAGCTAGTAAAAAATGTGATGAAGGTTTCTCAAATGGGATTAGACATACAACTCAGCTGCCTGATGTTTCTGGGCATACTTTTGTGGTTGATAAAGCCACTTCCTTGCCAAAGACAGATCATGAATACTGTCTTCTGCCAGTAAGAGATGATCATCTCAAGATTGACTATAGTAGGGCAATGTTGAATGGGAGACATCTCAAAGTTATGTCAAACCCAACTATTGGTAGTAAGGATAGATTGTTTTTTGAAGATGATGCTGCAGCACATGGGGACTTTGTCAGAAATGGCTCTTTTCTTAATGAGATGTTTTTAACCATTTCTGATGTTAACCTTAGAACTTGGCCTTCTCATTTGCCACCACCGTCTAGACCGCCACCTGCAGTTGATGGCAAAAAGGTGGATTCTGCTGAAGCAACTCCAAATTGTAAAACTATGGCCTCTGATGAAAGTGGTGATAATTGTCCTTCTTACTTTGATGTAGAGGTGGATGCAAGTTCATCTGCTGCAGCTTCAGCTGCTGCTACAAAAGAAGCAATGGGTAGAGCTCGAGTAAAGATAAAAAGTGCGGAGGAATCTATGGAGAGGAAGTGGGAGGGTTTTCGTACGCGTTCAAAATCAGTACCAAAGAATAAAAGAAGGGAAAAGGAGGAAAAGGTGAGCAAGATAGATTGTGGCACTGGTAGCAAAAAGAACATGAGAGGGCAAGGTATTATTCAAGGGGGAGACGAGAATGCAATGGAATATGCTATCTTGGAGGAAAGACAAAAGTTTAAAAAGGCAACCGAACAAATTTCAGATACATTAGAAGGGAAAAATCTTATAAATGTGAATAAAACCTTTGTAGATGATAATCATGGAAGGGAATCCTTGTCTTCTCAAGGGTCTGATAAAATTGATGTAGCTGGTGAATGGAAAGAAGCTACTCAGTTTTTTGAAAATGTAACAAATAAATCAAAGAAGGTCATTGAACAGGAAAACAGTGAAAACTTTGCGGTTCATGATTCAAATTTTTATGACTGTGGGAAGATGGAAGAACAGGTACCTGTGGTGGGACTGCAGCAGCACCAAGAAAATGGCAAGAATGGAGAAGCAGTTAGAGCAGGTAATGTATTGGGAAAATATGTGAAGAAATCTGAAGTAATGATCAGAACTTCTAAACAGGAAAAATGCTTTGAGAAATTAGAAGTGGCAAACAAACAAAAAAGATTTGATAAAACAGTACAAATGACTCAAGAGGCTCCTAGAGAAAATGGGGATGACAAGAAATTTAGCATGGACCGGCAACCCTTGAAAATGGGAAAAAAAGAGATAATGATTAAGGTGGGTGTTGAAAAGGAAGAAAATGAGAGGAGAGAGAAAGCGGCTGTTGAACAGGGGGAGAATGAAAAGAAACAAAAAAAGGTACATGTAACAGAAGATGCGAAGCAACAGTGGAAGACTTGTGAAAGGAAGGTAGGTGAGATTAGATTCCAAGAGGCTCCTGAAAAAGAAAAAATTGCTAAAGGATCTAAAGAGGCTTGTGGAAATGAAGTTGGAAAGAGACTAGATGAGGTATGTGAGAAAGCAGAAAACTCAACTTTTGGAGACTATGGGGAAGTAGAAGACTTTGAACCAAGACTCAAAGAAGATGAACAGCCAGAAGCGATTGGGAATGTGTCCCTGGCTATGGGGGAACAGACAGAGACGGAAAATATGGATCCCAGTGAGAGTGGAAATCAAACAGGACTAAACAAGGCAGGGGAGGATTACGTTAAACTAAATCAAGATTGTAGTCTTAAAAACAATGAGATCCATGGAACTAATAAATTAGCTGGCAATCATGAGGAGAGCACCAGGAAACTGAACATAACTAAGGAGACTGCTCATGAAGAAACTAGCAAAATATTTTTTGAACTGGGAAATGCTGAAAAGGAAGCAACATCAGCTGCAGTCCTAGAAAATTTCGAACATAATAAGAGGCAATTCCAAACTGAAGATGTAACAATCTCAGAACAGAAGAATAGTGAGAAAATTAAGAGTACATTTTGAGCACACTTGGATTCTGGAAATCAAGTGATGGGATTTGGATTTCAAAGGAATGAGAGAGGAAAGAATATTGAGCAGGCCCACATTTCATTAGACCAGGGAAACGATAAGGTTAATTTCATGTCAGCTGGGGCAGTGAAAGAGCCCATTGAAACTGGAATGAAAACAGTCGGAGCTCAGCCAGATAGGTCAGAAGTGAAAGGAAGCAGTCAAAGAACAACTCAGCAGGTTAATGCAAGTCAGAGCACTGATAGAAAAGTTAAGAATTCTAATGAGACCCTTCCACCGGAAGAGAAAGAATTTGAAAGAATGAAAAGAGAAAGGGAACTGGAAAAAGAACGCCTTAGAAAGGTAGAAGAAGAGAGAGAGAGGGAAAGGGAAAGAGAGAAGGATAGGATGGCTGTTGACAAATCAACACTTGAAACTCATGAATGGGCGTACGCTGAAGCTCGTGAGAGGGCTGAACGGGCTGCTGTGGAAAGAGCAACTGCTGAAGTTAGGCAAAGAGCACTAAACGAGGCCCGTGAAAGATTAGAGAAGGCATGTGCAGAGGCTAGGGAAAAATCATTCCCTGACAAGGCATCCATAGAGGCCAGGATCAAGGCAGAGCGTGCTGCGGTAGAGAGAGCAACAGCAGAGGCACGAGAGCGTGCTTTTGAAAAGGCAATGGCTGAAAGGGCTGCTTTTGAAGCTAGGGAGCGATTACAAAGATCTGTTTCAGATAAATTCTCTGCATGTTCCAGGAACACTGGAATTAGACCCAGCTCCTCATCCTCTGTGAGTATAGTATACTGTTAATTGATTTTGCTTTGATGTGCACAATCCCTAACACCATTTTGCTGGATGCAATGCTAAATGGCAGGAGCTACAGGATCTGCCATCCCAGGGTGCAGGCACATTTAATGGCTTGAGATATCAGCATTCATCAGTTTATAATGGTATGTGGTTTACTAAAGAGTCATGCTTATGTTTTTGTGTACTGGAGTGTTGTCTGAACTTTGGTGTATCTTGTACAAATATTGTTCTTGTTTACCTTGCTTCTAAACCTTGCAATCCCCTGTTCTGGAAGATTCCTACATTACAGAACGATTTGAAGGAGTTGAAGTTGAATCACCTCAGAGGTGTAAAGCCAGATTAGAAAGACATCGGAGAACAGCTGAACGTGCAGTATGATTTTCATTTTTAATTTTTTTTAATTAGTCCATAGATGCACATAGATAAACCCTGACATTTTTGCATTATTATAGGCAAAAGCCCTAGCAGAGAAGAACATGCGCGACCTTCTTGCACAAAGAGAACAAGCAGAAAGAAATGTAATCAATTTGCAAATGCATTTCCCTGGTTCCTGCTTGTTCATTCTGAATAATATTTTAACTTTATATCACGAGTTAAATATTGTCTGCAGAGATTAGCAGAAACTCTTGATGCTGATGTGAGGAGGTGGTCAAGTGGGAAAGAAGGCAACTTGCGTGCATTGCTTTCAACTTTACAATATGTACATTTCATTTTCTTTGCTTCATATTTGGGCTATCTTTTTCTAAAGAATGCAACAATTCTGTAAATGGATGTTAAAGAATTAAATAGTGTCCACTATGCAATGCACTTGGTTAAAAGAGAAAATGAGTATGAATGAAAATTTAAGTGGGTACCTATGGGATTGTCGAGGTCTCTGAATCAGAAATGGCTTAAAACTAAAATTCTGAATAGTGAATTAATTAAAAGCATTCTTGTATTGGCAGATACTTGGGGCTGATAGTGGTTGGCAACCAATTCCACTTACTGATGTTATAACAGCAGCTGCTGTAAAGAGAGCTTACAGGAAGGCTACTCTTTGTGTCCATCCTGATAAATTACAACAACGCGGTGCAAGCATTCAGCAGAAATACATATGTGAGAAGGTGTTTGATCTTTTAAAGGTGTGTATAGAGATAACTCAAGAGTTTTTGACATTAGATATTGTTTTCGTATTTCTTTAATGGTGAAACTTTTCAGGAAGCTTGGAATAAGTTCAACTCCGAGGAGCGGTAGCCGCGTGTGTCAATGCTGATTGATAATTACAGTTAGATCAATGATTCTGTAAATCTCTATCTGTGTAAATATCTTTACATGCATCTATCTCTCTTTTTAGCTTCTGAAAGTCATTTATGCAAAAAGAAATAGAATTAAATTAGTATTCAAGAAAAATTGTCCAGTTTCAGTATTTTTTATTTTTTTTAGAAGGGATAAATACTTCTTTTTGGTAACGTCTCTTTTGCTTTTCTCGCTCTTTGCATGACACATGCAATTGAACTGAAATGTGATCCTATATTATATGAAATGACACATGTCATGCAATGGATGGAAAAGTCAAAAGAGAAGTTATTTAGCGATTTTTTTAGAACTTTTTTCATTTTATTTTTGAAGTTAGGAGAGGAAAATTAGTTTCTCTAGCTGTTGTAGGTGCTATGTTGCATTTTCTAACAAGAAGGATCTTTTTACGGGCGGCATACCGGTGGGGTTGAGTAATCACAGTTTTGGTTAATTATAAATTGGTTGGGTCATAGATGAATTAGAAAATTTTATGGATCATATTTGATTGGGTAGTATCATGACTTGAATGGATCTGGTTATAAATCATTTGGATTATAAATGAATTAAATTTAATGAAATTAGATTTTTTTTAAATATTTTTTTATTAAAAATTAATATTTATGCATGTATAATTTTATAAAATAATTATTTTTATATTCGCATTTTACGTGATTATATGGTCAGGTATTAGGGTTACACAATGGCTTGGTTGAATTAGGTCATTTTCTTACATAATGGGTTGGTTGAATTAGGTCATTTTCTAAATCAAAAGAATCTAGTTATAAATAGGGCATCGGCGGGGGTCAAGCTTGGATCGCATTTTATGGAAGGATCAGATCTAATTCGTGGCATGAAATCTGCCACTCGATAACAATTTATCTGATTTTATTTTTTGTGAATTCTTACAGGGCAAATGAGTTCTAATAAGAAAGTTATAACAAAAGTTACATTATCAATAGGAATTTCATTATCATCAAAAAAAATTCTCAACATAATTTTTCACTTATACCTCCTCCTATTAGGATCATATCCAGTTCTTTATTCCCTTTATCACTGTCTTTTCCTCCACTTCAAAAATCTCATATCTTTTCTTCTTTTGCATCTTCTCGATCGTATTCCTTAACTTTAGCTCTAAGAAATAGGGAAATTAACTACCAAACAATAAAATAACAATTGACTAATCAAATAACATGTAACTGCTACAAAAAACAAGCCACTGCTGCCATTCCTAAGCAAGCTGGTGACTTCTTCAAGACCTTTGGACTAATACGTGCCATCTTCTAGTCATTTGAACTGAATGTTGTCGCACATTAGCTAAAATACTTTGGACTTTTGATAGGTGTCTTCTTTGTTTTCTTGAGCTTATCAATACCTCCCTCTTTTACTGAAACTTCGTCCTCAAGGTTTATGAATCGGTCTTACAGCTCTTGAGAGTTTTCCCATGTGGCATCTTTGTCAGGTAGGTGTTTCCACTTGATCAAGCTCTCTTCCATAAATTTGGATCCTTGCTTAATCTAATGTGTATCTAGGATAGCCTCCGGTTCGACAACAAGCTCATCGGCAGCTGCTATATGTAGCGATTCTCTAGAAATAGCAAGGCTATCTCCCACTCTCTTTTTAAGGAGCGACATATGAAAAACAAG
Organism: Excoecaria agallocha; assembly: GCA_037975025.1. Classification (NCBI taxonomy): domain Eukaryota; kingdom Viridiplantae; phylum Streptophyta; class Magnoliopsida; order Malpighiales; family Euphorbiaceae; genus Excoecaria; species Excoecaria agallocha. The sequence goes on along the minus strand of CM075806.1, from coordinate 117,567,923 downwards.
ATGAATATGGGAACCAGTTGGAAGGTCAAGTTTGTAAGCCACTTTGCCAATTTTCTCTATAATCTGATAAGGTCCATAAAATTGGCTAGCAAGTTTTTGACAAGCTTGTCTGAACACTGTACGCTGACGGTAAGGTTGGAGCTTGAGAAAAACCCACTTTCCTACTTGAAATTTCTCATCCCGTCGCTTAGAGTCAGCCTGTTGCTTCATTTTATTGTTGGCAGCATGCGAGTTCTCTTTAAGTTGTTTGAGCAAAGAATCTCAGTCAGCCAATTTTTTGTCTACTTCATGGATTACACAATCATCTTTATTGTAATGTGGAATGGTTGGTGGAAGTCTCTCATATGAAGCTTGGAAAGGAGTCATTCCTGCGGAGATGTGAAAAGAGATATTGTACCAATATTCTGTCCAAGGTAATTGAGTTACCCATTTTCAAGGCTGGTGGTAGACAAAGCTTCGAAGGTATTTTACAATTAGCCACCTGTTTACTACCTCAAATTGTCCATCCATTTGAAGGTGATAGGCTGAACTCATCTTCCATTTTGCTGAAGTTGTCTTGAAGTGTGCCAAGACCCATTTTTAGATTTTCTATTCGTTCTTTGTTGGTTGTCATTTGAAACCAGGCTCTGATACCAATAATTGGTCCCAATCAAAGCCGTTGATTAATAAAAGAAAGTATTCTACTTGGGGTGAGAATAAACCACAGAAAATTTGTTTTATGAATAAGCCTACCTATTGAATAACTTCAAGGAATTTAAGTACATATAGGAGATAACTACTTTTTCCTAATTCTTAGCCTACATCTCTAAGAAATAAGGAAATTAATGACTAAACAATAAAATGGCAAACTCTATTTAGCAACGGAATTTATTTTTCGTTGCTAAATTTCATCCCAAAAATTTTTAATGCCAAAAATTTTTAATGCTGCTATATTTAGCAACGAAAATTAGATTTCGTTGCTATTTTAGCAACGGAAATTGGATTCCATTGCTAATTTTCGTTGCTATATATTGGCGCTAAAATCTCCCTCCCTTTTTAGCAACGGGATCTAACCATTTTGTATTCCGTTGCTAAATCCCAAAAACTTCACCCAATGTTAGCAACGAAATTGATTTTCCATTGCTAAATAGCAACGGAATACCAATTCCGTTGCTAATTTAGCAATGGAATAAATTCCGTTGCTATTTTTTCATTGCTATTTTGATATTTTCTTATAGTGAAATATAAATCATAGTTTGAGGACATTACATTTAAATTGTTCATATATATAAATCAAAATTCCTCAGCATTTTGAATGTGGAATTTTGAGAGGATGACCTTAATTTTTAAAAGAGATTTTGTGTTTTGAACATGGAAAAAGACTTGCCTATACTATGTTGATTAAAATTTCATGGGTTAATCCAATATAAAAATGCAATAGCAAGATAATCGTTAGCATAAGTAAATAATATTTTATTATTAATTTGGTTCATAAAAAAAATTTAGACTTATAAATAAAAATTTTCAATTAATAGAAGCATAAAGATTAAGAAAACTGAAAATTTCTATAAAATCCTAATTTGTGATAATATTGGCACAAAATAAATCTCCTTGGTAAAAAGGCACACCATATCATAACAAGCAAAAAATATTTAAATTTTCAAGAGTACCATTATATTTTTGGCATAATGAGAGGCAGGCATTAATTTGTCATACATTTGCCTAGTTGACTTCCTATAAAATTAGAATTTAGGATGTCTAAGTTGAGAATCCTAAATTACATAATTTAAGATAAGAAAATAAAATTTAATCCATCCTCGTTTTGGGTGGCATATACCCTATTTTGGGGTGAAGCAAAATACGAAATATTCACAAGAAAATCAAAACAGCTTACACAGTTAAGCTACTTAATATTCCCAGCAAAATATGCCAAAGGACCAACAATGGCAGCATTGATATAAGTAGCAGGTTCTGAATGACTATAATCGGATCGATCATCAGGAAAACCATCATTCTGGTTGGGACCACCGACAATAGCTCCGGTTAGGATGTTGGGGTTTGGATTTGCCGTATAGAAGAAAGGTTGGAAACCTCCATCGCAACCTATTGTTTGTTGGTGACTTGCTTTCGAAGGCAATGAAGATCCTCTGTGGTGTATTCTCTTTGGAAAATTCTGCCCAAATCCTACCATGTAGGACATTTCAATTGGGTTCACTCCTAGTATATAGTCCACCTATCCAAGACATTTATGTATACACATCAACCAAATAATAATAATAATAATAATAATAATAATAATACCTGTCTTTTTGCTACAAATAATAGGGAATTTGGAGTGACCAAAAGGCTCCCACAGTTAAAAGTGTGCTTTGTTGCTTTCATGTACTTGGCATAAGTGGTGAGCAAGAATGTTATTGATGTGACATATTGAAGATTGCTTTGAGGCAGCTTGTACATAAGTCCACCTGCATTTCATTAATTGCTATAATTACAACAATAATTCTCATTTAATATATAAAGTTTGATTAATTAGCAGAAGTTATTTTCACCTTGAGTATATTGTGTGGTAGTAAAAGGAGAGTTGGGTAAAATCTTGCACATGAAATTTTCAGCTTCCACTTTGTACTGCTCAAAATTCTTGTCATTGTTGAGCAAAGCTCTCTGTGTAAAATATTAATATAATTATTTAATAAAATAGCAGAGAACAATTAAATTAATAAATAGATAGGTAATGACATTTATACCCTTGAGAGGAGTACATGGGCACCAGCAAACTTATTGTCCCAGCTGAAAAGGTCAGGTTGATCATCAGCTCCTAAAGATTTCAACATATTGTAATAATACATTTGATTTGTTGCCCTGAAAAGCCACGCAGCTCCCCACAGTAGCTCATCCTGCAATTTCAGTTCCGTACAAGTATATCATTTATTGGGATTTTTTTATATACATAATATATTCTTTCAAAAAAGTATTATCCAATTTATATACATAATATTCTGTAGAAAAAATTAAATAATAATTAAACATTTGCCTAAAGTGAATAACAAACAACACTTTTCTAAATTTGACCGGGATTATTCATTGATTAAATCCACTATTTTTTGCTTCTTTTTGAATTTTTTTTGTTATATATTTATCCAAAATCTAAACTCGTTACCCGATTAAGTATTTAAAGATTTTTCGTACCTTATAGCCAGAATAAGAGCAGTAGAAAGGACAGACAGCGGATCCAAGTGAATCACTATAAGCACCCTGATATTGGAAAGCAAATTGCATAACCTTCTTGGCTGTAGCCAATAGTAACTTAGAGTACTTAGGATCGGATTTCCGGAAAACCATAGAAGCAGCAGCCAACGCGGCGGCAGTCTCACCCGCGACATCAGAGCCAGGGTTACTTGAGGAGACAGAGTAAACAGAACGCACAGTGTCCATATCCTCAGGCCTTTCCCAACACTTGTGATCAGCATTTGGATCACCCACACCAACATAGAGTTTCCCAGGAGTGTTAGTTGCACATTTTAGAAGATAGTCTGTGGCCCAGCGGATTGCTGCCCTTGCATTTTGCAGTTCAGGACCCATTCTTTTCCCATATTCAATTGTGCTCCATGAAAGCATTGTGGTAGTGAATGCCATTGGGAAATTAAATTTTACATTATCACCAGCATCATAGTATCCTCCTGTTAAATCAACCTATTCACCAAAGAAAACATTATAACAAGTAGCTTAGAACAAATTTTATTAGTCCAGATCCATGAGCCAATCGCAAACTTCCACTTAGGAAAAAAGAATTAATATACGTGTTTAAACAAGAGGTTTGTCAACTTCATTTCCTACATGGCTGCGATTTGGTGCATGAGGAATTTCGGATAAAAAAAGTAAGAGAAGAAAAAAAAAATACATGAGCAAGTAACCCATCGGAGAGGCCAGAAGTGAATCTCCAAGTAAGTTTTTGGGAAGGTGGGAGCCTGCCGGACCTCTGGCCTTCAAAGAACAAAATTGATTTGGCTAAGGCATCTCTGTAATTGGGATTGGCTTGGACAAAACCCAAGCAGAAGAACAAAATGCAGAAACAAAGTTTGGGCATTGTTGGAACCTTAATTAGTTTGGTAACTTTAGTACCAGCAATGCTTGTTTTGACTTAGATTCAACAATGACATGGCTTTATATAGGGGAATGTTAACACTTAATAGGCCTCATCACCAAACCGCAAATCAAGGCTTTTCCATTTAACATTTGTTTATTATTCTTTTTTTTTCTTTTTAATTGAGCAATTACATTTATATTATTTTTCGATTTTTGCTTTATAAGTTAATTATATTCCAAAAGAAAAAAAATTGTCCAAGTAATCAGCTAAAAAATTGCGCAGGAAATGCGCATGGTAATTATGGCTTAAAGAAGGAAGTTAACATCCTGATATTATTATAATTACCAACTTAGTTGACTCGGATATCTGATAGGTCATTTCTTTTTTTTTATGGGCATCACGGTCCTGTTTAGATATGTGCAATGATCGGTTCAGTTCAATAATCAAAATTTTAAAATTTTAATCAACTGAACTGAATCGAACTATTTAAATAATCGAATTTTTCGATCAATTCGATTCAGTTAACGAAAAATTAAAAATTAAAATTATTTTTGAAAAAAATAAAAATTATGTCTAAAAATTATATAAAATTATAAATCATAATATACTAAAGTAAAAATATCTAAATTATACAAAATAAAAGTTTAAATTAAAGTTAAAATCCTAAAATATATAATAAATAATACTATAAAAACCATTAAATAAATTTTTTCATTCAATTGATTTTCAATTCAATCGTTAAAATTTCAAACTATCATATAAAAAATAGAAATTAATAATTGATAAATGTACTCATATAATTTGCAACTCAAATAAGATAATTTACATTTACAAAATAATTATTCAATTAAAAAATTCAAAAAATTATATAATTATATAGAATTTCGGTTGGTTCCATTTTTCTAGGATTTTCTTCTTCAAAAACCAAGCCAAAAAACTGAATTTTCCTAAAATTTAAAACCAAAATTGAACCGAAAAAAATAAAAAATTAAACCGAATTTAAAAAATCGGCCAATTTGGTTCAATTTTTTGGTTTGAACCGAAGTTTGCTCACCCCTAGTCCTGTTTTTTTTGAACCGAATCTGAGCCAATCCAAAAGAAAGTTTATTTCTTTAATCAGTATTTATGAAATTTTAGGTCTTAATAAAAGGGAAGTTTATTTCGAAAATGATTATGGAAAGATTTCATTTTACAAAGAGTTGGCTTATTTGGAAAGAAGTTAGTCATTTTTCTTTTTAAGAATTTTGTATGGTAATTTCATCTTTTATGTCGGTTATAATCCAATATAATCCGGATAGGTTCATTATCGAACAAAATATTTTCAGTATTAACTTTTGTCAATTATAAAATTTAAATTCGAGTTTTTATTTAAAAGCAACAAATACCAAATAACAAATGTTGATTTATTTGATAAATATATGATAGACAAAAAAAATAAAAAATTCTTATTGTAATATTGACATTTTATTCAATAAAGACTTTTGTGATTAAATAATAAAAAAAACAGTTTGTTTAGCAAAACAATTATAGGAGAAATCTCAAAAATTGGTGAGTGGAATTTTATTTCCGAAACAAAATGTGAACGGGTCAAAGCCTGATTTCAATTTACAGAGGTGTCTTTTTTGTATTTGACTCTAATATTCTTTCCCTTAATTCATCTTCTTTCCTTTCCAATATACTAAATTCAATTATAGAATAAAATAAATTATTTTTCTTCATGAAATTTCATATCTACATGTCTTTTAATGCTTTTTGTTTAATTCTATACAATTTACTTTCAAATTTTTAAACCTCTCAATGTTTACACTGCATATTAAAAAAAAATCAAAGTGTTTGGATTTTTAATGCCCAGAAATCCAAGATAAGTTGAAATTTCATTAATTTTATCATAATTAAACAATTAATAATTTAATATAATTAATTTATGATTTGTTGAATTATTCTTTTAACTGTATTAAATACAATTACATTAGGAATATTATTAAAAAAAATTAAATTCAATATTTCTATATTTTTAATCAAGTGTTGGATACGGAAAGGTTGTCTATTTTTTCTTTCTATAAAGACTATTGCTTATTATCATTCTTAATGGGCAAAAATTCCCCAAATATTTGCCAAAAAAACACAATTTTGTTCCTAATTTTTAGTTACGGCAATTTTGCTCCTAAAGTTATCAAAATTGTGCAATTTCTTTTTTCAGCAACGGAACCATTAATTTGACCGTATTTCGTCTTTTAACTGCTGATGTGAACATGTTGCAAAATTTTGATCGAATGACGTCAAATTAATGGTTTTATTATTTCAATGATAAAAGTGCATAATTTTAATAATTTTAGGGATAAAATTGACTGTAACTAAATATTATAAATAAATTTGTTGTTTTTGGCAAATATTAGGCCCATTATCATTAGTGTTAACTTATGTTTGTCAAGATTAGATTTTCAAGTTCACATGGAAATTTGTTGGATATTAAAGAAAGATGCAAATTATTTATTAATTTTTCAAATGCAAATTGTGGGGCGATTCACATTTGGCAACATTAGATTGTCAAATTCACGGGGAAACTTTTGGTTAATTTTCTAATAAAGTGTAACAAAATACTATGCATATCTTCCCTAAATCGAATTCAAGAGCAAGAGATTATTTATAACATTTTGTCATATAAAAAATCAAAAGTTATACAAGTGCTTATTATATAAACGCCGCCTTTGATTTTTATTTTCTCTAGCCCATTTTAAAAAATTAATTTTTTTTATTTTACTTTATCACACTTTAAATATCTTTTTAAAAATTTAAGAGAAAAATTTACATATCTGTTTTTATTTATTTTACATTTTATTCTTTTTTTATTACTTTTTTATTTTTAATTAAAATTTAATGAAGTATTTAAAAATAAAAAAAAAAGTATTTTTTTTGTAGTTGTTATATTTTTTTTCAATATTTTGAAACTCGGTCCAGTAGTCGACTCAGCCTGTCAACTGAGTCATAGATCAATCTATTCGAAATTTTTATTATTATTTTTAAATATAATTATTTACAAAAAATTAAACATGTAGTATGTAAAATTACATTCAAAAATCTATTAATTACCAAATATCAATATAAAAATATTAATTTTAAGTCCAATAACTTATGTAAATGTAAAAATTAAATAAATTATATTAAGTAATAAATATCCAAATAAATCCACATAATATCAAAAATAAATATTCAAATAAATTTATTTAATATATGTACAAACTACCATAAATTTTCTGAATAAATGTAATTAATAATACTGAACTATGCAGAAAAATGTATAATTTCATGCAAAAATATTTTACAAACTTGATTGAATGGGGTAAAAATTAAAATTTGATTAATTATAATAAAAAAATAAATCAAATTAGATAAATCTATAATTCAAATTTGATTAATTATAATAAAAAAATAAATTAAATTATATAAATTTATAATTCTTCAACTACACATATAAGATATAATAAAATAAGCAAATCATTTTCTAATTTTTTATTTATTATTTTTTCTGAAAAGTTTTTGCAATCCAAACCAGTTCAAACTGGTTTTCTGATTCACCCAGGTTCAATCCGAATTTTTTCATTTATCGAGTTTTATGTTGGATTAATTTAGTTTTCTGGCCGAATCACTGTCCAACCGGTTCGACCTCTCAGGTCAAACCAAATTTCAAAACATTGCTTTTTTTATGAAATTACAATAGTTTAATTTTTTTTTTAATTTCAATAAAAAAAATGAAATTTACATTTTAAAGTGGGAAAAAGGAGAGATTTTTTTTTCTTAGCAACATATCATTAGCAGTGGCCCCTAAATTTTTTCTTTTTTTTCAGAAAAAAATCCTAAATTTTATGTTGTTTTTATACTAATTAATAAATTGGTCCTTATAATTTTATATTCATTACAGTTTGACCCCTTTTAAATTTTCTAATCTCTTATCGTATTTTAATTTTTGCTCTCCCTCTTTGTTGTATCATGTGTCGACTCCTGACCATTAATTTAGTCCATAAATAGTTTCATGTATTTAATTTAGATAAGAAATAAAAATTATGGTAATGACTTTTAATTCAAACCTTTGAAAGTTTATATACTATTCCAATTAACTAGAATTTAAATATCATTTTTCTGTCCGAAAGATGTATTATAAAAAAAAATGAAAGTTATTGTCAAATTTAACACTACCAATCAAATTTAACCTATTTTATTACCAATCACACATGTAACAGCTGTCATTAAAAATAAATAAATAAACTTCAAGAACAACCCACAACCAAATAGCAACAAATAAAAAAATTAACTTGAATGTTTTAATTTTCAAATCAAATATTCATTGACATAATGAATTGTTTTTAGAACTATTGAAAATTTTATATTTTTAAAAAAATATTAACATGTGTATATATTTAGGCCGGATAAATGGCGTCGGTTAGATTATAAACAGATAATCGTATATGAATCAAAATTAAATTTGGATTATAAATAAATTAGATAAATTAAAGATTAATCTATTGATGAATCCATATGGATTGGACTGTTTTTTTTTATTTCTTTTTTTAAAGTATCAAATTTATGGCAATCAAACAAATAAAACTTTAGCTAGCTTGACATTAGTCTAAATAAATTGTGAACATATGGAGCCAAATTTGAATAACTTTAATCTAAATAAATTGGATTAAATTTTGAAAAGTCTAAATTGTTTTGTTTTCTAAAATATATGAATGTTATGGGGAAGACAATCCGACTAAGTAAGAAATTTTTTCAACATCGAGCCAATAAATTAATTTTGTCTTTTGAAGATTTGTCTTTATTGATATTTGATTATCACAAATTGATTTAAAGTTATAAACAATGGAAGGGATATGATGCAATTAAGTCCAAAAGTGGGGCGAGAATGGAACCTTAAAAAAATAAAATTAAAAAAGCACTCAAATCAAGCTCATGATCATAATCATGCTCATGCACCAAACAGTTTTCGGTTGCGTTTGGTCAATGCCCGACCATAATTACAAAAATTAGGCAAACTTCCGTTTTGTTTTGATTAGGGGAAGAAAATTAAATGCATAATTATTAGCTATAACCGATAAAACTGCAATGACAACGGCCAATTAGTGGAAAACAAATTGTGATTTTTCCTACTTTTATTTTAGGGTTAATAACGCATAAGGAAAGATGCATCTTCTCATATTTTAATTTATACTTCTTGATAAAGCTCAGAATATCTTTATCCTGTGATGAAAGAAAAAGGCAATTATAAGATTGATCAAACTATTGGACCTGCAAAAAGAAGTGCCCAGTCGGACCAAGATGTTAGCACTCCGAATCTTAAGTTAGTAACTTGAAAGTAACACTAAAGTGAGAGAGAGAGTCTAGGAAGTTCAATATCTGGTGCCATCATATTTTTTGTTATATATAGGAAATCTTTGAAGGGGGGTACTTGAGTACCTTGGGAGATGATAACTGGCAGTCAGAGTGGGTGAGCGGCGATGTAACAGGAAGTAGGTATATGGTAGGTATTGGCTTGTGCCAGTAAACTGACAGGACAAGCTGTCCTATCAGTCCGATCGGGCGCTTTCTCTGCTCATGTCACCTTCCGGCTCACACTCCTTTTGCTATTAATGGGCCGCGCTTATTGGGCCTTCGAAGATGTATTTTTCTCAGTTATCACTTGTCCTCCCTCCAATGGATCCGATCGGGTGTGGTGTTGTCCTGTTATTTTGGCGGGATTTTCGAATTTTTTGAAGACGCTTAATTCGAGGAGTTATATCCGTCAATTTCAGATAACCGTTATGCATTCAATGCTCTCACAAGTATTAAAGGCGACGCTTCGTTCGCTGATGTGCATTTAATGCTTGCTCATGCGTTAGGGGCAACACTTCGTTCTTCTCTATGTACCTTTATTAATTAGAGACATGTGGACGTGTGGTGGCCATCCAAGAGAATGTTTGTAGAATTCCAGAAGCTTGGAGCCTATAAAAAGGTGGCTTTTGGACGACTTTGTCTTATTTTCTAGTCATCTCTGACAGGGATATGAAGTTCTTGTTACGCTTCTTTCGTGAGATTACCTGGTTCAAATTACCATACAAGATATCTTCTACCTCTTTTTCCTCTTATATCGGAGATGATATCAAGCTGTATTGAGCCTGTAGACCGGCATCTTCTGGAGGCTTATGGGGGTCGTGGGTTCATGGTCCATCTTTTGGATCTCAAGAGAGGGAAGGCGATTGATATCGCTTTGCAATATGATCTTCTCATAAAAGTATCTGTAACAGTTCATGCGAGTTCTATGGCAAAGAATAGGGAGACATCTGGAGGTGAGTATAGCGTACCGTTAATTCGGCATATGGAGGCGTGGTTGCATCAGTCAAATATCGTGAGATTCTCTCTCCTTATGGGGAGTCAAAATTTATTTTCTAACCACGCCTCTTTCGGGTGTGCTTTAATTTTATACCGTGATCTTGGCCAGATTTCATGCACAGTCCATTATTTCATCACCAATCGACCAATTAGCACCAATGTAAGGACAACCATCATCATCAAGACCGTCAACACGTTTGGCGATTTACTGCTTTACGACTGATCGGTTTTAGGCGATGTTGCTGAAGCATAGTCAATCGGCCTAGCTTTCTTTCATTTCCCCTCTTTCTTCTCTTTTTGTTTGTTTTTTTTTGGAGTTCATCGGTCTTCTAATTGTATCCTTGTGCTTTAATTTTCATCTTGGGCGAGATTTGTCCCAAATGTAACTAATACGAAGAGATATTATTGTCGATGTATAAAGATTCCATGTAGAGAATGCATACACGTAAATATTGAGCGATAACACTTCCTGAATTCAGATGTGTGTGTATTGAGCATTTCAGCGCCTAACCAATCTGGTCGGTAATCACCTTATCCGACTGGATTATAGAAATACATCTTTCGGCGAGGCGAATGTTGTATTTCATAACTATTCCATCGTGCGTACAAGCGACCTTTTAAGATTTTGATTTGTCTATGACATCATTGGATTAGGCATTCGTAGGAGATTTGCGCATGGCAAATGGCCTTTCTATCTTTACTCAATTCTGATGTCGTTTTAAGGATCCGGTAATTTGAATCTGTAATCCACCATAGTATATGCCGATCGACATATACTCGCAACTGTTTTGTAGAATCCATTGTTCAGGAGACATTTTGATCGCCTGGGGATGACGAATTGTTATCCCGCCGATCGGCATTGGATAATTCATTGCTTGGAAGTTTCGGTTGACCGGGGTGAAATGAGACAAACAACCTGCAAAGCAAAATGAAATAACATAAAGGATAAACCTGAAAATGAAAAAATCATACCTTTTCCAATGAGGAGGAGAGACGGAAAATATTCTCCTAGCCGGGTGTAAACGACTATACTTAATGACTCTTGGTCGATCGGATATTCCCATTGCTTTGGGATGTCGAGGATCCCAAATCCACCAGTATCCTAGAGATCTTGTGAAGGATTTTCCAATGTGATGGCGAATTTTCCAATCTTGGTGGCTATATCTGATGGATATCAAATCAGTCTATTGTCTGGGAATCTTGCCGTTGAGACTTTCAAGTTAAACTAAATCCAGCGAGTCGCATCTTTTCATGTCGCCTGTTGTGAATTTATTGCCAACACGTATGTCGAGGTTGGCATCTATTTTCTCGGGCTGTCATGATGATTTAAGGACATGTGACGGTTATACAACCTTCGAGGCATTTGGGTGCTTCTGAAAATAATGCAGCTATAAATAGGTGGCACTTCTCCATAATCCTTGACAGAACTCTGTCGAATTTTCTTCATAGGGTCCATTTTTACTCTTTTCCACACAGAAGGTTGCTTTATACTTCCAAGAATTTGGAGATCACATTGCCCAAGTAAGTGAGCAACTTCCATTGTTTAATTTTCTTCATTTTCTGCAATTACCATTAATGTCGCCTTATTCGGAACTATAACCCCTCTGCCCCGTGGGATTCACATGGGAGAGAATGGTGGAGATAATAAGTCCCTTAATGCCTCTGAATGTGTAATTCATTGCATGCTTAAAAATTGCTCTTGATCCTCTGAATGAGCAAGGATCAGTGATTCGCTCAAAGCTTTATCATAAAAAGAATTGTTCATATGAAGTGCAGATAGAAAAGTTGTTATGGATCATCCAATCGGGTGTATTCACTATCCCCGAGGAACTAGTATTCGGACTAGTATTTGCCAAGATTGATGCTGGAGTCATAGTGGATTATACGACTTTGATGTTTCCTTTTGATACTGTGATCGAATCCCCAAACCTACGTATTAACTATTGTGGATTGCAAGTTTATGAAGTTTCCATTTAACTGGATGGGATACTTATCTTTTTTTTTATGACGTAGTTGCAGGTGCCATGGCTAAAGGAGACGATCTCATTAAAAGGCTAGCCGATAGGGCTAAAGCGAAGATGGAAGCAGATCGTGCAGCTAGGGAAGAAAAGAAATCTAGAAAGAGAAAGCTTGCATTTCCTTCAGAAGCACAAGCATTTATGTCTTCCTTCAGTGATCCGATCTGCCGTTCTTACCGGGGCAGTCCGGTATCTGCCGTGACCCAGACTTTCTCGGGGGGCCAACATTCCTTACCGAGCCTTGCGCTAAGAGACAAAATTGACGAGGAAGGGGAGCATCTTGTATCATCTCAAATGGGGTCGGTTGGAACTAGTGCGCCTTTAAAGGGTGAAACTGCAAAATGGAAAGTTGAAGACGAAGCCAAGAGAGAATTTATGGAGCCGGCAACCATCGGGGATGTTAGGGCTGCTGCCAAAGACAAAGGGCCCCTTCGAGATAAACCTCGTAAAAGTACTACTATAAGAATTTTTGAAGGGCGTGCCGCGTCGCTGGGGGATGTTTTAAAGGGTCAATTTGGCGAAAACTGGTTTATCAATGATAGGGCAGTCGCCAGTTATTTGTGCCAAGACATGCTTCAAGAGAATAATTTTACGACAATAGGAAATTCCGATAAACTATCCCAAGAATGCAACTTCTTTCAACGACAGAGCCTGGAGGTAATTCCCAAAATATTCACTCTCAAATGGATATTCATTTCGTTGTACCCCATTTTCTTGATTCCTTGATCTCTTATTTGTCTAATTTTCAGTTGGTAAAAAGGGGCTTACGCTTATATGGCATAGCTAATTTTTGTGAAAAGAACTGGAAAGATTCCGATCGAGCTAGGAAGAAGGCAGAGATCAAATACGATTCGGCGAGAAAGGAGTTCCTGTCTGCTCAATCAAAAATTGAGAGGTTAAGGGAGGATTTCGCCTAACTTTCCTAGAATCTAAAATCTCAGCAAGAGGAGATGGATCGTCTCCAAGGTAAGATAGCTCGTTTATCTGCCAAATATTCCGAAGTTAAGTCTGAGCGGGATTCATTACGGGCTACTTTGGAGAAGGAAGCAACACATAGAAAATAGTTCAGAGGAGGGCGCTCTGCCTAAAGGCCGCCATCAGAAATAAATGCTTTCTTCCTAAACTGATCTTCATCTGAAAGAACAGGCCGAGTACCTCACTCTTTTCTTCTTTCGCCACGAACGGTTATGGGACTTTTTAGGACTTTTCTTCGATTGGATGCCAATGTAGAGATCAACTTCATTGTTTGTAACTTTTTTATTGGTAAGGAGAAATTTTAAAGAAACATTGGAGCTTTGTGCATGTCTCACGAAGACCACTGCGAAGCTTTTTCTGTAAAATGTAGAAACATAGCTTTTGCTGTAATAATTTTGTCTTCATTTTGTAAAGATTATCCATATATGATAATGAAGCTTCCTCTCAGCTGCATTTGTGAATTTTTTCAATTCGATAATCATTCATAAGGTCAGTCGAGGGAATACCAGAGAGAATCGCGTGAATCATTCGTGGAGAATATACAATTATTGAAAAATACTCCCTGAATGTTGATTTAATTTTTCCAATATTGGAGCGCATGATTCTGTCGACAATTATTTCATTGTATTGCAATGACGGATCGCTTGCTTACAGATCGGTAGGAGATCTTGTCTCATGTTTCCGATGGTGGGGGATCCGATCGGGGAGAAGGATTTGACCGAATTCTGCATATATTATTCGTTTCGGATCGGAGCCCTCACAGTTTTATTTTTGGGATGCTGCCCCAAAAGGCCTACACAGGAAGGGCCTTCTCACCTCATGCTCAGGATAGACATCGAGCTTTAGGTGCTATAGGGAACCTTGTCCTTACGAGTTATCCGCTTATGGGGAGTTACCCTTTTGGAGAATTTTGACTTTGGGGATTACCCGCTTATGGGGAGTTACCCTTTTGAAGAATTTTGACTTTGGGGATTACCCGCTTATGGGGAGTTACCCTTTTTGGAGATCTTTGACTTTGGGGGTTACCCGCTTATGGAAAGTTACCCTTTTTGGAGAATCTTAGCCTGCAAATAACTTTTTGCAATTTATTGTGCAAATAATTTTATTAATATTTACCTCTTGGCAATGGAGGGTCTTTTGACCCGATCCACTCTTGATGGTGAAAATAATCATATCCGCTCCGCCCTTGGTAGATGCTTATCTTACCCGCTCTTGACGGCAGCGTTCTCAGCGGTGGCATTAACAATCACCCGATTCGCTCCTGGGTACAGATGTTGTAGCTTTACGAGTTTTCAGGGTCTTTTCTTCGAATTTTCGATAACAAAGTGATTCGATTCTAGGGGCCGGTTTGCTAGAAAAAAAATAGACTTTCTCGAACAATAATTGTCAAACACACGTGAAATTAAGCACATACCTTTTGTTTTTAAGTTGTTCTCGCTTTTATGGAGGCACTCACTTTGTATGCATAGTGGCGCTGGGGTTTTCAACAGCTTTTGCATGCTGCTGCTTCCCCTTCCTCCTGCCTTGTTTATTATATTTTTGCTGTCACTTTAAGGATATATCTTTAAACGATAAAAGGAGTAACGTTAAGATAGATCGATATTTCAGTACTTGTTATAGGAGGGTGAGAGAATATTCGTATTTAGCACAAATTGTAACAATAACACCTGTTTCATTGCGGCTTTGTCGGCCTTTTCATGGAACAGTTGACTGCTTTTGTCGCTGCCTCCACTGCTTTTCCTCCTGCTTTGGACCGACCGGCTTTTCTATGCTTTCTCTTGGCGATGGATGGCGTCCGTGGAGAATTGGTGCCGATGGGGGTAGAAATCCGAGCCGATCGATAATGGCGATCCTTAGTTTTATCCTTCTTATCTTCACTTTCTCTTTTTGAAATCCTGAAAAAGACCGACAGTTTTGGCTTTTCTTCTGCTCGACCGGACGTAAGAATTCTCTTGAATGGTCGACCGTCCATGTGTTGCAACCTGTCCATCACACTGGTCTTCCCAACTCCGCCAGATCTGAGGGCGTCATCCAATTGGACACGTCGTCTAATTCTGTTCATTAGGTCGGGAAAACTGCTTGGCGGCTTTGCAATTAGCGATTCAGCAAATGGACGGTCTGCGTCTCCTTTTGCCAAGGCACTGGATGCTGACCCTATGCTTAAATCTCATGCTTCCAGCATAGCATCCTGGAAATGAACGATGTAGTCTCTGAGACTTTCGTTAGTTCTCTGGTAGAGGTTGCACAAGTCGTTGATCGATTTTGGTGTGCCCGTTCGCGCTCGGAATCGTGTTACAAACGATTCTTTGAGTTGTTGAAAGGAGACAATTGATGCCTGAGGGAGACCGAAGAATCATTTCAAAGCGGCTTCACCTAACGTGGTTGGAAAAACTCTACAAGCGATCCTTTCGTCAAAGGTATAGACCTATACTTTAGTCAAGAATTTCGCAAGATGAGTAGCAGGGTCTGTTTTACCTGTATATTTATCCATCACCACGTCTGTCCACTTGGGAGGCAACTCCGCCTCCAAGATCTCCCTGCAAAAAGGAGAGATGATGCTGCGATCCCTCCTTTCCGGCATTCCTCTCTTTGACTCCGTCGAGCCAAATCCTTTAAGCCTTCGTTCGAATCGCTCATCCTCATTGCTTGTCACCGTGGGAGTAGATTCTCCTTTTGTCCTTTGGAAGTAATAATGGCTAGGCGCGTACCTCCCTCGCTCATCAAAAAATGAGTCACACAATCTACTTGAGATATAAGAAACACTCCGACTTGAAAACATCGGCTCCTTTCCTTTATCACGTCTGTTTATGGCTTTAGCGTTCGTCTTTCTCCCATCATAAGCGCTTGACTCTTTCAGCGAGATTCCTTTGCTCCTCCTTCCTTCGAAGCCTTCTGCCGCCGGGTCCGTTTCTTGACCATCTTCAAAGGCTATGGGCACGTTTCCCATTTCCAAGGCTTGTACCACGCTCTCAATGAGGTGGTTAAGTACAGCGCGCATGTTACCTACAGTAATGGGGGCGTTATCCTGCTGCTACGCCATCATGTCATTGAGATCCAGGAGGGGACTCCTTTTAGGTGGCGACCTGAGAGGTCTCTTTCTTTGCCTTGAACTTTCAGACCTCCCCCCCGGCTGCTGCGACCATAATTTCCCTGAGCTGTTTTTTCGTAAAATCTTGAATCTGCCATGCCTCTCAATGAAAGCGCCAAATGATAAAGCTCAGAATATCTTTATCCTGTGATGAGAGGAGAAGGCGGTTATGAGGCTAATCAAGCTGTTGGACCTGCAAAAAGGGGTGCCCGGTCGGACTCAGGCGTTAGCATTCCGAAGCTTAAGTTAGTAACTTGAGAGTAACACTAAAGTGAGAGAGAGAGTCTAGGGAGTTCAATACCTGGTGTCATCATATTTTTGGCTATATATAGGAGATCTTTGGAGGGGGGTAGTTGAGTACCTTGGGAGATGATAACTGGCAGTCAGAGTGAGTGAGCGGCGATGTGACATGGAGTAAGTATATGGTAGGTGTTGGCTTGTACCAGTGGGCTGACAAAACAAGCTGTCCCATCAGTCCAATCGGGCACTTCCTCTGCTCCCGTCACCTTCATGCTCACACTCCTTTTACTATTAATGGATCGTGTTTATTGGGCCTTCCAAAATATATTTTTCTCACTTATCACTTTTTTTTTCATTTAAATCCTTAAAATTTTAAGAAGTTATATCCCATTTTTAAACTTTTATTCTAAAATATATTGAATCCGAATAAAGATTTTATAAAATAAAAATGAGAATTTAGGAACTCAAAAGAAAAATGCATCCTTGCATCTTTGAATCACAATTTTATTTTCATTTTAATTTCCAACCTATAAATCCTTTGTTAGTTGGACGTCCCATCAGTTATCTCTAATGTTTTAAAACATAGGGATCAAAATGAAAACTAAATAATAAATTGGGGTGATGTTAGTAATTAACCATTTATTTTATTTCATATTCTTTTAAAATTTCTGTTTTGAGTTGAAATTGGAGAAGAAAAGAAAAGTGGAGGAGGCGTGAATGGCGCGCATTGACGGACCCCTTGGATTGCGCAAAGAAATCGGCGCCAAACATAACAAATGGAGCATACAGGTTTCCAAAATTCAATATTTATAAAATTGAAACATGGAAGTTGTTTTTTTTTTTTTTCTTATTTTGTTTTTTAAATTTTCTGTTGCTCCTTGGGATTCTGTTTTCCGCAGTGCTTTAAGACAAACTTTGTACTTTTTGTATTTTACTTTTTATCTTTTCTAATTTCTAATATATCAATTTAAGTTTTAAGCCTTGTTTGATTTAATCAATAAGCGCAACTGATAACTGATATATATTACTGGTAGTTAATATCTGTTGATGATTGATGTTTAAATATGCAATAAAATTATATTAAGTTGTTATTGTTTAATGATATAATTATAAAAAATGAATATATTTGAGCAAAAAGTAATGAAAAAATATAAAAAGAATAAAAATTCATTCAAACAAAAATCTTAGCATTTATATATATGATGATCACATGACCAACTAATACCTATTATCTAAAATAAATATACTATGTTTACATTCCCTCCTTAAATTGGAGCTGGTGCAAGCCGGAGCTGAAACATACCCAACTTGAACACTAATAGTTGAACACTAGGAGCCGAGAGAGACTTTATAAAAATATCAGCAAGCTCATACTGCGAAGGAACATGCAATAGATTGATTAAATCATATGTATACTTGTCTCTCACTAAGTAGCACTCGATTTTCAAATGTTTTGTTCATTCGTGAAATATTGGATTTTGAAACATGAATGTATGTTAGACAAGGAGACGATGAAAGCTTTTTTTTTTTTTGTAATATAATTTACACCATATTACAGAAAATCCAAGGATTAAACGTGTATTAATATCTACAGAATTTTAGGAACAATGAATCTTATCATATATTATATTATTCTCATATTATTTTTTAAAAAAATTTTCCAAACACCACATCGTATTAGCTTATATTATATTATAATATCAAATCTGCAATTCAGTAATAAAACAAACATGGTCATAGGTTTTTGTTGCTATTGAGATATTCTTCCGCTAGTGTTATATGAATAATTGTAAATATAAACCACATATATATATATAATAAATTAATAATAGACTTTGATACTTTATCAACTCCTAAATTAATTGAAGACTTTGATTCAAAAGTAAATAAACAAACAAATTTAAAGGAGATTAGGAAAAATGGACAGTTAAGTCCCCATTATTATTCAATAAAAGCTTGTTTAATTACAAAAATATGCTAACTAAAATGCAATAAATGTTAAGCATAATTCCACTATCTTTCTACTCCATCAGTACTTTTGAGTAAATTTTAAATTATATTTATGTATCGTTTTTAAACGTCAAATATTATTTAATTTTCTTTTTCAATTTACTTTTTTTAATAAAAATTAACTTATTTAAAACCGATTAGATTTGATAATTTAGTCAAAATTACATAATTTAATATTAAATTTAAATCTAATTAATATTTTTTAATATTTGTGAAAACAACAAAAATGATAGATAAAAAACAAACGAAGTGAGTAATAAATATGAATTAACCAACCAATAGCTACATGCCAAAGGTCTAGGAAATCACATTTAAAAATATCTAAAGTAATTATCTACAATTAAGAAATTTAAAATTTAAAAATTATTTTTTTCGTTCTTTTTTATATATTATTTTTGTTGTTTTTACCAGGATTAAAAAATAATAAATAAATTTAAATTTAATATTAAATTACGTAATTAAAACTAAATTATCAAATTTAATTTATTTTCACTTTATTGAAAAAAAAAATAAATTTAAAAAGTAAATTAAATTACATTGAAAGTTTAAAAATTAAAAGTGATAGATAAATAAAATTTAAATTTTACTTAAAAGTGATAAATAAAAAAAAACGAAAAGAGCAATAAATAAATGAAGTACAGATTAAGGAATTCGAACATTTATTTTTCCAATAAAATCATATCAGTAGCTTTGTCATCATGCCACGTTAGAGTTCTACATCAACATCATCAAACTTATACCTTACGAGGCATATTGCAACACTCCTCGTATCAAAAGTTGTATAGCCCAAGTTTTATTCTCAAAAATCCAAATCTGCTCCCCTTTGTATAAATATATTCATGGAAAGGTTTGGGCGAATTTTCAGTGGATTTATGTAATTATTTTTAATATTTTTCATGTCTAAATTGGACCCATAATCAGGTTTAATTTTGCAATACACTAGAATTACTTCACCATTTTTTTTCATTTTTCTCAAAAAAAAAAAAAAACCTTCACTTAATTTTTTTTAATGGAATAGTGGGTTGGAAGAACTGGCAATATTAGCTTCATTGTCTACAAATACCTTATGCCACAAATTCTAAAAATATGCAGCAATAGCAAACTTTACTTGTATACTTTAAAATATACTAGTAAGTTTTTCTCATAAGTGTTTGACTTAAATTTGAGAAAGTTCAGTAAGCAAAGTATGTGAAATAAAACAATAAAAAAGCAAACAAAAATTTGATAGAATGCTTTCTATTACTAAAAATTGAGTGAGTATAACAAATGACGGCTATACCTATTTATATACTTTTATCTCCTTTATGAATGGTGAGAATTAATTTAATTCTACAATTTATATTAGTCCTAATATCTAGATATTTACGTGTATAAAAAAGTATGTAACATTTAAAATAATGTTTTATCTATGTACACAGATGCTTACCAAACCTTCTTCTTTTTTTTTTTTTCTTTTGAACACCAAGAAAACAACCTGAGCCAAAACTAGAACAGTACCCTGAACTTCTTCTCATATCACTGAAAAAAATAAAATACAACAAGTGAATGAATCCTACTTAAAAAAGGAATCCTAAAAACTTGAAAAATGCACTCTTTATTTGGTTGGAAAAGTAAAATGTGATATTTTCTTTTGACAAATACAAAAATTAAACAAATACTTAAATATAAAACTATTGTTTTCACAAAATAAAATGTAATAGGAGATTATTATCTATAATAAAAATATACAACTACAACAAAAACTCTTTCTCCATTAACTTCTTTCTTAATTATTGTATTCATTTTATCTTCTAGTAAAAATAACTAATGGATAGCTTGCCAACAATTAACTTTTAGAAAAAATTTCTATGAAATTCTCAATTTAAAAATCAATTTGCTCCATTCTATATCTATCTAAAATGAAAGTACGTTTTGTTATTTTCTTTATTTTTACACAATTCATTGTATGTAGGCTAGGAATAGAAATTTACGATAATTTATATTTTTAGGAAAGAAGTGAAAAAAAGGGTCAAGGGAAAATTTTTTTCCACTTCTTCTTAATAATAAATTATCTTTCATGTTTTTTCTTTTCAGTTTTTCCCTAAATATATTAAAATTATTAATTTTTATTTCTAAAAATAATTAAATGATCATTTTTTGTTACCGATAATACCAAAAGGATCAATTTTTGCCATTAAAAATATTAAAATGATCAATTTTTATTTTTTACGATGAAAATTCTATTCGGCTTGCCACTAAAAATATTAAAATGGTCAGTTTTTATTTTTTTAGGATGAAAATTCTACTCAGCTAAAAAAATAATCTGTCTAGTGAAAAGTGATAAATCAGCATTTACATAGATCAAATATTAGACAGGCATGACATATTAAAATCTTCACTTAATTGTTCCGCAACTATTAATTTGTTACTTTTTCACTAGATACCGTCTATTCCGTTAACTTTACTTATTGTCATTTTTGTCTCGAAAAAATAATAAAAATGTATATTTAATGATAAAAATGACCTTTTTTTTTGTTATGTATAAAAATTAACCATTTCAAAGGTAAAAACTCAAAAAACAAAAATTAAAGATATGTTCTAATTAGCAAGAGAATTATAAAGGAAAAAATTACCCTTAATAAAAAAAATTATTGTTTTAATGATGAAATTGGATTAAATTACTAGAAGTTGTATGCTTATTTTGTCCAAAAGTTACCTTTAGAATTGACTATTGTCAGAATTTGATGGCCAAATTGAATATTTTGCTCATTATAAGGGGTCAATTTCACCCATGGTCACTGAAGCCATATTACCCAAAAGTAACTGACTTATTTTTTCTAACATAAATGTCACTGAACTTAGTACCTTTTTTCATAAAAGTCATGTTCACCGGTTTCCGGCGACGATCTTGGCCGGAATGCTGACGTGGCATGCCACGTCAGCAGTCCTTTGCCGGAATGATGACGTGGCACGCCACGTCAGCAACCCTTGCCGAAATGATGACGTGGCACGCCACGTAATCCGCCACGTCACGTGAAGATGCCACGTCAGCCGCCATGTCACCTGTTGAAATAAACAAATGAGAAAATGACACATGTCAACCCATTTGCCTTAACCAAATCCAAATTGGGTCATCCATCCAAATTGGGTCTTGCTAAGGTAATGGGCCTCCAACCTTATAAACTCATGCCACTCCCTTTCTCTTTCCAATGTGGGATATGGGAAGTTTGAGAACATGATATTTTCATGGTTTTTCTAGCTTTTTTAACCATTGAATCCATCACATTTTCATAATATTTTTTGCTTTAACCATTTCTAATTCTTTCATGGGATGTGTATGTGATAGTTAAAGCCAAAAAAATTATAAAAATGTGATGGATTCAATGGTTAAGAAAGCAAGAAAAACCATGAAAAAATAAAGTTTGAGAAGATTATTCTTTTTTCATGGTTTTTCTTACTTTTTTAACCATTGAATCCATCACATTTTCATGGTTTTTTTGGCTTTAACCATCACATACACATCCCATGAAAGAATTAGAAATGGTTAAAGCAAAAAAAACCATGAAAATGTGATGGATTCAATAGTTAAAAAAGCTAGAAAAACCATGAAAATATCATGTTCTCAAACTTCCCATATCCCACATTGGAAAGAGAAAGGGAGTGGCATGGGTTTATAAGGTTGGAGGCCCATTACCTTAGCAAGACCCAATTTGGATGGATGACCCAATTTGGATTTGGTTAAGGCAAATGGGTTGACATGTGTCATTTTCTCATTTGTTTATTTCAACAGGTGACATGGCGGCTGACGTGGCATCTTCACGTGACGTGGCGGATGACGTGGCGTGCCACGTCATCATTTCGGCAAGGGTTGCTGACGTGGCGGATGACGTGGCGTGCCACGTCATCATTCCGGCAAAGGACATGCCACGTCAGCATTCCGGCCAAGATCGTCGCCGGAAACCGGTGAACATGACTTTTATGAAAAAAGGTACTAAGTTCAGTGACATTTATGTTAGAAAAAATAAGTCAGTTACTTTTGGGTAATATGGCCTAAGTTCAGTGACCATGGGTGAAATTGACCCCATTATAAGTAATCTCACCTTCTTTTTTTCCCAAACAAGATTCTTTTAACTCACCCTTCGTTTTCTTGAGTACATGTGATGATGAGCTAACGAGGACAAATGTAAAAATTCGTCTTTAATGTTTGTTCGTAAAAAATTGTAATTTTATTTTTAATTTTTCTCAATTGTTTACATATTAGTATTCATGTTTTGGAGAATTTTGTCAGCAATTTCGATACTTGACTTTTATGAAAACAGACACGTAACAAAAAAAAAATTAATCTTAATTTTAAAATATAAATAACAATACAGCAATTAAAACATTAAAAATAAAATTAATTTTTTATCAATTATTAAAAACAAATTTGCATGTCACCCTCGTACCAAATAAAGTTGATGAATTTAAAAAACATTAAAAGTTAAAGTGAGATTTAGATTCATTTTTCTATTACTAAAAGGATTCCGAATTAACTCATAATTTTTTGTCAGTTTAATTTATTTGTTTTTATCTCATTTATTTAGATTAAGTAAAAATAAATCTATTTTTTCAACTTAATTTTCAATTTAGTTCTTAAATTAAAAAAATGCAATTTAATACTCAATTTTTAGTTATAGTTTAAATTAAAAACTCTATTAAATATTCCGTCCAAAACGAACCAAATATTTTAGAATATTCTCTAGAACTCATTGAATATTCTAAAATATTTGGGGACCTGTTGGGGTACAACCTAAGTCCCACATTCTATATTGGAAAATTAAGGGAGAAACACCTTAAATATAAGTGTGTCTACCTAACTCCATTAGTATGAGGTCTTTTGGGAGAAACCCAAAAACAAATCAGTGCGGGCTTGACCCAAAGCGGACAATATCATATTAATGTGGAGTTGAGGTGATGTTTGACAGTCCCAACAAGTGGTATCAGAGCCTGGTTCGGAAATGGAGCCAACAGTGAACTGTGTTATGTGGGAGGCCCTCAGTTTGTTTGTGCGATTGGAAATTCATGTTTGGTGCCTTGTGTTGAAAGTCTTCCTGACATTATGGTGGTCAGGCGGTATGTCTCGTTGGTTGATAACGGCGGTGCAATATTATTTGACGGATCAAATAGATTATAGCTCGAGGGGAGGACATAAGCTGTGGAAGGCCCTCTGTATGTCCTCACGATTGGAGATTCGTGTTTGGTGTCTTGTATCAAAAGTCTTCCTGGTATATTGTGATGGCCAAGCAGCGCGTCCCATTGGTTGATAACGGCGGTGTAAGATGATTTGATGAATCAGTCGATTATCGCTGGAGGAGAGGCCAAGTATTGTGTGGTCCTTGATTTCAGAGGAGGATTGTTGAAGTACAACCTAAGTCCCATATCTCACATTGAAAAATTAAGAAACACATTGAATATAAGTTTGTCCACCTAACTCCATTAGTATGAGACCTTTTAGGAGGAGCCAAAAAACAAATCCGTATGGGTTTGGCTCAAAGCGGACAATACCATACTAATATGGAGTTGATGTGATGTTTGACGGTCCCAACATGACCCTATAAAAATATTATGTTAATTTAGGACTGATTTCTTTAACAAAATTTCTAATTTGAAATATAACAAAAAATGATTATGTATTAAATTGTAAATTTTTTTTTGAGAATTAAATGGAGAAATGAGAGAAAGTCTAGATGTAAATTTGTAATTAATTTGTATACTAATTATTTTGAATTTATCTACTACGGAATATACTTGAAAAGTAAGCATTAATCTCGCAGGAAATAATTTTTTTTGAAAAAAAATAAAGAAAAAAAGATATTATAGTCTTCACCCCTAGAAAAACAATAAAAAGAAGTAAAAAGTTTTCAATATGAGAATTAATTTAATATTGAATCATTTAGGAAAGCATTTGATTCTAATTCAGATTAATATATATACACACACACTGCACTGCTAGCAAAGGAATTATATTTAGGTACACCGAAAAGGGCATATAAGCAATAAAACTGTCCCACGACTCATGCCAACACAATCATTTGAAAGAAAAAAAAGAAAAAAGAAAAAATATATTCTTTATAAGAAATGGATATTATGGAGAGGCTCCCAATGACAGTAAGTGCCCTGTGGTCAAAGGCTTTAGGGATTCGCTTAATTTCAGGTAAAGCAAAATATTAGAATCTTAGTGATCATCATTGTGATTCTTCTACTAATTAAAATCATTATTCCTTGAAATTTGAAGGTTAATTTGCAGGGAGTAGAGTGTTTATTTAGGAATAAAAGTTGTGGGAATTCAATGGATTTAGTCTGTTTATTCAATTGAATTAATCAAATACTTCATTGATACACAAACCTATGTTATCTTACGTAATTAAACATTTTGTTCATTTTCTTTTTTCTGAAGGAAAAAAAAAAAGAGATTTACATTCTATTTGCCAATCCTTTATTGCTTGGGCATCTTCAATACTGCAGCCCTTTATTGCTTGGGCATCCTCAATACTGCAGCCATCCCTTGCTTATACCAAACATTTTGTTGGTTTTTGTCTCGATTCATATAATGTGACCTAAAATTGAATTTTTGAAAGAAGATAAGTTGAGAGTACTTAAAGTCATTATTACTTTACATGCAATTCATGCCAAAGTAGAATCTTTCAAGTCTTTGTTGATATTGCACGCTTAATTACCCTACGTAATTACTAAAGATTCGCTTGTTGTTTTCACTTAATAATATAAAATTAACTTGCTTGAATATTTAATTACATAATATTTAATTTGTATCAAACTCTTGTTAGAATGTGGTCCGATTGGGCCATATTTCAATTAAGTTATTTAAATTAGTTTTACTAATTTAATTAAGTTTCCTATTTGTTTAAGGACTCTATCAAATAGTGGAATTGCTATTTGATTAAGACTCTATTTAATAGTGGAATAAATTTTAGCCATTAATTCTGGTATTTGATGGACGTACCAGATTTAAGGTTACACATATATAAATTGGTTCTCTCTCCACCTATTAAGGTTAACAGACTCATGCAAATTTCTTTCCATCAAAATTCTCTGTTACATAAAAATTAGGGTTAAGGGAGAGAAATCAATTTATAAAGAAGGATCGATTGGATTCAATTCTCTCCACAATAATGGCTAATTCCGCATCAAGTAAGTATATTTAAGTTTTAATTATGTAGCAAATTATTTATTCAAGATCCAAATAATTATGATGATGAGTGAATATTGATGATGATTATTTTCCCTAAAGAATTTAGATTTTACATGTGGTATCAGAGCCATAGGTTCTAAATAAATAATTTGTTCATATATTATGATTGATTATGTGTTATGATAATGATTATCATATTGATATTAATGGATATTGATTATGAATTTAGGATTTTTATCAAGATTAATTTTTTCCTAAAAAAAATTAAATAAATAAATTGTCGACCACATTGTATGTTGCCCTAAAATGGTGAATGGGGTTTGAAGTTTGTGCATTGAGATAAATTTAAAGGCAAGACGTGAGGTGTTATACGTAAAACTGTATCTTTTTTTTTTTTTTCAATGTTTTTTTTGACTAAGGATTTTGGATTTTACAGTATTTACAAATAAACCTTCAAACTATGAAGTTATTGGCCGACCCCACTTATTGTTTTTGGGCATGTCTCTTTTAGTGCAATTAGAATTCTTACACAAAGAATTCTTTCACATGACTTCATATATATTTATTTATATATCACGGAAATTGTTGGCCTTCTGTATGTCATAGTTTTCAATTTCTTGTGAATGAATGCCGTGAAATTAAGTTTATTGTTTATGGCAAATTATCCTTTGATCCATAAAATTGTCATTCTAGACAATTCAGCACCTAAAGCTCATATTTCTTTCAATTTGGTCTTTTAATTATATATTTGACTTTATGTAAGGTTTTAGTCCAGATTAATCTTTGGATATTATGATGTCTTAATTGTTTTAAGGTTATAATTATTTAATTATATGACATTAAGATTAAATTAGTTTGTTAGTCACCAAAGTGGCCGAGCTAATTTTTATGTGTGGTCATATAAGTTATGAAATTTTATTTTAATTTATTAGTTGATAGAAATTAAGGATTTACCCAAAGGTAAATTGATATTCTGTAACTAAGAATCATAAAGTAGGAATTTAATATTTTCTGTCAAGTGTATTATAGATATCCAAAGATACTATATATATTTGATAGGATATATTTAATTACCTTATAAAGTTTGAATGGTATTCTAATTATGATGATGATAACGTGTATATATTGTTGTGTTTACCCAAAGGAAACCTACAATATATTTTATGTGTTTGATTATCTGAATTTGTTGATTTAATGAGCATTTATGTGTTTGCAGTTGTTTCCCTACATTCGCATGCTTCTGCTATTACTGTCTTTAATGGTTTAAACTTCTCTGAATGGCGTGAACAAGTCAATTTCCACTTAGGTGTATTGGATATTGACTTGGCACTATTAGAGGAAAAGCCCGCTGACATTACTGATACGAGCAGTGAGGCTGAGAAGTTGAAACATAAAGCATGGGACAGATCTAACAGATTATGCTTGAGTTTTATGCGAATGACTATTGCCAACAACATTAAGTCTACTCTTCCAGAAAGTGTGACAGCTAAGGAATACCTTAAGCTTGTGGAAGAGCGCTTTCGTTCCGCTGATAAGTCACTTGCAGGGACCTTAATGGCTGAACTCACGACCATGAAGTATGATGGGTCGCGAAGCATGCAGCAACATGTCCTTGATATGACTAATATTGCAGCAAGACTTAACACCCTGGGTATGGCAGTGGATGACTCCTTTCTGGTACAATTTATTCTGAACTCATTACCTTCAGAGTATGGGCCTTTTCAAATTAACTATAACACTATGAAGGATAAGTGGAATGTTAATGAATTGGCCAGTAAGCTTACTCAAGAGGAAACGAGACTAAAGGCACAAGGAGTACATTCTGTAAATTTAGTGGGTCAAGGAGCTGGTAAAGTTTTCAAACCAAAATCCAAGAAATTTAAGAAGAAAGGACCTGCTAAAGCTACTCAGGTCAGTGATGATAAGAAGGAAAAAAAGGTAGATAAATGTCACTTCTGTAGGAAGGAAGGACATTATCAGAAAGATTGCCTGAAACGTAAAGCTTGGTTCGAAAAGAAAGGTACATTTAATGCTTTTGTATGTTTTGAATCAAACTTATCTGAAGTTCCTTCTAATACTTGGTGGTTGGATTCTGGTGCCACTACTCATGTTTCCAATACGTTGCAGGGATTCCTTACAATCCAGAGCATAAACCCAAATGAGAATTTCTTGTTTATGGGCAACCGAATGAAGGCCCCAATTGAAGGCATAGGGACTTACCGACTTGTTTTAGATACTGGATGTCATCTGGATCTATTACAAACTCTCTATGTACCTTCAAATTCTAGAAATTTAGTTTCTGTTTCGAAACTTGATGTTAGTGGGTTTACTTTCAGAATTGGAAATGAATGTTTCAATTTATTTAATAAAAATGATTCCCTTATTGGTTCTGGAATCCATGTGGATGGTTTATATAAATTGAAACTTGATATGAATTTCTCTGCATCCCTGATGTGTGTTCATCAGAATATTGGAATTAAGCGTAGTATGGCAAATGAAAACTCTGCTTACTTGTGGCATAAACGTTTGGGTCATATATCCAAAGAAAGACTGCAAAGATTAGTAAAAAATGAGATTTTACTAAATCTAGATTTTACTGATCTTGGTTTATGTGTGGATTGCTTTAAAGGAAAGCAAACCAAACATAACAAGAAAGGAGCCACAAGAAGTACTCAGCTTCTTGAAATAATACACACCGATATATGTGGACCTTTTGATGCTCCATCTTTTAGTGGAGAAAAGTATTTTATCACCTTTATAGATGATTTTTCACGTTATGGATATGTCTATTTGCTTAAAGAAAAATCTCAAGCTGTAAATGCCCTTGAGGTATTTGTTAATGAAGTTGAGAGGCAATTAGATAGGAAAGTGAAAATAGTAAGGTCTGATAGAGGTGGTGAATATTATGGAAAGTATGATGAATCGGGACAAAATCCAGGTATATTTGCAAAATTCCTCGAAAGACATGGCATATGTGCACAATATACTATGCCAGGCACACCTCAACAAAATGGTGTGGCAGAAAGGCGAAATAGAACATTAATGGATATGGTTAGGAGTATGATGAGTAATTCCTTATTACCCAAATCTTTATGGATGTATGCACTTAAGACTGCAGTGTATTTGCTGAATAGGATTCCTAGTAAGGCAGTTCCTAAAACTCCTTTTGAGTTATGGACTGGAAGGAAACCTAGTTTAAGACACCTGCATGTTTGGGGTTGTCCAGCAGAAGCACGAGTATATAATCCATATGAAAAGAAATTGGATTCTCGAACTGTTAGTGGTTACTTTATTGGTTACCCTGAGAAATTCAAAGGTTATAGGTTTTACTGTCCAAATCATAGTTCTAAAATTATTGAAACAGGCAATGCCAAATTTATTGAGAATGGTGAAGTTAGTGGGAGTACTAACAAACAAATTGTGGATATTAATGAACTAAGGGTTAATGTTTCATTACCTATAAATGTTCCTACATCCACAATTGTCCCAAATGTTGTTCCAGAATTGCAAGAACAAAATAATAATGAACAACATTTGAATGAAGAAGTACCCCATGAAGAACCTAACCTACCACAAATTGACGTAAATGAACCACGAGGAATAGCCTTAAATAAACCTATAAGGGCAAGGAGGTCAGCTATTTCAGATGATTATGTGGTTTATTTACAAGAGTCAGATTATGATTGTGGCGTTGATAAGGATCCTGTTTCATTTTCACAAGCCATTAACAGTGATAAGTCTGATAAATGGATTGATGCCATGAAAGATGAGTTAAAATCAATGGCTAAAAATAATGTCTGGGATCTCGTCGAATTGCCAGAAGGTTCCAAACGAGTTGGATGTAAATGGGTCTTTAAGACTAAACGTGACTCGAATGGCAATATCGAACGATATAAAGCTAGACTTGTTGCCAAGGGTTATACTCAGAAGGATGGCATTGATTATAAAGAGACCTTTTCAACTGTTTCAAAGAAAGATTCATTAAGAATTATCATGGCTTTAGTAGCTCAATACGATTTAGAGTTACATCAAATGGATGTGAAAACAGCCTTTCTTAATGGGGATCTAGAGGAGGAAGTTTATATGGATCAACCTGAAGGTTTTTCCATAGAAGAAAAGAATCATATGGTGTGTAAACTTAAGAAATCAATATATGGACTTAAACAAGCTTCCAGACAATGGTATATTAAGTTCAATGATACTATTACATCTTTCGGTTTTTATGAAAACACTGTTGATCGGTGCATTTATCGGAAGATCAGTGGGAGTAAGTTTATATTCTTAGTTCTATATGTTGATGATATTTTGCTTGGTGCAAATGATCTGGGCATCTTGTATGAGACTAAAGATTTTCTTTCCAAGAATTTTGAAATGAAAGATATGGGAGAGGCATCCTATGTGATTGGAATTTCTATATTCAGGAAAAGATCACAAGGATTGTTAGGATTGTCTCAGAAAGCTTATATTGAGAAAATTCTTGAGAGATTTAATATGAACAACTGTTCAGCAGGTATTGTCCCATTACAGAAAGGGGATAAATTTAGTCTTATGCAATGTCCAAAAAATGATGTGGAACGTAAGGTAATGAAAAATATTCCATATGCATCTGTCGTTGGCAGTTTGATGTACTTGCAAACTTGCACTAGACCAGATATTAGCTTTGCGGTTGGAATGCTAGGCCGATATCAAAGTAATCCTGGTATTGATCATTGGAAAGCTGCAAAGAAAGTGATGAGATACCTTCAAGGAACTAAGGATTACATGCTCACATTTAGGAGATCTAATCAATTAGAAGTGATTGGATATTCAGATTCAGATTTTGCTGGATGTCTTGACAGTAGAAAATCAACTTTTGGTTATTTGTTCCTATTAGCAGAAGGGGCAATTTCTTGGAAAAGTGCCAAACAATCTGTCATTGCTGCATCCACTATGGAAGCTGAGTTTGTAGCCTGTTATGAAGCTACAATTCATGCCTTATGGCTGCGGAACTTTATTTCAGGACTTGGGGTTGTCGACACCATTACCAAGCCGCTGAAAATTTATTGTGATAATTCCACTGCAGTTTTCTTCTCCAAGAACGATAAATATTCCAGAGGTGCTAAACACATGGAATTAAAGTATTTTGCTGTTAAGGAGGAGGTTCAGAAACATAGAGTGTGTATTGAACATATTAGAACTGATCTCATGATTACAGATCCTCTAACAAAAGGTTTACAACCAAAGACATTTAAAGAACATGTACATAGAATGGGTCTTGGTTGTACTGATGATTAATCATGATGATGTTATAACACTCTTGAACTCATTAATGTGATATGTTTCTGACTTTATTAAGTTGTTTCTTGTTCCTTATATTTGTATACACTGAATGTTATACACAAGAAATCAAGTGTTTTTTAAAACAATTAAGTGGACATTATGTTTTTATATATATCTTATGTGACCTAATATGGTAGGTTACAAGTGCAGTAGTATATGGAAGGAAGTATGCAATTTGAAAGTGTATGACCGCCATAACTCTCACTATGTGATTTATTATATTAAGGTTAATTATGATGGAATGATGGCATTATAAGATTTATTTATGCGCACCTAATGTTTACACTATTAAATATTATGAACTGTCAGACCAAGTGGGAGAATGTTAGAATGTGGTCCGATTGGGCCATATTTCAATTAAGTTATTTAAATTAGTTTTACTAATTTAATTAAGTTTCCTATTTGTTTAAGGACTCTATCAAATAGTGGAATTCCTATTTGATTAAGACTCTATTTAATAGTGGAATAAATTTTAGCCATTAATTCTGGTATTTGATGGACGTACCAGATTTAAGGTTACACATATATAAATTGGTCCTCTCTCCACCTATTAAGGTTAACAGACTCATGCAAATTTCTTTCCATCAAAATTCTCTGTTACATAAAAATTAGGGTTAAGGGAGAGAAATCAATTTATAAAGAAGGATCGATTGGATTCAATTCTCTCCACAATAATGGCTAATTCCGCATCAAGTAAGTATATTTAAGTTTTAATTATGTAGCAAATTATTTATTCAAGATCCAAATAATTATGATGATGAGTGAATATTGATGATGATTATTTTCCCTAAAGAATTTAGATTTTACACCTCTATCTCTATTTATTACATTAAGCATCAACATTTGGAAAATGATTTTTGAGAGTGCACTTGTTATATGTATAGAAACTATCTTTCATATTTAGGCGTTGACTAGAAAAGAAAAGACAAGACTATTTTTTTTTCTAAATTAATTTTATTTATAATCATTAAATTTATATCTTAATAATAATTTTTCTACATTAATTTTATTTATAATCACTCAACTTATATTTTAATACGATTCAATAATAAAAATCTTACCATTGAATTAATTTTAGTTGAAAACTCATAAATCCATCACTGGAACACTGACTGCTGGGGCCACATTAGCTTAAAACATCTAACATGATATGTTCTAAAATGTTCTACATGTCATGTTTACAAAATTTCAAATTTGCACCAAATTTATAATTTTCTGGCTAAATCGGCTTTAGTGATAATATTTTATCTTCCAAGTACGGTAATAATATAAGAAATCAACACTAATTTTCTTAAATATAAGTTTGAATTTTAGTATGAAACATACTTTGCCCCTTTGTATACCTATCAATAAGACACGAATCTGATTAGTCAAGCCAATGTATTTCGAATTATCCAATGGATTACACCAAACAAATATATTTGGAGAGCTACATCTTTCCAGCCCACAACTATATTCCCAACCACCAAATACAACAAAACAACAAAGGAAAAAATAGCAATTGTAGGGCAGCGGTTGTGTATTTGCATACACATATACTTAGAAAAAAAGTTCCAGGTGGGAAGATTGTATGAACAAAGTGCTCTCCTAGTCAAAAACGGAGGACAGCAATGTCAGCGAAACATTCGGAAACTACTATAAATTTGCGAGAAGCAATCATGTTCCAACCAAATGAGTTCCAACTTTTTATTTGAGGAAAGAAATGAAAAGCACACCTTTAACCCAACAAACCACGTCCCCAAATTGTCCTACTTTTTAATCCAATTGGTTCTCAATATTGTAGATCCCTCTCTGTGATTTTGTCTAAAAAGGTATGGTTTTGTGACTAAGGTACATAAAATATTAGAAAAAAACTCAAATTTTATCCCAAATTTTAACGTTTTTATGCATTAGATTTCTAAACTTTTAAAACAATAAATTGAATCCCTGAACTGATTAGAATATATTAAAATTGCATGTATGTAACACAAGCGCTGTTGTTTTTGGTCATCATATCTACATGGAGACTGCCAAACATTGAAAGTTTTAACTACACAAATCTTAAAATAATACCAATAAATTATAATATCAAAATACCTGAGCAAGTAGAGCAGGGAAATTTTTGATCTGCAAGAAGCTTTTCCTTGAGGGTAAAGCTGGGTAATGTTCCATTTCATCTTTCTAGGGACTTGCTTTAAGTCTTTTTAGGTCTTCCCCTTCATTAGAGCTGCCATGTTCAACCCCACCTAGGTATCTCTTATTTTTGGCACCTATTAAATTCCTACTACTTTCACTGATGACATCAAAATTTCCAGAATGAGAATTACCTTGGATCAATGCTGGACTGTGGCTTTTATCTTCCTGGCCAAACAGAAGATGGAGACCGCATTTTTTCACAGTGCAAGAATTCAATAGCCTTTTGTCCTTGTCTACAGGGTAGAACCTGAATGAGACCTCGTTTTTTTCCTCCTCTCCTTTAATTGCCATGAGATACAGACTGTGGTCAAATAACAAGAAGACTTGATCTGACTCGTTAAATGTCGGTTTACCATTTTGCCCATTCAACCAGACACAGAAATTGCAATAAAGATCATTGTAGTCAGACTCACACCTAATAGTGAATTCGGATTCATCATAATGCTCCTTGAATGCAACAACGACGCAGAAAGTAAAACCCAAAAACTTGGGACAATGCCAGGTTGGGGGCAGCCTAATGGTTACTGAAGTTCCAGTATTTTGATAGCTAAACCACTTGGGAATGTCACTCCCAGGGAAACCAAAAGTAATTGAAGGGGTTGGATAGAATCCCTGTAACATAACAAACTCAATCTTCAGAGAAAGAAAGAGACAAAGACAGAGACAGAGTCGGATAAAGAGAGACAAACCCGAAAAAGTTTGTGACATGCGGTTGCCATAAGCTGAATTGTCTGTTTAGCGTCTGCCATGATATTGCTGCATGCATTTTGACCCAAACCTACACAATTTGTGTACAGGAGCATATGACGATTACTCGAATCAAGCCATTGTGGAAATACAGCCGATGTACTTGACAATTTCTCCAGTGATGTACAACCGTGGGCACTAAAGTACTTTAGATTTGGTGGAAGCTCAGGTATGGATTTAAGCCTCTTGCAATAGCTCAAGTCAAGTCGTTGAAGCTGAACAAGTTGTTTGATACTTGCAGGAACGATCTTAAAATCATTTCCACTTAAACCTAAATTCTCTAATTTTGTTAAGCAGGTAATATCAGCTGGGAATTCCAACAGACCACAGTCCCCTAAATACAAATTTCTCAAAGAACTTAAAGCAGATAAAGGAGGCAACGGAAAACCTGCAATGCCTTGACCTTTGCATCCAGAAAAAGACAATTTTGCTAGACTGTTCATACCCGCAATGGAAGATGGTAACTGATTAACAGCAGTTTCATCTGCTTCAAGCTCGACCAAATTTTTTAAGTTGCCCAAGTCGGCTGGTAACTTTTCAAGCTTTGAGCAGCCAAATAGAGCTAGATGACCAAGAGATTTCAAATTACAAATGCCCTCTGGAAGACTGACCAAGTTTATACACCCTTTCAGATTTAACAATTTAAGCCTACTCAGTTTTTCAATTGATGGAGGTAGCTCCTTAATGGCTGTTCAACGTAAGAATAAGTCCGTAAGAGATTTCAAATTGCAAATGCTATCTGGAAGGCACTCAAGCCTTGCACAGTTACTCATATTAAGTGTAACAAGTCCTGAGAATCTCTGAATGGATGAGGGCACTTCTTCTATTGCTGTCCCATCTAAATATAATTGTTTTACATTCCATGAAATCTCTGGGAAAGTCCTGAGACTTGAACAATTTGATAGAGTGAGCCTTCTAAGGGATCTCAAGTGAATATTGCTTGGAAAACTCCTAAGATTTTTACAGCCACCCAATTCCAGCATATCAAGCTTATCAAGATACTGAATCGATGAGGGAACCTCAATCAAACTTGTACAGCCTGTAAGCCTCATTCTCTCCAGATTTAAAGCCCGTGAGAGATCTGGCGCTTCAATAAGGTGCCTGGAGTAGCTTAAATCAATCTGTTTTAAGTTTACAAGATCCTAAACATAGAAAGCAACTACAAATGAATAATTCTCATTGACAAAATTTCCTGATAAGAAAAAATTTACATTTACATAAGATATACCTGAACTCCATTCCACACGCATTCAATGTGGCTATGAGGCAACTTGAGTTCAACAAGGTTCTCTGGACAGAACATTGAAGGAAGAGATCTCAAAGGGTACTTATGCCACTGGAGAAACCTCAATTGACTAGAAAGAGATTCAAGCCCTTCAGAAACGTGCACCTTGCTACCCTCTTTAATGCACCCATAATAACGAGAACCGTACAGCTCTTGGAATGTAAGGTCCTCCGACTTAGAGCCTCCATGATAGAGAGAACTATACAAATGGAGAAATCTAAGTTTATGCATTTTCGCGAATGCATCGGAACTTAGGTGCACCTCTCTTATCTTAGAAGTGTCCGCTGATATGCCCTCAACTGTTCGAGTACCCTAATTACCAAAAGAATGATAAGTTAGCATATTTTTAGCAAATCTTACCATGATACAAAATAAGACACATTAGAGGACGATCGTAACTGATGATATCTACATACAAATTAAAGATCCGGATTACGAGACTTCAAGTTTTCGAAAGAATAGGTCTACATAGCATAAAAGTATATGAGTTCGACATTTAGGCTTCTAATCTGGTTCAAGATCCTTTAACACTAACAGGACATGCAAATGAAGAGGGTGCTAAACTCTATGTTCAATCTACATCAGTGCTCTTACTTTTGAGAGCACTGGACCACATGATATGTGACTTCATACGAGGGAATATCCAAGATAAACAAATGACTCCTTGCTCTCACCGTTTTTTTTGTCAAAACATGATGAACATCCTCATGTTGCCACAATCTGCTGCGTTTGCCAGGCTCTTCAAGGGATTCTTGGCGAACAATATCCAAACCCATTTCTTGCAACAAATCATGCATTGCTAACCTATCATTTGAAATGGATACAAGTGACTTTTCAACGAGAACGCTAATTCCAATGTCTGCTGAGAAACCACAACCATCTAAAATTTTCGTTACATGATCTATTGTCTCCCCCTTAAAGAAACACACAATATCAAGAAAAATATCCTTCTCTTCATCCTCTAGCCCATCATAACTCACTCTCAGCACTGTTTGGATTTTCATGCTTGGAGTTCTTTCCAGCTTGTTCAATGCATTTTTCCACTCTTCTTTGCTTCTTTTGTGCAGAAAGGAACCTAAAACTTTAAGGGCTAACGGAACACCTTTTGCATACCTTAAAATCATTTTTGATATTTCCGCATGGTCTTCCACTGGATGGTCTTGTCTAAAAGCATTCCAACAGAAGAGTTGCAGAGCATCCTTGTGTGCCAATCCCTTCACTACATATGTTTCATTTACTCCATCCGTAAGTAAGTGTTTATCTCTAGTTGTTATGATTATCCTGCTTCCTGCACCAAACCAATTACGCTCTCCAACTAAGTAACTTAGCTGCTTTGGGTTATCTACATCATCAAGAACAATAAGAATCTTTTTGAATCGGAAATGGTGCCTTAGAAAATGGTTTCCAATAATGGGTGTCCCTACATAAAGATTATCTTTCTGAAGTATCTTAGAAAAAAGTTCATTTCGTAGACGAACCAATCCATGATTTTCAGTTTCTTCCCTAACATTTGCAAGAAAGCAGCAACTTTCAAATTCGCCACAAATCTTATTGAAAATGGCTTCAGCAATAGTTGTCTTTCCAATCCCACCCATACCCCAAATTCCGACAACCCGAACTCCACCAGACCTAATGCATAATATTTCTTCAAGTTTCTCGATGTGCGATTCGATTCCGAAAAGTCTCTCAGCACTGCTTGAGGATAAACAATTCAATTTCTCCATAATACTTTTAACAATTCCGTTTATAAAGTCAGAATCTCAGCTGAAAATGAACAGAAAAGAGTTGTTTGATATATCAGCTAAAACTGAAGTAAGCAAAGCATATTGAGGGTTGCTGATAGGAAAAGCTAAACATAGGAAGAATCCAATCCTAAAATGTGAAGCAATTTCAGTTGATATCAAAATTCAAAAGCATAAATTAAAAGCCAAATAATCCAAAAATAGAAAAAATCACCGACAAAGGAAATATAAAGAAAAAGCCAAAAACTTTCAAACAAATCTTAATTCAGAAACAAACACCAGAAAATTTTCATACCAAAAGCCTCAAAAGCTTGCTCCAAATGCAAACGAGCTCACTGGGAATCAATGTACAGTATGTATCATATAGCTTTAATATGTCATGGCTTAGAAAGACTAATATTAATATGTTTAAAATAATTAAATAAATACTTATTCAACTATTATATATGTTAATTTAAAAATCAAATCAATAATTGAAATACATTATATTTTAAATAGATCTATTATTATAATATACGTCATAATAAAAAGTAAATCTATAGTATTCAAACATATTAAATACAGGTGAGAAGCTATAAGAAAATAAAGCATGTATTAAACATAGAATAATGCTTAAAAAGAAGAATAATGAAGAAAAAATAAGCTGACGTAAAAAGCTTGGTGCTGAAATGGAGATGCGAGAATATAGAAAAAAAAAAAGATAAAGAATAATTGGTTAGAATAAATGTTAATTAAATTTAGTTGTTAAAAAATAAATAATATAGTAAAAAGTAAAAAATTAAAAGGGTAGAAAAATAAGAGTAATTTTAGACAATACCATGGAATTATCAAATTGATAAGTTCTAAAAATGTGTATTTTCATGATTTTTGAATTATAAATAAAAATCGTAAATTGCAATACTATATCAAAAATTATTCTTCCAAATATGATTATTTAGGCACTACTCTTTCCGTTCTTTTTTATCTGTTATTTTTTAATAAAATTTAAATTATATTTATTTGTCACTCTTAAATTTTTAATATAATTTAATTTATTTTTTTTCAAATAAAGTTATAATCAATTAAATTTAATAATTTAATTTTAATTAGGTAATTTAATATTAAATTTAAATTTATTTATTATTTTTTAATCTTAGTAAAGGCAATAAAAATGACTAACAAAAAAAACTAAGAAAGTAATAAATTAATGAATTATATCTTAAATTGCTAATTATCTGGATACATTCCAACCCCGCAATGAATGGTTATGATACGCTAATTTTTAGTCAATTATATGACGACAAAACTGGGATTATTTGATGTTTGCATTAAGCCATTGATTATATTTACGGGTTAAAATCAAGATTAATTGTTGGATTAGGCAAAAGCAGACAGCTCCCAACTATTTTCATATTCTATTGTTTGTCATAATTCTCTCCCATTATTTTTTCTATTTTATTTTATTTTACTTTGAATATTCTTTTAAAAATTCAAAAGAAATATTTACGTATCTACTATTATTTTATTTACATATTTTATTAAATATTTTTTACTTATTATTATTTTATTTATTTTTAATTAAAAGTAAATAAAATATTTAAAAATAAAAAAATATTTTCATAATATTAAATTAACTAAAAATTATATTTTTTTATAAAATTTGTTATAAAAAGGTAAAATTATCTTTTAGAGGAGGATTTTTTAAATAATTTTTTTAAATTTAAAAAATTAATGTTTGTCCAAAATTATTTAAACAAATAGTATTTTTTTTAATCAAAACCGCAACGAACCATTGTGTTATTGTGTGATAATCTATTGGTGGACACTGAAAAGCAGTTGCATATGAAATTGTAACAAGTTGTTGCGTTTTTATACGTATCAACTTTTCAATTTCCGATTATGTCGACATCTGCACAGTTTTAGTCACATTATGTTGACTTTCCAAATTTTAGTTTTTTAATATTAGTTTTATATTTATAAACCTTCATCTTCTTCAGCATAAGTTTAACATTTTCATCCGAAAATGTCACAATCTTCATTCTCTTTCTCAAGCTTGTTGTTGTAAATCTTTTTTCTTTTTTTTTTTTAAAGTTGCACCTATAAATTGAATTTATAAGTGACTATTTAGCTTATTACAGAAACTAAAGGTTAGTAAAATTTATTATAATTTATTATATAAAATTTATAATTATTTAACTGTATTATTTTATAATTTATAGGTATTTTTTTTTTGTTAATTTGAAGACGTGAAAAAAAGGTAAGTTATCACTTTTAATATTATTTAATGATATACAATATTTTATAATATTAAATGTTATAACAATAGATTTACATACTATGAAAAATTTTATGTTAGTGCTAATTAAAATTTTTCAATCACTTATATTGTGTTACATGCTGACGTATAGAAACTAGGATATAAAATATTCAGATATTATTAAAATTTGTGCTTAATTTTTTTTTATAAAATATGTGATTGGTATTTTACTATTTTTCATGCATTTGGCATTGGATTTGTATCTTATATTTGATTAAGTATTTATTTATTATATTTTTATTGGAGTTAAATAAATTAATTGCATTATTTACTATTAAGTTTGTGTGAAAGTCATTAAAATATTATTT
The DNA here is from genome assembly GCA_037975025.1 of Excoecaria agallocha. NCBI lineage: Eukaryota > Viridiplantae > Streptophyta > Magnoliopsida > Malpighiales > Euphorbiaceae > Excoecaria > Excoecaria agallocha. The sequence continues at coordinate 117,528,123 of CM075806.1, read as the reverse complement.
TAATTCTATTTTAAACCATGTTATTATGTAATTTATAGGTCTATTTTATTAATTAATTTTGTGATGCCAAAAAAAAGGTTCGTCATTTTATTTATTTTCAAGTGAAAATGATATCAAATAATGTAAAATATTATAATAACAATATAATATATAAGAATTATTTTATTAATATAAATTGAAATTTTTAATTTTATTTACATACTATTGTAATTGACATATAATTATGCTAAAGTATAAAATATTTATGCATTATAGAAATATAGACATATTTTTTACTTGTGGAATATGTATTTATTTTTAAAGTAAAATAATATTATCAATTGATATATATACTTTTATTTATTGATGAAATATGTGTTAGATTCATTAATTATTTATTTGTTTAATTTATAAAAGGCATACATTTAGCTTGTATTATAAAATTACTTCTCAAAATAATATTATATTCCTAACATGCAAATTTGCATTTATTTGGACTAGTTTAAATATTATAGTTTATTAGACTATATTACTCATTTTTGTTTATGTTAGAAATTTTTTTATATTGGTGGAAAAAAATTAGTATAACAAGAAAGTGAATATTTTATAATTAAAATATTAAATTTGCAAAATAATAATAGTCTATATTAGAATGATATTAGTTTTGTTAGGAGTGAGCAAAAAAATTAAAATTTTGGTTAACTGAAAAATCGATCCGAAATTGAATTAATTTTTTATTTAAGCAAACCAAAAATTTGGTTGACTAACAATTAACCGATATATATATATATATATATATATATATATATATATATATATATATATATATATATATATATATATATATATATATATATATATATATATATATATTACACTTAAATTTTTTAATATTTTTATAATTTATAAATGTTACAATTATAATTTTTAAAATATTATTATAATACATATTTCTAGTAAATAAATATTGAAATTATCTTTTTACTGCTATTATTTATTCATTACATGTGCATAATAAGCACTCTATTATTAGTTTTAAATTAAAAATATATTTAATTCTTATAATTAATTATCAAAATTTTGTTTTTTTATTCTTTTTATAGATATTATATTTAATTTGTATTTTTTTATTTTTAAAATATTTTTAAATATTAAAAATAATATTAAAAATTGTATAATTTTTTAAATTTATATGTTAAAATTTTTAGTGGATAACTAATAAATCGATCCAAAAAATGGTTAAAATCAAGACCGATATAGCGATTAATTAAAATTAATAAATTGGTTAATAAAATTATTAATGGACCAGTTAACTAGTCCATATTCACCCCTAAATTTTGTATAAAAAATATTATATATATTTATTTCATTTTTATATTATGTGATAAATATATTTTTATTATACGGAATTTTTTTAATTTACATGTCTAGTTAATTATCACAAATTCTTTTTTTACATGCTCATGTAACACCTGTTATTATATTTGCACTGAAGTTGTAAAAAAAAGAACATTTTAGAAGTCAAAAATTTATTAATCTAGGATTCTACATTGATGAGATGCTGACTTTGCATGGCAAGTACCGAGCTGATGCGGTTTGAGCGAAACTGTAATTATATTTTTACTCTATAATTAAATATTATATAATTTTAAATTATATATATTATAGATATTCATCTTATAATTTATTTATTTGCAGGTTGAACACAATTTTTTGTTTGAACGAACAACTATTATTGACAACTATTATAGAAACATCAATGATCGAATCATACTTTATCTAAGATTATCAGGATTGTATAAAGTATTGCAAATCGGTATAATGCATGTTAATGTTGACTTGATAATTGTTTTTGTTGAGAGGTGGAGACTAGAGACGCATACTTTTCACATTCCCATTGGTAAAACAACAACAACACTAGAAGATATATACATACTCACCGAGTTGCCTATCGAAGGATGTGATGTGACTGGACATTTTCAATATGACTGTGTGGATTTTTGTGGTCAGCTTTTGAGGCAAGTTCCCCATAAGATGTCATTGGAGGACTTATAATAAAAATGAAGTGGTTAAGTCAAAATTTTAGTTACTTACCAGTCGATGTAATAGACTATCATATATAATGTTTTGCCTGTGTTAGGATATTATGTTGTATTGGTGGACTACTATATCCGTCACAGTCAAACAATTACATACATATGATGTGGCTCCCACTATTGGAGAATTTAGCTAAAATCGGTGAGTATAGCTGGGAATCAGCATTCCTAGCATGGCTATATAGAGAGGTATGTCATGCTACCCAACCAATGGCAAATGCACTTGATGGTTATCATCAGTTCATGCAAATGTAGGCATGGGAAAGACAACCTCATTTTCATCCGCCCTTTATTCACATATTTGTTCTAATTATTTTAAAATCTAAATTGTAATATCTATAAAGGTTTATTGTAAATTTAATTTCGTGAATTGAAAATCTATCTAAAGATAGTCAGAAATTTCTGTATATTAATTAATATGTTCATTGAGTTGGTTCTGGCACTTATGTATGCTCCTAGGGGGTATAGGGGTGTTATAATCTATCATATGAAATTAATAAAAATAAATGTTATATTAAAATTCAATTTGTTCATTTTTTTATTTTTTATTTATTTTATCAAAATAAAATTAAAAAATATTATTTTTAAAATTTAATATAAATATTATGAAAATAATACTATAAAAAATAAAATATATTTAAAAAGAATTCACATTTAAACTTTAATAATAAAACAATATTCTTAAGTGATTCAATATTTATAATAAAAATGTAATATAAATATTAAATATAGTAAAAAATAGTAAATATTCAAAATAATTCCTCAATATTGCTAAATTTAAATTATTTTGGATTGGAAATTTTATTTCGTAAATGAGCTAACTTAAAATTTTACAAGTTATAATAAAATTTCAATATGCTAATCTTTCATTTTTCCCCTTTTTAATGTAAAAAATACTCAATTTAAATCATCAAATATAATATGTACAGTATACCAATAGTCATTAATATAATTTACTTTTATATCAAATTGAATAATAAATATATTATTCATATAGTATAACAATAACAAATATCTATTCATAGTTATCGAAATATATATAACGATAAATAAATATACTAAAATTGATAAAATACTTGGTTTCAATAGCTAATTTCATTGCATTCTTGTTAACTCGCTACATCACAATTTACTTCTATTTTTTAAAAAATAAAACAAAAAAATAAATAATGTCATTATAGCACGAATAAAAATAAACTATATTAACTTATAAATAATCAAATATAAATTTTATCAATTTTAAACAATAATATTGAAAAAGTAATAATATTGATATGAAAAATAAATTTTATGAGTGAATAAATTGCATGAAAAAAACAAATAGCTAATGAAGCTGAAGTTTGTATAAGCACTCGACTTCTTAATTTTCAACGAGTATATTATGGAAAAATTGGATGGATGTCTTTTACCTATGAAAACGCAACCTGCTGTTGCAGGATCAATGTCAATATCAAACCTGAAACTGCAACCAGATGTTGCAATTTCAAGTTTGATGCCGACACCGATCCCGCAATAGCAGGTTGTTTTTATTTCAAATGTCAACCTACATAATTCAGGTCTCACTTTTGACACCGCAAATAGATGTTGTAATTTTACAAACTCCATTTGTCTAAATAATTTTATACAAGCATCTATTTTTTAATTTTTTTTTAAATGTTATTTAAAAAAAATTCCCCTTCTAAAGTGGGATTTAAAAATACTTTCCATTCTAGAAGATCTTTTCGAAAGCAATATCTTAAGGAGCGTATTTCTCCTCTGTAGGTAACTAAACGAATTCCACTAAAAATATTTGAGTTCGCAAATAAATTTCACATTTTCAAGCTAATCAAATTTTAGACAAAATTGACCAATTCGAGCAAAACCATCAGCATATTGTGCAACTGAATTTGTGTGCAATGTCAATTTCGACAATTTTTTTTTTTGCAAGATCCTTGGAAAATGGTGCACCTAATAATGTGAAGGAAGGAAGACATGTGACATAGGATTTGGCCACGGATAGGGTATATATAAAAATTTTCATACTCCTATCTAAATCCGTTTATTAGTTAAAATACTCAAATTCTACCTATATCCTTTTAAAATTAATATTGCACTATCTATATCCTTCCAAATCCGATTATTAATACTTATACACTACCTGATATCCATTTAAATACTTATTTATCAATAAGTCTTGAAAAAATAAACAAAAACAATAAATTTTATAATCAAATTACATTCATAAATATCCAGATAAATAAAATAAAATTTAAATATAAATCATGATAAAAATCAAAATACATTAAAAAAATTACATTTTTACTTTGGTTTCGAGTATCCAAAAGGTTAAATTCAAATTCTACCTGTACCTATCAATGGTAGCAAAATAACTATCCGAACCAGTCTCAAATCCATCTATTAGCTATCTATACATCAGTATCATAGATCTGAAAAACAACAACAGATCTGAAAAACACCAATCAAGGTTGTGTTGTTCTGTCTTTGCTCCCAAATTTACAAAATCTCGCAATCAAGGTTGTGGTTTTCCTCCAATATTTTAACTCTCTAAAATAAAAACATAACCTTTATTATTATTATTATTATTATTATTATTATTATTATTATTATTATTATTATTGGGTAATTTTAATATGATTAGAACAATTAAAATCAATTCAAGTCTAATCTAATCAAAACAAATGGCTGTTAATTAATACTTGAACATCATTACTAAGGCATTCAATAGATGATTCTGAATGCATGTTGCAGATGATATGTTCTACAAGTAAATTTTAGGTAAACCTAAAATATCATGAACCCAAAACATATATATATCACTATGAGAATTTTGTATCATAGAAATTAAAAAAAAAAAAAATCATTTGTTATAAAACTAATCTTACATATAGTTAAGTAGCACTTAATTATATATCATAAAAATAAAAGATAACTTGTTATGATCCTCATTCAGCTGGTTGAGATTAGAAAAAATTAAATGGTTGATCACTAAAATTCAGTGGCTGAACAGACTGATCGTTAATATTCATCGGTTGAGGAGGTTTCCATGCTGATATGGGCACAGCATCACATATATTCCCACTTGAACTAGAACCAACATAATCGTTCATCCAGTTTTGATTCTCTGCGTCCATTCCCATAATCCCCAACTTTCCTTCCCAATCACTACCTATAATTCTATCAATCTTCTCAAAATCAAAACCCAACTCATCACTGTTACTCTCCAAATTCAAAGGATATTCCGTTGATGAAACAAAGCTGCCAATGTTATTATGCCATGACCATTGTTGATCAGCTTCACGATCAACTGTTTTTGACTTTGCTTCTTGATTCAGCTTCAAAAACTCTATTCTTTCATTGAATTTATTGAGTTTCGCCTCTAGTTCATTCACTGAATCAGTTAAAGAGTTTCCTGATAACCCATCGAGCCAATTTGACAAACTTGAAATGAGTCCATCAATGGTCTTTTCTTTCTTCTTCAGTACTTTCTTCTTCTTTGCTTGGTAGAAATCCAAGTAATTCCACTCTTTCTTGCGCTTATTGTCCAACTTCAAATACTGCTGGCAAATATCATCAGCCTTTGGTTTCTCCGGAAAAAACTCAACTTTCTTAGCAAAAGGATCATAACAAATAACACAAACTTCAACATCACACAGTGTTTGTAGTTCAACAGCTTTCTTGAACAGAGTTGGTTTTCGCTTTGCGAAACTAATGAGTTTAGTTTCTTCGTTACCATCATTGATTTTCTTCATAAAATTTTTCTTCCGAGCTTCATTTTCTCCAGTTTTTCTTCTTTTCTTGATTTGTTTCTCAGGATTTTGCTGAGATGAAGCCATTGAAGTGTAAAAAGAAAACAACAGAATAGGTTTAGGGTATGCATCCTAAATATACAGGGTATATTACCTTTACAGTTGGGGAAATTTTAGTAACAGGATACTCATTTATTGCCTTACCTTAAAACCGTTGGATTTATTAATTAGCATTCCATGTTTTCAAAGGAAAACCCCATTAAGTTTTTTCTTGTTTAGTTGCACAGTTATTCCTTGTTTCAGAAGAAAACCCGAGTTTCTGTAATTAATAAAACCCGAGTTTATGTAATTATTGCTTGGTTTCCTTTTCAAATGAACTGTACAAAATAAATCAACGGTAAATAAGAAGTCCTACTAGTACTAAGTTACAAACATTACTTTCCTTTTCTACAATCCATAGATCTTATTACAATTTTTAATTAATATCTATTATTAATATACTGACTCATTCTTTGATTAAAAAAGGCCTACTAAAACAATGTCTTCTATGTCTATTTTCTTACACCAAATGAGGCCATAAATCTATTAATGAAACCGAAAATTCGATCCATATAATCCACATTTTTTACCCAACCCACTCGCAAAATGATCCAAATCAACCCATTATGTGATCTATTTGAGTCATAGCCAACTCGGCAGTTTATAACCCATTTTGATTTTTAAAATCTTACAACTTTTTATACAATACGAATATAAAAATATATTTTATAGTTTAAAGATGCATAATTTTTTATTTTTAATAAAAAATATTTAAAAAAATTGAAAAATACCATAAAATTTGATCCATTTATAATACAAACCAATTGAATTATGACCCAAGAACTACAAAATTTTAACCCATTTATTACCCGACCCAACTCAACCCATTTGCCACCTATACTAGTAATCAACTAATTCCCTCTCCCTCTCTCTCTCTGTCCAATGTCAAACACAATGAAGCTAAGGTCTAGCAATTCATGTTAATGGAGTGAAAAAGTTATTGTTTTAGATTAGGAAGATAGGCTTTGTGAATTGCACAGTGACAATTTATCTGTAAATGAAAATGAACAATTTATCTCAGGTGCCTATGATCTCTTTTCCTGTTAGAAAGATACTTAATTGGTGCTCGGTCCACGAAGATTCTTCGACCATCGGTTGCCAGGGATTCATACTTCCAGGCAGGTCCAACAAGCCACGAAGACGCAACTCCACCAAGCAAACCCCCCATCTGTAATTGTTCATGCCAATGCCAAATTAACAATTGGCAAATAAAATCAAAACAAATATAACTAAACCCCTGAAATAAGACTGCTAAGCTCCTACATTGAATTTGTAACTCAAATGGGAGGCTTGATCTCAGAAGATATCTAGCCAAATGTGCTTTCGCAATTTTGATCTACATCCTAAGTTTTGAAACCAATAATAACTGATGGGAAAAGGAAGCATGAAAAGAATACATGCATCCCCTCTCCAGATCAGTTTCACTTAATCATCCTCAGCTCTGATAATTGCTTCAAATGTTAATATAATATCGAAAAATGAAGGTTATACTTACATGTCCCCAGTTATCAATGCCTGTGGACAATATACCAATAACCTAAAGAAAGATGTTCAAAACACATTTGTTAGAGTTACAGGCATTTTTGCGGAACCAATAGTTCAAACAAAAGAGAACTTCCAGGTAAAATTAAGCTAAAACCAGGTAATACCTCTGAATTCAAATTAAGATAAAATCCCAAGCAATGATCGTATTGGACTTGATTTAAAAGGTTTAATGAGCAGAACATATTTCTACTGAGTTGCTCAGCAGCTATTGAAGTTCATGCAAAAGTCTTAGATCTTACCATGTTTAGCAATATTACTCGTGCTAAGTGATGCAGATCCTTTGTTCCACCTCTGATAATTCCTCTATGTCTTAAAACAAATACGGCAAGAGATCCAGCCTATAGTGAATATCCAGATCTCAATGAGTAAGTTGCAAGGAAAATTATTAGCTCACAGGAATTTTTTCATTTTTTTTCTTTTAAGCAGCCTACATATTTCTAGGTCAAAACTAAAAATTTTTAAGTTAACACATGCATAATGTTACTAAAATACTTGCTTATTTTTCCATCTCCATCCACCATCTCTCATGGATAGGCTTTTTTATTTCACTTTTTTAGTTCACTGTGTTTTCTAAGCTCCAATTGAAAATTCTAAGACAATGTTACGCATAATTGACACCCTCTGACTAAAGAATGGAGATAAATGAGAGTAGTGTATGTACGCTTTAGTTTTGAGTGCAGATCTATTATGCCAATATATAAAAATGCACAAAAATGGTTGCTTTGTAGGCCCCACTTTTTTATATTGTCATGGATTTGTACATTTACTTTGTAAGGATATGAAAACTACTTGTTCATGTAGTACAAGTAGAACTCTCTGCAGTATGTACCCTACATCTGGGCTCTGGTATGTATTAATATATCCAGTACATTAGGTCACAAAAGTGCAATACTTCCTTGATCAGAAAAATAAAAAAGTAAATCATATAATGTGCTAAAATCTGCAATTATGTTTTATATAATAGGGTGCAGGATGACCTACTAATCCGAATATCGCTCCCGACGCACCCACTGCTGGTGCTTTGCAGAACAAATAACTTGTGGATGAACCTGAATCGCACCAAAGAATCTGTTTAAGAGACTAAATTACTAAACTGTAAGCATTTTCATTTCCTGTTGTAGTGGGCATGTAATATAATTGTTACTTGTAATTGCAGAAGCAAAGTAAACAGCAAGAAATCTCCTTGAACCAACAAGGTTCTCAACAGTAGGACCAATAGAATTCAAGGAATAACAATTGACCTGGAAAAGAATAACTTTCTTTTAGAGTTGAATATTTGAAGAAAATCATTATAAAAAAATAATAAATTGTCGTCAGAAAGATCAGAACCAACCATCAGGTGCCCAACATTTGCATGCAAAACAGAAGAAGTGAGCAGCCTCCAAAACTGGCCTTTGTCAATAAGGCTATTAATCTGTAAATATTATGAAATAATCAGTATAGAGCTAACAAGTTAGAAATTTCAAAATCAAACAGGGCAATGCCTACATTTTCCCCTTAGCTGTCTATTTGTCTAACCTTAGCACCCCACAATAACAGCTTCCCCTGGCTAGCCATTTGTGCAACATAAACTCTGCATTCACGGACAACTAATAAAACATTGCTTCATATGTTATTTTGTGACCATTCTACACATTAGGAAGCAGGGTAAACCAGAGGTGTAAATGACAATGGTAGTACTCTTAGCAGCCGGTGCACCAAATAGCAAAGGAATAAGTACTCACATGACATTAATAGCAAGAAGAATATTTGTCCACTTCCTGCCATTAAATGAATTTCTTCTGGATCCCCCTATGTTTGATGCCCCCTCAATTCCACGGTCCTTTCCAATTTCCCCATCATTGAAGAAATATAAGAACTTCAAACATGTGGATGCAATAGCATCATTGGAAAGCTGAAGTAGATTAATTCCCTTGAATTGGGAAACATTTTTGCAACATATATCCTTCAATCTAGACCCCTGACAGAGATGAGAGAGCTTCTGTCCAATAGGAGATATCATACAGCAATCAATTAGAAATGAAGTTTTTAAACTAAATAGTGCACCAGTGAAATAGAATAATACACACAACTATTTCACTTGCATGTTTATAGCTTTTGGAAATGGTAATATCTTGACATTAAAGAAAATGAAGAATACTCAAACAATATATTCTGGAAACCTACTTAAGGGCTGTTATTTGCTCGATCTTCCCCCATATCCCCACCACACATTGATGGTATTTTCATTTCTTGGGCTGGAAAGGTAAGTATTAAACAAATTGCAGTCAGTTAATTAAGTAGGGTTTGGATAGGAATCATATATTATGTTAAACAGATTGCAGACACAGTCACAAGGCCATGCAAGTTTTCTTCTAGAATTGTGTCTCCATTTGATAAGAAATGCCTATTAATTCCTTTTTTGCAGTGTTTCATATGGAAAATACGCATCTGGCAAAAGATTGAAGATCATCTCATAACAGTTATATATGATAGCAGCATAAAAATGGGTTCTCAAAATTTTCACCAAATGGGGGGTTTGCAGCTGAACATTATCTGCACTTATCTCCCGCAGAAGAAAATTTAAACATCTCATATATTTAGACGAGGGAGAAAACACAAGGAAATCATACCACCACAATGACTCGTCGGGTTTAAGCAAGAATATGTCCACAGCATTCCATGGAATTCAGACAGAATTCAATACAGCTAGACAAGGATCTGTATTGACCGTTATTTGAAAACAAGGCAAAAAATCTCTATTAACCTATCCGCATCTACAAACACAATTTTCCGTCCATTCAACAAGGTTCCGATGGAGGTTGTTAAAGATGAGCAGTAAGTTGGTAATTACAGCCAAACTCTGCATTAAATGGCTTCTAAGACTAAGAGCTTTCTTTATTTCAGCACTTAGCTGCCATGATTAATTGAATGAACTATAGGAAAGCAAATTTAGAATTCAAATTACCCCACAAAGTTTATGTCTAGTTCTTAAAAAATATTTTTATTAGAAATAAAATTATAGCAATGTAGTTTGCCAAAAAAAAGCCAACAAAATGAATTTGTAAATGGAACTCATAGTAAACAGGAAGGGCATGACAGAAGCAGTAGAACTACAGCCAATGAGCTCAACAATTTGCGTGTATAGCCACAAGAACAAAAAATTGTCATAAATACAAAATCGAATTGATGTAAGTAAATTAAAGCCACCAAGAGACAGAACCCATCAAGTTTATGTTATAGATGATGGGGGGTTTTGTTAAATTTTCTTTAATTTTTTTTTTAAATCATGGAGGTAAAATTTAGAAGGAAAAATACAAATATAGAGAGAAGCGGATACCTTGAAGGAAGAGTGGAGAAGAACGCCGAGGCGGACAGAAGCAGCGGTAGTAAAGAAATGAAAGGGAGTCAGAGTGGGTCCTGCACGGTGGATTTGGAGCCACCACAGTGGCTGAGGCACTAATGATCCCATGAATTCAAACTTTTTTTTTCTTTGTGTGTCTTCAGAGTCACCCGTCGCCGGGGTTGCTTTGCAGAACCAGGATGGAAACTAGTAAACTTTAATTAAGTAGGTTTTTTTTTTTTTCACTAATATATTTTCAGCAGAAAGAGGGAAAAAGCAAAAAAAAAAATCTTGGATTTATCTTTTGCGATGTTTTCAGAACTCTATCTCTTTAAGGAGTACTTTCGGGTTAATTGCATTTATGATCCCTCAACTTAATATAATACACTTAAATGCCTTGAATTCGGTTTGGGTTATACAGGTTTTTCGGGTCATAAGCTAAGGAATATTTCGGACCGGATCCGAACTGAACTTTGCTACAATTATATCTGTATATAAATTAATATTTAATATATAATAATATACTTATATACTTAGAAGGAGAAGGTTTTCCCCTTCTGTGTCTCTCTCTTTACGAAAAATACCAAAATCCCTAACTTATAGATATCAAAATCCCTAACTTATGCTTCTCTTGCAATTCGCCATTTGAATTCGCTACTGTTAAATTTTCATTTGCCGTCGTCCCCCTTGTATTTTGCCAATTACTTTTTTTCAAATAAGCTTAATACCTTATTTTTCTCCCTGAACTTATATTTAATTCCATTGTTACTATCTAAACTTTTGTTCTTTTTATTTCACAACCTTAACATCAAATAGCCGTTATGAAAATCCACCTCGAGAGCAAAGCTCAGTATGTAACACCCAAAAAAAATTTTGATTATGTGAATAGCACCTTTAGAACTATATATATATATAGAGAGAGAGAGACAGAGAGATTAACAATACTTCTGTTGGTTGAGAGTTGACTAAAAATCATAGTTGACTCGGTATTGATTAAAATTTAGATTAATTAATCAAAATTATATTAGTAATTGTATTAAGGATTTGGATTTAATCAAGAGTATTAAGTTAGGCAAAAACTTAAATAATAATAATAATAATCTTGGGGTCCTAGATTTTTCTAGCTAAAATGACCAAGGCCACAAACAACATATATATATATATATATATATATATATATATATATATATATATATATATAACAATTAAAAAAAGGAAAAAGTAAAAGAACAACAAAGGAGGGAGAAGAAGGGAATGGAAGAAAGAAGGGGACATGGGAGGCTGAACGGTGCACTAGTGCCGGTTTGACCTCAACAGCAATGGCAAATCGATAACGCCTCCACCATGATAGCTAGCCATGCGGCCCTTTCTTCCCCTCCGATCATCCACTCCTTCTCTCCATCTTTTTGAGGAAAAAAAGCTTCAAGGCTAGTTTTCGACCATCTTTGGCATCGGGCGGCCACACGAACAACATTGGAGTTTGGTTGGCGACGAGGCAATTCTTTTGTTACCTTTCGTTTCTCCTCACTCGTCGATGATAATCAGATCAAAAATGAGTGAGGCCGAACGATTTAGCCCCGATTTCGACCAAATAAGGTGACGAGTGGTTGTGTGACTACCGGCAATAGATCCTTAGCAGCCTGAGCTTCTTCTAGGTAGTGAAAATACCTCCCTAGCGAAACTAGGTGATCAATGACCGATGGGATAGGTTAGAGAGTGTTAGATATTTGCTTTGTTGGTATTTAATGGTGTTATTACTTCGTTGTTTTTCTTATTTGGCTTATTAAGAATGAATGTGGTTCAAAGGCTATAAAATGCAATGCTAAATGTTGTAGAGTGGATAATCAAAAGTATAATATGAGCTACCTTCAGTTTGCAATGTTCTAAAAATTTGCATGTGATTAGTTGAATTAGATTTTTTCAATTTCTATTGATAAGTTGTGCATCGTGAAAAGAAATACAATGTCATTTTGAACATTATGTTCTTGTTTATTCGATAACGTGAATCTTTAATGGTATATAAAGTCTTTTATAATTATGTAACTCGCAGTTATGTAATATGATACAAAATTGTAGGACTTTCTTGCCTATTATGGCTGCCAATTACAATAAAGGACGGTATTAACTTAAATTTGTCATTAAGATTTATTTTATCTACTATTTATAGCTTTTATATTCAGCAAATTGAAAGATCTTTTCAAATATTCTTTCATTACATCAGGATATGTTATGATTTTATCTTTCTTTTTTTATTTGGTCATTGTACATGACTAGATAACATGGCATTTAATTATGATTTCTTAATATTGGATTAAATAAAACTTTGAAGTGCTAAGCTAAATTTAAGAGTTGTAGAACTATCTGGTTCTGATTCTCTTCATGGGATACGTAGGAAACTTGAGAATTAGCATCTCAAGTCCGAACCAAATTTTAATATTGTGATCATGAATTTTTGGCTTGTTAAGATAACATGTTTATGAATTATATTCTAAAATCTATAGTTGTAGTTGCTAGTAAATTTAGTAATTAAAGTAATTTGTGTGCATATATGTTTATGCGTATCGTGATAGTGCTGATGAAATCAATTTGTTTCAATTGCTTATCTTATTTATTGTATAACCCAAGATTTAAAATATAAGTAAGAGTGAAATTCCATTTAATGTAATTATGATCAAATATGTGGTAGTTGAGTAATTGATTAAATGCAATCCATAGTGTAAATTGAAAAAAAGCCTACATATGTGGAGTGAGTGCAGTCCGAGGTACCGACCACTCACGATTTGGTGTAAAAGTAGCAGTATTAGGTTTCGATCTCTTTTTACATCTGGTTGGAGTGCAGTGTAAGGTTTTGACCACTCCAATCCAAAAAACTTTCCAAATGTGATCTAAAATATAAAATTAATAAAAATTTGCAAATTTATACAAAAAAGGGCAGTGCTCTGTTGTGGCCCCTCATAATTTGGTGTAAAAAGAGCAATGTTAGGTTTTAACCTCTTTTTACACAGGATTGGAGTGCAACATCAAGTTTCGACCACTTTAATCCAAATAAACATAAGGTTAGAGTGCAGTGTCAGATTTCAACCACTCTAATCCAAACAGGCCTATTAGACCTTAGTCCCATGCATCTAATTTTGCGAATTCCTTTGAATTACTTTGCGCATAAAATGTTATATTTGAATAAAAAGGATAATAATAAGTGCTCTTACAAAATTAATGAGTAATGTATATGCATATGTTTTAGGAACTTAATTATAGTATATTGTATGACATTAAATGATTTATAGGATGTCAATGTAAATTTAAATGCTTTAGGTATATATATTGAGCTACTTATTAATTAAATTAGACTAGATGAATAGATAATAAGTTGCTTATTGACTATGAAATGCATTATTAAAATTGTATATCTATATATGTTAAATGAAGATTTGAGTATAGCATGAGAAATGTTACTTTATTATATGTTGTGTGCATGCACTATATGAAAGGGATTGGTGACCTTCGTAGGATTTTATGATTCTGCATATGTATGTTTGAATTTTATGTGTATACTTTATATTTTCTCACTAGAAAGTAAATTTAGTAGTCACTATTAAGCATTTAGCTTTATGTGTGGTTATTTTCCACGTGTAGGTTAAAGGATTTTATTTTTGAAGCATGAAAGTTTTTTTTATATGCTATAATATGGAGTCATGTCAAGGAGATGGAAATGGGCATTTTAAAAAGAGTATTTGAAATGTGTTTTAAGTTTTTATTTAATTTATTATTGTGTACACATATAATATTTAAAAATAAATTTAATATTTTTTAATGAATTGAGCAACTTATTGTAATTGGTGTATTTTTTTATGTGATAATGAATATAAGGTTGTGATTAAGAGGTTTCCTAAATATACTTTGTGTGATAGGTAGTAAATTTTGATTGATGGATTGATTGATTGGAAACAGTGGAGGAAGGGATAAATTCTTGTCTATGGAGTTTGTACTCGAGTTTGGATAGAAGGTCAGGGTTGACATTGAAGTCTTTTTAAATTTCTTTTTACATAAGGTTTTGAAGTCATTCAGGGGAAATTCTGTCGATTTTTTTAGAAAATTTATAGTAACTGTTTATTTATGGATCATAGAACTAAGGTAGCACTCGATATCCAGTTTGTGTTATCGAACCAAGTATATAGGGTGTTACACAGTAAATAATCAACACGTAAAATACACAAATTGCTAACGTGGAAATTCTACCAATTCATAGATGACACATGGCATGAATATAAAAAAAAAGTAAGCGAAATAAAAAAAGATTTTACCCATTTCACTTCATAACCTATGTAAAAAAAGAAAGGAAGTTATTGTTCATAAGAGATTGTCGATCTAAAGTTCTGCAACTCAAACCAGATTCTTCGACATTTGCTGAGCAATGAAAAGTATAGTGAAGTGGCATTTCCACAACGGTAGTCAAAAAGTTGCAGATCCGGAGCTGAGGTATATTGGTGGAAAAGTAGGGGAGTTTTTAGAAAGGACATTGGTTGTGTAACTGTAATTTATTTTGATAGAATTAGTAAAGACTTAGGGTATGCTAAAGTTGATGGTTATGCATGTGAAGTTAATAAGATGGGTGTTGGTGGTTGATTAAAAATGATGTGAATTTAACTGAATTGTTAGAAAAGTTAAAAGATGGGGATGAGGTTAATGCTTTCATTGTTCACATTAGTGGTGAGATGCATGTGACTGACTGTTTAAATAACAGAGAAAGTAGGGGTGAAAATTTGGTCCCTAACATGGATTGTGGGGTTAGCTTTTCTAAGGCCAAATCTGCAAGTAGAAAGGGGAAAGGAAAGGCATGTGATAGGATTTTTATTGGCAGATCTGGAAGTGGGAAGAAAAAAAAGTAAAAGGAGTTAAGGGTGAGAATGAAAAGGTAGAAGTAGGCAGTGTTGTTAGGAACAATAATGCAGAGCTCGAGTTAAAAAAAAGATTTAGCTTTAGATGAGGATTTAGATTGCGAAAAAGGTAATGAAATATTATTGGATTATGCTGACATGATCTGACAAACAAACTCAGGGAGCACATGCATAATTAAGTTTGATAGTGAGAGTGAACTAAGGAATAACTTGTTTATTTGTTTTTATGTTTGTTTAAATGCTCTTAAGATGGGATAGATTGAGGGTTGTAGGAATATTATTGGTTTTGATGGGAGTTTCTTGAAGGGCATTGTAAAAGGGCAGATTCTTTCAGCCATATCAAAAAATGAAAATAACCAGATGTATCCATTAACTTAGGCAGTGGTACAAATAGAGACAAAAGAAAATTGGTCATGATTTATAAGGCTTATTCAATATGATCTTTTCCTTACAAATGGAGATGGCATAATAGTTATAACAGACATGCAGAAGGTAATTAAATAATTTAAATACATTTTATTTTAAATTATGAATATTTATGCATGTTCATTTGTGCTATTTCCAATGGCAGAACATGACATGTGTGCACAACACATCTAAAGCAATTGGAAAAAGAAGTGGAGGGGAGAAGAGAAAAAGAAAAAGTTCTGGTTGTATTCTAAGGTAAGTTTCCAAATTTAACTTAATGACAAGTTAAGAGAGCTTAGTAACTTGATGCAGGTATTTGTAAGGACCTTTTGGGATATAACAAAGAAATATGGTGTACGGCATATTTCAACACAGAAGTTAAGAGTGATTTTGTAGACAATAACATGTGTGAAGCCTTTAATGGATGGATCATGGTTGCTAGGCATAAGTCCATAATCACCATGCTTGAGGAGATCAGACATAAAATGATGAAGAGGATTGCTGACATAAGACATTTTGCATCATCTTGGATTAGTGATGTCTCACCTAAAGCAATGAAATGTTTTAATGACAATAGGGATATGGCAATCAAGTACAGACTGACATGGAATGGAGATGTTGGATTCGAAGTTCTAAAAGGAGACTGGCCACACTTTAGACCTAAAGAGTGAGATATGTACTTGCAGCTTATGGCAATTAAAAGGCATACCTTGTTCCCATGCTATTGCAACCATGTTTCATCTGAATATCACAATAGAAGATCACATTTCCTATTGGTATAGGAAAGACACATATATAAAGGCCTACAGTCATTTCATCCAGCCTATGCTAAACATGAAGATGTGGCTAAAATCTTCAAATGCAGCCATAGTGCCACCTTCTATTAAAAAAAATGCATGGTAGACCCAAGAAACTAAGGAAAAAAAACACCTGATTCTCCAAAGAAAAATTTTGGGAAGAAATCCAAGAGTGTTTCTATTATGACTTGCAGTCTATGTCACAAAATAAGATACAACAAGAGCGGATGCATATCTAAGGTAAGTTCATAGATTCATATTGACATTAACACATTTATATTTACATTCTTATAAAATTTTTAACTTTTGCTTGTTTACTACTTTATGTTGAAGGCAACTAATACTATAAATGCAGACGTGAGTATTGCAATAAATAAAGCAGAAAATGAACCACAAGTTACTAAAATGTAGAAGGATACTCCAAACACTAGATCGGGAAAGGGATCAACCAGAGAAAGGAAGAAAAAGACTATTGATGCTGTTAGGGTGCCTGTTGGAAATGATACACTGCCTTTAGAGGGGCATCACAGTGCTTAACCAAATTCAAGAAGGGGTAGGTCGAAGGGAAACATAGATAGAGGGATGACATATGGATCTGAGCATAATGAAATTGTTGAACCTTATACTGTTGGCAGAGGTAGAGGGGCAAGTCGAGACAGAGGAAGAGCTAGAGCAAATGGAAGGGGAAGAGGATAATATAGTTATGGATTGGTGTATAATGAGCTTATTATTGATGTGATTGAGAGAAAAGGTTATAAAGAGAAGTTAGTTTGTTCTTCTCAACTAGTTCAAAAAGCTACAGATTATAACATTGACTTGGTATTCCAACATTACAAAAAAAAATTTCATAAAAACTCATCAACCCAGCCATAGTCTTTGTTATGTGAAATGAGGGTATTTGCAAATGATATATGTAACTGATGACTTGGTCTTTTTGTTATAGGATTTATGAAATGATGTATTTTGTGATTTTGCTGGATATGAAACTGTAAGGACCCAAAGTATATTGAAAAAAAAATTATAAATGTAATCTGAACGCAATAGTTATTAATGTAAAAGTAAAGGGTAATTTCATAAATTTGCCAACTTAGGGATGGTGAGTGTGCATTGTTAGTTATATAAGAAGGACTTGATTGAATTTTATACTATAATTCCATGTTAAATGTAAGAATTTAACAAAGAAGAAGGAGCAAAGTGTAAATTTTAATAGCTTAACAAGTGGTCTAATTAGAATCAAGTATGCGTTTTATTTTAGAAAAGTGAAGAAGAAGTAGGAAAAAAAAGGAAAAATATGCCCTTTTCTTATGGGATGGCCGACCATTTTTTAGCCAAAATTTTAGCCTTTTTACCTCTCTTTTCAAGCCATCTTCTTGCTTTAAGTTTCTATCAAAAAGGTGTTTGAATATTTAGTTGGGTTTCAACATAACTAATTGAGTAAAGCATGGTTTTAAGTGAAAAGAAACTTTATTTCTTCTTCATCCTTACTTTAAAATATAAGTTTACTATTTGTGGATGATGATTGAGTGATGTCTTATGATAGCTGCTGGAAGAAGTGGTAAGAGCAAGGAAAAGGAAAAAGAAAAGCTTTAAGGAAATTGAGTTGACCAACTTTTGAGGTTTGGGATTTTTTTTCTTTACTATGGGTTGGTTGTTTCAAACTAATATATTTATTTGCTATAATTATTTTGAAAATTAGAATTAGAAATAATTGATAAAATTATTGTATATGTGACCGTAAGGGTGAGCAAATTTTGGTTCAGACAGAAAAATCGAACCAAATCGATCGATTTTTTAATTTGATTTGATTTTCAATTTTGAATGTTAGAAAACTTTTGTTTTTTGGTTCGATTCAGTTTTTGAAGGAAAAATGTAGAAAAATCGAACTGAATTGAAATTTTTATGATTATATAATTTTTTAATTGAATAATTATTTTATTTTGATTTGTAAATTATATGAGTACACTTATCAATTATTAATATCTATTTTTTAGGTGATAATTTAGAATTTTGATGATTAAATGACAAAATTTATTTAATGGTTTTGTTGTTTTATTTATTATATATTTTGGGATTATATCTTTAATTTGAACTTTTATTTTGTACAATTTAGATGTTTTTACTTTAGTATATTATGATTCATAATTTTTTATAATTTCAGACATAATTTTTTTTATTTTTTTTTAAATAGTTTTAATTTTTTGTTTTTCGATTAATCGAACCAAATCGATTGAAAATTTTGGTTCGATTTGAATTCGGTTATTCTATGAGTTCAGTTCGGTTGATAAAAATATTGAAATTTTGATTTTTAATTATTTTTATTTCGGTTTGATTATTGAATTGAACCGACCATTTCTCAAGGCTATGTGACCGATAAAGGGTGATTTAGAGAATGATATAATGAAAATTTGCTTAAGGAATTCTTGCTACCTTGTTATTTAGAATTAATTACATGGTCAATTTCATCTACGGTTACTGAACTTACAACTTATCATGCAAAAATAACTGACTTATTTTTTGCAACTTAAATATCACTAAACTTATCACATTTTTGCTGAAAAATTATTTTGATCGATTTTCGATAATGCCCTTGTTGGAATACTGACGTGGCACGTCAAAATGTTGACATGGCATGCCACATCATTTGCCTGGACACACATGACATAACACATTAGCAGTCATATCACCTCAAGAAGCCACATCAGCCGCCGACATCAGCATGCCCTACCTGTAGAAATAAACAAATATGAAAAAGATATATGTCAAATGGATCACATATGGAAATCAGGTCTGAATTGGTTTAGATATCAGTTGCCACGAGTCATCCACCCAAATGCCCATTTACTAAGGTAAGGGTTGTCTAGGCTTATAAACCCATGTCCCTTCCTTTCTTTTCGATGTGGGATGTGAGAAAGGATAAAAAAGTTTGAGAAGATAATGAGATATGGTTTTTTTTTTGCTTTCTTAACCTTTAAATTCATCACATAAACATTATTTTTTTTTTGCTTTAACCATTTCATGGGATATTTATGTGATGGTTAAAGCAAGAAAAATGATACTTATATAATGAATTCAAAGGTGAAAAAAACCAAAAAAAAAATTATATCCCATCATATAAAAATCACATGAATTCAAAGTTTGAGAAAATTATGAAATATCTTTTTTTTTTAATTTTTTCACCTTTGAATTCATCACATAAATATCTTTTTTCTTGCTTTAACCATCACATAAACATCCCATGAAATGGTTAAAGTAAAAAAATGATGTTTATGTGAAGAATTCAAAGGTTAAAAAAGCAAGAAAAATCATATCTCATAATCTTCTCAATCTTTTTTATCCCTTCCTATATCCCATATCGGAAAGGCAAAGGGAGAGGCATGAGTTTATAAGCCTGGATGCCCCTTGATACGGATCCACCATCAACCAATGATCCTTTAAAGATGCCTAGTTGTCCAATTACAAGAGGGCATGCTAAGAAGCTAAAGATGGCCATATCATCTTATGCTTAAGGCTTTGTTACTCAAGAACTTAATGAAGATGCCTTTGAGAAGTTTTATAGAGAACTTGAAGGCAAGCATAAAGTACTTAGCCTTTTGAAAGCAAAAGAAGGAATTATACCAACTTAAACCATCAATGGCTTTTGCAACTTTAGGCTTTAATTATGCAAGACATGTGCTTCATTTAAAAGTCATATGACTCACTTAAGTTGTATAAGTTTTAGGCTAGGCGTGTGGGCTTTGTTTGTTCTATTTGTGGGCTTGAATATTCTGCCACTTCTTTATTAGTTATTAGATTTATTTTAACTTATGTTATTTCTATTAGTTTGGGCTTAATTTGTTTTGCAAAGCCCATGGGATTTTCTACCACACCATGTTTAAGGCCTCATTAGAATTTGAATTAGGCTTTTAAGAATGAATTAGGGTTAGCCACCTTATAAATAGGCTAACTTAGGTTGTAAACTTAACACTTGATTAATTATAAACTTTTAGAGTTTTTTCTCTTGGCTTAGCCAAATTCTTTAGAGAGATTAGTGAGGATTGCTTGCTTATCATTTTTATTGCATCAAGAATTGGAATTACTTATCAATTATTTGATTGTGGTATTTTTCTTATTCTTCTTATTCCAATTATTTGCGTTTCCATTCACGTGTTATTTGGGGGTTCAATAGGGGGGTATTTGACTTCTTTGTCTTTTGAAATCAAAGCGTATGTTCAAGGGATTTCAGGTTCTTTAACCTTGGAATTCAGCCAAAAGTAAGGTAAATTCCTATTTATCTTAGTATTAAGTTTGTGTTTTCTTTCTTTGATTTCTTTATATGCATGTTGAATGAAGTAGTGATAAGTTTTGATTTATGTGTTCTTTTGTGTGTTAAATTTAGCATTTTTCTTTCATTACCTTTTGTTTTGATTCTTAGAAAAAAAATTGTGGTACTGTTCATCGTTAATGTTCACGTATTATTCATCGTTACTGTTCTCAATACTGTTCATCAAAAAAAGAGAGAGAAAAGAAAAAATATGAAAGAGAAGAAAAATAAAAGAAGAAACAAATTAAGGAGCAATTGAGCAAGGGTAGTTTATATAGCCAAAAGAAAATTCTAATCCTTTTATAAGTGTGAAAGATAATCCTTTTTGTTTTAGGATTGGGAGGAAAAGCAATTAAATTTTTTCCAAACACCTTTGGGAATCCTTTAAAGAATAGAAAAATAAATCCTACTTGCTTTAGGATTAGGTTTTCAAAAAAATCCTAATCCATATTAGACTTGGATTCATAATCCTAATCCTAGTTAGACAAGGATTTCCACTTTGCAAATATTTGTGCTATTCTTTGTTATTAATCATTGCCAATCATTTTGTATCATTTGCTATCCATTTGTATTACCTTTTTTTGGAAATATTTTGCATCATTTGTGCAACCATTTTTGGTAACTTTACCATCATTTATGCAACCATTTTTTGTAACTTTGCCATAATTTGTGTTACCATTTTTAGAAACTTTTTCCATCACTTTGCCATTTTTTTGCCATCACTTTGCCACTATTTTGTACACGACTTAAGCCACTAATAAAGCTTGTTACACCATTCGGCATAGTAACCAAATTGGCTCAAAATTGATTTGTTTTGTATGTTTTCTACTTTATTAGTTAATTTGGTATTTTTCCTGATTTCTTTTCTTTGTTGGGTAGAATAACTAGGTTCTAAATTTGGTTTACTTTATAGTGAATCAAATTCATTCATTTTATCCATATTGTCATTTTCCTTGAATTTTATTGCTTATTTCTTTGTTTTGAGCTTGCTTTTGTTCTATTTACACTGTTAGAGTATATTTGCTTGTCCAATACTTTAATTTGCTTATCATCAAGTGGTACACAACTCTTGGCCATGTATCACCTCCATTTTGTATTTAGTGTCTTCTTTTCTAGTGTTTGAACTATCTTTTATTGTTAGTTAATATTTCTTTGCTTTCTTAAACATGCTCAAGTTTTTGATTTGTGATTTAAATTCTGAAGTGCAATTTTGAAGTTGCAAGCTTGAGTGAAAAAAGACAAGAGAGTGTGAGGACATTAAGAGGGTAAAAGCCTTAATTGTGTAAAACACGATAGGAGTGACATTCTTTAAGTGCAAACAAGTGAGAAAGTGCTTATGAGGTTTTTATCCAACAATTTTGCAGGTAATACACCATGACTGAAGAAACTAGTGGGAAGGGAATTTTTTAAGATGAAGATGAAGTGTACCAAATAACAAGATGCTTTATCAAGCATCATTGGTGAATTTTAGAAGTTGAACCTTAGAATGGATGGGATGAATGAGAGGCTTGAAGAAAGTACATTTAATGCACTTAGAAGAGAAGCAACGAAAGGCCAAATTATTGAACATGTAGTGCATGACTTTGAGGATGAAGAGGAAGAAAAAAATAGTGAAAGGATAGATGGGAACTTGGGCAACATCAAACTCAAGATTCCTTCATTCAAAGGCTGAAATAGTACAGAAGAGTACTTAAAGTATGAGAGAAAGGTAGAGATGATCTTTGAATGCAATAGATACTCTGAGGAAAAGAAGGTAAAGATTGCAACTGTGAAGTTCACTGATTATGCAGTATTTTGGTGGGAGCAACTCAATTTGAGTAGAAGAAAGGTGGGGAGGCGTCCTATTAATAATTGGGAGGATATGAAGGAAGGCATGAAAAAAGGTTTGTTCCTTCACACTATTTTAGAGAATTACATCAGAAATTACATAGACTTATGCAAGAAGCAAAATCAATAAAGTACTGTAAAAAAATGGAAATGTGTATGGTGAGAGCAAACATTGATGAAGATGAGGAGGTCACTGTGGCTTTGTTCCTAGGTTGGCTAAACAATGATATTACTGATGCCATTGAGTTAAATATGACTCTACGGAAGTGATGTTGCACATGGCAATAAAGATTGAAAAGCAAAAAAGGAGTAGAAACTTCCATAAGACCAGCAACAACTCAAACGACACTTTGGGATCTAAATGGACCAAAAAGGAGGAGAAAAAGGACCTTAGGGTATCTAAACCCTATAGGGTAGATTCGGTACCCAAAAAAGTAAAGGCAACCCAAATTCCCAACAATAGTGTTAAAGGTAACTCTAATACTCCTACCCTTAGTAGAGAAATTAAATGTTTTAAATGTTTGGATAAAGGGCATGTAGCACATGAATGTCCTAATAGGAGGGTAATAATAGATAGGGATTATGAAAAAATTACTTCTGAACCTGAACATAGTGATAATGAAATACCTCATTTAGAAGATTGTAGTGATTGTGATAGTTAAGAGGAGTTATTAATTGTTGAAACCGAGACATCTTTAGTTGTTAGAAGAGCTTAAAACTTAAATGTTAAAGAAAATAGCCTAGAACAAAGAGAGAATATATTTCACACTAAGTGTTTAGTTAATGGGAAAGTGTGCACAATCATTATTGATGAGGGAAGTTGCACGAATGTAGCTAGTGCAAGTATGGTTGAGAAGTTGAACTTGGCATGTGAGAAGCATTTTAGACCTTACAGGCTAGAATGGTTAAATGATAGTGAAAAAGTTAAGGTGACACGCCAAGTTAGAGTGTCATTTTCTATTGGATGGTACAAGGATGAGGTTTTATGTGATGTTGTACCTATGCAAGCAAGCCATTTGCATTAGCCTTGACAGTTTGATCAACAAGCTATTCATAATGGGTACACTAACCGATTTTCTTTTTCTTATAAAGGTAAAAAGGTTATTTTAGCTCATTTATCTCTTTAAGAGATTTATGAAGAACAAAAGAAAATGTTTGAGAAAGAGAAAAAGGTTTCGGATAAAGGAGTAAAGGTGAGAGAGATTTCGGCCCAAGGGGTGAGAGAGAGAGAAAAAGAAAGGAAAGGGGAAAAGAGGCCAGAAAAGAAACAAAACAAATAAATGATCCATTGGTGAGTGAAAACAAGCAAGGAGAAAGGCAAAAATAGAATTTTTATGTGAGAACAAGAGAGATTAAGAGTGCTTTAGCTTTAGGACAACCTGAGATCCTTGTCATCTACAAGAAAACTTTGTTTTCTAACACTGACCTTAATCTTTATTCTTTGCCTCCTAGTTTTATTTCTATATTGCAGGAGTATTCTAATATCTTTTCTGATGAGATGCCAGTTGGATTGCCATCTTTGAGAGGAATAGAACATTAGATTGATTTTGTGCCAGGATCTACCATTCCCAATATACTAGCCTATAGAAGCAATTATATGGAAATAAAAGAAATGTAAAGTCTAGTGGAAGAACTCATGAAGAAGGGATTGGTGAGAGAAAGCATGAGTCTATATGCAGTACCTGTTTTTTTGGTGCCTAAAAAGGATGAAACATGGAGGATGTGTGTTGATTGTCATGCGATCAATAAAATCACTGTAAAGTATAAACATCCCATTCCTAGGCTAGATGATATATTGGATGAATTATGTGGTGCTGTGTATTTTACTAAAATTGATTTAATGAGTGGATATCATCAAATTAGAATGAAACTTGGTGATGAGTGGAAAACAACTTTCAAAACTAAATATGGTTTGTATGAGTGGTTGATGATGCCATTTTGCCTATCTAATATCCCTAGCACTTTTATAGGGCTTATGAACCATGTATTGCGTGCATATTTAGGGAAGTTTATCGTTATGTACTTTGATGATATACTCATTTATAGCAAGTCTTATGAAGAACATATTGAGCATGTTAGGTTAGTTTTACAAGCTTTGAGATCTAAAAAGTTATATGCTAAGCTTAAGAAATGCATATTTTGCATATATAGACTTGTATTTCTTGGTTTTGTGGTGAGTGCATAGGGAATTAAAGTGGATGAAGAAAAAGAGAAAGCAATTCAAGAATGGCCCACGCCTAAGACTATTTCTAATGTAAGGAGCTTTCATTGTTTGGCAAGTTTTAATAGGCATTTTGTGTAAGATTTTTCTTTCATTGCTACACCACTTACATAAATAATCAAGAAGGATGTTGGATTCAAGTGAGGAGGAGCACAGCAAAAGGCATTTGATACTTTGGAAGGAAAGTTATGTTCTGCTCCTATTTCATCTTTGCCTAATTTTGATAAGACATTTGAAATAGAGTGTGATGCTTTTGGTGTAGGTATTGGGGTGGTGTTGATGCAAGAGAAGAAACCAATTGCCTATTTTAGTGAGAAGCTTAATGGAACCCAACTCAATTATTCAACCAATGATAAGGAGCTATATGCTTTAGTGAGAGCCTTGGACGTGTGGCAACATTACCTTTTTCCTAAGGTTTTTGTCATTCATACCGATCATGAGTCCCTTAAACATTTGAAGGGACAAGGTAAATTGAATAAAAGGCATGCTAAATGGGTTGAATTTATTGAATAGTTTCCCTTTGTTATTCAATAAAAGCATGAAAAAGATAACATTATTGCCGATGCATTGTCAATGAGATATACTTTAATTTTCACACTTAGTTCTAAGTTTCTTGGGTTTGAGCATGTTAAGGAACTATATGATAGAGATCTTGATTTTGGTAATATGTATGCAGCATGTGAGCATCTAGCTTTTGATAAATTTTATAGGCATGATGATTTTTTGTTTAAGGACAACAAGCTTTGTTTGCCTAAATGTTCTATGCATGATTTGCTTGTATTAGAGTCTCATTGTGGGGGATTGATGGGATATTTTGGGATGCATAAGACTTATGACATGTTTAATGAGCATTTTTATTGGCCTCAAATGCGCAGGGATGTGGAAAAAGTATGTAATTCATGTGTTGCATGTAGGCAAGCTAAATCTAAAACTATGTTCCATGGTTTGTATATGCCTCTACTTGTACCTAATTTTGCTTGGACTGATGTTTCTATGGATTTTGTGCTTGGTTTGCCTAGAACTAAATGTGATAGAGATAGCATTTTTGTTGTGGTAGATAGGTTTAGCAAGATGGCTCACTTTATTGCTTGTCATAAATGTGATGATGCTGTTAATATTGTTGATCTATTCTTTAGAGAAGTTGTGCATTTGCATGGAGTTCCACGCACCATTGTTTCTGATAGGGATACAAAGTTCCTTTCACATTTTTGGCGTATTTTATGGGGGTAAGTTGGGTACGAAATTATTGTTTTCTACTACATGTCACCCACAAATAGATGGTCAAATAGAGTTAGTGAATAGAACTTTGGAAACTTTATTTCGTGCTATAGTAGGTAAGAATCTCAAACATGGGAAGATTGTTTACCTTTCATTGAATTTTCTTATAGTCAAAGTATTCATTCTTCTACCGATTTTTCATCTTTTGAGCTTGTTTATGGTTTTAACCCACTAATTGTGCTTGATCTTTGTCCATTGTCTTTATATGATATTTCAAGTTTGGATGGTAATAGGAAAGCAGAATTGGTCAAATCTTTGCATGAGCAAGCAAGAGCTAATATTGAGAAGAAGAATCAGAAGTATGCTGAAAGAGCCAATAAAGGAAGAAGACAAGTGGTATTTGCTCCTGGAGATTGGATTTGGGTGCATTTTAGTAAGGAACAGTTTTCAAAACAAAGGAAAAGCAAGTTGGATGCACGTGGTGATGGTCCATTTCAAGTCTTGGAGCACATCAATGATAATACTTACAAGATAGATTTACCAGGGTGAGTATGGTGTTTCTGCTACTTTTAATGTGTCTGACCTTTCTTCTTCTGATGTGAATGTAGATTTGAGGATAAATCTTTTTGAGGAGGGAGGGAATAATACGGATCCACCATCAACCAATGATCCTTTAAAGATGCCTAGTGGTCCAATTACAAGAGGGCATGCTAAGAAGCTAAAGATGGCCAAGTCATCTTATGTTCAAGATTTTGTTACTCAAGAACTTAATGAAGATGCCTTTGAGATGTGTTATGCAGAACTTGAAGGCAAGCATAAAATACTTAGCCTTTTGGAAGAAAGAGAAGAAATTGGGCCAACTTAAGCCATCAAGGGCTTTTACAACTTTGGGCTTTAATTATGCAAGACATGTGCTTCATTTAAAAGTCACACGACTCACTTAAGTTGCATAAGTTTTAGGCTAGGCATGTGGGCTTTATTTGTTTTATTTGTGGGCTTGAATATTTGGCCACTTCTTCATTAGTTATTGGGTTTATTTTAACTTATGTTATTTCTTTTAGTTTGGACTTAATTTATTTTGCAAAGCCCATGGGATTTTCGGCCACACCATGTTTAAGGCCTTATTAGTGTTTGAAATAGGGTTTTAAGAGTGAATTAGGGTTAGCTAACTTATAAATAGGCTAACTTAGGTTGTAAACTCAACACTTGATTAATTATAAACTTCAAGAGTTTTTTTCTCTTAGCTTGGCTGAATTCTTTAGAGAGATTAGTGAGGATTGCTTGCTTATCTTTTCTATTACACTGGAAATTGGAATTACTTATCAATCATTTGATTGTAACATTTTTCTTATTCTTCTTATCCCAATTATTTGCTTTTTCATTCACTTGTTGTTTAGGGGTTCAATAGGGAGGGTGTTTGTCAGAATTCAAGATCTCAACTTATGAAAAAAGCCAGCCCAAGAAGCTTACCAATATTCTGTTATTTACTTCTTCCATCGTCCCTATGTGTTTAATCCTTCCCAATAGTCTCTGTGGTCCCAACCTCAAGCTTTCCACTGGCAAACTTTTGCTACTTTTGATCCCTTAGCAACTCTCTCTATCAAGGAAGCTCTTCATCAAGCACTTTGTGATCTTAATAATATGTCTCCTACAACACTTCATCCTTCAGTCCTAGATACTGTTGAATCCTCATTTCAACCTAATTACTTGGATTCTCTATTCCAGGACTCTCAAGATCCATATCTATCATTAAGCTTACCTGACAATGATTTCATAGAACCAGATGCTCCTTCTACATAGGATTATCTCTCTACTTTTGAAAAGGAAATAGCTGATGATGTCCAGAAAAGAAAATCTTTTAAAGATTATTATCCTTTACCCAATGACACGGATCCTGAAGACATGAATATGTCATCATCACATGAACCCATGCATAATAAAGATTGAAGATGTTGTTTGCCACTACTATTTAAAGATCTTATTGTCTGCCATTTTTGTGTAATAAAGTGTGATGTAAAGTAAAGTTGTTTGTTTTATTACTTTTGTAAAAGGAGATTCTTTATCTCCTCGTCCTTTTTATGCTTTTGAGTTGTAAAGGAGATTCCTTATTATCTCCTCTTTAGTGTTTGTAATCGTAAGCAATGAGGTCAGCTTCTCCTTAAGCTACCTTTATATATTGTTGTAAGTTTGTTGAGAACTTCAAGCTTCCTTCTAAGTTTGAATTCTCTTTCTAAATAAAAGATGTGTTTCTAAATCCTCTCTCTCTTGCCATTTTGATTTCTTACTTTACCATACAAGGATCCTGCTAACAGTTTTAAGGATTTTATGATTCTGATCTGAATTTGTGGTATGTAGCATAAGAGGATAGTCCCCAGTCAAGTCAAGAGGAGACGTTTATTTGGACAGTCATACCTTGCTAGTTCTTACAGATTCTTATTGGGATCATAGTCTCCTGCCTATTGGTATCAGAGCCTTGCATTGGTATTGTTAATATCTCATAATGGTAAGAACCCTATAAACATGTCTATTACTCAAAGAACAGTTTCTCCTTTATCTCTTGTAGTTAAACCAACTACTACAAAGAAAATAGATTATCTTTATGAATTCTCTTTTCTACCTGATGATACTCAAATTTCATATACCCGTCTTACTTTCCTTAACCCCTTATGATGCATTTGCTCGTCACCGGACAAATGTGTTTTCCAACCTTAAAGCTCTTATCAGAAAACCTCCACCTGTTATTAAAGAATATGTGCAGTCTTCTTCTTTTCATCAATGTCCTGTCAAAGCTATGGGTCAGGAGTAGTTCATTAACCTTGAAATCCCTACAGAGTTTCCTCCTATTTGGATTCGTCATGGATTTTCACATCTCCATTTTGGTGTTATCAGACTGGTAGTTACATACCATAGATGTAAAGGTCATCCTATTTTTACTCGAATCGCTCTTTTGGATACTTGGTATCTTGAGTACCAACAAGCAATTATAGGCACTGTTCAAACCTCTCTAAATGCTGAAACTGTCATGTTCACTTTTTATCCCAATTTTAATATACGCCTTGCAGATCCCCATCTGTTGAATTCTCTTCAAGTTCAGATCCAGATCACTGGAGCTGACCAAGTTCAAACCACTGATGTTGCTACCCTCCATTACCAGCTGATTTACAGAGTGCAAAACCATGCTATGGATATGTCTTTACCATGTTCTTCTGATGCTCTCATGATTGTTGTTGATTCTACACAGGTCCCTACGTGTGTTCAAATTCCAAAGCAACTCACCAAAGAACAGTTGCTTGAATACTTTCCTCAATCATGGCTTACTAGCTATGAAAAACTTTATCAACAAAATCAACCAGTACAGTCAACTAAGCCTCTGTTTATTAAGAAAAAAGATGGTCTTGTTGAAACCAAATTTCACTCTCCTTCGTCTGAATCTCCAGAATCATCTACAACCTCTTTGTTCTCCACTCAATTTATGATTCAGCTAGCCTCTTCCTTTCAACATAAAGTTGGAATTCCCATTGAAGCTTTTGCTAATGATGGTCGTCCTATTTATGCCTTGAAACGGGATGGTCATTGTTATTGGGGAGAATGTTCTTGTGATGATTGTCTTGATGATGCTTTTGATGTAGAATATGAAGATAATTCCAATCGCCGACACAGAAATAAAAAGCCATGCTCTTCTAAAACTTATTTCCAAGATTCTTTAGATGATGATGATGACTCTTCTATCGAAATTCTTGGACAACCTTCAGGAAAATATGATTATGTAGTGAGATACTCAGCCCCTTCTCACTTTGATAAACCTTTTCCATCCTCCACTCTACCTACTCCTTGTAAACCCAGTTCATCACTACCACTAACTCCTCCGTTACTACCATAAATTGCCATGTATTCCACCCACTCCTCTTCCTATGAAGATGAATTTCCCTCTCTTCAAGATTCCATCAATCCAACTACAAAAATTCAAACCACTCCATTTATCAAATCCACTGGTATCTCTACTGAAGGTACACCCAGATCTATAACCCCAGCTGAAGCAGTTCTTAATTGGCACACTGAGTCTTCTATCGCCCAGTAAAAAGTTCTTCATCACATAGAAACTAAAGTAGATCATGTCTCTTCCAGAGTTGATTCTTTAGATTCTAAACTTACAGATAAACATTCTGCTACTTTGCAATTGCTTCACAGATTGTAAGATAAAGTTGCTGATCTTGATAAGCAACTTATGACTTCCATCACTCAGCGCACTTATGATGCTCACTTCCAACAAAAGGCATATGAAGTTACTAAACTAAAAGCTGAAATTGCTCACATCAAGGCAGATCTGTCCAAAACCCCTTTACCACTTTCTTTACCCTTTCCTGTAATGGCCTCAACACCGGGTCGGCGCTGAACAGTATTTTTCGATGGTAAATAGTGCTTTCCGAACCCGAAAGTCAAAAATATTTTATTGGACCATCGGAAATTATTGGTCATGGGGAGTTCGGGGTTGAAATTTGAAGTGAAATTGAGGTCAAATAGGCCTCCAAAGGTCAAAAATACGAAAAAAGGTAGCGAGTCAATTTCCAAGGTAGAGAAGGTGACTCAATTTTGCATAAATAATTAAAAATAGTAAATGAACTCTGAAAATTGCCAGATTTTGCATGACTACATGAATTTTTGTATAGAATATTTTGGTGATGAAAATGGAATTTTTCGGTGACACCAGCGGTTATCGAAATCGAATCAATAAGTTTGAATCGGACTGATAACGAACTTCGATTGAGCCAAAAATTTGCGTACTAGCTATTTTTGATATGATAAAATTAATGAAATCATTTTTGAAGTAATTTGAAGTGAGAAAGATAGAGATTTTGGTTTGGGCTTAAAATGACTTAAATGAGCTTAAATTTATAATTGGGCTAAGCCCATTAACCAAGCCCATAATTAGGCCCATTTGAGGGGTATATAAGGAGAGAAAATCTGGAGAAATTTTCAGATTTAGCTGGCTGCATCTCCTCCTCCTAAGTTGGCCGAACCACTCTCCCTTTCTTCTCTCTTTGATTTTCTTCTTCTCTCACTTCAAATATTTCATAATTCCCAACATAACAATTAAAGGTTCACCTCTCTAGTTCACCTTAGTAGCCTCAATCAAGTGTTTTGAGCAAGGAAAGGCTAGAAATCAAGTGGTTAAAGAAATTGGAGTAAGTTGAAAGTTAAGAAATTCATGGATTTAAATTATTTCTTTGGTGTTTTCTCATAGATTTTGAGGTGCAGTTTTTGATTTTGAGCTTGGATTTGGAATTTAAGATCAATAGAATGAAGAAAACTAAGTTTTAATGGGTTATTGTATTAGGTTTGGATAGTGAAGGAAGAAATTTAAAGGATAATGGCAAAGGAAAGGAAGGCTAGGCACCCTTGATCAAGTGATTGTGGTATGTGACTAATAAATCTAAGTATTTTCTATTTATTTGAATTAATTCTCTTTATGTAATTAAGAAAGAAATTGCTAAATTGCTTAAATATTGAAATTAAGTTGGGAAAAATGAAATTGTAACCTATTTGATGCTATGTGAATGATTAGAATGAAGAAATAAAATTTTTAGGATTATAATTAATTGATGGCCGAAAATTTCACTAAGGAAAAAATTGAGATTTTTGCATGAAAATGTTATTTAGTAGCCTAAATTAATTCTAATTGTCATTTTGAGTATCCATGAATTTTTACTTGAATTATGGAATTTATTGAAAATTTTTAAAGCTTGTTAATGGTGTATGTATGTAATAAAATTGGTGAATTATGGAGATATAGTGCATAATTTGGGTAAATTTGAGTAGTATATGTGAAATAATGGGTAAATAAATTTTTATGAAATTTATGGACTTAGTGTGAATAAATTAGAATTATAACATTGAATATATTTAATGAAAAATATTGAATTATAGGGATATAATTCAATAAAATAAGGAAATAATTGAAATAAAGATGAAAAATATGCATATAAAAATTTTAAGAAATTTATATGTAATATTAAGGTATTTTTGAAATAAATTGGGTAATATGTATAAGTAAAAGTATATACAGTAATGCCCTTAGAAATAATCAGGCTGTAAAAACTAGCTCAGAATATAATTGGCTGGCCATAAGGATACCTCTGTACCACGGTGCAAGTCATGGCGACTTGCTAAGCTATGGATTGGATCCTTGATCACCATGGCTTCTCTGTCTCTGTTCTCTGTTTTGTGAGAATTGGCCCTCTAGGGGTCATTTCTCTATCTCTGTTGTGATCCTGCAGGATCCACATCCCGTGTATTTAGTTTGGAGTTTTCTGTCGGGTCCGAAACTAGGGGCAAAATGAAAATAATATGAAAAAATGTGAAAAAGAAGTGAAAAATGTTAATTAAAAGTGAAAAAGGACTAATTTGTAAGAAAAAAAGTTTAGGGGCAAAATTGTAATTTTTTCCAAAAGAGTAAAAGTTAAGTAAATTAATTGAGAATTGCTTAATTAAGGATAAGAAAGTCAATTAATGGTTAAAACGTATTAAAATGAAGTTTTATAGTCAATAAGGACTAAAATGAAATTTTGCTTAAAAATGTTTAACTAAGTACAAAATTAAGGTTAAGTACCTTAATTAATAATTTAAATGTTAAAAAGAAGCATAAAAGGCTAAATTTGTAAATTAATAAGAAAAATGGACTAAATTAAAAAAGGATAAAAGTTTGAATTAAATGTGCAATTTCATAAGAAATAAGCATTTAAAAAATAAAAGTGTTATAGCAATTTAAAAATGTTAATTAAAGAGGAAAATGTTATTGAATTTGCTTGATAAGTTAATATGGAGAATTGTGGCATAATTGCACTGATTTGAGTTGAGTTTAGAAAATATTTAGATTGTTAGTCACCACTGGGCATGTCAATGCTCAGCACGTAGTTATGACTGCGTGCAGGTATGCAGAAGCGGCAGCAGGAATATTACCTGAAGGACTTCTTTGACTAAAGTAGAGTTTTGGTCTACTATGGCATGTATATATATGAATATGTTATTTATGATTTTGTATGATGTAATTACGCTTTGGAGTTAATTTTTGGGACTGTACTATGTCACTTTTCAATGATGTATATAAGACTTAGTGGGCGAATCGGAATATGTGTGATTGATCTAGTTGAATGGTTTGGATATATAAATGCTTGATCTGATATATATAAGTGATTGTTGTGCCTTTGAGAGGATGTGGATATTGTTTGCTTTTTAGGGGGTTAGAGCATTTTAAAATTTTATTAAATGTATAGTAAATTAGACAGTTACAGGTCATCGGCGATTGATAATTAAGATAATTAATATATGAAATAAGTTGGAAAAAAAATTTTCCGGCTTGCGGGGTACCGGAACAGTGTTAAGTATATTATGGGTGTTACATTTCCTCTCTTTGGATCTACCTTTACCCCTTACTCTCATCAACCTTTATACCAAGTTCCACCTCTAGTTAAGCCTACTCCTGCAGAACTTCATAGTTTTGGCCATACTCATGATCTATTCATGCAATAATATTTTCATAAACAACCAAAATGTTCTGAAACTCTTCACATTACTATTACTGAACCTCCACCACCAGGAACTGATCGTAAACAAAAAGGAATTCAGATTTCTGAACCTCCTTCTCATATGATTCAACCTCCTAATACTCTTGTTCACACCCTTCAACAAAAAGCCTTTCAAATTATTCCCACAGTTTCTCCTGTTTAACACCTTCCTCCCTCATTTCCTCCTCTGATTCAAATTCAGCTCTATCTGATGATCTTTCAGATCCTAAACACTTTCCTATTTATATGGTTGATCCTGATGAAAGTACAACTACCCAGCAGCCTCCTACTCAATCATATTATACAGATGCCCCTGATGATACTGATTTGGATGATGATGATACAAGTCCTATTCCGCCTCCTCCCAAAATTACCACTGGTCCTTGGTTTCAATTTGAGGATATTCCTCGACACAAATGACGTGATAGACTTATGAAATTATTTGCTTGGCTTGAATTAAAAACTCACCGTTTGAATCCACCACCATTTGAGTAGATTTTAATTGAATTCACTTCCAGATTTATAGGCCATCTTCGTGATTGGTTTGTTAGCAATTTGTACGAATATTCTAAGATACAATTTCTTAGAAGTGATTCTTTTGCTTTTGTTCTTCAAAATATACATCTTGAGTTCATTGGCAATATTGGTGATTTTGAAGAAGCCACTCATTCTGATTATTTCAGGATGAAATGTTGTTCCCTTCTTCGTAAAGATTTGGATCGACATTACAAGAAGATGTCTAAGCTCTTCTACATGTTGAATGGTGCAAATGAACCTAATCTCAAGCAAGAATTTTTATCCTTAATTCCTCAACAGCTTTCTTCCAGTACTATGCTTTTACTTATAGAACAAGGTGTCTAATTCAATTCTATTTCTCTTGGTCAAATTTATCAGAAGATTCTTACTGCTTTGGATAAGCTTTGTACTTCTCAAAAATTAATCAAGGAAACCTTTAAAGAAGGAAAAGATCCACATCTCAAGGCAGCTTGTCACCATCCTGATCTTGAAATTAAATGTTCTCCTACAAAGAAATGTTCTTGTAAACCTTATAAGAAGTGATCTTCATATCCCAGATTCTTTTTTCGGTTTCACAAAGGTCCTAAATTCAAGAAAGGATCTAAGGTTCGATACTTTAGAATGAAAAAGTTTCAACCTAAAGGTGATCATTGTTATCTTTACAGAAAAAAAAGGTCATTTTGCAAAGTCTTGTCCTAATAAGAAATGCTCTTAAGGCCTTATTCAGCAACTTCATCAAGCCTCTCCTCTTTCTTTTGAGGATGATGATATTGAATCCATTTTCTCTATAGATGATGAACCAGACCCTTACACCCTGTTTGCTCTTTCTTGGTCTGATTATGAGGACACTCCACCTGATGCCTTTACTGATGATGATTCTGATAATCATATCCTTTCAAGTCATGCTATACAAACACTTCCCTCACCAATAATTCCAAAACCCTTCATTTATCTTACCTATCCTATTCCATTAGTCTCTGTTACCATTTATCCAAAACCTTATGCTTTACCCATCCATGTTATTACATTTATTGATACTGGTGCACATAACACTATCCTTAATCCCGTAGTTTTACCCTCTAAATTTTTGAAACCTTTTACCCAACATTTTCAAGCAGCCAATCAAGGGATTATCACTATCCACCAGAAAACTAAACATCCTATCAAGATTCAAATCTTTCCTGACTGTTATATTTGGATCCATGCTTTTGGTTCTATACTCCTTAAAAAAGATTTAGTTCTTGGTTTTGAAGCTTTGTTTCAGCTACCTAAACTTTGCATTCATCCAACTGGTCTTAAATTTAAACACCAATTTCTTTTTTATACCACCCGGCATACTCTTTTTTCTATCAAACCACTTGATCCCTTTGAACATCATAAAACCAACCTTTTCACTCACTGTTGTGCAACCTCTCATACAAAGTTTCTCACCAAACATAGTTCACCTCTTTGGACTCACCCTGAATTTTTCATATCCCTTCCTTTCAAAAAGTCTGAGGATGTTAACCTAACCAAAGCCACCCATCCTGGCATGTCACCTGATGATTTTCTTCTAGCCCAAGAAGAATGTGCTCAACTTTTGGCCTAACATCTTATTGAGCCCACAACCTTAGATTGGGCTTGTCAAGCCTTTTATGTTAACAAACATTCTGAACAAGTTCGAGGAAAAAAACGTCTTGTGATTGATTATACCCCACTCAATCCTTTCCTCAAAGATAATAAATTTCCTTTACCAAAAATAACCTTTCTTTTCCTATTTCTCCAAGATGCTCGTGTCTTTTCAAAGTTTGATTTGAAAGCAAGTTTTTGGCAACTTGGCATTATCCCTGATGATCGACCCAAAACAGCTTTTTGCATACCTAATTTTCACTATCAATGGACTGTTATGCCCTTTGGTCTCAAAACTGCCCCTTCCATTTTCCAATAAGCCATGATTCGTATCTATGAACCCTTACTTCATCATTCCCTGATCTATATAGATGATATCCTTATCTTTTCACCTGATATCCTTTCCCACCAAAAACACCTCTAACAGTTTATTGACCTCACCATCTCCTATGGAATCATGTTGTCTCCCACAAAGTTCCATCTCACTTAAACTAAGATAGACTTTATTGGCATGCATTTCTTAAATGGTATATACCAACCTTAGCCTCACATTGCACAGGAACTTTTCAGGTTTCCAGACAGATGTATCACTCTCAAGCAGACTCAACAATTTCTTGGTATTGCTAATTATGTTAGACAATTTACACCCCACTTCAGCATGACTGCAAAGCCTCTTTATCACTTGCTGACAAAGGATCCACTAGCTTGGTCTTTCATTCACACTCAGGTAGTCAAAGAATTAAAAGATGTGGTTCAAACCTTGCCACCTCTACACATTTCATCAACTAGTCGTCATCTTCTCCAGACAAATGCTAATGATTAACATTTGGGTGTTGTTCTTCAACAACTCTCCCTATTTTACCTCAAGTTTTTGTTATGGAACCATTGTCTCACCTAAAACCTCATCCTAGTTCTCGCCATAATTACAGTCCTATCCATTATCAACCTACAACCAACAAAGAGTCTTCTCTACCCTATTGTCTTCTGAATGATCCCACTTCTATCAAGTTGTTTGCTACTCGTAATCCATTTCATTACCTCTATGCGTTTTCTATCAAAAGGTCTCTTCCATCCACTTCTTCTTATTTCCCACTTGATCAACCATGGTCTTTGTTATTTCATTGTTAGCCAAATTTCTCCTGCCTATAGCCAATAGGTAGGAGACTATAATCCCAATAAGAATCTGTAAGAACTAGCAACGTATGACTGTCCAATAAATGGCTCCTTTTGGCCTGACTGAGGACTGTCCTCTTATGCTACATACCACAGATTCATATCAGAATCATAAAATCCTGAAAACTGTTAGCAGGATTCTTGTATGGTAAAGAAATCAAAATGGCAAGAGAGAGGATTTAGAAACACATCTTGGTTGATGATCCGTGGCAACTGATATCTAAACCAATTCGGATCTAATTTACATGTGTCTTTTTCCTATTTGTTTATTTCAACAGGTAGGGCATGCTAATGTGGCTGGTTGACGTGGCTTCTTGCGGTGATATGGTTGCTGATATGTCATACCATATATGTCTAGGCATATGATGTGGCATGCCACATCAATATTTTGGCGTGCTACATCAGCATTTTGGCAAGGGCATTGCGAAAAATCGATCAAAATGATTTTTCTGCAAAAAAGCGATAAGTTTAGTGACTCTTAAGTCGCAAAAAATAAATTAGTTACTTTCACATGATAAGTCATAAGTTCAGTGATCATGGATGAAATTGACCCCTAATTACATTATTTTATTTATATTTCAAGATGTAAATGAAGGGATTTCTATAGTTTTGAAACTAGAGACATAATGGAATAACTTTAAAGAATGATATTTTGTTCAGAAGATGTGTTAATTATATGAAAATTTTAGTGCAAAGTCGAGTTGAGAAAATGTTCAGTGCATTTTTTCTCCTGTTGCAAATGCGACTCAAGTTGTGCTCGCGACAGGACTCGCTGAGTATTCTCTATCGCGCTTGCAACAGGGCAGAGTATACCTGTCTTATTCTGTTTAGTTCCTCTTATCACACGTCTTATACTTTACTACTTATACACGTTATGTTTACAATTAAAACAAGGTTTTTCGGCTATGTATGTATTACCTTATAGATATTCATGTTACAACCTTCAAATTATTAAGTATAATACTTTAAGTAATCAAGTTCTTTTATGCCTAAATTTTGTATAGTAGTGGATAGATAGGCATACCTATAAGGGATAGTAATTCCAGCTGCTAGTGTTAACACCTGTAGGTGTCTAGTGTTGGTACCTTTTGGGTATTCAGTGTTCCAAGACTTTTATCTCTAGTATTTGGTATTGCTCATTAGTATCCCATGTTTGTCCCGTTATCCACCAATTATAGAAATTCAGGTTATGTAAATATTGTATATGAGTAAATAATAGTGAGTGGGCAAGTACCAGAGAGCGTAAATGAAATACCCTTATACCACTGCACCGAACGTACATTGATCGGATGTCACAACAAAATGATGATAACGAAAATGCCTACATAAAATAGTCTGCTAAATTTTTTTTCTTAAATCACATATACATTCGATACAGATAACATATCCATCTGGTAAACATATCTAGATTAAATATTACACAAGTATAATTCATACCCTATGCCTCTAATATACACATATATACATGCCATGCCAACTATCATCCTTGAACTTGATATATACTGTAGTATCAGCTACCCATCTTTCTATCTTTATAATCTGCATGCAGTCAATAAATTATGCGTTGAACATCAAAATGCCCAGTGGTGGATATATATCTCAAACTTTCCACAAAAAGTATCATTCACACATACACATGCATGCATGCATATGCGCATACATACACACATGCATGCTTCCATGAGCATTCTTTAACATTAAATATTCATTTTATTATTTTGATGTGCATTATACAATCATGCACATATGCATTCAATATGAAAAACTGTTTTGATCATTTAG
The DNA here is from genome assembly GCA_037975025.1 of Excoecaria agallocha. Taxonomy (NCBI): domain Eukaryota; kingdom Viridiplantae; phylum Streptophyta; class Magnoliopsida; order Malpighiales; family Euphorbiaceae; genus Excoecaria; species Excoecaria agallocha. The sequence goes on along the minus strand of CM075806.1, from coordinate 117,489,029 downwards.
TAAGATACAATTGCTATTTTTATGCTTATCTTTCATTCATTTACCATATTAATTTTCAATTATAATTAATCACTTTAATATCGATAATTGAGCTTATTTATACACTTCATTTACTATTCATTATGCAATTTACAAATTTTGGTTCTTAATATTCCATTTTCTTATCATTTTACATTTTAATACCAATTCTTTTCATTCTTTACAGATACATTTGCTCACGTTCTGTTATCACTTGGGAATTTATCTTCATTTTTTTATTCATTACACAGTTATTTAATCATTTGGATACACATTCATTCACTAAGTCATTTAGGCATTTATCGAATTTCTTATCTTAAAAATGATCTTCTTATTTCAGCCACATTTATTCTTAAGGTTTAATTTTTCCTTTCTTTCATTTTTAATACATTTTATTATCTTAAAAATAATCTTCTTATTTTAGCCACACTTACTCTTGAGGTTTAATTGTTCCTTTCTTTCATTTTTAATACATGTAATGACATGAACAATTTCGAATTAATCCCTATTTTCACTTAAGTATAAAAATTACACTTTTGATTCCTACCTTACCATATAATAGGGTTCATTCACAGTTTCAACTTTCATTTAACATTCTCTTTGCTAAATTACAATTTAGACCTTTCACTTTCGTTAATTTATAGTGGTACTTTCTTTTATTATTTATTTACACTAATGCCACCACTTATCTTTACTTCACACCAATTTGCTTATTTGATATGTAACTTATCATTTTATTTCAAATATACCATTTTATGGCAAATTGTATATAGATTCCCTAATTTTTTAATTGTTTCCAAAACTATCATTTTACTATGGATGAGCATGATTAATCGAAATTTAGGTTAGCTGAAAAATTGGTCCGAAATCGAATCGAAATTTTAGGTTTATAGTTTTTATTTTAAAAATCGATGGTTAACCGATCCGAAACTAAAACCGAATATATATATATATTTTATGAATTATATTTAAAATTTTATACTTATATTTTTTAATTTTTGTGTAATTTATAAATATTATGATATATAATTTTGTAAAATATATATTTTTAGTAAATAAACATTAAAATTGTGTGCATAATTAGCGTTTTATTGTTAGTTTTGTATTGAATATTTTTAATTTTTATAATTAATTATGGAATTTTTATTTTTATTTTGATTATTTTAATGGATATTGTATTTAATTAGTATTTTTTTTCATTTTTAAAGCATTTTTAACTATTAAAAATAATATTATAAATTGTATAATTTATTAAATTTATATATTAAAATTATTTAATGGTTAACCGATAAACCGATCCGAAAAATCGAGTGAAAAACCAAAATCGATATAGTGGTTAATTGATAGTAATGGACTGGTTTAAGAAAATTTTTAATGGACCGATTAACCAGTCCATGCTCATCATTACATTTTACTTCCTATTTATAATTTTGCTATCAGTTTACTTATTTTCACTTTAAATCCATTATTTCATATACAAATTATCAATTAGTCTTCACTTTAACATTTGCATTTCACATTGCATTTTAGTCTTCCAAAACTATAAATGATTACTTTTAAGCTGTTCATTCACTATTTTATTATTTTTATTCATACTTTCATTATTTTATCACTTTTATCCATTAAATTCATTATTTTGGTAAATTATCATTTTGACCTTAACTTTCTATATTCTTTCATATCAGTCCTTTTTCACTTTCATTTCCATTCACACATCCCAATTTGCACTTTTATATTATTATTATCATTATGCCCCTAATACACTTCCGGCAGAAATCTTCAGATCAGATATTCGGGATGTGGACCCCATGGATCCACAACGGTACAATACAGTAGGAAATGATCCCGAAGGACCAATTCACTTCAGATCGGATCAGAACAGAGCAAATAATTAGATAGAAACTATGGAAAGCCATTACGATCCTACCATAGCAAAGCAAGTTGCCATGACTTGTACCACGGTATGGGTGTTTCTATGGCTAGCCAATTATACCCTGAACTAGATTTAAATCGCCAAATCACTACTAAGGGCAACATTTTTACTCATTTCAAAATCACTTTTCACATTTTTACATTTCATTTGCTTTTTCGTTTCAGTACGCTGTCCATACAATGCTTTCTTGTCATTTCAGTACACTATTCATTCCGCTCTTTTATAACTTTTACATATCTGACTTTTTCACTTACTTTTGCATTTCAATACATTAATCACTTGACATATTCATCATTCTCACTCATTTCTTGAATGATTTAATTTTCTTGAACTCAATTTTCATATTTTTAACACTTTCACGTACTTTTACATTTTCATTCACTAAACAATGGACTTTTCTATCACTTATACACATATTATGAATTATCCACTTTTACACATATTATGAATTATCCAATTATAATTCAACAATTTCATTTCAAACATAATACAATTTCATTTTCAAAAATATTTATATAAATTTCATACCAATTAATACCATTTCTCTAGCATACTTTTCAATTTAATCCTTAATTTTTATTTAATTGCAAAATTGCCCTTTTTATACTTTAATTATAAAATTGCCACTAGTTTTCTTATTTTCACTTCACATTCATTTATTGGCAAACAAATTTTTGGTTGGTCCTCATTTTAAATTTTTATGCAAAAATTTCATTTTAGTCCTTTCAATTCACAAAAGTTCTTTTTTAATCCATTTATTCACTAATTTTGTCCATTTCTACCCTTTATTCATTACTTTGTCATTTTTACACACTAAACGTAATTTTTGGGGAAATTTTAATTTTAACCTTAAACTTTTCATTTATTTTCAATTAGATAATTTTTCATTCTAAACTTCATTTTTACATTACTTTTTGCACTTTTCATTCACATTTACCATTATTTCTTTCTTTTTCACATTTAAACTTTTATATAAGAAAAAATTATTATTTAGTCCCTGAACTTTATTGCTTTACAGTTTTATCCCTCTAATTCACTCTTGTTTGCAAAATTATCATCGATTCTATACTTTATATTTTTAATTCATTATACTTTTATGGAAATAAAATTTAGTTCCTAGAACAGATGAATTATCATTTTATTCTTTTCTTAATATTTTGCAAAATTACCATTTACCTTTAAACTTTCAATTTATTTAATTTAAATTTCCCTTTTATTTTATTTTATTTCTTATTTCATCAGTTCAACGTCAATACATACCAATAATAAATATTATACACTTAATATACAATTTCAATTAAAATATACATTAAGTGTACTTATATACATTTTGGCCAACTCAATTATTTTTACAAATAATTTATTTTGATCCATCTAACACTTAATCCACCTAATTAATTAATTAATCATTATTATTATTTTGCACTTAAATGATCATACACATTAAAAATCATTATAGTAAACCTAATTACCCTATTCGACCTCTCAAGTTCTCCACCTTAAATTTATTTTCTTTCATTACTATTTGATCAAAACATCATCTTTAATCCTTTTAACCATTTCTATATGATAGGGATTTATTTAAACCCTTAGTCTCACTAGACTGCGTATAGGATGAGTAAGGTATTGTTCCAAAGAGAACGGGATAAATTTTATATTGAAACCACAAAGAATAGATGGATAGGTAACAAATAAAATGTAGATTATGTATTTAAATAAATATCTAAACTACTTTGCATATATTAAATCAAATTGGATTAAAGATAACTTAAATGATGGTATGAAGATATATTATAAATAAGAGAAGCAATTCATTTAAGAACAAGATCAAGTAATTGTATGGATGAAGTGACTGGAGAATTTAGCCAAGATTCTTTAAAGCAACTCTCGTTGTTAGTAAAGATGTTTTCATTTAGAGTCTATAAGCACTCTCGTGTCATTATAGAGATAAACAAAAAATATGAAACTCTATGCCAATTCTTTAACCCCTTAAAGTGAATCCCTTAAGTCAAATTAAAGGAATTCAATGCTTTAAGTATATTTATTTATTTTTCTATCAAAGAATTCCAACTCTCGTTGCGAATAAATTGACTATTATGCCAAATATGGTGGCCAATCATACATAGCAAATTAAAGCACACAAATGGATGTAAATCATACTTCATTTATAATAATAATAAACATGTCTTTAAACAAATACTAGTGTATAGTTATAATGTACAAAGAAAACTAGCCAAATACATATTTAAATTTAAGATAAACAAGAGAAAGAAACTTATCTCTTGTTCCTTTGGCTTTTTCCCTTTGTCATCTTCTAGTAAAAATTAAGTAAAAATATTTAACCAAAATAATAACTGTATTTCTAAAAACTAAACATTGATCGATCTATCTCTTCTTTAGTTAATGCCATCCATATTTATAGAGGGAAAACTCTATAAACATGTCTCTTCATAATGGTTGTCAATGTGAAAAGTTGCCATGAAGGGTCATTGTAATGACTGTACTAGATAATTCTGATTACTGTTACTAATTACATTCATTAATCCTGTAAGTCCTATGAGTTCTCTGTTAAGATGCATATATGAGTATACATACATGCATACTACACAAATCATATAAGATTAAGGGTGATACTTTAACATGCTATTAGTTATTATTTACATAACTTAATAATTACAAGACTTTAATACAAAATATATAACATTATCTAACAAAAAATATACAAAATTAATCTCATACATCAAGATAATCTTGCTAATTTGATGTTGGCTTTGGAGATTGTTGGCTTTGTCCCTGGACAAAAGGTTTACCCTGCGAACCTACACTGATAAACACCCCGTGCTAAGCTATAAAGCTTAGTGGAGAACAAACTAATATGTTGATAACCACTCACAGTGGTTATCACCAAGCATGCAACAATAGTATAAAATAAATTGCATATACTTTATTAGTAAATAATAAAGTAATAATGAATAGACAAAATGCAATATTGGAAGGAATAACTATCTCATTAAATCATACAATGAAAGATTGTAAACTGTATATGCATATTATTCATCTTATAAATTTACCTGCTTAATTTTTCTGTGGGTGTGGATAATCAGTGCTGTGGATACCATAAGGTATCAAATTTATAAATACCCGAAGGTATTAAATCTGTGGACCCATTTGGGTTAGAACCGTGGTCTCATTTAAAGACAAACTGTGGACTCATAAGAGTCAGACTATAGCAACTGCGACTGTAGCCTATAGGCATGCCTATCTATCCACAACCAACTTTTAATTCAAGCATTATTCAATTAATATATCATTATAACAATTCTGGGATTGAGTTATCATATTTATCATCTAGAAAGACCACTCATATAAATGTGCATTATAATCAGGATAGTATACTTTAATCCAATAGCATATTACTTCGATGATGTGAAACTATATATAGATACATAAACATAAGCACAATTCATAGAAAAGCAAGTGTATGCATCGACAATTATAATACAATAGCATACCTGTTTAATTTTTAAAGCAACACATTCAGGCGTAGCTTATTATAGTGGAAAAGAAATAAAATAAAATAATAAAAAAATAGGAAAAAATGCTTATTGTCGCGCTCACGACAATAATTGCGCTCACGACACTTGTCGCGCTCGTGGTATTAATCGCGCTCGCGACAGCAAGCAATGGCCTATATGAACATTCCTTGATGTCGCGCTCGCGACACTAAGCGATGGTTCAACAACTTCAACGCTCATTGCTCAAAATCCTATAAGTTAATTACCAAAGTCAACTTGCACCACTATTCCTACATACCAAACGACTTTTTCTGAAAACACTATATTCTACAAAGTTTTAGGCCTATATTTCTAGTTCCCAAAACACTAAAAATCATCTCAATAAGATCTGTAAATCTCCAAATATGTAAGAAAAACCATAAACTGCTCATATGAATCGGGTAACAACCATGACCGAATTTCAATACCAATTTTCACTATCATGCAGTGAAAATCAGTTCTCGGTTTCTTCAGAAAAAATCAAGATATACATGTCTAGATTCTATACCAACTAGAATTTCTTCATTTGAATACCTAGAACTCAAGATATACCCAAAAGATTACAGACTGCTCATATGATCCTTAAAATAGATTTCCATATTTCTCAACCAAACTTGTAACTTTCATCTCTAAACCACTTCCAAGCTTAAGATCATCCATAAAACACATAATAGAAGTAGTGAAGATACTTCTTATGTTAACACCTCAAGCATACACATATATAATTACACAAGTTCCCATACCTCGCTTAAGCTCCAACTCTTTCTTCAACCTTAGAGAGTCCCATTCCCTTTCTTCTTGCTTAATTCTCCTTCTATAAAAGAAGACACTTCCATGAACACTTATTAAGCTATTCAAAGAACAATACACATCAAAGAAGAAATAAGGTTACCTTTCCACCAAACCAAATAAATCCTTCTTCCCTTTTTTCCAAACCCAAGAATTCTAGAGAGAGATTTTTTTTTAAGGTTAGAGAGAGAGAGGATGAAGATGAAGAAGGAAGACCATAAGTTGGCCGGCCATCCCTCTTCAAAATATCTTCCTCTCCTTTAATTTCAATTGGTCCAAATGTCTTATTCATGCAAAACTAGTTATTTGGTCCTTTAATTTCTTTTATTTCTACTAATACCCCAAAACTTACCCTTTAACTTTATAATTAAGTCCTTCTGTATGCTTTTACACTTAATTTAAAATAAATTCTAATAATTAATTAGTGCAAATTCTCCTAGAGTATAATGAGGGGTACTACAGTTATGATGCTTGACTGAAAAATCATGTGCAGAAAGATGGCATCATTTGGGAACAGGCATAATGTTCGACTCGTGAACATCTTCACGAGTCGTGAACTCCATCAAACTGTCCTCACTCGTGAATTGCTCCTGACTCGTGAATGCGTTCCTCCTTGCCTGTCGACTCGTGAATAGCTTCACTACTCTAAGCCTGTCGCCTCTGTGTCACTGGAGAGCACCTTCACGCCTCGTACCATTCTATCCAACTCGTGAGCCTCTTCACGACTCGTAAATTGCTTCATCCGAATCCTTCACCATTTCCCTAAATCACTTCACATTTGCACCAACTTTGACCTAAAACACAAATAAAACATAAACTAAACATAAACACATAAAATACACAAAATATTACATACTTAACTACTTAAATAAAAGAAAATACATACTAAAAAGTAGACATTTTACATGGCATCAAATTCCCCCACACTTAAACCTTGTTTGTCCTCAAGCAAATAAGAATGAGAAAATCTAATTCCAAGTTAAACTAAGTAAGTTATACCATAAAGCATTGCTCAATATTCACTTTAAACAAGATTGAAATGAAGTCAAATACCTTAAACACTCAAAATTTCAGTAAATCAAGTCCTAAGACAAGTATTCTAAGTTACCAAGTCACCTAAGTTTACTAAACCCAACATCAAGAATATAAAGTCTCAAAACTAACCATGCTCAAGAGAGAATATTGATCATAAAACTTAAGATCCTAGGATTATTAGTTGCCTTTTAGGATAATTTGCAGCACTCATAAGCTTAAACCAATCTCATGGATTTTTTAGACTGCATTTTTCTTTTTTTTTGGATGTAAATCATATCATATCATGGGTATACTTTTAAACTTTATTCCATGAATTGAGCATAGCAAGAGAATGTAGTATTGGGTGCGTTTTACGCTCCATCCCATACTTTATTGAACTTTTAAATATACGTCTTGCTTTGTTTATTTTATTTCATCATATATATATATATATATATATATATATATATATATATATATATATATATATATATATATATATATATATATATATATATATATATATATATATATATATATTACCCTCAGCCATTATTGAAAGGTCTAAGGGTAAGTATTATGGCTAAAGTTTCCATGAGGCAACTAAAACCCCAAAATCTTAAACTAAATGAGCAATTCCTAACCTTAAAGCATAGTTAGTAAAGAGACTAAATAACCTAGAAAGTTGAAAGAAGTAAAAAGAGATAACTTGAAAACACAAAACACATGCCAAAAGCTTTGAAAAACTAATAAAATGAGCATAAAAGGCAAATGACTTAACATAACAACCTATATTATAATCAAATGAGAGCAATACTTATAAGAAAACTTACTAAAAAGTTTAGTCTAAATAAAGAAAAATATACACACCCAAACAAAAATAACAATGTGAAACAAAACATATAACAAATAACATATTTTATTCCCCCACACTTAGAACACAAATTGTCCTTAATGTGAAGGAACAAAACAAAAACAAAAAGAAACAAACTAAAGAATAAAGGAAAGAAAACTCCCCTAAGATCATGGTGAAGGTGGAGGCGAAGATACCACATAACCCGATTGGGCAATGAAAGTATCCACCTTGTACTCAAGGCATCATTGACGTCGAACCAAATGGGAGGTAACTTGCTCCAATGATGTGAGTTGATTCTGAATGGTGGATTGATTTTATAACAACTGGTTGAACATGGAATGAATGGAATGTGAAGAAGATCCAGTAATAGGTGGTGAAATAGCAACCTCGTCTCTAGAGACATCATCCATAGGAACATCTCCTTATCCCTGGTCCTCTTCCCTTGCCTCATTCGAAGTGCTTTCCTCAGTTGCTTCTTGTGGAGTAGAAGTTCCTACAAGATCCTTCCAACAAGAACGTGAAAGCGGGAGAATAAATTGAAAAGAATTATTAACCACTTTACCCCGAACAAAAAGATGTTTAGAAAAATATAAGCATGGAAGGACACTATCATATATATGCAAATCTACGTCAAGACTCCTACCAATAGCAGCTATGACATGTCCATGTGTGAGAGGAGACTCTGGACGACCAACACAATTCATTAATTGATTAAAAATCCAAAAACACTAACAAACGGACTTGCGATTATGCACACACCATATCAAAAATAACTCATGATGAGAGACTCAATTAAATTCAGGCTTGTTAAAGACAACAGAAGCTAAAATCTTATGCAAAATCCAATATTTCAAATCTGGTATAAACATAGACTTAGCCTCCCGAGCCCTAAATGGTGTGGTCAATCCAGTCAGAAAATTCCAAAAGACATTAGGGTTATACACCTTAGGAGGATCACAAAACTCGATTTGCTTAAAGCCAAAAATGCGATGCATCATAAAATAAGTGAGTGTATAATCAATACCATTCAAGCAAAAGTCCAATAGCCTAGAATTTTCAGCATTTTCCTTCAAATTGGTGTAAAATTCCAAAACCAAATCCGTATAAAATTGTACATGCATATTAACAAAACGTAATAAGCCACATTGAGATAGCATTTCATTCACTGCATCAAGCAATCCCACTTGTTCAAGGAGAGAGTCTGAAAAATACTTACATTGAGAAATTGCCCTATCCTTAAGAGCAAGGAAATGATTACCTTCATGCACAGATGAAATGGGGAATGGTTTACCAAATTGAGTTTGTAAACTTTCTAGTTGTGCTTCATCTCCCCCTTGCTGGCTTCTTGAAGAAGATGGGTTCTTTGTTCTCACCATTGAATGGAAAATAAGAGAAAGACGAAGGGAAGATATGTAGTAGAGAAGAAGATGATGAAGAGAAACCCACACACAGATGAGAAGAAGAGAAGAAGACCAAGTAAAAGAAGGGAAATGAAAGACAAAAATAATAGCAAATGAATGCACGCTAAAAGAAATAAAAGATGCAAAATAGAGAAGGAAAAAAAGAAGAAGAAGTCACTCACACGCAGCAATGAAATAGAAGATGAGTAGTAAAGAAGAAGAAGAAGATGTAGAGGAAGAAGAGAAAATGAGGGACCAAGGCACGAGTGAAATGAAATTTGTGAAAGAAAAGAAAAGAAAAGAAAAGTAACTGCTATAGTTATAGAGAAACGAGGGAAATAGTGAAACGGCAAGTTGGTTCACAAACCCTAGGTTTAAGTATAACTGTTCCCCCTCCCTATAATTTAAACTAATTAATGGCAGTTAACAAGGATTGAAAGGCGAAAAGAATGATTAAGTACACTAATAAAAAAAATAAATAAAGAAAGAAATATAAATTAAAAAAGAAAGAGTTAAAATGCACGACTCGGTAAATAGGGCAACAGTGAATCACGAGTCGAACGCAACTTCACTACTCGTGAAAAATAGAAGTTAGGCATATGTTCATATGTTCACGAGTCGGACAAAACTTTACGACTCGTGAAAAATTGGATTATTCGGCAGGTGTAAAAAGGTTCACGAGTCGAACCAACATTCACGACTCGTAAAGAATTCCTTTCTGTGTTACTCATGAAACTCTTCTTGAATCGATAATTTTATGCACAACTCGGTAACCTGTTCACGACTCGTGAAGCTTTTGCTTTTGGAGCACTCATGAACAACTTCACGAGTCGAACAGGACACATGAAAGCTTCCCTTTGCTATAACTTTTCTGTAAATTTGACCAATCTCGATCCAAATGTTAGAAAGACAGAGGAAAATAAGACAAGAAAAATGAAAATGATAAAATACTTAAAATATAACCAAGAATAATCTAAAGAACAAATAAAATCTAAACTAAGAAAGCTAATCCTAAACAAAAAGATTATTGTGCAAGAGATGAATTTAATAAATTAATTGTTAAAATCACAAATACTTTTAGTTTAAGATCATTACAAAAACTCTAATTACAAAGAATACAACAAACACAATACAAAATTCATATATCAAAATAACTAATTTATATCATATAATAGTAAAGCATCTACTACTTCATATCAATCAATAAAAATTCATTTAAGCCGTTCCCCGACAACGGCGCCAAAATCTGATGGGGATATATTTGAACCCTTAGTCTCACTAGACTACGTATAGGATGAGTAGGGTATCGTTCCAAAAGGAATGGGATAAATTTTATATTGAAACCACAAAAAATAGATGGATAGGTAACGAATAAAATGTAGATTATGTATTTAAATAAATATCTAAACTACTTTGCATATATTAAATCAAATTGGATTAAAGATAACTTAAATGATGGTATGAAGATATATTATAAATAAGAGAAGCAATTCATTTAAGAACAAGATCAAGTAATTGTATGGATAAAGTGACTGGAGAATTTAGCCAAGATTCTTTAAAGCAACTCTCATGGTCAGTAAAGATGTTTTCATTTCGAGTCTATAAGCACTCTCGTGTCTTTATAGAAATAAACAAAAATTATGAAGCTCTATGCCAATTCTTTAACCCCTCAAAGTGAATCCCTTAAGTCAAATTAAATGAATTCAATGCTTTAAGTACATTCATTTGTTTTTCCATCAAAGAATTCCAACTCACGTTGCGAATAAATTGACTAACATGCCAAATATGGTGGCCAATCATACATAGCAAATCAAAGCACACAAATGGATGTAAATCATACTTCATTCATAATAATAATAAACATGTCTTAAAAAAAATACTAGTGTATAGTTATAATGTACAAAGGAAACTAGCCAAATACATATTTAAATTTAAGATAAACGAGAGAAAAAAATTTATCTCTTGTTCCCTTGGCTTTTTCCCTTTGTCATCTTTTAATAAAAATTAAGTAAAAATATTTAACCAAAATAATAACTGTATTTCTAAAAACTAAACATTGATCGATCTATCTCTTCTTCAGTTAATGCCATCCATATTTATAGAGGGAAAACTCTATAAACATGTCTCTTCATAATGGTTGTCAATGTGAAAAATTGCCATGAAGGGTCATGATGCTTGGCTAAAAAATCATGTGCAGAAAGATGGCATCGTTTGGGAACAGGCGTAATGTTCGACTCGTGAACATCTTCATGAGTCGTGAACTCCATCAAACTGTCCTCACTCGTGAACTGCTCCCGACTCGTGAATGCATTCCTCCTTACCTGCCAACTCGTGAACAGCTTCACGACTCGTGAGCCTGTCGCCTCTATGTCACTCGAGAGCACCTTCACGCCTCATGCCATTCTGTCCGACTCGTATCAGCATACTTGATGTTAACTTAATATTTTTATCTAGTATCAGCATACTTGATGTTAAGAAAAAATCTTTTGCAGGAATGTTGGCTAGAGATTTCTTGTAAAAACACTAGCCCCACTCAGTTCATAATGAGAATATTTCACTCTTTTTTTTATTCTATGTATTATTTTCAATATGCACATAAGGGAGGAGCCGTATGAGATGAAAATCTCACGTACTTGTAAAAAATTACTTCATCTGAATCCTTCACCATTTCCCCAAATCTCTTCACATTTGCACCAACTTTGACCTAAAACACAAATAACACAAAAACTAAACAAAAACACATAAAATACACAAAATATTACATACTTAACTACTTAAATAAAAGAAAATACATACTAAAAAGTAGACATTTTACATGGCATCACTATAACAATTATTTCAATTATTCATGCATTAATCATATACATGCATGACATACATAATCATCAATCAAGTCAAATCAATGAAAATTAGGGAATATTACATCCACTTACCTCAAAAGCTTAATTTTCACTCTTAAACTCTTTTTTCTTTATCTTAAACCCTTAGAACATTATCTTTGTCCTTTGAATCCTAAAGTGGTCGACAATAATCATCAAAGAAACCACCATCGAAATGCTTCCTTGCTTCAATATAATATCACAAATAAATTCTACATATCTCAAACTACCTATTTGAGCCTTTAAATCATTTCAAAGATATCAATTCCATATACCTCAAATTCGTACAATAACTTTTAATCTTTGATTTTTTTCACTTCCATCACTTCAAATTGAGCTTAAATGTGGTCATCATGTGAAAAAAAAGCCTTGATTTGCTTGAAAAAATGGACTTTGATGGGAGATTTAAAGAGAGAAAATAAAAAAATCCTTGAGAGATGAAGATGGCCAATTCAGCCATGGAGGAGATGGGAGAGAGCTACAGTGAATTATGGAAGTTTATAGATTTTTAGGTTACTTATAGGGCTGATATGGGTTAGACATAATTCAACCAAAGTGGTTGGGCTATATTTAAGCCTAATTTAAGTTTTTTAAGCCCAATAATGCACTCTAAATTATTTTTCTCTCTTTCTAAGCTCAAATCCACTCAAAATAAACTCCATGATTCTTAAAATAATAAATTAATCTTTAATATAAAAAATTTTAGTTCAATTGAAGTCCATTTTTAGTCTGATTCACTCATATCGATCCGATCAGCAAATTTTTTGTATTATCTAAAAATCACTTTTCACTATCAAAAAATTCCAATTACTAATTAGAGATCAACTGAAACTTTCTATAATATTTAAAGATCATTTGCTATTTTTAAAGTCTCGATCAAATTCATGGTCAACCGGTTGCTATTTAAATCGAAATCATTATTTTTCTCTTACTTTCTGTATTCAAACCTTCCTAAAAATACTTTCATAATTCTAAAAATATATTCATTAGGCTTCACGAATATTTTTGAGTCAATAAAAGATTTTTTTTATTTAGTTCACTTTTACCAGTTCGATAATCCAATTTTCAGAGTCATTGAAAAATTAATCTTTCATTACCATATAATTCTACTCATCAATAAGAACGCATCCATTTTTTTTGAAATATTTTTTATGAGATATGTGGCATATTTTATGGTCCAGTCAAACTAGTCATATTTCAAATTTGGGAGTGGCTTAACTTTCTAATACCTTTTCGAGATCCAAATAACTTTCATTTGATCCCAAATTTGAACCACGAACTCCTGTTGACATGTTCTTTCTAATAATCAAATAAAATATTTTTTGACTTAGGAAGATATTATTTATCCCGGTGTCACCATTCACCATCGAAAAATACTATTTTCGACTAACCTAATATTTAAGCCATTATAGTAAAAGCCTTAATAAGAATTTAGTGTTTCTTACATAAAATTGTTAACTTGTTAGTGACTATATGAAATGATTATATTAACGTGCATGCATTATATTATAATAAGTGTATTATTATGTTTTATTAAGTGGCACATTGTATTATTATATATGACTTCACCACAAAGTCTATTGTATTATTTTACTCCCCATTGAGCTATTACTCAGCATGAATATTTTATTCCCATAGGTACACAAGTGTAGATTGAAGTGTTGGGTACCTAATCAACATCTGTAGGCCACTAGGAGTAGAACTTGAAGGGAAATTTTTGGTATATAGTTAAATTTTGTAATGTACTTAGTGACCATTTTGCAACTAATGTAAAACGAATGATTGTAAATATGTGTTAAATGTTTTTGATCAATCTATGTATTTGTACTTATACACACACACATACACACACTAAATCATAAAATTGTATGTAAAGGAATTTTCATCACTAACTAAATGAATTCATTAAGCTTTGTAATACTTTTTTATTCCTTTAAGGGTGTTATAGAAACTATGGTTATGGTATTTTATGATACAATGTTTTAATATTTTAGTAAATTCAAGGTTTCTATTAATGAATATTAGTCCAGTAATGTTCAACTTCATTCATTATATAAGGTTTATGTTATTGATAAAAGAAACGTGGATGATGAATTTTTTTCTTCACTGAAACAGAACTAAATGTCCAAAAAATAATCCACAATCAAGCAACATAAGACAACATTATACAACAAATAATAATGTTCAATTTTATTCATTATATACTGCCACCACCTATTACAATTTCTCCAACCATGAAACAATATATTTTTTTAAAGCAATAAAATTATCCCAAATAACAGTACAATCACAAATAATAACTTTAGAAGAAAACCAATTGCACAAATTCTAGATCCCCTATTCCTCATCTCTAACTTGATTTCTTCTTTCAACAGATTAACTCTTCTAATCAGACCATTTATTATAGCTTTTGATCTATCTGGAACTAGAGGATCCAACCAATTAAAGAATTTGCAATAATTTTTCCCTATGCCAAAATGATTAAAATGAGCATTAAGAAAATCCTGTAAGAGAAATTGAGAAATTTAAACATATGCACGTTACCCATAACATGATTTCATCAAGCTTTACCCAACACCCAACATAAAAATAATACCATATAATTTCGATAGCCAAAAAAATTCTCCATGGATTTGATGGAGTCCATGAACTCTTCATCTCTATTACTAGTCCACACCTGTAAATAGGAGCATCGTAATCAATTTTCGACATTAGGGTTCTTTGTAAGAAAATTCAAAAGTTTGGAGAGGATGAGTGAAACGATTTGAGGGAGAAAGATTGTTCGAAAGAATTCAACATAGAGGGAGAGTAAATTGAAGATGTGTGAGAGATGGATTTTGGATTTTTAATGAACAAAACCTAATTTAGAGAGGGGATTTAGTTTTTTTTTACTGTTGTTGCAATGGTTAATAAGTTCTCATGTGCTATTTTTATGTGACGTACACTTTCCCATCCACATCAATAATAAGAGTCAACGAGGTGGATTTTTATAACGATTATTTGATGTTAAGGTGGTGAAATAAAAATAACAAAAGTTTAGGTAGTAACAATGCAATTAAATACAAGTTCAGGGGAGAAATAAGGTATTAAGCCTTTCAAATAAGTTATCTATTTATTTTAGTTCTAATTTGAAATTATTATGAGCATATTTTTGTTGATTCTTCATTCTTTTGATCCAAAAATGCCATGTTCATATTTATTTTGCTCTGATTTGGTTTTATTTAATGGTTAGTTTCATGTTTATTTTACTTGGGTTATTTCAAGTTTAGGGTTTTTTGTTTTCATATTTCATCTTCATCACTTATAAGGTAAATAATGTTATGCTTTTTTACACCATTTTGTGTATTTTCCCTTTTTAGGATTTTGTTGAGTATGTTAACGATAAAGAATTTGATTTGTTCCATTAAATATCTTTGATGTTGTCTTCCTAATTTATACAAGTGTTTGATTATATATACTTTTAATTTATACTGTTATTGCTTCTAATGTTGATTTGCCATTTTTACTAATAGTAGTTGATTTGCCATTTTTTTAATGCACATAAGCATTTGTTTGACTTACCTTTTCAGGTTAAACAAGGTTTTATATATATTAGTAGTTTATATGGATTTGAATTTTTCTATACCGAATCCAAATATTAAATAAAAAATTCAAAATCAAACTGTACTGTTAACTTTTTTATTAGAATCAAATTGAATTATACCATTGATTTTATTTGAAAAATATTTTATTTAAAACCAAATTGAAAACTATATTAAATTGTAATGAACTGTTCTTAAATCGAATTGTATCGAAAGAACTAATATTTATTAATTATTATATAAATACTTTAATAATTTATATATAAATATTATTTATAATTTCTATTTTATATGTACTATATAAATTTAAATTCATAATTATTTTAATTATATATTTTAATAAATTAAGATATTAATTATTAATAAATTAAACTAAATATTTTAATATTAATAAGAGAAATTTAATTATTATATTAATTATTATATCTATGTGAATATAAATATGTAACTGAAATAATTTATTGTAATTTAATTTACATTTAATGTCACTCAACTTAGGGGTGTGCAAACTTCGGTTAAAACTGAAAATCGAACCAAACCGAATTAAGTAACAGGAATTCGGATAGACTAGTACGGTCCTTATATCTTTGGTATCAGAGTGCCTTAGTTTAGACGGTTCTAGCCCATAGGCATTTAAGAGCATGTGTTTATAGAATTTTGTTGGTGTTGGCTTAATGTTGATGTCCTTGTATTTTTTAAATAGTCGATTATGGAGGAAAGTCGTGAAGTAGTAGATGAGTCCGCTGAAAGTAATTTGCCCAGGAGATCAAACCCCTCAAATCCTGAATCTTCTGTGTTTATCCGAGGTGGTATACCTGCTGCTGAGCCTGGGGAAGCGCTATTAAAGATTTCCCATGATATGGCCCAGATATTACAAAGAATGACTGCACCAAAAGCCCCTATTTGTGAAATTAGAAAGCATAGTGCAGATGAGTTCTTAGGCACAACTTAGAAGGAATCTGAGAAAGCTAAACTCTGGCTTGAAAAATTAGAACGAGTCTTTATGTAAATTCAGTGCTCGGCCAACTAGAAGGTGACTTATATTATGTCTTTACTTCAAGGAGCAGGTTATGACTGGTGGAAGTTAGTTCTGACACAACCTCAATTGCCTAATTCCCTTATTTAGGAGTTTTTTACGGCAGAGTTCAAAAAGAGGTATATGGCTGAAGCGTACAAGGATGAAAGATTGAAGCAATTATTGAATTTAAATTAAAAGGGCATGTCAGTGGCTGAATATAAAGCAAAATTTAGTTGTTTGAGAAAGTATGCACCAAAACCAATGTTGACAGGAACTTTTAAGTGTCAACAGTTTGAAGATGGCTTAAATGATCGAATCAGGGAGCATTTGATAGGACCTATTTCTCTACATCCGATGGATTATCATAAGCTAGTGCAAGTAGCCATTCGGGTTGAAAAGGAGGAAAATGCAAAAAAAAAGAAAAAGAGTAAAAAATAAGAAACTTTTTTCGGGGTGGTTCATCAATAAGGAAAAAATCTAGAATGGCTCAAGGAGATCAGCCAGCTAAGTGTGGTAATCGTCCTGTATCCAGAGGTAGACATCAGGGAGCTTTTACTCCAGCTGGATCAAGAAAAGATACTGCAGCAGGATAGGTTAGAGGCAAAGCTCCAGAGTGTACTTATTGTTACAGGCGACATTGGGGCACCTGTAAAATGCTTATAGGAGCTTGTTTTAGATATGGCAGCACAGAACATCTTATGGCAAATTTCCCTATGAAATAAGAAAAAGCATCAAGTTAACACAGTAATAGAGGAGCTTCCAATACACCCCCTTCTAGTAAAGGATATGGTAGAGGCAGAGATGGATCTAATCAGTTTAGAGCACAGTCTAGGAATGCTTCTGAAATAGTGGATCGACCTTTTGCTTCTATACCTCCTGCCCAAGCATATGCCATGAAAGCTCAAGAAGATGCTGATGCTTCCGAGGTCATAGCTGGTATTTTCTCTCTCTTTAACACTGATATATATGTGCTTATAGACCCGGGTTCCACTCACTCCTATATTTGTAATAGGGATTTGGGTAAAAGTGTGTTTGTTGTTTGATCACTTGTTATGTTTAATTAGTCCTTTAGGCCATGGTGTATGTGTAAATAAAATCTATAGGAGTTTCCCTATTGTGATTCAAGGGAGAGAATTTCCAGCTGATTTAACTGTATTGCCTTTTCATGAGTTTGATATGATCTTGGGTATGGATTGATCGTCTAGATACCAAGCAATAGTGCATTGTAGAGCCAAAATTGTAGTAGTTAAGGATGCCAAGAAAGAAGAGACAGTGGTTCAGGGTATTAAATCTAAACACTTAGCTAATGTTATTTCAGCCATGAAAGCGAAGCGATTCCTTAGAAAGGGATTTATGTCATTCTTGGCTCTGGTACTCAATTCCAAAAGAGAGACAGTTAATCTCCAAGATATACCAGTAGTCAATGAGTTCTCTGGTGTATTTTCTGAAGAACTACCCAGTCTGCCATTTGAAAGAGAAGTTAAATTATTTATAGAAACATTTCCAAAAATTGCTTCTCTTTCTAGGGCACTATACAAAATGGCACCATCAGAACTGATAGAGTTAAAAGTTCAGTTACAAGAACGGTTAGATAAAGGCTTTTATCAAGCCTAGTGTGTCATCTTAAGGTGCATTAGTGTTGTTTGTTAAAAAGAAAGATGGCACCTTGAGGATGTGCATTGATTATAGACAGCTCAACAAAGTAACAGTGAAGAATAAGTATCCACTACCCCGGATTGAAGACTTATTTGACCAGTTAAAGGGTGTTGATATATTTGCCAAAATTGATATGCGGTCTGGATATTATCAACTGCGGGTCGAGGATGTGGATGTCCCAAAGACTGCTTTTAGAACTCGATATGATCATTATGAATTCTTAGTAATGCCTTTCGAGTTGATTAACGCAATCATAACCTTTATGGATTTGATGAATAGGATTTTTAAGCCCTATTAGACTAATTTGTAGTGGTATTTATTGATGACATACTGGTCTATTCTCATAACAAAGCAGAGCATGCAGAACATTTGAGAATTGTACTATAAATTTTATGAGATAGCAGTTATATGCTAAATTTAGTAAATGTGAATTTTAGCTTAAAGAAGTTTCTTTTCTTAGGCATGTGGTGTCCTCAGAAGGCATTAGGGTGGATCCAAAAAAGATTAAGGCTATTGTTGATTGGAAACCACCTCGAAATGTACCAGAATTTAGAAGTTTATTGGGATTGCCAGGTTATTATAGAAGATTTATAAAAGGGTTCTCGATTTTTTCCTCTCCAATCACTAGATTACTTTAAAAGGGTGTTAAATTTGAGTGGACCAATCGATGTCAAGCAAGTTTTAAGTAGCTAAAGTAGATGCTAATAGAAGCTTTGGTTTTTACACAACCAATATCGGGTAAAGAATATTTCATGTATAGTGATGCTTTCAAATATAGATTGGGTTATGTGTTGATACAGAAGGGTAAAGTAGTAGCATATTCATCAAGGCAGCTAAAGCTCCATGAGCAGAACTATCCCACTCATGATTTGGCTTTGCTTTAAAAATATGACGATATTATCTATATGGTGAGAAATGCAGGATCTATACAGATCATAAAAGCCTTAAATATTTGCTTACATAAAGGCAGATGGTTAGAACTGTTCAAAGAGTATGATTGCATAGTTAATTATCATCCAGGCAAAGCAAATATGTTAGTTGATGCATTAAGCTGAAAAATGATGGCAACCCTACTGTTACAATAATGTAGATGGAGATTCACATCCAATGGAGCCTTGATAGCTCAATTGAGAGCTCGACCTAACTTAAGGTAAGCGATTATTGATGCACAGGTGGGAGATGAAAAGCTACAGAAAATGGCCCAATCTATACATGAAAGGGGCCCAGTGGAGTACTCAATTGGAATTGATGGTGGTTTATACTATCAGAATTGATTGTGTGTACCAATTGTTAAAGATTTGAAAAGAGCCTTACTACAAGAAGTACATAACACGGTCTTCACAATGCATCCAAGTGGTAACAAGGTGTATCAAGATCTAAAGTAATTATATTGGTAGCCAGGGATGAAAAAAGATGTGACTGAATACGTCTCCAAATGTTTAACATGTCAACAGGTAAAGGCAGAGCATCGGCTTCCTTTAGGATTACTAAATCCCATTCCTGTACCTCAATGGAAGTGGGATAATGTTACCATGAATTTTATCACAGGTCTATCCACTACTCAAAAGAAACATGATGTTATGTGGGTCATAGTGGATAAATTGACAAAGATGGCTTATTTTATACCTATCCAATCTAATTACTCAATGGATAAACTGGCTGAATTGTATGCAAATCAGATTGTCTAATTACATGGGGTACCAATATCGGTAATTTCAAATCGAGATTCGAGATTTAATTTTAGATTTTGGAAAAGTTTACAACAAGCTTTAGGCACAAAGCTTCATTTTAGCACTACTTTCCACCCATAAACAGATGGACAATCAAAAAGAATTATACAGGTACTAAAGGATATGAAGAGAGGTTGTGTTTTAGACTTTCCAGGAAGTTGGGATAAATATGTGATCCTAATGGAATTCGCATATAAAAATGGCTATCAAACAAGTATTGGTATGCCACCTTATGAAGCACTTTATGGCCGAAAATGTAGAACTCCCACTTGCTGGATAGAGTTGGCTGAAAGTAAATTGACTGGTCTCGAAATTATTGAGGATACTGAGGAAAAGATTCTGATTGTCTAGCAAAGATTAAAGGAAGCCAGTCATATGCGAATTTAAAAAGAAAAGATATTGAGTATCAAGTTGGAGATGAAGTATTCTTAAAGATATCTCTATGGAAAAAGGTATTATGATTTAGAAAGAAAGAGAAACTTAGTCAAAGATTTATAGGTCCTTGTAAAGTTCTGGAGTGAATTGGACCTATAGCATATAGATTGGATCTCCCATTGGAATTGTCAAAGTTGCGCGATGTTTTTCATATCTCTATGCTAGGGCGATATCGATCAGATAAGTGGTATATTGTATCAATATAGGACATAAGTGTCAAATTCGATTACACCTACGATGAAAAGCCTAAGGCAATCTTGGCCAAAGAAGTTAGACAACTGAGGAACAAATAAATTCCTCTAGTCAAGATGTTGTGGTAGCACCATGGTGTATAAAAGCTATATGGGAGCCTGAAGCAGTAATGTAGGCTTAATACCCACATATGTTCAATACAGGTATGAATCTCAAGGATGAAATTCTTTAAAGGAAAGAGAGTTGTAAGGCCTCTAATTGTACCCTAGGAGGAAGTCTAATCAATTAATGATGTATTTTAAATCTGACTTTGTATGTTCATGGATGTGATGGTAACTCGAGATATAGAAGGAATTATTTCTAAAGAGAAAGGTAAATTTATCTTTTTACATTAAGCCATATGTACTTATAATTGGAAGAAAATGTGTAGTTGGGGGCTTAATTGAAATATGAAATTGTAAGTTATGGGGTAAAAGTAGAAATAAGGGAAAGCTAGGGAGTCAAGAGCAATTTCACCAAAAATCTCCTAAGTGGTCCAATTGCATCTTGACACTTAACTATTTTTTAGTGTGTTCTTGAGATATGAAAAGATAAGGAGGGATATTTAAGGTGGCATCTGGCCATTTTAAGGCTGGAATTTTTACCACTTTAACCCTAAATAACCCCAATCTCTTTCTCTAAAACTCTCTCACTTGATTCTTTAAAAGAGAAAGAAGTTAATGGTTAAATTCAAAGGTAAACATGCATGCTTTCTCTTTTTTTCTTGGTATAGGTAGTGTTTTAATTAAAGAAAGATGTATGTATATTTATGGTATCCTCTTCTTTATATAGAAGGAGAAGAAAGCAATAGGAAAGGAAAAAAGGTGCTACAAGGGTAAAGAAGTTGTTATTGAGCTTAAAAAGATATGAAAACCTCTCATAAGTGTGAGTGTGTGTGATTGTATTGTTGATATGAGAAACATGTTCATTGATATGTTTATATATTTTTCTATATGGAAATTAAGCTTGAGATGGCTTGGAAATCGAATTATGCAAGTAGCTTTTGAAATCATAGAAATCTACCTAGAGTTCATTTGACCAGTCTGGACTTTTTTGGTGATATATTGAGTTACAGTGACTTAAATTGAGAAATTCTAATTGAGATAGAAACTAGACACATATATCTTGATTTTGTATGAAGAACTCAGAGCCTGAATCATACTGTATGATAGGTAAAATTGAGCTTGAATTCTGTGTGTGGCTGTTGTCCTATCATTGGAAGCTATTTATGGTTTTTGTTGAATATATTGAGATATACAGGTCAAATTTGGGTGATTTTTAATTATTTGGAAACTAGAAACACGGATGAATAACTTTGTAGAGACCACTTTGGCTAAAAATGTTGTTTTATAGATCAAAAATCATGTACAAACTAAGACTAAAAATCTGCCTATGGGCAGAATGGACCTCACGGTCAGTAGGTTTGAGCTAATGACCATGAGGCAGTCCATTTTTCAGTCCAAAATCGAAACCAACCATATGTCACGGTCAATAGTTTTGATCTAATGACCGTGACTACTTCTTGTGACCAAGGTCACGGTTACCAACTTATAGGTAATGACATTGAGGAAGTTTGGCCTTAGTCCAGAATCTAAATGCAATTTAGGTCACGGTTACCAGGTTTTAGGTAATGACCGTGACCCTCCCCTGATTTATAAGAATATGAATTTTAAGACTCCAATAGAGGCCTAAGTCTATCTAATCTTCTCCTAAGCCTTGTAAACCATCTTAAACATAAAATATATAGAGATATATGACATTAACCATGTGAAATGTATAAAGAATGCAAAAGTGAAGTTATAGTATTTGACATGTGAATGTGTTTATTCATATAAGATTTCATTACGATGATTATGCATTTATAATTATTAGCTATGCTATGATGACTTAAGAACTTTACTATAATGTTTGATTTATCATATTATATGATGAATTATACTATGAAACAAAGGATACATGAGATATGAACAATTGCCTGCACATAGAACTTGGTGGTGGATAGATAGACATGCCTATAGGGTTACAGTCGCAGCTACTATAGTCTAATCCCATTTGGAATCCACAGTATATCCCCATTGGGACCATAGTTTTGACCCCGTTTATTTATATGATTGATACCTAAGGGCATCCATAATATCCGTTATCCACACTTACAGAACTTTAGTAGGCATTTCACAGAGTAAAATGAACAGGATATGTTGATGATAAAAAATTGATTAACTCACTATGATTTATCATAATACATAAATGCTACAAGATTAAATAAGAAATATGGATTGATATTATAATTGCCTTCCGATATTATAATCAGTGAAAATTGTTTAATAACATGAATGCATTATGATATTGGTATTGCTTATTGTGTGTTTTGGAATAACCACTATGAGTGGTTGTCCACATATTTATTGATCCCTATTAAACTGTATAGCTTAACATGGGTGTTTATCCATGTAAGTTTATAGGATAAGCCGTTGTTCCAGGGATAAAGCCAACAACCTTAAAGCCAATACCGGATTAGAAAAAGAAAATTTTGATGTATGAAATTGTACTATCTATATCTTTTGGTATATGTATAGTACTGTACATTTGTTTTAAAAGCAATGTAATGAACATATTCTATAAATAATCACTCAAAGTATAGTTATAATGTATGTAAGTGTAAACTTATATAGCTTACTCCTATGCATGAATTGGATAAAATTATAGTAAATTGCATGACAGATGAACAAATGAGTTATTATTATATGTATTGTTATATTAAAGGTATTAAATTAAGTAAGAGGAATCCGGATAGGCTAGTGTGGTCCTTACATGGATACTTTAGAGGCATCCTAATTTGGATACTGGTGATTTGCTCCAAGTCGATACAAAGGAATCAATTGCTCAAACTAATTTGGTAAGTGTATATTGAACTTGTAGTTTATTTTTAATCAAATCTTTTGATAAGATCAATATTTTAAGAAATTAAATTTTAAGTTTTTGCTTTGTATAAGATGTACGAACACATTTTAATTCTAGCACCTTGCAGGATCACGCAGAAGTAATGATTTTCTTCAACATTATTTACATGAAGAATGGAAAATTGAATACCTTACCATTAAGGACCCATTAGTCCTTTGAAATAATTTAAAAGAGATATATGAATACAATAAAATAATTTTCCTCCCTAAAGTTTTGTATGATTTGATACACTTGCATGTATAAAATTTTGAAAGTGTAAATGAGTATAATTCAACTCGGTTTAATTAGCTCTTAATTGAAATTATATAGAGAGAAAGTTATTAATAAGAATATATTAAAAAAAATATATGCAAGTTTTCATGCCTTAATGTGCTCCTGCATTAGCCAAATTGAGAGCATGGATTTTAGAAATACTTTGAATTAATTTTTTATCTGCTTATAACTAAGCAAAATGATGATTTCTTATTGAAAAACAACCAATCTCGCTCAATTAGTTCATTTAAATTCCCTAAAATGAATGCCACATTTCTCAATTTTATGGGCAAAACTATGGTAAAAGAGGTCATAGCAGGAAAAATTTTCCAATTGGTGTTGATCCTCAACCACATCTTGAAAATAAGGGTGCTAAGAACAAATGGATAAAAAATGAGAAAAATTCTAAAAAATAAGACACAAAATAATGACAATATTTTCTCTAGATGTGGAACAAAAGGTTATTGATTTTGTATAAACATCTTGTTAATCTCTATAAGGCATCACTAAAGGCTAAAGGCAAAAATGCTAAAGTGATTTTTTTTAAACTAGTTGATCTTGATAATGAACCTTTAGATGTTAATTTTGACATTTCTAATTTTTTTAAGATGATAGTGGTAAAATTGACCACTTGATTGGGGATGAAAATGTCTACTATTAAAATAGATTGATTTTTGAAACAATTTCATGTTTATTTGATTAGGTTTATTTTATTATCTTCAAACTTAATGTTTTATAAAGACTATATTATGCATATGACTTGATATTATTAATTAGTATTATAATTATAAAAGTTTAAATTTACCTTATTATGCATGATTCTTGTTTATTATTTTTTAAATGATGTTTATGTATTAATAAATTGTAAAGCACCAAAATCTATCCTAGTAGAATAATTGGCTAAATATGATTGATAAGGGAAGCAAGGGATGACATAATATGTAAATGAGAAAGTAAATGGGAATTAGTAAGATTAATAACAAGTTTAAGGACTTAAATGTCATTTTAATATATGAACCAATAAAAAATTAATATGTGATATTATAGAAACTTCAACTAGATAATTGACTTGTAATAGAGCTATTCTAATATGTATGCGAATATATATATGTATAGTTGAATTTCTAAAAAGTTTTCATGACTTGAAAAGAAAATTATACTTGAGATGTAGATGCTTATATGCACATGCATACATATATATATACTTCTAAATAATGATAAATGTATATTATATTCTGATTTGACAATACACCAATTGTTTAATGTGTGTGTGTATTTTGACCAGCTGCTTTAATGACGTCGATTAGTGTCTTTAGATTGATACTTTGCTATCTTTGAATCGATACTTCAGTATCTTCAATTTAGATATATAACTTTAAGACTTATGTCTCTTCAGTGATGCCTTTTATGGTACCTTCAGTGAATGCCATTTTATGGTATCTTTCAATTTTTATTATCCACTCCTATAGAAGTGTCGATTAGGCTTTTGATTATGTATAAGTTGTAAAGAATTATTTAAATTTCAATAAATTAAATCCTAATTGAGTTTTTATGATTTTGATCCTAATATAGACATTCAAATACGATTTATATTTGAGTACTGTGAATTAAATAAATATTATGGCATCAAAAAATGATTAGTTATACTCATTAAATTTATATATGTTGTTGCATTATTGCCATATAACATGTGTCAGTGTTAGCTTGACAACTTCTGTGAGAGGCTGTCCTCAGTTTTTAGTTTCTTTTTTCTACTAAGCTTTTATGTTTAATACTATGGTTTGCCTATGTAGGTTTTGAAAGTAGGAACTCTTTGGCTGGAACATGTGTGGAGGTTAGGACAAATGATTTTTAGAAATGTTTTATGGATAATTTATATATGTATCTTAATTGGAGCAATAATGCTCAAAGGCATGTATTAATGCTTTCTAATGTGTAAATTTTAGATAAGATTTGTAACATAAACAGTGGATATTATAAATACTTGTGATGATATCCTATGGATGTATGCATATTTTTCTAATATGGATCAATTTGGTATGATTATGTGACTTACCTATGTATGTTTATGCTTAGATAAGATTAAGGTGCTACATTTATTGGTATCGAAGCGAAGGTTTAGTCGATTCTGGCCTTACTAAGTTTAATTAAAGTGTGTGGTGATATTTGAGGTATAAGTTGTATTTATGGCCTAACCCAGATGTCCCCATTTCGATATATATTAAAGTATGGAAGGTTTTTTAGAAGCAACTGAGGAAATAGCTGAGAGTAATAATCTAGCCAATTCAAATCCTTTTGCTTCTGATTTGTCACTAGCCTTGATAGGCAGTGTTCCATGTTCCAAAGAGGAAGCTTAATTCGCTCAAGATGATGCATGATATGGCACAAATTCTACAATGTTTAATGGTGCCTAAGGCTAGGATTGACTTGTGTTGCGACCTCAGCAAGTGCATTGAATCGACAAGTAATATAGAAAAATATAGTTAAGATCCCAGAATATGGAACCCAAGGGATAAAGGGCTGCTAAGTGAGATATCTAGAGTTGAGCGGGATTAATGTAACACCCTTATACACTACATGTACTATACATACAATGAATAGATGACACATCGTTGTTACTGTTGCATGATACAGTACACTGGGTAGGAAATTTTTTTCTTCTTCTTACATACATATACATTTATAACAATTAATATATAAACTTGTATTTAAGAATTTTCATATACATGCCATAACTAACAATGTCTCAAATCTTACTTCAATACTCTTCTCGACCATACATAAAATTCTTAGTCTCTCTAGGTCCTTACGATCTTTCATAACCTGCGCGTAGTAAAATACTATGCGCTGAGCATAACATACTCAGTGGTGGATACATGTCTAATATTTTTCAAACAGCCAAACACACACATACACATGTAAACATACATTGTTATTGTCATTATTATATTTAGGCATGAATATTATCTTGTAATGGCTGTATTACTTGTCTATTACTTTTGGTTCTCTATTACTTTCATGAATTTCTATTAACTTGTTTATTAGCTTATATTTACATTTTATCTTGTTTATTTTATTTCATGATATTGCCTTATATATCTTATACGTACTTATAAAATTTAAGTCTATATCTTACATTAAACTTGTTTATTCTATCATTAATTTACTTAAAATTATTCTTTACGTACGTATCTTGTAACATTGTACCTAAATTCTTCATCAATTTCAATTTTACCAATTAATCAATCTCTTTATCTTTATTTATTTCTTTATTCTATTGTCAATGTATTTACTTACTTTGCCTTAATTTTTCACTATTCATGTACATCATTCAATAATTTCATTTTCTTAAGTTCTCATTTTAAACTTAGCAGTGTCAGTTACTAGTTAATTTTTTTTGTCTTTTCCTATATTTTCAAGTGCATATTTTTGTGTATTTTATTTAAGGCTTCACTATTATTTCATAATCTTACCTATACTATTAACATCGGTCAAAAATTTACTTTTATTCACTAACGTATTTACTTGATTTATTTCAGCAATTATATTATCTTTAGTACTTATTTATCATGCCTTTACATAAATTGGCATTCTAATTATTTCTTTTATTCATCGTGATACTCTACAAAATAATCCTTTAACTTCCCATCATATTTCCATTTAGCCACTATTAAACTTACAATTATTCCTATGTTCCTATTTTTCATTTTCATTGTTCTAAATTTAACATATGTAGTATGGAAACATTACTATTTTACCTTTATTTTTCTTCCTTACTTGTACTTACAATACAGGTTTCCTTTGTGCTTTATAATTCTTAATTATTTATCTTAACATGTTTTCTTTATAGTACCATGTGTAATTACATTTTTACCACTTATTATTTTTTATGACTCATATTCATGTTGTTTACGGACATATGAATTCATGTTACCATTTACTTGCTCATTATTATCACTCTCTTTATTGTTATATTTATTAATCGCACCTTTATACTTATTTATTTTTTTATTACATCAGTGACATTAATGTCATTAAATTGTACTCGATTTATTCAGTTCTTGCTTGTCTTGACTTGTTTATTTTATATTTATTATTTTATTTCCTTAAGTTGCCCCTAGCATTGGTCCGGTAGAAATCTCTGAACCGGATACACGAAACACGGATCCGAAGGTCCAACAGTGGGTGATCCCGAAGGATCACAAAGCATAAACATTGTAATCTGTGAATCTGTGACATGGGGTAGACCATGATTAGCCTACCAAACCAAATCGCCATGACTCGGATCGCGGTAAATATGTCCCTATGGCTAGCTAACTATATCTTGTACTAAATTTTATTACCAGACAACTAAGGGCAAAAAAAAATACATTTATTTGTTACATTTCATATCTCACATGTTCATATACCATTATTTTTCCTTATATACTTTTACTTACATTTTATTCATTCATTTGTAATTCAATCTTTGTCTGTGCATGCATTACGTATATATACATACACATACATTTCATATTTCTTACTATTATTACAATACTTATACATGTATATTCTTCATAAACTATAAATTTCCATTCATACATATATATTATTACACTTGCTTATGCTCATTAATATTCTTACTTTTCTCATTCTTATTATTATTATTCTTAGTTTTTTTTTTCTTATTTCACTTCACTTCTTATTATCAAATATTATTCAATTTACTATGCAATCCCTTACTTACAATTAATTACGATTTTACCATTTCCCTTGCTGCATTCATAAAATTTACATCTATTTATCATATTCCGACCTTTTTGCTATTGGATTTTTTGAATACTTATTTTTCTTAATTAATTACCACATAATTATTTTTCAATTGTCAAATTACAGTTTAGACCTTGCACATTTTATTACTTCATGCTTGGCTTAATTCAATTTCGAATTTGTTCCTTTTTCTTTAATTTCTTTTATATTAATATTTTCTTACTAAATCTTATAAAAATTTCTACTTGAATGTATAATTATATTTAGATCCCTGAACTTTTTACCTGTCACCTTAGATTTCATTTATCTTTTCTTTTGACTTGTTTGACTTTCCTTGCCTTTAAGTTTTATATTACATATTTTTTCTATTAATTTCACTTATTTCTCTTACATAAATTACAATTACAATTTAATCACTATAATTTCTTTTTATTTTATTTTGTCCTAATTAATTTCAATTTTATAAATTTAACGTCCTTTTTCTATGAATTCTTTTTAAATGGCAAATTTGTATTTTAGTCCCTATATTTATTCCTTGAAATGGTAATTTATAATTTGATCCTTAACTTTTCATTATTTATGATTTTGCCCTTTACACTATAACATAATTATTCTTTGCATTTAAGTTATGGTATACCATGCAAAATTTCTATTTAATCCTTTAACTTTATTTTAAGCCTAATTTCACTCTTAATTGTCTATATTCCATCTTAATTCACCTTGGCATAATACATTTCAAATTCAAAATATATCCAAATAAATTCTAAAAATTTCCAATAAACTCGTAATTAATTTCTAAATTAATTTTCATGCTTAATTATTCATTAGACAATTAAAATTTTCATAATACGCTTTAACCTTAAATTCAACCAACTAAGAATTTAATTGCCAATTTGTTTATTTTTCATTTTAACACTTTTATTCATCATCTTTCATGCCAAATACAATTTCTCCATAATTATTTCACATTACACATGCATACGACATAATTTCTCACACATACATACTCATACATTACTTAATTAAGCATAAATTGAATGAAAAATAATAGATTGTGTATACATTAACCTTGAATCCTTGTCTTTCACACTTTGCTCCCCACTTCCTCCATCTTCTCTTTTGAAAGCTTAATTTTCTTCAATTTTCCTATTATGGCTGAATTTTTCAAGGCCAAAAATCTATCAATTCTTGCTTCTTTAGTTCAATTAAACCATATAAACCTAACCTACACACCCTAATCTACCTATTAGAACCTTTAAATTTAAATTAAAAACTCAATTTTCACTTACTTTATTTTTAACATATCAATTTCTTCCCTTGGTTTATACAACTTTCAGCCCTCCAACTGAAGAATAGAGACTTTCATGAACTAGTAGAGAAGCTAAAATTCAGTTAAGGAGGTTTGATTTAGTGAAATTAGGGAAAAAATGAAAGAACTTCCATGAAAAAAAAAGCGATTCGGCCAAGAGGGAGAACAGAGAAATCGTTAAAGAGGGTGAATGCTTTGGAAATCTAGAGATTTTTAGGTCTTTTATACTGGTTAGTTAGGTTGAGCTTGGTCCAACCAAGATAGTTAGGCTTAATTCAAGCCCGATTGCCCTATTAAGCTCAAATTGCATCCATAATTTATTTCTCTCACTTTCAAAATTTAATTTCACTTAAAATCAATTTCATAATTCTTAAAATATATAAGCCTCCATAAAATTTTTTGGCTCAATCGGAGTCGATTTTCGATCCAATTCACTCATACCAATCCGATTAACAAATTTTCGGTGTTATTGAAAAATTAATTTTTTTTGCACCAAATGATTCTACATTTCATTTAGAACTCAACTAAAAATTTCTATAATTTTTGAAAATTATTTGCTATTTAAAGCCCCAATCAAATCTGCGGTTGATCGGTTATTATTTAAACCGAAATCATTATTTTTTTCTTACTCTTTTAGTTCAAATATTTCCAAAAATACTTTCGAAATTATCAATATGTGTTTCTTAGGTTTCATGAATATTTTCGGATAAATCAGAGATTATTTTTCTATCTGATCCACTTTTATCAGTCCGATAGCTCGATTTTTCGCATCACTAAAAAAATATTTTTTCTTTACCATATATTTCTACATCTCATTTAATGTAGATCTGAAAATTATGGTAATTTTTAAAGGTCATTTGCTATTTTGAAGATCCCAGTCAAATCCTAGTCAACCAAGGGTACCATTTGAACTGAAACCGTGATTTTTTTTTCTTATTTTTAACTTTTAATAATCCATTTGATCTCATTTTCAGTCTAAATTACATTATTGGACTCGTGGTAACCTCTTCTTTCCAACGGTCCAATAAAATATTTTTCAACTCCGGATGATACTATTTTATCACGGTATCACTGTTAACTATAAAAAATTATTATTTTCAACTAACCCGGTGTTTTGACCATTGCAATTAATCTGAGATAAATTCCTAAGTTTTCGATTGAGGGAGTGTCCTAAATCTAATTAACAAAAATAAACAAATAATAAAACTAATTAAACTAAATATTAAAATATCAATTAAAAACATAGTCAAGGTACTCTAATCCTCCCAATACCCAATGCATTGAATTAAACCACAAAGAAATTTAAGACTTAAATTTGGACAACCCATCTAAATTCTAAGTTTTTCATTTCAGAGCCAACTACTCTAACTATCCAATTTTTCATTCCGGAGCCAATATGGTAGCTAGCACAAGCACAGGTCCCAAGACTTAGGTACGAATTAGCTCTCCATTCCGAAGCCAACCAATCCATTACCCATATATTTTTTGACTATTTCTGAAATTAACAATACACAAGCCATAAACCTAAGACCTTCATTTCTGAGTCATCTTTTGATTCACAGCTCATACAAAAATAAAATAAAGCATGCCAATACTCATTCCATTCAAGCATAATAATCATTCACTTAATGAAGTAAAATGCTCAACTGCTCAATAAAATAGATAAATGAATAAACCCAATGAAGAACAAAACATTTGACCATATATATATCAAAAATAAATTCAATGTATTACATAGGTATGGGGATTCATAGATCCCTTAGCAATGAAACTATAAACTAAACATTAATAAAATAAGAGAAGAGAGGAAAGAAGAAACCTAGAAGCTCATTGCGACTGATGAACTCCCAAGTTGAATCCAAGCTTCCTTCAATAACTCTCCAGCAAAAATAAATAAAACAACTACTACTAATTTAAAGAAACATAAATATAATTTAAAACTTGTATTGAATAAACCTATTGTATGCATTTACAAAAGAAAAGAAAAGAAAACCCTAAAAATGAAAAAAGCAAATCGTAGATCTAAATTGTCCATCTCCTCCTCTATTTTTAGCCAAATAGAACTTAGTTTTTATAGCATCTACAGATGCACATGGCAGAGACAATTTGGTCTTAGCAGTGTGTAATCGATCAAAATAATATTGTAACATTAGCACACAACTGAGATACTTTGGTCTCAGCCGTGCACACCTTTCTGTATTGAACAACTTCGAAATCTGCATTGGACACGATGGAGATAAACGGTCTCTGCTGAGTGTTTTGATGAAACAGTGTGGATTGAAAATTTTGTAAGGCATACGGTTGAGACAATTTAGTCTCTCCCCATGTGCAAGTTAATTTTCTGCACAAAAGTTAAAATTACCCCATTAAACATACCAAAACTTGACAAATCTCAATATAATCCTATTTGACACAAAAAGAGAAATTTAACATATAAAATACATAAAGCACACAAAATGAGACACGAACATAAACAAAAATATGCTAAAAATAAACATGATATTTAGAGTTATCAACTTGATTTGGAAGATGGTGTATAAGAGTTCACCGGTGCCTCTATAAAGGAGTTTGAAAAGGCAGAGTTTTGGATGGAAAAAATTGAGAAGAGTTTTTAAAGAAGCCAGATGCCTACCAAATCAAATGTTGGTTTGTGTTGTATCTCTACTTCAGAGAGCAGCTTATAATTGGTGGAAGCTTGTGTTGAGGAATCCACTACTACTAAATAATATGTCTTGGGAATTCTTTATATAAGAGTTCAGGAAGAAGTTTATCAGTAATGCCTATTAAGAGATTAAGTAGAGATAATTTTTGAGTGTCCAATATATAGATAAACATATTTGTGGCGGCATATGAGGAAGAATTTAGCCACCTAAAATAAGTATGATCCTAATCCAATGCTCATAGAGGCATTTCGATGTTAGCAATTTAAGGATGATTTGAACAACACCATCAAGGAATGTCTTACGGTGGTTACTTCTCTTTAGCACGTATGCAATTACCTGCTTGTTCTGGCCGCCTTAAAAGTAAATAAATTTGAGGTTGATAAGAGAGAAAAAACCTAAAGAAAGGGTTTTCAAGTGGAGGTTCTTCTTCAGGTAAGAGAGCTAAAAAAACTCAAGGTGGAACTTCTGAGAGCTCGGGAAGCTCAATGTGGAACTTCTGCTCATGGTTCGACATCCTATGGTAGACACTGGGAGTTACCCCCAACTTTAGATGCTAGTAGAGCTCCCTCATTGGAAGAGGCAGCGGCATACTATAATGCCCATTTGGATTTTCTTAGCAAAGTTTTAACAATGCATATTCATAACGCATAGTTATCAAATGGAAAATATTGTAATAAATACCAAGTAAATAACTATTGAATTCTATTACTTATTTAAAATCTAATAAAAGTTTACTCATTTTATTTTGTGCTTATAATTACTCTACCTTATATATTGTTTTATTTTCAGAAAAGTTAATATAAACTCTACATGGATATTATATTACTCTTTATTTATGTTTATTTTTTTGTTTGCAATAGGGGTGACAAAAAATAAAAAAATGTGGTTAATCTCAAAATTGATTTAAAATTGAATTAATTTTTACGGTTAATTGATCTGATGGACTCAGTTATAATTTTTAATTTTTGTATTTTTGATTAATGGTTATAGTTTAGATTTTTAAGTACCGGTTACCCGTTAATACACTGTTAACCAGTTCATATATATTTATATGTTATTTTTTATTTTTATACCTTTAATTTTTTTCTATTTTTCTCTAAAATTTATATAAAATAATATTTTAAAATATATTTTTATTTTATACCTTAATCTTTTATATTTTTCTATAAAATTTATATAATACTTTAAATTAAATTTATATTATATAATTCTCTTTAATTATATCGTAATATTTATATATAGTTTCCAATTAACTTTTATATATATTATTTTTTATTATATATTGATGTTCATATTTTACTTAACAATGTTTAATTATATTTTTTTTTATATTTTAGAGTTTATGCTATAACATTTAATATTATCCAAAATTTTATTTGACTTAGAATAAAGTATATTATAATTTTCAATAAATATTAAATCTATTTTATAATATTTGCTATTAATTTATATAATATGAATTTTGGCCAGTAAATTATGTTTGTTTTATAATTTTTATATTAAATTACTTTATATATTAAAAATTAAATTGAATTTTTTTTAATTTTTTATAATTTTATTTTATAAATTTTATTAATTAATCAAAAAATATTAGTTAACCAACCAAAAAATCAAAATTGATATACTGATTAATTGAATATAACGGGTTGATTAATGATTAGTAACTTAAAAAAATCAATATTAATACACTAATTAATTTTTTTACTCATTAATTAATTAACCAAATCATACTCATCTCTTATTCTCAACAACAATTTAAATGAAATAATTTCTTCTAAAATAAAATTTACATGTAATGGCCCGAGGATAGTTTATACAAATTTGCAAGGTAGTTTTTGAAAAACAAAAAAAAATATCGGGGGAATTGGAGGGTGCGGGCTTGATAGTGATTCTCGCAACAAGGCCTCTCGGGCAATTTCACAAATAAAAACAAAAGTAGAGAATTTACAGAGAAAATAACGGGAGAGAGAGAGGTGGACGGAAAGGAAAATCTAACCCACCTTGTTGATCTAAACTCCGACTCCATTTCCCTCCACCATCGCCGACACCGACACCACCTCCTCTTAATTCTTTCTCGGTACGCCGGAAAATTCTCTTCTTATTATACAAACTTGTAAATACATACATATCCATTTATTTATATAGTTTTCTGCAAATCTACTCTCATAATCAGAACCAAAGATGTCTCTCAACATGAAAACCCTAACCCAAGCCCTTGCAAAAACCGCTGCAGTGATCGAGAAGACCGTGCAAACTACTGTGCAGGAAGTAACAGGTCCCAAGCCCTTGCAAGACTACGAGCTTCTCGACCAGATCGGCTCCGCTGGACCTGGTCTTGCATGGAAATTGTATTCAGCTAAGGCAGCGCGTGAGACCGCTCGTGCCCACCAGTATCCTACTGTATGCGTTTGGGTTCTGGACAAGAAGGCCTTGTCGGAGGCGCGTCTCAGGGTTGGACTGTCGAAGGCAGCAGAGGATGCGTTTCTGGATGTGATTCGTGCTGATGCGACGCGCCTCGTCAGGCTGCGGCACCCTGGAGTGGTGCACTTGGTTCAGGCCTTGGATGAGAATAAGAATGCCATGGCGATGGTGACCGAACCGCTTTTTGTGTCGGTGGCTAATGCGCTTGGGAATGTGGAGAATGTGGCCAAGGTGCCTAAGGAGCTTAAAGGAATGGTAAATACTGGTTAATTGGGTGTTTAAATTTCACTTTTTGGTGATGTACTACTATCTTTTTAGAAGCGCTTTCTGTGATCAGTGCTTACCAAGCTTGATTGGAGTTCTCTTAATGCCAATCTAAGCACTCTTAATACGAGTGGTTAGATATATTTCTGAGTATCCAGTGAGTGGTTGTTGCTCTTGCACACTCCCGCATATGTATATGGTTTGACATTGTAGTGAATTGTTTTCAGTGTAATAATCAGCGCATGAATTATATCTTTTTCAGTGATGTAGGAAAATGAATCCTAATTTGATGTTCACTTGTCGAACTCTAAGTCTATTTTACTGCAATTGTTTGTTGCCCAACTACTAAGCAAGCATGAGAGCCTGTTTTATTGCTTCTTGTCTGTTTCTAAGTTCCTCACCCCTCTCACAGAATTAGATACATAAGCTTATGAAAGTATGCTATACTTTATTAGTTTTATAATAAGCAGTTTTGGGCCTGAAGTATGATAGTGCAGACTCTCATGTTCTTGTGCAGTAGAATATTACAGATAATTAGGTTAAGTTTGAAATTTTGAGGATCCTTGCTGTTGATTTATGGTTGGCACCATCTCTCCCTTTCCAACTTCTTGAGTAACATCTAACAGAGATGAAGAATTCATTAATAAGTGAAATTCTTGTTATGGCAATTTCGAAGTTTATAAGTGGTATTTACATAGGTGGAGAATTTCCTTAAACGGGGCTTATTAAGACTAGTCAGCCCCTGCCATATTAGTGTTGTTTTATGTTGTCTTGCTTCTCTTGATACCACCTCAATTGTGGGCAATTTGATGAGTGCATTTCATATGGAAAAAAACAGGTGGATTATGTACTAAAAAATTAGAAAACATTATCATGCTTCATTTTTGTGGGCTTTGATGTTTTCCTTATGCTCAAACCTTGGATGTTAAAAGGTTGGTGCGATCCTTGAACGGAAGAAAAAGTTTTGGAGGATGCTCTTACATGTGTTTTTGGGTTTATATTGAAGCTTTTATGCATGGATTCAGAGATAGTCAAAGCACTAATTGTAGTGTTTCATCACTCTGCTTGTTTGACGAAACACATTATGGCTAATGTATTCATCGGTGTTTCTTTGCGTAATATTGTTTGCCGACACTGGCCCTGTTTGTAGAACAAATTCAAATGGTTTCTTCTTCTTCTTTAATGAAAAACTGAACTTATTCAAACGAGTAATGTAATTTGCTTAAATTATTCAAATGAGTACTTTAATTAGCTGCACTGTAGTGAGGGAACTCTAAGCACTCCTTGATATCTGGCATCTGCTGGGTGCTGTCATAGTGTATGCTAAAGTTGCTAGCCAAGTAGAAAGGATGTTTAGCGAGCAACAAATTAAAGATTCAATCTATTTGCTATTATTCCTAGTGTGGGAACTTAACGATGTAATCACTGAGTTTGTGGGATATTAATTAAGTTTACGATTGATGTCTTCTGTTTTTCTTCCCTTGTTGCTACCTTTTGTAATTTTATACACAGTTTTCTTTTATTTTAGTTTCTTATATAACTTTCTAATAAACTGTCAATGCATTATAGTTTCTTCCCAATGAAATTTGTCATTATGAGGAAAAGTTGAGTTCGGGCATTTAAATTGGGACTTTAACTGCCAAATGAGGAAATTGATGAATTATTGTGAAATTTAAAAATGACTATTGTCTAGCGATATATTTTTCTAGATTAATAATCGAAGGATTGTGATTAGCTGTTAGAAGAAATACAGCAAGTAATTAATGATATTACCATGGTATGTGCTGGTACAGATAGGTCCGGAAGAAGGCACATTCCATTTATTGTGAACTGCTTTGAAAAGGTTTTCCTGGTTAAGTTACCTGAATGCTTTTTCTGAATATAAATTGAAGGTTGGAGAGATGGGTCTTAGTTTACTTTTGTAAGATCTGAGAATAGACTTTCAAGATTCTTAGACTTTGGGACATGGTTAGTACAAGTAGAAGTATTGAAATGACCCAAATAAGAAGTATTAATAAGATAACAGGCATATAAGTATTTTGTGTTGCATCAGCCTTACTTGTTTGGATAATTGATTCACAATTCCTTCTTTAGTGTGTTATGATTCACATTGTAGTCAGTTACCTCATATGCATCTTTTCCATTGAGCTCAGGCTTGTGAGTTTCTCTTTCATTGGCTATATACTCAAGGAAGTGGTCTGATGCCCATTCAGTCTCTGCAAGCTCTATAGTATTGTCACATGAGCCATGGCCATACTGTTCTTTCCATAATTCTTCTATGATGTCAGTTGCCCATGGCCAGTTGTTGGCTGTAGTTTTAAATATCTGTACAAGCCCAAAATATGGCTCTTGTTTTAAATTTCTTTACAAGCCTAACATTTTATGGCTCTTATTTTAAATCTCCTTATGAAGTGTAATTAGTATACTTGTTCTTACAGCCATTGTTCATCGATGATATGATTCTAATCTCTTATGGAGAAGTGCAGTCAGGGTAGAGAGATATTGTAGGGACTTGTATTTAATTGGCAAATTTGAAGGGTCCCATAGGTTTTGCCGAACAAGGGTTCTATGTCATTATGTTTCTCAGTAAAATACTGTCTTTGATATTAAGCTTAAATCTCAATATTTCTTGATTAGTGGAATTTCATAATCTTTCTTTTAGAGTTGATATATCATCTCTAATATATCAATCTATTTGTTCCATCAGCATAGAGGTATTTCAGCTTTCTGAAAGAGTTCTCTTGCTCGTCTATCTATGCAGGAAATGGGGTTATTGGAGGTGAAACATGGCTTACTCCAAATTGCGGAGTCCTTGGACTTTCTCCATAACAATGCACATCTCATTCATCGGGCTATATCACCTGAGGTATGTGATTGCTATTTATTCTTTTCCCCAAATTTTAATACATTGGAAGCATGGTTATCAAAGGAGGGTGTTTCAGCAAAAGCGAAGCCTGGAGTGTACGGTGTCTTCCCCTCCAACCCCAATTTATTTGATATTTAGAGGCATAGGTATGAAAGATGTTTCTTAAATCAGCATGAGGGATGGCGAAACCTGCAGAAAAAAGAAATATGCATAAAACTATTTCTTTTATGCGTGATAACTGAATTAAATGCAAAAGCAGCAAAGAGGTGCTACAAAATTACTATTTCTGATGAATATGATGACATGTTCAAGAGAATTTTGTAAAATCTATATATGTAAAGAAAGTAGCCCTGTCAATAAATGTAAAGTTAATGCAGAGGCAGATCAATTAAAAATTTTGAAGGTGTATCCTTGAGCTACATTGATGCTTAAAAGGTGGTAACTGCGAATGTTCTTTCGACCTAGTTCATGTGCATTGAGAGCACTTGTTGCAAATGAAGAAGTCTAAGTACTAGCAATGAGGATATGCATCTTTCAAGTTCTATTCTTAATAAAATTAAAAAATATTAGTTACCAGGCAAGCATTCAAAATCATATTAGAATAGTGAAGAGAAAACGCAGATAGTTAATGAGGATAAGAGTGGAGAGAAGCTGTTATGCAAACAATCAGTATAATCAGATAGCACTGCTTGAGAAGAAGATTGTATACTAAGGTGGAAGAGAAGTTCATAAAAGTGAAGTAACTAATCATGTGCCCAGAAAAGAGAAAGGAGTGGACTTCAGATATATGTTTTTTATTTTTTGTTTTTTGGAAAAAGAAAAATGAAAGAGAACGTAAAATCATGTTGGTAAGAGGAGAAAACTAAGTTGATACTATGGAAGACATGATTAGAAAAAGATGAAGAAAGGGCCCAATAAAACAAAAAATGGACTAAAGAAGAGGAAGGGAAGGATGAGAGTGGTTGAATGTGGGCTAGAGACTAAACTGTTTCTATACCAAGCAACTGGAGGGGAAAGAAGGCGACTTTTATTTAAGACTTATATTCGGTCATTACTACAGGTTGCTCGACTTTTTGTTGATTTCATTGTATGATTGTAATCAATTCGAATATGAATATAAAAGTCCTAAATTTAAAACACCATGTGGCACGCAATGTACCCATTAAGAAGTTCACTAGAGCATTGACACTCATAAGCCTTCTTTGGCGCAAGCCTTAGAGCTTCAGTTGGGAATTTCTGCTGGAGTGGCTAGTCAATTGTTGAGACATTCTATCTCACTTTAGGCTAGTGTAGTACCTAGGGCCTCACTTCATTTTAAGGTGTGCCTTTGATAACTATTCTTAGAAAATGTTGTGCAGATGTACCATTTTATGTTGCAATTATATGGTTAATAACTTGAGACCTTATGATTAAAGTTAGAGATCACAAACTTAATAATCACCATTTTTAATTGTTTGCAGAACGTCCTAATAACTTCAAGTGGAGCATGGAAGCTTGGTG
Source organism: Excoecaria agallocha (assembly GCA_037975025.1). Lineage (NCBI taxonomy): Eukaryota > Viridiplantae > Streptophyta > Magnoliopsida > Malpighiales > Euphorbiaceae > Excoecaria > Excoecaria agallocha. The sequence goes on along the minus strand of CM075806.1, from coordinate 117,448,950 downwards.
GATTTGGTTTTGCAATCCCCACAGACCAGGCTTCAGTCAACTTGCCTAGTTCTCAGGCCTTCCATTATGCTGTGAGTTTGATTTTAATCTGTGTTCTGAAAAAAAAAAGCAATAGATTTGATTGCTCTATTGGTTGCTGTTTGCCCTTTATGCATTTTTTAGTGATTGGGTTGTATGCAAATATTGGTTGGTGGAAAACATTTTCTTAGCCAAATGGGCAAGAATGTGATTTTTAGGAAAATGACTCCTATTCTAAATTAGAGTCATTTACAATATTTCACCAACTCCAAATGATAGAAAGAATCTAGCAAAAGGTATTACATGCATGCCAACAAACCATAACCATCAATGCAGGTCATTGTTCATCATCAGCCAATTTTTGGTCATCTAGGACCATTATTACCTCTTTCTGTTTGTGTAATTTCCGTTTTAGATTTTTCTTCTGTGTAGTTTCCTTTCTAATCAATCACAAACACTATGATGATTGAACTAGAAGGTTTATCTGTCCACAACACAATTAATTTTTTCAAATCCTATGGATTTTTAGTGTTCCAATCGAATACTGAACTCAATTACACAGAAAAATGTTTCCTTCTTTGACTCTCCATAAAACAAAAGGTGCATATCTTTGTTTGTCAAAATATAATTAACATGTGCTTCTAAAGGTTTATATTGCATATGGCAAGCCAGAATACTGCTTTTCCTCAATCAGTGGTGCCTTTATTCTTTTTAAAATGATGTTTCTAATCTACAAATGTTATATACCATCAAAAGAAAAAAAAATACTACAAATGTTATATCTGTTAAAACATATTACCCCTTTGTCTTGGAGAATACATATTTCTCTCCATCCAATGTTCTTTGTATTTGGCTCTAATTATAACACTTCTGTAAATCGTTGCTTTCTGTTAATTCAAATTCTCACATTTACATGCTATGATCTATTCCTGAATGCTGTGGCATTATGGTTTGTGAACTAAAGGTGCCTGTTGTGTTTCAATGTGATTCAATCTGTTTGTGAAGTTTTATCAAGTCTGGTCCATTCAGTTTCATTATAGAGATTTTATGTTTGTTGCTTTTACTTATTGTTCTAGTTTTTCTTGAATCATCCAGGAGTATGATATTGAGGATTCTATACTGCCTCTTCAGCCATCTCTGAATTATGCTGCTCCTGAACTTGTTCGGAGTAAATCACCTTCAGCTGGATGTTCTTCTGATATTTTTAGCTTTGGATGTCTTGCTTACCACCTGATTTCTCACAAGCCTTTGTTCGACTGCCACAACAATGTCAAAATGGTATGCTTAAATTCAAGTATTCTTGTTGTCTTGCACATTCAACAAATGTGATTTTATCTTCTGGAAAAGTGAAAAGTTCTAGATTTCATGCTTGTTTTATCTAAAGATAAACCTGATATTATCATGAAAAGGATTTTCTGTCATTTAATAATATCGCTTGTTGGGAGAGTATCAACATTTTTAGCATCTATAGGTAAGAAAGTTAACAAATTCTAGACTAAAATACTACACACCTCTTGTTGGGAAACATGTGCTTAATTGCTTGTGAAACTGCTTGAAAAGGAAGGAAACTAATAAATATGTAGGAAGAAAAGGATGGTGGAAAATGATGCTCATCATCCTTATTACTAATAGAACCTTTTTTGCGTGACTTGGACCAGTTTATTTTTTAATTAAAAAAAAGAAGTCCATCATGGATTGAAAAGACTTATTGAGAGCCGAGAACAAGAGAACAATGGGTTGACACAAAATATTTGGGCCAATTTAGGTGTCCTTTTAGACACTAGATAGAACCCATCATTAATTTTAGACCTTGATAAGGTGAATACCAGTCTATTCAATGCTGGGCATAAGGGGGGAATCAGTATACGAATGAATGGCAATGAAATGATGGGATATTGTGGATTATTGTCTTATATTTTATGCATTATTATCTTATATTTATGGTGCTGTTTATTGAAAACTGGAATTGCTTGTTTGTTCTCTTACTTTGTTGAGATGTGAAGTTTAGATTCTTAAGCAATTAGGGTATTGTCCGGACCATTTTGCTTTTAGTATGTATTAGAAAACATATCTGATTGCTCGGATGGGAGCTCATTTGGAGAAAAGAAAAACAATAAGGACAAATAGTAATTCATGCTTTAGTGCTTATTGACTAGTTATACCGTACTGTGATAACTATTTTGACATAGTGTATTTAAAATAATAGGTTAGGTTTTATCTTATAACTTTGTATGTTTAGAAGAAGAGTTTCTATATGATAGCTTTGTGCTTAGTTGTGCAGTTTGAAAGTCTCTTAGCCTATATTGATATATATATTTTACTCCCTCTGTTTCACTTATCAAAACAATTTTTGAGAGTTTTTTTTTTTTGCTCCACTCAATGGAAAATTTTCAAATTTCAGAAAGCATTAATTATGTATTTTCTTATTTTACTCTTGTGTAAGCACAAAAAAAGAGATAATTAATAGGTTGAGAATATAATGTTATAGATAATTGGTAAAAGGATATTTTAGTCCATTATAATGAATATTTTATAAAATGAATGTTAATTAATGATTTTCTTGGTATGTGTGAAGAGATGAAAGTTGTCCAGTTGAGTGTAATGGAGGAAGTGAATTTCTTTTTTTTTTTTGCTTTTTTCTGGAGATGGTGTGTGTTTCAGTTTTTTAAATCACGTTACATTTGGTCATATTAGAGTGAGTTCAAAGGTGAGGGGGCAATTTGTATCAACTTTGTGATGAATTTGAGATAATGGATCTGCTTAGTAACTATTTTATTGTCTAGAAGTTGACCAATAACTGTTTATTGTTCTCTTCTTTACTAGCAAATTTGATTTCTGTTTTTTTTTTCCCTCTCTGTGCAGTACATGAATGCCTTGACTTACTTATCCAGTGAAGCTTTTTCCTCTATTCCGCCAGAATTAGTTCCTGACTTACAGAGGATGCTCTCTGCAAATGATTCTCTCAGGCCTACGGCAATGGATTTTACAGGTAAAATGTGAGCCTTTGGACCTTGTCATATGGATGCACCCTAGAAAAATCATTTATTAATCACATGAAATAGCTGTGCATGTGTTTATATATATATATATATTTATTTATTTATTTTGTTACTGATTTTTACATATAATGTTGTATGGGTTCTGGTATGATTTACCACAAATGTAAGAGAGTTGAGATTTGTTGAATCATAATTGGAGAAGTGGAAGATGTAGGATAGTACGGAAAGGTGCTTGTTCTGACAATTAATTTTTATAAGAACCCAAATAAGAAGCATAGGCATAGCTGGGTATGTTTATAGGTATAATTTTTATGTTACTAATTTTTACAAATAATGTTGTATAGTTTCTTTCTGTTATGCAATACAAATGTAAGAATTGAGATTTTTTTGAATGACAATGGGAAAAGGGGAAGATGTAGGATAATACAGGAGGTGCATATTCTGATAATTAATTCGTATAAGGAACCAAATAAGAAGTATTAAATTAAGGTCCTGCTAGTTACTGTGCATATGAAACTATAATGATAATAATCAGACTTCCATTCTAACTTAGAGTTTGTTTAGCAGGTAACCTGAAATGGAGGGAATGAAAAATGACTAACTAGGAACAAGTTTTTCATTGCTATAATTCATTCACATGTGGGAAAAACTACGATTGGAATCTAGAACACGAATTATTAATCCCTAATGCTATTCACGGTTAATGCTTTGAGAATCAATGAGGTTTACAGAGTTGATCAATAATTCTAGTATCAGGAAGCAATTTGAGAAAAAAAAAATTGAAAAGAAAAAGGAATAAACACAAGAAAGAATGGTGTAAGTTTACTGAATCAAAGGTGTATGTAACTAACTTGTGAATAATCGTTTGATTCAGTAATATCAAGTATTTTCTTGCACAAAAGCTAGCACATTTTCAACTGCCTGTAATTTAGTCAACTAATAGATGCTTAAATGTCTCTTGGGCTCTTGACATGACAGATATTTGATTCATCTTCACTTTAATATTTGTGTGTGTGTGTGTATATATATATATATATATATTTTTTTTTAATTTTTGTTATTTGTTTGCAGGTTCTCCATTTTTCAGAAATGACACTAGGTTGCGTGCTCTTCGTTTCCTGGACCACATGCTTGTATGCTTTTGCATTATCTTTAACTAACTCATATTTCTGGAATTAATTTTACATTGTTGCTTGAGGGACAGTTTTGGGGGAAATAATGGAATGGAAAATAAAAGGAAAAAAAAAAAAAGCTACAGTCGATGCTTTGTGACAGATTGCTTCCTTGCAGGAAAGTGATAACATGCAGAAGTCTGAATTCTTAAAAGCCTTATCAGATATGTGGAAAGATTTCGATTCCCGTGTATTGCGGTATAAGGTTTGTTTTTTCTTTTTCTCACAGATGGCTTGTCATATTCATTTGCATAGCTTTATTTGTTGTAAAAATTAATATTCCCTGCTTGATGAGAAAAAGAGAGTTTTGGTAAACTAGATTTCTTGCAGGTACTTCCACCATTATGTGCAGAGCTTAGGAACATGGTGATGCAACCAATGATTCTTCCCATGGTTCTCACCATAGCAGAATCTCAGGTGCTGGTTATTTTTGTGGTTAAATATTTGGCTTTTTCATATTGTATGTTCTTCTGTTTCAATAGATTTAGTTTGTTTGCCTGTTGACTAGTTTTTTTAATTGGTAATTCTGATATTTAATTCTGGTATTGCTCATCATAGTAGTTGAATGGGCTTCATGAGGTACTCCGAGTAGACATGTCATTTAATCCAATGCATCTTTTCTATTTATTATCATAGCTTGATATAGTGTCTACTTAACATGAACTGTTATGAGTGAAAGCTAAAAGATTTCTTTTCATTCTTATCCCTAGAAAATTCACTTGTATTTTCACCATACTTTGAGCTTGTAGTAGAGTGTGCCTTCTGATCTAAAAGCTTATTTGAGTAAAAAGTATTATTTGGAGTCACATGTAGTAGGATAGAAATTTGATGATGAAATAATGTTTGGATTTTTTTGTCTTTTCCTTTTTATGTTCTTTGTATTGTTTTCTTTCCTTTCTTTTTAATTATTGCTGTGGGAGGTGGTAATGCTTGAGTTGGAGGGGTTGGAAGGGGTATATTGTAATTATAAACTTTTGAAAGTCAAGGGAATTCCTGCAATCATATATTATATGCAGAGGGATGAACAAATAATAAAGAAAAGTTAGAAATATGCTTTGAATTAGATATGATGTCCATCTTTCGCTTTTGTTTAGTATCAAATATATTTAAAGTTTGAGCAGTAGTGTGTATAAATCACATGCTGCAAGTTTTGTTTAGTTGGTGTCTGGAAGTAGTTTAAACTCAGTCTCTCTCTCTCTCTCTCTCTCTCCATATATATATATATATATATATATATATATATATATGAAGTGGGGCATCGGGAATGTTTTGTGGTGGTATCATTGGATGAATTCTCTGTGTTGATTGGGTGGTCTTATTTACTGGATTATGCCTTGTTCTCTTGCCTTGTCTGTCTTCCATCTTTGTGGTGAACTGGGGTATGGTTAAGGTCTATAAGGTGGTAGTAGATTCATTGGCTTTCTTGGCATGGAGAATTTTATTGGATGACCTTGTTTGCTGCATTATTCCCTGCTTATGTCTATTACATATGTTCTTGTATATGTATTTATTTCAACCAATCATGAAAGTGCAATAACATCTCTTGGGAAATAAAACTGATGTTTTTTAAAATCTGGATTAGGACAAAAATGATTTTGAGCTATCAACACTTCCAGCTCTTATTCCTGTCTTGAATACTGCTTCGGGCGAGACATTACTGCTGCTGGTGAAGCATGCTGAGCTCATTATCCACAAGGTAATTCAAGTTGTGCTACTTTTGTAAATGGTAACAGGCCTTTATGTCAAATGCTAAAAGTTGCTCCAAGTTCACAAAGTTTTCAATTTTGATTTAGTAATTTGGAGATAACAGATTTTCAAGTTGCTGACTTTATGTATTTTAATTTTGCCTGATATATATATATATATATATATAAAGTTGTGAAGGAGATCCATAGAGAGAGGAGGAACGATCTCCATATGATCATTGAACTAGAGAAAGCATATGATAGAATGCCAAGAAAGTTTCTTTGAGAAAGTTTCTTTGATAGGCATTGGAGAAAGAACATCCATGTTAAAAATGTAAATTGCTGTTATGTATGGAGGAGCAGTCCCAAATGCGCTAATGGTGAGGGAAGATAAATCGGAGTTTCCTAATATAATTTACATCAAGGATCGGCCTTGATGTCCTAATTGATTACTCTGGCACTGGATAATTAATTAGTAATGTACAAGATATCCCATGTTGTATGTTGTTTGCAAATAATATTTGTCTTAATTGATGAGTTTAGAAAGGGAGTCAACTAGAAGCTACAAAGATGAATATTCTTGAAAATGAGGGTCATAGGCTAAATAGAGGTAAGATAGAATATATGCATTATGAGGGTCATAGGCTAAATAGATGTAAGAATATATGCATTCTGATTTGAACCTAAATAAGAGGGATGGAGGAGGAAGTGACTGGCCTATGCACTCAACTTTCTATGTTTATATGTGAATTTCCTGTGTTAATGTTTAAATGGAGTATTAAATTGACACAGAATCTTTGGTCTATCTGCTTTTCCTCATGTCTTTTGGCCCCTCATCTTTGTTGTTGCATTTATGAACATGTCTACCTCCATGGTTCTTACTGCCTGTTGTGCAATTGTTGTAGACTAGCCAAGAGAACTTGGTATCGCATATCTTGCCTTTAGTTGTTCGAGCGTATGATGATACTGATCCACGCATTCAAGAAGAAGCCCTGAAAAGATCAACATCTCTTGCAAAGCAACTCGATGCTCAGGTGACTGCCATTAGATGGATTTATGTGCATTCATGTGTTTATGAATGCTGTATTGTATTCATGTATGTTCATGCATATTTCTTTAGCTGCTTGTTTCCATCCTCTACTTGGGAGTGACAAAAATGGGTTTTACTGTTAGCGGTGTTTCAGTACCCCTGTTATAGCCTTTGACAGTCATAATCCAAAATTTTAATTGTAGATAGACACACATGATAAAAATAAAATGCCTACCTGTTCATATGTAGTCTTTCAATTTGACGTTGATTGTGTTCCTACAGCCAGTTGATTTTAGGGGATTGTCGACATGCTTACGGATTCATATTGTTTCTGATGTTTAATTTATGGATGGATATAGGTCTTGGGTGGCATAACAGGATTTAAAAAAAAAAAATAATTGATGTAATTTGTTTAACATGACAAAAGAATATGAGGGCCTAATATATATGGTTCCAGATATTCAGGGGAGAAGGATATTGCCATATATAACATATTATGAACTGTAAACAAAGTGATTTTATGATGCTTGTGGAGGCTTTTATCTATAAAGCAGAGCAGAGTGACAGGAAAATAATTGATTTCTTTTAATGGAGGTTACTGCATTGTTTTTGTTGAATCTAGCTCTATTTTAGTCCGAACTGGTAACTGACAAGGAAGTCAGTATTGATGCTTGTGATTCTTTATATTGAGAAGCTTTCTCTGGGTTTACCTCCAAATTTGCTTTTTTAATGTCACTCACGTCTTAAACCAGCACAATAGTGTCCAAATAATAAAACCAATACTTGAGGGGACTAGCATTGATGCAGTCAAGGTAAGCTGAGTTTAGGAATTATTTTGGTTTAATCACAATTTAAATTAACATTTTGATTCAGATTACAAGTTAGATTTAGGAAATTTAGGAGTTTTTTAGTTTATTATTATTTAGGTACTCTAATTGAACCAAAATATCTCCTAAACTTAGCTTTTCATTACTGCATCAGGCATTCTGTTACCTATCAATGTGTTTGAATAAATGCTGGAGGTATACTGTAGCATCTTTTTTCCTGGATTTGTGCAGTTAATGGCTTTATGTTCCTTTTGTTTGTTATGCATGTCATGCTGCATGGTTTTCCAATAAACAATACATGACACTACTTAAAATGGTTGATATTTTCTTTTTTGCTTTGGAATGTTTTACTGGGATTGTGCCAAAATGAAATGTCGTTGAACTTATCAATTCTTTCATTTTTGGTCCTAAATTCTTTGCAGTTAGTGAAACAAGCAATTTTACCTCATGTTCATGGTCTGGCACTTAAAACAACAGTTGCTGCGGTATGCTTCTTTATTTATTTCCATTCATTTTAATTTCTGTTGGTTTAAGGTGGATTTTCTAGTAGTTACCATTCCTATATGAAACCAGTTAATTGCTTCTGATAGAAGGTATAGAAATATATCTCTGCATTCTCAGTTAAAGTGCAGATAATCAATCAAAAGCTAATATGTTTTTTTGGCCAGGTAAGAGTTAATGCTCTGTTATGCTTTGCTGATATTGTTCACACACTTGATAAACATGCTGTTCGGGAAATTCTACAAACAATTCAACGCTGTACAGCTGTTGATCGCTCTCCTCCCACCCTTATGTGTACCCTTGGGGTTGCAAATTCAATTCTCAAGCAGGTAATATTTTCTGGTGACAGATGTGGCCTTAGTGCGTCATATTCCTAATTGTAATGCTGACTAGAAGGGTCTGATAGTTGTCTATCTTCTGCTTAAATCTTGACAGTATGGTGTAGAATTTGTGGCGGAATATGTGCTTCCGCTACTCATACCTCTTCTCACTTCCCAACAATTAAGTGTTCAGCAATTCGCCAAATATATGCTCTTTGTGAAGGATATCCTCAGGTACTGCAGTGCTGTGTTGCACCTTATGTCTCCAGAACTTCTATTTGGGTCTGCTATAGCCGGTCAATAACCGAGCTGGTTTTGTATAAAAATGTCTGATGATTTCTTCTGTTTGTGAGATCTTTGTCTCTGTATCTGTTTCTAACATGCATATATGAGGTAATTCTAATATTTTATTTATTTACATGGTTTGGCTTGTTTTAGGATGATAGAAGAAAAAAGAGGAGTTGCAGTTACTGATTCTGGAATTCCTGATGTAAAGGCAGCATCTTTTCCCAATGGACTTCGGTCTCAAGCTTCACGCAAAGAAAGTGGAACAGTTGCTCCTGCAAGAAAGAGTGGTGCTTCGTGGGATGAGGACTGGGGTCCTATTTCAAAAGGGCTTAGCACTACGAACCAACCTTCCACAAGCAAACCACTAGCTACTCAAAACATGGGGAGTAGTCAACCGATTCAATTAACTTCTTTGCAGTCAGAATTTTCCTTTGTATCTGCTCAGCAAACAGCTACATCATGCACTCCAGTTGATATAGAATGGCCTCCTCGGGCATCTTCAGGTGTTGCCTCTCAGTTAGGTGATGTTGAGAAGCAATTGAACACAGGAACATCTTCCTCGAGTTTTGATGATATAGATCCTTTCGCTAATTGGCCTCCGAGACCTGGCAGTACTTCCAATATTTCTGGAACTTCTACCAATGGCACCATGGGATCAATGTCACAAAATTTTGGCATCAGTTTGAATACAAGCACGCCCAGCAGTATGAATGGAGATAATAGCTGGGCCTTCAACAACCAAAACTCGTTTGAGCAATTGAAACAAAACCAAGGGACTGCTGCCATGAATTTGAGTAGTTTGAATAAAAGTCTTAATGCTCAGAATTCACTTGGTTTTCTGAAACACAGTCAAAATACGGTTTCTTATAGTGACAAGAAAGCAACAGATCTTGGATCCATATTTGGGTCCAGCAAAAATGAAGTGGCTGCACCTAAACTTGCTCCGCCTCCATCGACTGCTGTGGGTAGAGGCAGAGGAAGAGGAAGAGGGGGAACATCTGCATTGAGGTCTAGCCATGGCAAACCGCAATCTGAACAGCCACCTCTTTTGGATTTGCTATAATGCGTTTACTATTTTTGAAAAGAAGAGTAAGATGTGCATTTTTTGAAAGTAGCCATGCATGCATGCACCGAGGCAGTTGAATATTTGAAAGGTAGTCTCTGGGGGGCACATAATTGCAACATGTATGTCTCAATCGATTGTTTGTGGTGAGTTGTTTGTAGTTTATTTTGATTTTCCTTCAACGGCCTACTGTTTTTTTGTAATTTCATTTTTTTTCTTTAACTTTCCTGGAAAATAGTTATTGTGGAAAATGTATTCTTGGAAATGGGTCCAGTTGAAGTAGCTGGAGTAAAAATAACAGAGAAAGTGAGATATTTTGAGTCTGTATTTAGATTTTACACAGGTGCGTGAAGAACATAATATAAAAGGGTCTTGAGATATTCCTCAATGAAGGATTATTTAGTTGGAACAAGGTTATTTGTTTCTATCGAATTTGTTTTTGTAAACAGGATTAAGGTCAAATTTGTTCAGACCTTTTTGTGAGGATTAAGATAAAATGTTCCAGAATTAAGGAGTTAGTTTAAGGATAAATTGTTCCAAAATTAATTTTGAAGCTCAATTTCCTGTTAATTAAAAAAAATTACATTTGTTTTGCTCTATTTTGTGACCAAAGGATTTCTTTTCGCCTAATGGTGCAAAGCAGAAAACTGTACATGCCTGGTTGAATAATGAATACCCGAAGGCAACTGCGCCAACTGTCCTTCACAAATATGGTTGTGCGGGTCCAGCAAGACGTAACTTATACCGGTAAAATTTCCCAAAGCAGTTTCTAGTTGCTGCCTTAGATTACTTGTGTCACAGTTTTGGCTTTAATCAAAGAACATTGACTTTCCAATTGCTCATCGGATCTACAACCTTCTCTCAAAGTTCAGAATAAACTTTACCATTACAAATTGCTTTCTGTCAAGCACCCACAGGCAACTGATGAACCAGAACAGGAACAGACAAACCTTATATACTTTAGTTACCAATAGTCATTGCAAGAGCATATCCCATTTTTAAATTGGTGAAAACGGTTTGAATCTCTCACGACAATCTCCTTCTGAAGAACATCTGACGCTAACTTCATGAAGCTGTGACAATCCACACATATTCGTATATTTTTCATGATTTTTACTACACTTTGCCGACATTCCAGGCTTTTTTCATTCATAATACATTCCAGGCTTTTTTCATTCATAATAGCAAATACCAAAGCTAGTTTCTCACTATGATGGTACAGCTGCTCCTCTTTCTGCTCTTCCTCTATGTCATGCAAAGACAAGCTTGTTTCTGGCACATAGCCCTTTTCCTTCAACTGCCGAATCAGCATATCAAGCCTGGTAAATATGGCATTTCTTTGAGGATGGCATCTGCCTCCAGATGCAAACTCATGCATCCTATTCCCAATCTCAGTCCAGCTCAAACCAGGTTCCTTTCTTACTTCAGAGCCTTCCATTTCTTTCCTAATTATCCCTGCTTCATTGTAACTACCTCCGGAACAATATATGTTTGACATTTGTACATACCCTAAGGAATTTCTAGGCTCCAACTCCTTCAGTCTATCTGCTGCTAACTTAGCCAAATGTGTCTCACCATGCTTCCTACATGAGCCGAGCAATGCACTCCAAACCACAGAATCAGGCTCTATTGGCATTCTGCTTATAAGCTCTTTTGCCTCAACAAGGCACCCAGCTCGACCAAGAATATCAACCATGCAGGCATAATGATCCAGTTTTGGAGAAACACCATATTTGTCGAACATCGACCCAAAGATTTTAATCCCTTCTTCCACCATCCCAGCATGGCTGCATGCTGAAAGAAGCGCAACCATGGTCATGGAATCAGGATCAATATTCATTTCAGAAAAGAGATGCAATGCTTCCTTAGCTTGGCCATGGAGGGCATAAGCCTTAAGCATAGAGTTCCAAGAAACTATGTTCGAAAATCTCATTTCATCAAAAACTTGCTTGGACAATGAAATGCAGCCACATCTTGAATAGGCATGGATTAAGGCATTTTCCAGCACTGCATCACCATCAAACCCAGATTTAATTACTTGTGAATGAACTGCCATGGCATGCCTCTCGGTCCCAAGACATGCACAAGCCTTTAAGACAATCGAAAATGTATACCAATCTGGAGCCAAGTCTTTCCTATTCAACTCACGGAAGAGGAGGAGAGCTTCTTCAGGTTGCCGTTCAGATAATGATGCTATGATGCCAGTCCATGAAATGATATCACGAGAACACTCAGTCTCCAAGAAGAGCTTGTAACAATCAGTAATATCTCCACCAAGATCAGAATAGGCTTTCACCAAAGCAGTAGCCACTTTAACTTGCAAAATAAATGCACTTTTTATACCAAGACAGTGCAACTGTAAACAAAACTGAAGACCCCAAAAATCAAGACTATCACTATAGCTTTCAGCCAAGGAAGACAAGACACTGAGCAGTGTGGCGCGATCAAACCCAATTCCATTACTGTGCATTTCAACAAAAAGACTGATATCTTTTGCCGCAAGCTTCTGAAGCTGAAATCCTGCAATCATCGAATTCCAAGATACTAGATTACGGGTTTTCATACTCTCGAAAACATTCCAAGCTTCATCTCCACCATTACAATCACAATACTTGCTGTACATGGAAACAAGAACATTTCCTATATAAACACTAGTCTCTAACCCCATTTTAAAAGCAATTCCATGCACCTGCTTTCCAAACTCATAATCACAACAAGTAAGAACACTTGCAAAAGAAAATTCATTTGGTGGGCAATGCATCAACATATCAGAAAACAAACGAGAGAACTCATAGGCTCGCCCACGCTGCGAGTACCCAGAAATGAGAGCAGTCCAAGAAACGACATTTCTTTCGGGCATTTCGTCGAACAGATGACGTGAATACTCCACATCCCCGCATTTCGCATACATGTTAATGAGATGGTTTGTAACAAATAGGCCAGGTGGGTTGCTGGGGTTATGGGAAAGCATGTGTTGGTGCAAGTAAATGCCTTCTTGGAGGCATCCATGGTGGGCACAAGCATGAAAGAGAGCTGAATATGTTTGTTGGGAGTAGGGTAATGGAGGTGGTGGCGCTGCATTGAATAAGAGAGACAATGCTTCGTTAATGTGGCCGCGCGTGGCTAGAACACGCAGCTCATTGAGAAGATTGTTAGCATTGGGTGCTGTTATCAAATGTGGCACAACATTGGTAGAGCAGAGAGTTCGTAGAAAGAAATGCGACGCGCCCATGTTGAAGTTGAAAATCATAAATTAGTCATTAGCTAACAAACACAGGAGGTCGTCCATGCTAGATAGTACATATTACATCTGCTACTCAGCCCAACAAGTCTGTTGAGTTGAGAAGGGGAAATAACAAGGGAGTTTCACAAAAATCCCCCCTCCCCTCAAAAAAAAAAAAAAAAAAAGCTTCCCTCAAAAATACCCCATTATTTTTTTCCCTTTTAATTTTTTTTTTAAATTTTCATTTTTAAAAATATTTCTTTTTCAAAATATTATTTACTGAACTCATATACAACAATTTCTAGAATATGCATTCAATCGGGTTAGACAGCTCCTGAATTTCGTGTCTTTTTAAATGATCTTTCAGGAAATGATTTCCACACTCTGTTCAAATATTCGCCGGAATTTCATGAGAAAATTGAAACAGAGATTGGCTAACCATGCTTCATTTGTACTGTTCCTGGTTCTTTTTATGGTCAACTTTTCCCATCCAATAGTTTGCATTTCATGCACTCTTCTTCAAGCCTTTATTGACTTTCACATGTTTTGCGTCTTAAATTTACGTAGCATTGCAACGTGCATATTGCTAATTATAAATTTAGTTGTTGGAAGATAAATCTTGGTTTTTTCTATTTGAGCTGTGAATGCCGAATTTTGTGTTATTGTTTTAGATTTTGTTATTTTTGTAATTTAATGGCGAGTTATAATCTTTTTGTGATATCATTGAATTGAAGCCTTTTGGTTCCATTCGATTAAGTCATTATCAATATGTGATTTTATTTGTTAAAATTTGATATTTTAATTGTTGTATATAAAGTATTTGACAAAATGCCAATATGACTTTTTGATATAAGAAAATATTTTACAAAATAATTAATTTCTAATGAATTTTATTGATATTATATTTTGTCAACTTTTTAATGCATAATATCAAGCATTAAATATTGGTGAAATTAGATGGATAACATTTCAATTTTGATTAAATATAAAGGAAGATGGAATGATGATAACAAATTTGAAGGTTTTGAAGTTAAAGCAGTATTAATTCCAAATGCTTGCAGTTATGAACATTTTTTGGATATAATATTAGATCAAATGAAAAATCAATACAAAACTAATCCATTTTAATATAAAGTATCTTATCAAAGATTTTCTATTAGAAATATATGGTGATAATAACATGAAATTCTACTTGCAATTAAAGAAGAGCGATTTTGATTTCACAACGTACCCTTCATTTATTACATTGATTTAGAAAAGTTAGAAACAACATATTAAATAAATATATTACTTATGCATTTCAATACAAATTCTGGTACAAAAAAACAAAAGAGGAATTAGAAGTTGGCATACCAGGTATAACGGCTAATATACCAAATTCTAGAATAGAAATTTCATTATATTATTTGGTATACTGGACGGTATATCGGTATACCAAATTTAAGAACATAATTTTAATTATAAAATTTGATATATCGGAAGGTATACCAGCCGGTATACCATATTACAGAACAAGATTTTTATTATATTCTTTGGTATACCGGCCGGTATACCAATACAATTTTGCTTATATTCTTTGGTATACCAAATTTTAAAATAGAATTTCATTTTAAAATTTGATATACCGATCGATATATCAAATTTCAGAATATATTTTGTATTATGAAATTTGGTATATCGGTTGGTATACCGTTTGGTATATCAAATTTCAGAACATATTTGCATTTTGAATTTTGGTATACTAGGTGGTATAACGGGTATATCAAATTTTAGAACTGAAATTTTTTTCTGAATTTTGATATAACAAGTAGTATATTAGGTATACCAAATCCAAAATTGAAATTATATTATGCATGTGAAAAAATTTAAATAAGAATACTTTAAACCAATAATTTATACTCGAATTCTCATGTTTGAATTGGACAAAATCACAAAGTTCACAACCATCCTCAACAAGATAATTGCAATTGAAAGATCCATTTTACCTTACAAATTACAATCAATTTCACATTTGAAAATTAACTTACATATATTGCCAAAATAATAATGCATTATTGGCTCCCTATACATATGAGTACACGGAAAAGATACAAACCATAGGAAAATAATTTACATTTTCCATTTCCAACACGTCATGTTTGTATTGGATGATAATGGTGGTGAGGATAGAAGAGGGTTCAAAGTCATTATCTTATTTATTTGTGTTTGGACATAAAAAAAAGTTATGCTTCTAGCTATAACTATAACAAATAAAAAGCTAGGATTTTATTAGTGAATTAGCATTAGAATGGGTTACTGCTTAGATGCAGAATAAATGTTGACGCCGATGGTGCATGGCCTTAGTCATAGATTCCTTTACACCAATGGACACTGGATCAGCATCACCAGCCAGCTGGAGAATCTGCCATGTTGAACAATGGATTAAAACTGTAGTAGCTTGATCTATCCCAGATCAAGTTCATCCTGAAGCTTTTTGAGCTTCGCATAATACTCAACAACAATAGAGTTACATGGGTCATGTGGACGACCACAGTTCTCATGCTTAATTGCAGAACTTTTCTCCTTTTAAGAAGTCCTTCATATAACTTCCACCTTGCCTTTTTCAGATATGGCAGCTGCAGGATAATCCGCACATGAAACCTGGGTAATCTTCACAAGTTTCGGGGCCTCATCAAGAAATTTAGCATAAGCATTTATTACATAAACCCTCTGTAGACCTTCATAAGTAAAACCACTGCCAAGCTGACCATGTTCATTGTGGCCTGGTAGAGCAAAAGCATGACAAAGTCTGATTAATGATGGAAAGAAATTGGCTTAAATGCTCATGTTTTTCTCTTAGATCAAGGTAACATGTTCATCAACCAATTAAAAAAATTACCAATGTTAAACTAATTAAGCTGAGATAATCATCATCAACACAAACATATTTACATGAAAACCAATTAAGTTGAAATAATCATATTATTAAATTACAGGTCATCGACCAAAAAAGGGAAGTGGATTATGCATCTAAAAATGCATTTACAGTCCACATTGTAAATATTAAAGATTTTTTTTTTAATCATAACGCTAGAGTACACAAATCAAAGGCTATAAAAATATTAAATTATAGAGTTGTTCAAAACTTCAAATGAAAACTATCCAAACCTATCCATTGCTGCAATAACATTAAAAGAAACTAGATTATCAAGGCTAAAACCACAGAACCACATCTTATTTTCATGAATTTGATGATGAACACTGATTAAATTATTAGCAATAACTGCATTCTGATAGAACGTATAGTGGCAAATAAGTGAAATGAAGATCAAAAAATGAGTTAAAATTCCAACTCTATCATTAATCAAAGTAACTACAGAATTTATACAAAAAATAACAAACTTGCTAAATAGCTACCACTTACAAAGTGGGATAAACTAAAAAGAAGAAATAATACGCCACTAACAATATTAACTTGCCAAAATCAAGTAACTAAATTTGACTAAGTCATTTGTTTTGAAAAACAGTAAAATAAACTAATTTAGTAGTAAACTGAAAAATAATAGACAGCTGGAATAAAAATGCCAATATTTTAACACTCTTTCTTGGAATTTTGGTGACAAACACCAATTCTTTGTCTCAGATCTTCAAACTTTTCCTTTGGTAGCGATTTTGTAAAAATGTCAGCAGGTCCTTATATGAGCAATGAATAAGCAACACCTCATTAGATTGTTGAGCTTCTCTTATAAATGAAAGTTGATCTTGATGTGCTTAGTTCGACTATAGAAAATGTTGATTCAGTAATAACCAAGCTGCACCTATGATAAATATCGTTCAAGGTTCGTGTGCCCCTCATTGGTATATCATCCACCAGTTCATCTATTGCAAGTTGTGGTTGTTTTTTTGGAAAAAAATTAGAATGAACATTTTTCTAGTTTTTCCAATCCCAAACAGCATCCTCATCGAATTTCACTTCTCTACTTAAAAGAAAAATTTTCTATTTTTAAATAGAAAATCCTATAGCCTTTTGATGATGAACAATAGCCCATGAAAATGCCCTTTCGAGCTTTATAGTCTAGCTTACTTCTTTTTGGTTCTAGCACTTGATAATAACAGATACACCTAAAGACTTTTAGATGGTCTACTGATCATGGTTTGTTGCTATACCAAGCTTCATAAGGAGTCTTGTTTTGCAAAACCTTTGTGGGTAGCCTGTTTAGCAAATAGATAAAGGTATTGATTGCTTCTGCCCAGAATTGATTTGGCATCTTTTTTTTTTTAATCAAAAGACACCTGGCCATCTCCATTACAGTTTTATTCTTCCTTTCAAGCATGCCATTTTGCTGTGGTGTGTATGGTAAGGTTAATTGATGTTTAATGTTTGCACTATTACAAAACTCCACAAATTAGGTAGAGGTATATATATTCTCCACCATTGTCAGACCTTAAAGCTTTAATTTTGAGATTACTTTGATTTTCGACTAAAGCTTTAAATTGTTTGAAAATACTAAAAACTTCACTTTTGAGTTTAATAAAATAAACCCAACACATTCTAGTGAAGTCATCAATAAAGTGGAGAAAGTATTTGTTACCATTCATGGATTCGATTTTCATTGGGCCACACACATCAGTATGGATAAGCTGAATTTTCTGACTAGCTATCCATGCTTGATTTGATTGAAATGGCTATTTTGTTTGCTTGCCTAGCTGATAGGTCTCACAAACTTTAACATCACAGGAGATTTCATGCATATTTTCCACCAATTCCTTCTTGTTCATCTCTCTAATGCTTCTTTGATTGAAATGACCAAGTATTTTATGCCATAGATTTGTATCTATTTGTGAAACACTAACATAGGCATGCTGAGCTACTTTCTCCCAATCTACTATAAAAGTTCTTTTGTTCATCTTGACACAAAATAATTATACCCCCGAGGGATCATAAACAATGCATTTGCAATCCTTAAAATACAGTAAGTAGTCCTTTTCAAGTATCCATCCAACACTCAACAAATTTTGGCTGATTTCAGGGATATACAAAAATATCAGGAATAATTTTGATACCTAAACCTGTTGAAATAGCCACTGGACCTCTGCCTTTGACCTTCAAACAAGCTCCATTTTCCACTTTTACTCTGGAGTTATAAGTATCATCAAAGTATGTGAAAATCTCAGTGTCATTGCATAGGTGATGTGTACAATCACTGTCAAGAAGCCAAGCATCAAATGAGTCATTTGTTGAGAGATAAGAGGCTGCAAAGAAATGCTCCTCCTATGCATCTATAGCTTCTACCATTTGTGCTTATTCAAGTTTGGAGGCTTTGTTTTTAGATTTTCACATTTTGGATATGTGCCCAATCTGTTTACAATTGCCACATATAGCATCGGCCCTCCACTGATAATATTTTTCCAATTGTGTTATTTTTTTTTGTAATGTTTGCAAGGAGGAAATGGTTTCTATTTTGAATCTTCACAACCATCATGTTTGCCCTTGCTGCTGTGTCTCTTACCAAAAAATTGCTTCTGCACAGAAAAAGCTCCTTCGGTGAACCTCTCATGTCTTAAGGTCTGTCTTTGCTCTTGTGCTTAAAGTGCACTCATTAGCTCCCCTAATGAGATTTGGTTTAGGTCCTTGGACTCTTCAAGAGAGGAAATCTTGGATTCAAACCTCTCGGGTACAGTTACAAGAACTTTCTCCATAATTCTTTTATTTGCAAATGACTCACCAAGGAGTCTAATATTGTTAACAATTAAAGAGATTCGATCAGTATAATTACCAATTCTTTCATCCTCCTGCATGTTCAAAAACTTGAACTCTCTTTTTAGGTTTAGCACTTGCATTTGGCGTGTTCTATCACTACCTAGGTACTCTTCTTTCAACTTGTCTTAAGCCTCTTTTGCTGTATTACAAGCCATGATCCTGTAGAATATAGAGTTTTCCAATTAATTCTGAATCAGTGACTTGGCCTTGGATTTCTTAGCTTTTTCTTCACTATTGGATTTGATTTGAGCCATGATAGGATTTGCTTAGAGTAGAGGTACTAGTTTGTCTTCAATCACGGTTTCCCAAAGGTCATAGGCTTCCAAAAAGGCTTGCATTTTCACTGATCAAATATGATAATTTTGACCAATGAAGGTAATAAGTGAGTTTAAGGGTGGGTTGAGGGATGCCATTTATGGGTTAAAAATTTTTATTTTTGGTCTTATAAGATCAATTAGAGCTTTGATACAACTGATAGAACATATAGTGGCAAAGAAGTGAAATGAAGATCAAAAAATGAGTTAAAATTCCAGCTCTATCATTAATCAAAGTTACTACATAATTTATACAAAACAACAAACTTCCTAAATAGCTGCTACTTACAAAATGGGATAAACTGAAAAGAAGAAATAATACGCCACTAATAACACTAACTTGCTAAAATCAAGCAACTAAATTTGACTAAGTCATTTGTTTAGAAAAATAGTAAAATAAACTAATTTAGTAGTAAACTGAAAATAATAGATAGCTGGAACAAAAATGCCAATATTCTACCAAGTCTTAATTCAATTGCCTTAAGACAACAATTTGCTACACAGTAGGCTGCATCAAACTAAAAAAAAAAAAAAAAGTCAAATCTCAACTATTACATATTGTATTCGCTGCAAATGTCCCCTAAAAATAATCATGGATAATTCGATCCCTACAATGCTAAGTAGAAAATTTACCAAAAAGACCAGAGAGAAAGGAAAAACACAATCGTTTATATATCTAAAAGAAATACAATATTTGTAAATAGAAAATGTATCTGGTTTTGTCCTCAAAACCAAAGTCTCTTCTTTGAGATGGTTCCATCATTTTCACGAGGTTCTGCAATAGCGGCAGTACAGTGTGCTCCACAAGATGGGTCACACCCATGCAAGAGTGAAATTTGTAGAAAATGACTTAAAATTGAAAGAAGGGAGGAATATGGGTCACACTGATGCAAGAGATAAATTTGCAAAAAGAGATTCAGATCTGGAGAAGGATAGTAAGATGGGTCACGATAGGAAGATGGTAACGGTAATTAGGGATTAAAACAAAAAGGGATATTTTTAAAAATAAAAAATTAAAACAAGGTAATGTTAAACTTTTAAATTGAATGGATGTATTTTTAAAAATTGGGGTAAAAAAAGTGGTGTTTATTGTAAATTTCTCAAATAACAAGGAAACGTCAAAGAAGTTTTACACGCTCCATTTTTGCTGGGTTTGAGAGAGTTATATATATATATATATATATATATATATATATATATATATATATATATATATATATATATATTTTTTTTTTTTATGTTCAAGTTTTTTAAATGATTTTTTTCTTATAATTTCTATTATTCATATATGAATGCAATACTGGCTTGGTGCATTATACAGCAAATTTATAAAAGAATTTTTGCAAAGTTTATGATTTTTAACTTTTTTTGGTCTACATTATAACACAAGCAAAGTGTATCCGTCTATATTGCAGATGTACATGTATGCATATGCATACTGATACTGATGCGAAATACGATAATTTTTAAAAACATATTATAAATGCGCTGTATATATATTATTAATAAAAAGTTATATATAATTAATAATTTTATAGTTCTCAAGTATCTTAGCACTACAAAAAATTATCATTTGCATACCTTTACGTATAAAAAAGTTACCACTTATCTATCTAATAGACTCGCTCAATTTTTATGAGACACTACATTTTTTAACAGCTCAAGTTTATTTATTTTTATCCTAATTACCTGTAACATTTAACATAATTACACTTTTCCAATCAAAATTATATGACTATAATCTACATTTTAGAAAAAGAAAATAATTAACTTAATATGAAAATAATAATAATCTCCTCATTCATTAATAAAATTGCTATGGTTATTGTTGTATAAATTACTACCAGTAAGTTTTGAGTTATTAAGTGACTTTTTTGGTAATGAATAAGGAGCAATCATTTGATTGTTAATTTAATTTTTCTTTTCTCTTAAATATAAGTCATAAATACACTTAAACTGTAAAAAAAAAATGAAGCTACTATTTCAAAAAAATTAAAAGAGTACGTGAAAGTGTATATGTGATACAGTTTTTACAAGTAAAAGTGTTCAAATAGTAATTTTTGCAAGCAGAGATGTTTAATAAAATGGTTGAAAAGTATATGCAATTGGTTCTTGAAAACTATTGTTTTTATACATATCATCATAGAGGCTCGGTAAATATTGCATTAATATTCTGTGCCACATGGTGTAAAATTGGTACAATTTTCACTATAAGAAAAATGTCATTTAACGAAGGAAAATTCAGTCGTTAAAAGTCAAAATTCGGTCGTTAAAGACCTATACCGACCGAAAAATCCAGTTGTCAACCGAAAAATCCGATTGTCAATCGGTCGTTAAAAGTCCCAAGGTTAAAGGTATACACAATCAGATTTTGTATCCGGTCGTTAATGTATATAATGACCAGATCATATCCAGTCGTTGAATCTTGATTTTTAGCAACTAGATCTTTCCCCTCGCTGATGGTGTTAACTTTCAACAAAGGAAAATTCCGATCGTTGAAAGAATTAATGACAGTTTATTTCGATCGTTAAAGTGCATTCCAATCGTTAAAAGAATCAACGACCGGAACATTCTAA